>JAJHZJ010000635.1:2003947-3203947 GCA_023548195.1 Bettongia penicillata ogilbyi | reverse complement strand
GGCATATTGGTTAGGAAGCCAGATTCAAAGCCAAGAAGACCTTGGTTCAAATTCTACCTCTGACACAAATTGACAACATGACCCTTGAGAAGTTAGTCTCTCAGTGCCCAGTTCTCTCACACTACACACTGCAGCCTGAATCGGCAGAAGGAATTTCTTCACGTGTCAGCTCTCTATGGTAAATGAATCACAGGTCTAGTTCCTATCTCCATCCTAGACCCAGCACCCAGTGGAGAGCTGGAATGTAGTCAATACTTACTAAGTGCTTGTTGATTGGATGAAATTTATTTAGATTATTTAGATGGTAGGATCACAGATTTAGAAACAGAACGGATGTTGGCAGTCAACTAGTCTCACCCCTTCATTACACAGATCAGGAAACAGGCTCAGAGAAGATGAGCGACTTGGGCCGAAAGTCACAAAGGACGGAAAGTGACGAAGGCATGATTTGAATTCAAGTCTTCAGACTCTAAACAGGCCTTAGATTTCCTGAACCACCTACATGACCTCAGAGCTGGAAAGAGCCTCAGAGACGATTAATCCAATAAATAACTAAATGATCATCTCTTCGGCAACACATGTGACAAATGGTCACTCAATCATTGCTTGAAGACCTCTAATGAGAGGAATCTAATTATCTCTCAAAGGAGTATGAACATTATAGGACCTCTCTGACTGTTAGAAGTTGTTCCTTAAATTAGGCCATAATCTGCCTCTCTGCTACTTTTGTAGCATTGTACCTAATTTTGTCTTCTCAAGCCAAGCAGAACTTTAATACGTTCTTCCACATTCCATGCCTGTAAATACTTGAAAAAAAAAAGCTATAATGTGTGTAACAGGACTTGCCTGCCCATACCCAGATCTCCTAACATGAATGGACTCTGTTTCCCTGAGTACCTATATCTTCACATAGGTGTGATTAGCCTCCACTGATTGCAGAAAGAGGCTGCATCTTTAAAACCGTTAGGAGGGCAGGTCAAATGGATAGAGTACTGAATCTGGAGTCAGGAAGACTCCCCTTCCTGAGTACAAATCTGGCTTCAGACACTTAACTAGGGGTGTGACTCTGGCCAAGCCATTCCTTATCTGTAAAATGAGCTGGAGAAAGAAATGGAAAACCACTCTGGTATCTTTGCCAAGAAAACCCCAAATGGGGTAAACCAAGAGTTAGTCACGACTGAAAAATAACAGAACAGCAAAGGGTACTCGATAGAGCACAGAAGGATTTGTGTCACTTTGGCCCCAACCAACAGATATTGAAGATGTCTTGCTTTCATGCTAAATGACCAACTCCACTATACTGGAACAACTAGCCAAACCCTCTTTACATTTCTGTGTCTAGTTTGCAATTTTGAAGGATAATATTAATAGCAAGATCGTATGATTCATATTCTGATGCTTTTGAATTAAATGTGGTCATGTACATAAGACGCACATGCTCACACTGCCAGAAACTATGGATAGTTCAAGAATATTTTAGTTCCAATTTTCCTATTCTTTTCTAGAGGTTGCACTTGGTACATAAATTTCTTCTCATAAACTATGTTAAGAAATAAAATGCCGGTATTTTTAAATTAAAGAGCCAGCTAATTCAAATGAGCCATGATGAAAGAAAAAACAATCATCTTTCCATAACAGTCAAATAAAAAATTCATTGAGGATTCTAGACTTCAGGTCCTATGTTATTACTCAACAGAATTTATGAGAATAGGGGAAATATTGATATTCAGCACAACTAGATTATAATATTGCTAAATTTTTATATTGTAGCCAGTTAAAAGCAAACTAAACACAGCTCACATTCCTATAGCACTCTAAGGTTTACCTAAAATGCTTTCCTCACAACAAACCTAAGAGGTAGTCTTTACAACTGTTATCATCCTGATTTTATAACTGGGTACCAGAGGGATAAGAGGTTAACTGGGATTCAAACCCAGGTCTTTCCTAGATTCTAAGCCCAACCTTCTTCCTATTGTCTCATCAAACCACACCAAGTGCAAAACAAACAAAAACCACAGACCACGTTGATGACATCATCCTTTGAGTCTCACAAGATGTAAGGAAATAAGTGCTTATGACGGTGAGACCATCATAGTTTGGCTCTTGTTAGGAAAGGCTTTGCACCAGACGACATCAAAAATTCAGAATGGGCTCTAGAAAGTTAAGGAGCTGCATTTTCTCTAATACCTGAGGCAATTTTGGTTTAGGTCAGCGGTGGGAAACCTGCAGCCTTGAGGCCACATGTGGCCTTCTAGGTCCTCAAGTATAGCCCTTTGGCAGCATCCAAACTTCAAAGAATAAGAGGGGACTTGTTCTAGGAAGTTTGGATTTAGTCAGATCCAAATAGGCACTTAAGGACCTAGAGGGCCACATGTAGCCTCTAGGCTACAGGTTCCCCACTCTTGATTTAGGTATTTAGAAGGGCTTTTATGCATTAAGAGTACTGGAGTAACCTTTGATACATTACATCTCAGACTCACCTTCCAAATTAAATGCCTGAAAATCGGTGGATAAAACAAACATTTGGAATTACAATTTCCCACTGAAATCCATTATACTTTTTTAAAATTCTGAATTTAAAAACTGAAACTCCATTCAACATTTCTCTATGCACAGAATATAAAAAAAGGATTGTATACAAAACCATGAATCTCCATTTCATAAAACTTGCCTTTTAAAGATGTATATGATAAATTCAGCTCATTACTATCAAAGCAATCCTGCTTGTGTTTCCTTCTGAACTTCTTCTGTTCTATTCATTTAAAAATGTTTCAATAGTCCTTTTCTGGGGGGGGCATTATTATTGCCCTCATTCCCTCAACTGTCTCCTGCCCTAATTAAAACAAAATCTAACAAATGTGTGTATATGTATATAAGTATATATGTACGTATATATATGTATACATATACTCAAGTAAATATATATATATATATTCAAGTAAATATATGTGTACCTATATGTATATATGTGTGTGTATGTGTGTGTGTATACGCATATATGTAAAACAAATAAAGTCAAATAAAACACATTCCCACACTGGTTATGTCTAGAATATGTATATTTTTTTCTGCCCCTTGAGTTCATGACCCCTCTAGAAGAAGTTGGATAACATACTGGATTGTAGGTCCTGTATATATCCTGTTTGCTCATGGTTTCCACGTTGCCTCCTTCATTATACTTTGACCTCTTTGACATCAGGGTCTCTTTTTTTTTTTTGTTCTTGTATCCTGTTGTGTAGTACAGTGTCTGTCACATTGTAGTTGCTTAATAAACGCTTATTGACCTACTGATTTGTGAGAGTTAAGTTTTTCAAATTTTTTTTAAAACAGTGTTGCTTGTGTACTTTATTCTGTTGACTCAGCTCACTTCACTCTAGACCGGTTTATACTTCCAGGATTCTCTGAAATTGACTCCTATGTAATTTCTTACAGTGCAGTAGTATTTTCTCACATCCATATACCATACTTTGCTTAGCTATTCACCAATTAATGGGTATTTCTTTACATATACATCTTTTCCCTGCTCTCCTCATCCTCAGAGCCGCACCAGTCCACCTCCAGGTGCTTTGTTTTTCTAATTCAACACCTTTGAAGACATTAAAGTCTAAAGGACATTGGTTTCATCTCCCTCTATTAGAATTTTAATACCATATCTTCATATAACTCCTTCTCACTGCACAAATTAGTTTCCCTTTCTAGGTAACACTTTACTCTCATGTTTGCATTCCAGTTTCCTACTCAGTTCTGATTTTTTTCATCAGACATACTTGAAAGTCCTCTATTTCATTAAAGGACCATTAAAGGTCTTCTCTTTTAGAATTATACTTGGTTTTACAGAGGAAATTAATCTTGATTGAAAATCCATATCTTTTGCCTTTTGTAATAATATGTTTCAAGATCTCTCGTATTTATAGTAGAAGCTGCCAGGTCTGGTGTGAACCTGACTATGGTTCCTTGGTACTTGAACTCCTGCTTTCTGGATACTTTCATTTTTTTTTTCTTTGATTTGGATGATCTGGATTTTGGCTATGTTGTTCCTGGGACTTTTCCTGTGGAGTTCTTCTAGGAGGTGATCAGTGGATTCTTCTCTTATCACTTTGACTTTTGATTCTAATAGATCTGGGTAGTTTTTAATTGTGATTTCTTGAAATATAGTGTTTAAGTTTTTTTTTAAATCATGATTTTGTGGGAGTCTAATGAGTTTTAAATGATCTCTCCTTGACTTATTTTCCAGGTCAGTAGTTTTTGGTAACAGATATCTTATATTTTCTTACTTTTAAAAATATTTTTTTCAAATATTTCTTGCTGTCTCATTGAGCCATTAATTTCTGTTTGCTCTGTTCCAGTTTTCAGAGAGTCCACTGATTGGCACTTCTGGTCTAAGCTATTTATTCTCCTTCCAATTCTTTCTTTCAGAAATTTTATTTTTAATCCCTTACTTTATTTCTTCTATGTATTCATGCAATGCTTGTGAAAAATATAATTTTTATTTGTCTTTTACTTGCTTGTTATTGTGTTGTAGTATCCTTCTAGGTTAGAGTTTTGACCATCTCTGAATTTCCAATAATTCTTTGTAGTAGTCACTGTCTTCTTTAGTTTACTTATCCCTCCTGGCTTTGGTTTTTGAAATATGGCTTTGTGTCAAAGTTAGGGTCTGTCCCCTCCACTTTTAGGTGGGATGTTTATCCCTACTGGATCTTGACACAGGTCATGTTGACTGTTGAGCAAACTCTTCCTTCTCAGAGTTATCCTTTTCTCAGCCCCCACATCTTTGAGGTTGAAAGTGCTGGATCTTCATGGTCCTCTATGGTACATAGTGCTAGGGACCTCAGAGGTCAAGAACTTGGGATATCCTAGTCTCAGCAATGTCACAATTTGAGCAGATATTGCTACCGCTATTGGCTCCTAAGGCCCATGCTCTAGTTTTCTGACTATATGGGGCCTTCTTTGGAGAGTTCCTTGCTTTTCGTTTCAGATACAGAGCTGAGCAGAATACATGTGTCACTGACCAATCTTTCATATTTCTGGGAAGCTGTCAGTTTATTTGCCAAAGGGAACTCTCTATTATATGGACCCTCTTCCCTATTGCTCACAAGTTTCTACCTGCCTTTTTATGTAGTTTTGGGATGGAAGAAATAATTTCCTCTAGTTTCCCATTGGAACTAGTATTTGTTATTTTGTGTATTGATTTGCAGACTTTTTCTGGCGTAGGTAAATATGTTGGAGACTCCATTCAGGCAGCCATCTTGACTCAAGGTCTGACATCTGTCATAACCTCAGAAGTACAATCTGATGAGAAAAAAAAAAGTTTATAAGACATAATAAAAATTACTCTAAAGATTCCTTTTTATGCTGTCTGTATATATTAAATTTTCCATATGATTCTTCTGACAAGAACAAATCCAGAAGATAATGAATCTACAAGGTCTTTGCATACTTGTTAAAAAATTAGAAGGATGGGGTGTGGACTAGACTCATGGTTTCATTAGTATAGGGAACCCCTAGATGAGAAAACTTTCTCTCCCATTGCAGGTCAACTCCTCCTCCATAACTCAGAGAGTAACCTAGAGCACTAAGAGGCTATGATTTGCCTGGGATCACACAAGCTTATGTATATCAGACTAGGTTTTTTGACTGGAAGCCCAGCTTTCTATCTACTATGCAATGTTGTCTTTCTACAGATTAAGACCACACAAACTAAAAAATAGCATGTATTTATTTCCAATTTAGTTGGTTAAATAACCACTGACTTATGGCAGTTGAACATTGCAGCATCAGTGTTGTTGACTGCAATGTTCTAGGTATTTACGAAAGTTCACAAGTTGGAAGAGTTCCAGTAAAATATTTTTGTTTATTAATTTTTTCAAACAGGATTTCCTGGTAGTATGCTGTACACTCATTTTTATCAAATGCACACAAGAAAAGAAAAAAATAACATTTCTTTAACGAAAAATAGGAACATTCTGAGACATCCTTTGAATCCTTATTACAAATTACATATCCATAAATTGTCCAAATAACTACTAGAATTGCTTGGATAAACATTTAGATATCTCTTATGGCAGGGGGGAAGATAGGATGGATGATCTTTGAAATTCATTAAATTTCCTTAATTGTCTTGAAGCTTATTTTGGCTCCATCAAAAATGGATATATGATGTGTATGAGTTATCCATCTATGTAAATTGAACTGGCATTCCAATTGATTAAATACTCTGGTGAGTGAATGTGTTAAAAACAAAGATGCCAGCCTTGTCAGTGCTGCATAACTAAACTGTACACAAGGAGCAGAACCTTAGAAAAGTGAACTGTAGAAAAGTGAATGCCCATCCCTCTAGCACCTATCTTATTACCTGGGACTGATTGAGATGCTATGGAAAAATCTAGCTTATTGTCTATAAAGTGCATAATGGAATCAGTGCTGGACTTGAAGTCAGAAAGACCTGGCTCTGAATCCCACCTTGGATACTACCTATATAATTCTAGATCAGCCATTTAACCTCTCTGAGCCTTGGTTTCCTCACCTGTAAAACAATTATACTACTTAACTCTCATGGATGTTGAGAGAATCAAATGACATCATGCACTAAGTGAAAAATTGCAAACCTTGAAGTACTATAAAAAGATCATTGAAAGTGATCATGATGGTGAAAGGAAAATTACAATAAAAGTTTATTTTTCAAAAAGTGATAGAGTAAAAAGAGTGCTATTCTGGTTGTTAAGATATCTGGGTCCTAGGCCCTCTCTCTTTAGCGTGTGAACTTTGGAAAGTTTCTACTTCTCTGGGCTTCAATTTCCTTATCACTCCTACTCCTCCTGTGCACCAGATCTTTTTACCAACACCTCCATACCCTTTGCTTAGCACAGAGCTTAGCACATAATTTGTGTTTATTCAGTACTTTTTCATTCATTCATTCAGAAATACAGGGTATTCAAGGAAGACTAGCACCTCTGGTGTGAGGGCTTGCCATGCCCTTTAGTGTCTCCCTGGCACTCAACTCTCACCTGTGTCTCCAAGAAGTGAACCCTGTTTGAGCCGCCTTCATGGCCTTGGAGTACTCAGAGCTTGGACATCAAAAAAGGCCACTGCCTCCTGGGCCATCACAAGTTGTCTTGACGCTCATCTTGCCACTGAACTTTGATGACTCTGGAAGAGAGATTGAGGCTGATGACTTTGCACAACTCTGTCTCACTTCAATTCCTAAATCGAGACATCACCCAGAGACATAGGACATTGATCTTCTTCAAAAATAAAGGCCAAACAACAATATTGATTCATCCATCTGTAAAATAAAGGGGTCTGGCTTGGTGATCTCTAAGGTGATTTCCAAATTTAACATTCTATTATGTCTTTGTATCTCCAGTACCCAGCATACTATTGATATTTCATAAATGCATGTCACCATCAGGAAAACACTAGTCTTCATGTCTCAGCTTCTCAGTATTCCTGGCCTTTCTTGTTTTTATTCACACAAGGTTGAAATTCTTCAGATGGACATAATTGTAAGACTATAAATCAAAAAGTCTCCTTCCTGTCTGGACATCACTGCAGTTAAAATGAGATTTGGTTCAGTTTGACTAAAACAATGGGATTATAATAGAACTGCTTTCCTGGGTGCTTTCTGCTGGTACCTTGGATTCATTCTTTAAGGAAAAGAATTTCAAGTCTAAAAATATCAGATGAATGAAAAGGGAAAATGCAAAAAAAAATTAAAAAGTATTTCAATCCCTGAGAGATCTGGAGAAATACTAACTTTGCACAACTAGGGATATATCTGAGAAAATGCTAAGCATGACAAAATGAAGGTGAAATCCAACCAGGAGATGCATTTTAGGAAATAACAAGTGGGAATAAAGATGTGAGGTTGATTAGCCCAAAAATGATGGCCCAACATTTTGGGGTGAAATCTAAGGTATGAAATAACGAAGGACTATCTTCTGGAAGGCTTGCTCCCTGGGAGATCAAACCCTGACTGTAACTGGGATGGTTGTGTGAGTGTAGATGTGAAAAATGACATGGAGCTCTCCAAAGGGCAGGATTTTGTGCTGAGTGAATGGATGGTGGTTTTGAACAGAGAATAAAATCAAAATATGATTCTAAGACACATTTCAGGTTAAAGTGACTGCAACAGATTCTGAATAAGCTAGCAAGCAAATCTTAAAATGTCTGGTCCTGAGATTCCTCCTCTATCAGGGGCTTAGGACGTAAGTGACCCATCTATGGTCATCGATGTAAGGTGGACAACTAGACTTTATCAAGAGATGGGAATATGTGATAAACTCCCAGGAGGGAAGTGGAGGAGTTGGAAAACAACTGTGTTGAAATCCATTGTGAGCTACTGAAAAAATGAACATGAATTTCCATTTTGCCCCAAACTGGGAGGTTTTACTCCTACCTCAGCAGCCAAGTTTTTGTAGCTGATCATGGTTCCTGGGTTTTAGTCAAACAGTCATTTTAAGTGATGATTGTTTGTTGGAGGTGGCAGGGCAGAGTGCAGTTCTCTTTTACTACCAAATGTAATTAATTAATAGTGTTTTTAAAATTCCTTGTTGAATGTTTCTTTTCCTACTTTTCCTAATTTACCTTTTGCTTTTCACTCCATTCTGTGGATTGTTTGTGCTTTCCTGGTCTTGTGTGTGTGCATGTGCATGTGTGTATGTGTGTGCGCATGCTACGGTTGCCATATTGCTTCTTTAGTCCATTGCCCCATGAAGTTGTTTTAGTTTTAAATAAGATCTACTTAAGCTACTGTGTGCTTCAGTCTTTCACATCTCCCTCCATGATAGAATCTAAATCATAAAAAGTCAAAATCATCACTGACCCTCAAAAGAAACTCAACTTTCTAAAAATTAACCAAATGGGAGGAGCTAAGATGGCGGAATAGAAAGATTCACTGTATGCTAGCTCCGAACCCACAGCCCATAAATTTCCTGTAAAAAGAACTCCCCACAAATTCTGGAGCAGTGCAAGCCATGCAGGAATGCAGTGGAGGAGATTTCCATTCCAGAGAGCCCTGAAAAACTGACCCCAAAGGTCTGTCACCCACCAGACAGCAGAGCCCACCCCTGCGCTGCCCTGGCCTCGTGGCCCAAGAGGAGCAGATTGGAGCAGGCTTCAGGGATGGAATCTCTGGCAGCCGCGAAGGTCCCTCCACCCACAGGTGCTACAGGTCAGCGAGAGACACTTCTGGGCTGGCCGAGAGGGGAGCGGGGTGTCTCTGTGACTCGGGCCCCCTCGGGAGGCAGTGGCAGAGGCAGAGGCAGAGGCAGCGGAAGCCTGGGACTCCCAGAGCAGACAGGAGCTCAGGGCCATTACTGAAGATATCCACATAAACCCCCTGAGGGAACTGAGCCTGGGAGGTGGCCCTGCCCCCACCTGAGCACCAGAACTTAAGCTCACATTGAATAGCAGCATTTGAATCTCAGACCCCAAGCACTAGCTGGGCAGATCTAGGCAGGGGTGCAAAGGAATCTCAGAAGTCAAGTAACTGGCTGGGAAAATGCCCAGAAAAGGGAAGAAAAATAAGACCATAGAAAGCTACTTTCCTGGGGAACAGATGCTTCTTCTCCCTTTCATTTCTGATGAGGAAGTACAATGCTTGCCATCGGGGAATGACGTGAAGGTCGGGGCCTCTGTATACCAGACATCCGAGGTGGATGTCCGGTGGGCTCAGGCCATGGAAGACCTCAAAAAGGATTTTGAAAATCAAGTTAGACAGGTGGAGGAAAACTGGGAAGAGAAATGAGAGAGATGCAAGAAAAGCATGAAAAATGGGTCAATACCTTGGTAAAGGAGACCCAAAAAAATGCTGAAGAAAATAACACCTTGAAAAATAGTCTCACTGAATTGGCAAAAGAGGTTCAAAAAGCCAATGAGGAGAAGAATGCTTTCAAAAGCAGAATTAGCCAAATGGAAAAAGAGGTTCAAAAGCTCACTGAAGAAAATAGTTCTCTCAAAATTAGAATGGAACAGATGGAGTCTAATGATTTTCTGAGAAACCAAGAAATCACAAAACAAAGCCAAAAGAATGAAAAAATAGAAGATCATGTGAAATATCTCATTGGAAAAACAACTGACCTGGAAAATAGATCCAGGAGAGACAATTTAAAAATTATAGGGCTACCTGAAAGCCATGATCAAAAAATGAGCCTAGACATCATCTTTCATGAAATTATCAAGGAAAACTGCCCTGATATTCTAGAACCAGAGGGCAAAATAAATATTCAAGGAATCCATTGATCACCACCTGAAAGAGATCCAAAAAGAGAAACTCCTAGGAACGTTGTGGCCAAATTCCAGAATTCCCAGGTCAAGGAGAAAATATTGCAAGCAGCTAGAAAGAAGCAATTCCAGTATTGTGGAAATACAATCAGGATAACTCAAGATCTAGCAGCTTCTACATTAAGGGATTGAAGGGCGTGGAATAGGATATTCCAGAAGTCAAAGGAACTAGGACTCAAACCAAGAATCACTTACCCGGCAAAACTGAGTATACTACTTCAGGGGAAAATATGGTCTTTCAATGAAACAGAGGACTTTCAAGCATTCTTGATGAAAAGATCAGAGCTGAAAAGAAAATGTGACTTTCAAACACAAGAATGAGAAGAAGCATGAAAAAGTAAACAGCAAAGAGAAGTCATAAGGGACTTACCAAAGGTGAACTGTTTACATTCCTACATGGAAAGACAATATTTGTAATTCTTAAAATTTTTCAGTATCTGGGTAGTTGGTGGGACCACACACACACACGTACACGCGTGCGTGCACACACATACAGAGACAGAGAGCACAGAGTGAATTCAATAGGATGGGACCATATCTTAAAAGAAATTAAGGTAAAAGGTGAGAGAGAAATGTAGTGGGAGGAGAGAGGGTGAAATGGAATGGGGTAAATTATCTCTCATTCAAGAGGCAAGCAGGAGACTTTTTAGTGGAGGGAAAAAGAGGAGAGCTGAGAAAAAAACAAGAAGTTTACCCTCATCACATTCGACTAAAGGAAGGAATAAAATGCACACGCATTTTGGTATGAAAACCTATCTTACAAAACAGGAAAGTGGGGGAGAAGGAAATAAGTAGGGTGTTGGGGATGATAGAAGGGAGGGCAATGGGAGGAGGGAGCAATTTGAAGTCAACACTCTTGGGGAGAGACAGGATCAAAAGACAGAATAGAAACAATGGGGGCAGGATAGGATGGAGGGAAATATAGTTAATCTTACACAACCCAACTATTATCGAAGTCATTTGCAAAACTACACAGATATGGCCTATATTGAATTGCCTGCCTTCCAAAGGGAATGGGTGGGGAGGGAGGGATGGGGAGAATTTGGAACTTGAAGTTTTAGGAACAACTGTTGAGTATTGTTGTTGCTACTAGGAAATAAGAAATACAGTTAATGGGAATAGAAAGTCATCTGGCCCTAGAGGACAAAAGAGAAGATGAGGACAAGAGAAGGGAGGGATGATAGAAGAGAGGACAGATTGGTGATAGGGAAAATGAGAAAGCTTGTTGTATTGGGGTGGGGGGAGGGTATAAATGGGGAGAAAATTTGGAACCCAAAATTTTGTGAAAATGAATGTAAAAAGTCAAATAAATAAATAAAAAATAAAAATAAAAATCAACCAAATGTAGAGTTCAGAGTTCCTTTGTGAAACATATTCCTTTGGTAGTCTGGTGAAGCTTCCTAGAATAGGGGCAGCTAGGTGGTGCAGTGGATAGAGCACCAGTGCAGGCATCAGGAGGACCTGAGTTCAAATCTCACCTCAGACACTTGACACTCGCTAGCTATGTGACATTGGGCAAGTCACTTAACTGCAACTGCCTCATCCTGGGTCATCTTCAGTCATCCTGATGAATATCTGGTCACTGGATTCAGATGGCTCTGGAGGAGAAGTGAGGCTGGTGACCTGCACAGCCCTCCCTCACTCAAAACAAAATCAAGTGCAAATCATGTCATCCTTTCTCTGATGGCATGGTGTTCTTTGGCAATGAAGGACAAACACACCTCCTCCTCAGAATAACGTTTTTAAATGCATAAAATAAGGCACATAGAATTACAAAAGAAATCAATCCTATTTATCACATGAAATCAGAATCGAAAAGATAGAACATAAAAGCTTACCAGGAAGCTAGTGCTTGCCAATACTAAGCAAGTCTAAACTCTCAACTCAGTTCACAACTTGACACTTGTCAAGGGATCAAGTATTCCCTGGATGTGTTTGTTGGAAGATAGGGGTCCTTCCTTCCCAATATCACTGTCACAAAGTGGTTCATTTTCTGACACCGCACTGGTAGCAACTGTCACTATCTGTCCTATTGTCAGGTGAACTCTAGAGGCTGAAAGTAACCAGGGTCCTTTCAGATGTTCCCAACATTATCTGATGCTGCTCTGTGGCTTGGAACATCATGAACTCTGCTCTAAGTCTCAGATAGAGCAGCTCTTGCCAGCAGTTTCTAGGCTACCCACTCCATACTGCAAATGCTCAGAGTAGGGGAGACTGACAGAGAGTGGGGGATTTTCCCAACTGAAGGGCAGTACAACCTCTGCCTTGTAAGCTGCCTTGTCTACATAGTCTCTCTTTGCTTTGTTTCTCTACTGTGATCACCATAAAAGTGGGTAATCTCTTGGTTTTACTAGTTGATAGTGATATTGGTAACTATATCCTCTTTATATTAATCCTGCAAAGCTGCACAAACCACAGATATTTTCTCCCTTTGGCACCTTTGGATAGGGAAAAATACATAGGCATGGCAAGGAATAGTCAAGGTGGCCTGTAGGTATTGTACAGAGATTTGTAACTGCAGAGCATTATGTAAATACAAGTTTTTATTAGCAGTTTCTTTAAGATCCTTTAGAACCGATCAACATCTCTCTTCTACATACTTCAAGGGACATTTGATTTATAAGGCAGAGCTACTTTTATACCACCACCTTACTATAAAGGGGTAAGGGAAGGGAATGAGCACTTGGTGACTTCTATGTGATGGGTCCTGTGCTAATCACTTTACAGATATTAACTAATTTGATCCTCATAACAACCTTGGAGGTAGCTGTCATTATTACCTTAATTTTATAATCGAGGAAACTGAGGCAAATAGAGGTCAAGTGATTTGCCCATAGTCACATAACTACTAAGTGTCTGAGGACAGATATAAACTGGACTCCTGGTTCTGAATTCTACCCACATTGTCACCAGCTGCCTCAGTAAAATATGAGATAAGGTTCTTAACTGACAGGATGGGAACAAGAGGGAACCAAGGAAGGTTGGAGGAGGAATGAAGTTTGGAAAAGCCACCATGGTGATGGGGATAGCATATTAATTAGGGTCATATAAAAGTATTGCCACAGTGAGGGCTAAGTTAAGATTATGTAATATAAATATGTAGTGGACCCACTTAGCATTTTTTTTTAAGAAATTCATTCAGAAACACATATAGGAGCAAAGGCAGGGGATGATGGGAGTGATTCCAGGCTAAGGCTTGTTAGGGCAAGATTTCAACAGGGTAAGGAGATGTAGGAGATAAGAGAACAGTGTGGCTCACCAGTGGCTTAAGATGGAGAAGGAGAGGAGAGAGTAGCTAGTGCAGAGGTGGTGGTATGGTAAAGAATTAAGAAGTGGTGAGGTTGGAGATCACAGTGAAATAACAGGGTTAGAGTCTACAAGGCGGAGAGGTACAACCATAACAGATTATGATAGATAAAAGAATTTCATAGTTCCTGAACATGAAAGTGAGATATGATGGCAAGATCAAGGGTGTGACCATTTCTGTGTATAGCTGAGGTGGGAGTGGAGAAGTAAGTTATGTGGAATGAGTAATTTGAGAAATTAGGAGGTAAGGGAGAATATCAATATTTATGTTAAAATCCTCTAGTATGAAGGTAGGAGTTGGGGAGGAGACAAAGACTGTAAATTATGTACTGAAATCATTAAGGAAGGAATGAAGGAGAGAGTCCTGGAGGATGTGACCAATATGCAAGGAGAAAATGTTATACTGAGTGATAGTCATAACCCAAAAAAAGGTACTAGGGAGTAATATGTATTTCAACTTCTCCAGCACACACACACACACACACACACACACACACACACACACACACAACGCGCATGAACCAAGACTAATACTGTACTCTCCACTTTTAGACTATCTTCTAGAAGCAATTTTATTTCATTTAACATTAGTCTAATTCCAAACCATTTCTGACTTAGAAAGAAATAATTCCCTGACCTCTGTGATGTGATGTTACTCTAAAATGGTTTCAGGTAATATTTAGAACATTCTTTAAGAAGAAAATCCCAACATGTAAAAATAGTTTATATTACAATTCCAGAATTTGTTGAGTAACCGAGTTACTATTTCATTGCTGACTTCTTTCCTTGGATATAGAAGCATCTTTCCTCAGGGGAGAAGGGTAAGTCCTCTTTCTAATCACTTCAGATAGAGGAGTAAAGAGGAGATGGCCTTTAAGAGTCAATAGCCCACTCCCATCAGGAATGGGGAAGGTGCTGATTGAAACAGGAGAACAGTTATTCTTTGCTAAAATGTTAGGTGCCTCCTTTAGCCATTTCTCTAACTAAAACTCTTTTGTCCTTGATCCACTTTTCACAGCAGTGCTTCTAGGAGTCTGGAAAGGGCTTTTTTGAGCAGAGAAATATTATTCCTTAATATTTCTAGAGAAATTAAAAAAGAAGTTTTTTAATATGCTTCCATATCTGAAACCATCCCTTTCATCACTTCTTGAGGCAAGGCAGAAATTCCTGACATTCATATACCATAATTTGTTCAGCCATTCCTCAACTGATGAGTACCCCAATAGCTTCAAGTTCCTTGCTACTATAAGCAGAGCTACTTTAATAATTTTTTATCTATAGCTTTTTTCATATCTTTCTTTGATTTTTGGAGGTTATAGGCCGAGTAGTATGTTGAGAGTCAATCAATCAATCAATCAATCAATCAATAAACATTTATTAAGCATCTACTGTGTGCCAGTCACTGTGCTAAGTACTGGGGATACAAAGAGAGGCAAAAGCCCAGTTCAGGAGTCAGAGAACCTGACTGCAACCTCTGTAACCACATTGACCCATATGACTTTGGGAAGTCACTTACCTTTCTTGGCTCTCAAGCTCCTCATCTGTAAAATAGGTGGGTTGGACCATATGGCCTCTGAAGCAACTTCTGGTTCTCCATCTATAAGCCTGTGTACTAAAAACACATCTTTGATACTAACGCAACCTAAGCTTGCATTAGCTTGTTTTTTCAAAGCATCTGTGTCATACTGTTGACTCATATTGACTATGCAGTAAGCTAAAAAGCCTTGGTATTTTTCTTCCATCCTGGCAGTTGTACAATTGATTTTTTTCAACCGAAATGCAGGACTGTGCAATTATCCCTGTAAAATTGCATCTTGTTGGTTTCTGCCCTTCATTCTAGCCAGTCAAGATAATTTTGAATTTAGTTTCTATAATCCATCATATTAAATATCTCTCATGGTTTTGTGTCATCTGCAAATTTAATTAGCTTGCCTTCTATGTCTTCATCCAAGTCTTTGATAAAAATATTGACTTCAACAGGCCCAAATAGTGCACTAGAGATTTTCCTTCATGTTTAGATCAATCCAACACTCTTTTAGGTAATCAAGGCTGAGCTGACTGGGTAAGCATGAAACTGTTGATTGGATCCGCTGTAAATTCACAGAAATCCTTTTATTCTTCTCTGATTGACTTCCCATCATGATCCCCACAATGGCTGCTTTAAGTCTCCTACTTTTTTCCTGTCCTAAACTCCTCTTCCAACACATCTCCTCCCCCATCTCTTTTACTGAGATAACTGGGACTCTCAATCTTGAGCTCCCTCAACTACCCTCCTCTGCATCTCAAAATATCTTTTTATCTTCACAGATACATTTTTACTTCCCTATAGTCTTAGAGGACTAAGTGCTATGTGACTGCTTCAGCTGCTTGTCCCTTCCCCTCCCCATTATCTTATGTCTAGTCTGTACACACACACACACACACACACACACACACACACACACACACACCCCCTTATATGTACCTAATTATTTACATGCTTCCTCCATTCTAATGTATGCTCCTGAACTGCTGAGACTGTTTCTACCTTTGATTAATTGGAGTGACTCAGGAACAGGCGTGGCCCTGCTGAGCTGATGAAATCCCCAAAGAAGGACGACGGACATCCTGCTTCCAGAATGGATGGCATCCTCTCTGATTTGGAGTATGTGCAGGCATTCTGTGATTGGTTTCAGTCTGCTAACCACATGATGATGAAAAGGAGCTTTTTTGACTGATTATATAGCTGAAACAGGGGTATATTCAGACTATGCTCAGTGGCCAAAGTGAACTGGCCCTCCTTCCTGCTTGACTCTTGTCAAGTGAGAGGGTAAGCACTAGACACATGTCTTTTTCTCCCTATTAGCCTGTGAGCTCATGGCCCTTCTCTTGCTTCTGTCTGTATTGTGTTTATCTGTTCCCTTGCTTTTAGGTGAAAGAGAGGGTAGGTGACTATTACCTTGTGAACCTTGAAAGGTTGGGAGAGCCAGTGACTAGAAGGATGAGAACTGGATTCATGCCAGGATTTGCTAGAAGCCGTAGGGTAAGGATGTAGTACCAAGCTATTGGTCAATCCAATCCACAGTAGGAGGTGTATTCCTTCCATCGGTTATGTTGTATTTAGATGTGAACTTGGTGGATTATATATGGTGTAAAAACTACTTGAAGGGTGAGTCTACTCTCCTCTGAGAGATCTCAGGTGCTACAATGGAGGGCGTATCTTCTAGATTTGGGGAGCAGAAGGATGTGTGTACATCTTTTCTTGCTATATCTTTGAAGTATCAAAGGACTAATTCCTGGAAACTGACAAGGGGAAAATCACACTGGAATGGAAGCTTAATTTAATAGCATTAGAGAAGAGAGCTGCTCAGTGGTGATGTAGCTAGCCTCACTCTGAGGGAGCCCAGAATCTTACTCCCTTTGAGTCCCTAGTGCTTAGCACAGTGTCTGACACGTAGTAATCACTGAGTGAAGGACTGTTGATTGACAAGTGTACTGTGAGCCCTACCCTGCCTTGTTTTCTTGATCTAATCACCTATCAACTTTCAGACATTGCTGGAACAAAAATCCTGGTTCCCCTCTCCCCCTATACTTAATCTTCCCTTTTCATTGGCTATTCTCCCTCTGCCTACAAACATCCTCATGTTTTCTCTGTCCTAAACAAATAAAACAATCTTTCTGGTGGATATGTGGTGCAGTGGATAGAGTGTCAGGCCTGGAGATGGAAGATCTTTGAGTTCAAATCCATCCTTAGAAATGTGCTAGCTGTGTGCTTCTGGACAAGTCACATAACCCTATTTGCCTCTGTCCCTCATCTATAAAATGAGCTGGAGAAGGAAATGGGAAACTGCTCCAATATCTTTGCCAAATGGGGTCATGAAGAGTCAGATATGACTGAAATGACAGAACATCAAAAATATTGTCCTGCTTAAGCCCCTCCAACATCTCTTCTCCCTTCACAGCTGAACTACTAGACAGTTGTCTATCATACTCTTACTTCATTTCTATGCTCCTCAGATCCTTGTAATCTGATACCCAGTCTCATCATTCTCTTGAACCTACTTTTTCCAAGTCACCCATATAACCTCTTAGGAGCCACATGTAATAGCTCTTATGCAGATGATTCATGAATCTATATCTAGGTGGCTCAGTGGATAGAGCACCAGTCCTGGAGTCTGAGAACCTGAACTCAAATCTGGCCTCAGACACTTACTAGCTGTGTGACCTTGGGTAACCCTGGTTGCCTCCCTGTCACAAAAGATCCCCAACAAATCTTTATCTGCTCATAACCTTTCCCTTAAGTTCTGTTCTTACATTTCTAAATGTCTATTCTACTAGACACCAGAATGTCCCACTAGCAACTCAGATATAAAAAACAGAGAATTAGGGCCAGTTCTATAATTTCATTGGTATAGATGAGGAAATTTTCTACCAGTGCAGGTTACCACCTTCTCTTCCATTTATAGTCTGAGAGTTGTCTAGTCTAGTGCTCTGAGAGGCTGTAATCTCACAATAGGTGCCTATCAATGGTAGGATTTGAACCTAGATTTTCTTGACTCTAAGGATGGTTTTCTATCTGCTACAACATGTAACAGAGGTCTAGTCAATGAGAGGCCCATGTTCAGAGTATACTCTGCTGCCAACCAATGTGGGAGAGTCTGAGGGAGCTTGCTTCTGGAAAGGTGTGATGTCATGTAATGGAAGGGTCTTGATCCCCCATTGGGAGCAAGAGCAGACATTCTGTAATTCTGTTGATGATGTGGTAATGAGACAGACTGCTGATTGGCTGCTGGGTCAGAACTGGGGTGCATTCCAGGCCACTAACTGTCCAGAGTGAGACCAGCTCATTGACATTTAAGAAAGGAAAATGAGCTTCAGTGAGCCAGTAGGCCCAGCAGGGGCCTTGGGCCCTCTCCCCTCCTGGAGCTAGCATGTGGTTTCTATCTCTATTGCATCTATTCCTTTATGATTTTATGTGAAGGAGAATTGGAGATTGCTGCAACCTTATGACTTTCCAAGGGGTTAGGCTATGACAAGAAGTTATACCATACCAGGATTTGCTAAGCATGGGTGATGTACTAACGACTTATTTATTGGCTATGCCAATTTGGGAGTAAGCCTGGTGGGTGCTATGTGGAAACCACTGCAAGTTTGACCCGGCTCTTACCAGGGACTGAAATGGTAGAGGAAGGAAAGAAGGAAACAATACTTATTAAGATCTTCACAATAACCCTGGGAAGCAGGGGTTTATTATTAACCCCCATTTTATAGGTGAAGAAACAGAGGCAGGTGGGGGTGGGGTGTCAAATGATTTGCCTGGGGCCACACAGCCAGCAAGTATCTAAGACTGAATTTGAACTCAGATGTTCTTGACTCCACATTCTGTACTTTATGCATTTCACCAACTAGCCATATAGGGAAAAGTGCCTCTCCAAGTGTTGAAAAGAAATGTGTTATTTTCTCACTAGTATTTTCAATAAATATACCTCATTGATGTTTATTGGTTTACTAATATTGAGGCACTAATCGCTGGTACTTATTGGTGGTGAGAGAACGCCAGAATGGGAGCTTAAATCAACAGCAAGAAGGACTCCCATAGGAATCGGGGGTACCTCTGGAATCCTGAGGGGAAGATACAGCCAGACTTGCCCTGGATTATAGCACAGAGTCACTATCCACAAAGTGAGCTCTCAGTTTTCCTCCCAACACCTCCTCCTCCCAATTTTGTTATTTATTTATTCATTTTTGGGTGGCACCAGCATCCTCAGTCAGGAGAGTGAAAGCATTAACGTTTCATTTGTAAAACAAAGGTGTTGGATTAGTGGATGTCTAAGGTTTCATTTGTCTCTGAATCCCATGGTCCTCTTATCTTTTAGCCTTCCCTCTTTCCCCAAAGCCCACATTTAATCACTTGTGGAGTTCTATATTCACAATATCTCACAAATCCTTTCCCACCTTCCCACTTACACAGCCATTATCCTAATTTAGGCATTTATCATTCTGATCTTTAATGCTATAATAACCTCCTAACTAATCTTCTTGTCTACGGTCTTTCCCCTTTTTAATCTAAACTTTATATAACTGCTGAGATAATATTTCTAATATACAGATTTGACCTTGGCTCTCCTCTGTTCTTCTCTCCTAAGCTTCAGTGACTTCCTAGAGCCTATAAGATAAAATAATAAAATATTAATAATAAATGAAAAAATAATTTTAATAATATAATGATATATATGATCAATATATGCTAATAAATTAACACTTTTTAAAATAACAATTTAATAATAATATACAATAACATAGCCACCTAGATGGCACAGTGCTGGACTCAGGGTCAGGAAGATCCAAGTTCAAATAAAACCATAGATACTTACTGTGTGACCCTGAGTAAGTCACTTTAATGCCTATTTGCCTCAGTTTCCTCAACTGTAAAATTAGTATAATAATAGCACCTACCTTGTTAGATTGTGTACATTCTTTTTTAGATATCTTCTTTCATCCTCTCCTATCCAGCAAACTAAAAGATTTAAGAAGAAAGAGAAAATGAAAAACTAACCAATGCATCCATTGTGCCTGACAACATATGCAATATTCCACACCTATGGTCCCTCATCTCTGGAAGGAAGGCATATTTTCCAAACTCTTACCCAGGGCCAAGCTTAATTATTATAATTATGTAATGCTCAGTTAAATTTTTTTGCTTACATAATTATTTTATATATTGTTTCCCTGTTCCCTTCAGTTCATATCAATCTTCTCATGCTTTACTAAATTCTTTCTATCCATTGTGTCTTTCCAGCTATATTCCATCACATGCATTTAATGCAATTTATTGAGTCATTCCCTCAAACCTATTAGACACCTATTTTTTTTCTAGTGAAAACTCATTATTCAGTGAAAGGTAATATCAGGCACATTTGGAGGTCGCCAAAGGTCTCCAGGTTATGCATCATAGTTTGGGTGTCTCATGTCTGGGGACTTTGCTGGAAAAATCAGCTTTGGTCCTGGATGTTTTGCTTATGATTTGGGGAACCTCCTCTTCATGCTTCCTCCACAACACACAACAAAAACTTGATTGAATTTACTTTCAAAATGACTGGTTAATAGCTGTCTTTCTGGCTAAATGTAAATGGTTGTTTTCTCCAACAGCTAGTTGAATTTAATTATGTCTCTCCTTTTAGGATGTCTGTATGCATAAACAGATACAGCTTCAGGAATACTTCTTTTTACCGACTAGTTTTCTGGGAGATTCATGGGGTACAATAGGAATAGATGTAGTTGGTTAGGTTGCATTGTGAGTAACCTATGACATTGATTGCTCAATCAATGAAAAAAATTGATCAACCAATCAGCAATCTTTATTAAGGATCTATGTATTAATCACTGTGCTAAGCTTTGGGGGTACCATGACAAAAATGAAATAATTTTTGTCCTCAAGTATCTTACATTCTGTTAGGGAGACAATGTGTATTCAGATAGGTGTGTATAGAATAAATATGATAATTTTAGGAGAAGAATATCAACACCTGGGCAGATAAGGAGAGACTTTGTGTAGAAGGTAGTTCTTAGGCCAAGATTTCTCTTTTTAGTTTTGATATTTTATTTTCCCCCAATTACATGTAAAAACAATGCTTAACCTTCATTTAAAAAAATTTTTTGAGTTCCAAATTCTCTCTCACTCTCTCTCCCTCATCATTGAAAAAGCAAGTAATTTCATATGGGTTACATATGTGCAGTCATGCAAAACATATTTCCATATCAGTTATGTTGTGAAAGAAAACAAAGACGAAACACCCAAGAAAATAAAGTAAAACAATAGAATGCAGTTTGATCTGCATTCAGATTCCATCAGTTCTTTCTTCAGAAACGAATAGTATTTTTCATCAGAGGTCTTTCAGAATTGTTTTGGAACTTTGTATCACTGAAATAGCTAAGTCATTCAGAATTGATTGTCATATAATATTACTGTGTACACTGTTCTCCTGGTTCTGTTCACTTCCCTTTGCATCAGTTTACATAATTCTTCCCAAGTTTTCTGGAATTATCCTGCTCCTCATTTTTTATAGCACAATAGTATTTCATCTCAGTCATATACCAAATTTTTTTCAACCATTCCCCAAATGATAGGCATCCCCTCAATGTCCAATTCTTTGCCTCCATATATAGGTTTTTTTACTTTTTTTTTTTAAATTTCTTTGGAATACAGACTAAGTAGTGGTATTGCTGGGTCAAAGTGTATGCACAGTTTTATGGCCCTTCGGGAATAGTTCCAAATTGTTCTCTAGAATGGTTGAACCAGTTCAGAACTCCACCAATAGTGCATTACTGCTCCAATTTTCCTACATCACCTTCAACATTTGTCATTTTTCTTTTCTGTCATATTAGCTAATCTGATAAGTATGGGGTTGTACCTCACTGTTTTAGTTTGCAATCTTTAATCAATAATGACTATAGATAGCTTTTATTCCTTTTGAAAATTACCTGTTCATATTCTTTGACCATTTTTCAACCGAAGAATGATTTATATTCTCATAAATTTGATTCAATTTTCTATATATTTGAGAGATAAGGGCATTATCAGATAAACTCCCTCTCTTCTCCCCACTCCAGTTTTCTGCTTTCCTTCTAATCTTGGCTGCATTGGTTTTGTTAGTGCAAAACTTTTTAAATTTAATGCAATCAAAATGATATATTTTATATCTTACAATGCTCTCTATTTCTTATTTGGTCATAAATTCTTCTCTTTTCCATAGATCTGACAGGTAACTTTTCCACACTCCCCTAATTTGCTCATGGCATCATGGCTATGTCTAAATCATGCACCCATTTTGAACTTATCTTGATATATGATGTAAGATGTTGGCCTATATCTAATTTCTGTAAACTCCTTTCCATTTTTCTCAGTAATTTTTATCAGATACTGAGTTCCTGTCCCCAAAGCTCAGATTTCTGGATTTATCAGATTATTGTATTTATTTAATACTATGCATTATGTACCTAAGCTGATCTACCACTCTATTTCTTAGCCAGTACCATATTGACATGATCATTACTGCTGAGCCAAGTTTTTAAGGAAATAAAAGATTCTGAGGGGTGGAGGTTAAGAGGGAGTACATTCTAGGCATGTTGTATGAAGAATAATAAGAAGGCCAGTTTGATTGGATTGTAGAGTACATAAAGGTGCATAAAAACTATATAATAAGGTTGGAAAGGTAGGCGGGGGTCAAGTTGTGGGGGGATTTACATGGTAAACAAAGGAGTTTCTAAGAAGTTGGTGACATAGTGCATAGAGTGTTAGACTTGAAGTAATGCAGACTTGAATTTCAACCCTGCCTCAGACACTCAGTAGCTGTGTGCTCCTGGGCAGGTCACTTACCCTTCCTGTTCCTTAATTTCCTCATATGTAGAATGAAAGAGTTGGTCTCTAAAGTCCCTTCCAGCTCATAATCTGTGATCCTGTAATTCAAGTGGCAATAGGGAGCCATAGGAGTTTACTGAGTAGGGGAGTGATGCAGTCAGACTTGCACTTTAGGAAAATGGATTTGCCAGTTGTATGGGGGATAGATTGAAAAGGGTAGACACCTGAAGAATGAGGAGGATATTAGAGTAGTGCAGGATAAAGGTAATGACCTTCTGAAGTAGGGTAGTAAATAGAGAAAAAAGGATATATGCAATGGATATTAAGAAGGTGGAAACAACAAAATTTGGCAGCTGATTGGATATGGGAGTAGGGTGATGGAAAGAGAGGAGTTGAGGATGAGTCAGGTTGAGAGCCTTAGTGCCTGGAAAGATGGTGGTGACCTCAGGAGAAATAGAGGGAGAAACTATTGTGGAGAAGGAGACACTTTCCTCATCATTACCAATCCACTCCAATCCAATCAATATTTATTAAGTGCCTACTATGTGCCAGGTTCTGGGCTAAGTGCTGGAATGTAATTAACAAAAAGAAACATAATCCATACCCTCAAAGAGCTTATAGTCTAATGGAGAGAGAAAATGTACAAGAGAAAGAGTGAAAGTAGGCAGGAACATTGTAGGGGATGGAAGTGTGGAGACAATAGTTGCTGCAAAAGTTGGCAGGGATGAGGGGAACAGCAGTTCAGGAGCCTTGAGGGTGATACTTCCTCTAACCACACGTACCTCAGACCACTAGCCCTGCTTAGCCCAACCTTATAGCCATTTTCTGCTGAGGTAACTCCTGTGGATAAGGAGGTCAGCCATGCCCGCCATTGTCACTTACAGGGCAAGCAGGCTAGCCAAGGTGAGGCAGCAAGGCACCTTGAAGGACAGACAGGAATGGTGTTTATCAGAAAGGTCAAACCACCACCATTTTGGCTACCATATCTCTTAAGATCATGATGGAGACAGCCCAGGAACCTGAACCCAAGAACCTTTGGAATAGCCATGCTTTCAGTTTAGTATTAAATGGTTGAATACCAAAAATTGATATGATTTTATCAGTAGAAATGACATAAAAAGGAACCACTATCTGATATACTGTTATACCCTAAGCACCATGGGAACTTTCTGAATGATTTAACAGCTGAAATTTTCCCTATATTTTGTCTTTCCCACTAGAATATACGTTTCTCGAGAGAGAGACTGCCTGACTTTTCTGCTTTTATCCCCAGCACTTAAAACAGTGCTTTGCACACAGTAACGAGCTTAATAAATACTTTGTTCATTCATTCATTCATTCATTCATTTGGAGTTTCATACAACGTAATGCAAAGTAAGAGAAGAGAATTACCAGGAAATAGTTATCTGGAGCTGTTCCGCAATTTGAGCTAAAGGTGGCACCAGCATATTTTAGAGAGCTGCCTCTGTTCAATGGGAAACTCTGGCCTGGATATTTTTATTTTTCCCTTTATTTCCTTCTACCACCTGGTCCCCAAAGACACATACAAACATACACATATACATCCAAATGGGTCTATGGGATTTAAATCATCCTGGGCAGCTCTCCTTTTATGTGGGATTAGCATACCAGCCTGCTTTTTATTCTGGAAAGCTAAATAAAAACCCACTCATTTCATCCATCCAGCCGAGCTTGCTGTCTCCCACAACTGCTGTGATACTAGGGGAAATGAAACAAGTAGGGCCATTTACAACATGAGGCCAGATCTGGTTGTTCATCTTTCAGGAAGTCAAGCTTCAGGGTCATGGAGATGACTTCAGCATAGGCTCTGTTAGTCTTAATCTGGTGACAAAGAGCACAGTGGAGTATTAGGGTGTCTGAGAGATGGAGCTCACACTGTGTCTCTCAGAAGGCTGCCTACCACAAATTTATTACTCAGCTCCCAAAGCTGAATTCTGGAATTTAACACAGGACTGACCTGGCTATTTCTCTTCCTCTCACTGGAAAGGGTATTTGAAATGCACCTCTTTGGATTCTTCGTATTGACAGGAATTAGGTAAAAGCTTCAACTGTAATTAGCAAATGAGAGGAAAATGGCAATATTGCAGAACCAAGGGCTCTTTCTTGGGGGGAAGCTATTTGGTTGGAGGAACTGCCTAATTCTCACCTTCGCCAATCTTTTAGCTGTCAGTTCCCAAGACAATTTCAATCTCACAGCAATACAAGTTTTACACAAAGGGCACCATCAGGTCATTTTTCTTTTCATTGGCAGTTCACATTTTCTTGGGCCCTATAAATCCTATCGCACTTATTATACACCCAGGCTTGACTGACTGTGGGAGGAGGAGCGCCCTCTTTGGGCTGGTCTATAAAAGGGCCCTTTTCCTTTTTCCCTTTTCTGTCTTTCTTCTGGAAAGATTCTAAAAGCCCATTAACTACATGGTGTAGTGTGTGTGTGTGTGTGTGTGTGTGTGTGTGTGTGTGTGTGTGTGCTTCTACCCCTTCTATTCAATACCATCCAGAGCCATTGCTGACTGTTCCCTTGTGGCAGACGCACCTGAGGAGGCCGACTCATGCTCCATTATATGACTCAAGGGGATATCTTCCTATAACAATGTCTTTCCTGAACCCTGGACTCTAAGTAAGAGTTAGAGGAGGGGAAATTTGCTGGGCAGCAGGATCCTAGAATCTAGTTTACTAGCCATATAAACCTTTCTTATTTGAGGTCATCATCACAGATGATGTCAAATTTGAAAGCTGAGGTCAAGGCAGCTAGATGGAGTAATGGAAAATGGATAAAGTTCTGGATTTGGAGTAAGGAAGTCCTGAGTTCAAATCCTACCTCAGACACTTATTACCAGTGCAAACTGACCCTTGGTAAGACAGCTATATGTCACAGTGGTTAGACTTCCAAGCCTGGAGTCAGGAAGACCTGAATTCAAATTCTACCTTAGATACTTACTACCAATGTGACCCTCTCTGAGTCACTTAACCTCTCCCTGCCACAGTTTCCTCATCTGTAAAATAGGGTAATAGCACTTTCCTCACAGAGTTGATAGGATCAAGTGTGATAATATAGGTAGATGAGGTGAGTTTGTCATGACTGGTTTTTGGTGGCCCCTTGCTGGTTCTTTGTGTATATTGATTCCTTTTCTAGATGTTTGCATAACTTTGATAATCCATTCTAGAATTTCATTAGAAATAAGAGCCTCAGTTCATTCTACACATTCTTGTGGCATTGTGCCATGACTTGGTATTTCTTTTCAAACACAATATTGTGTTTGAGAATACGTTATATGTGTCACTGCAGGGGAGGAGAAGAACTTGATTTATTTGGTCCTATAGAGCACCTTTGATTTATTTCTTCATGAAATGATATGCCCAAATAATTTTGGACACCTCGTGGTGAACCTGTTTTTCCACTTCATTCATTGGAATGATTTTTCCTTTGGTTTTTGAAATTTAATTCTTGAGAGGTTTTTATCTTTTTGAAATGAAAGATACCTTAATAGATGCCTGGATTTTTTCCTGGACCTTTTGAAATTATTTTTATTGGAAATTCTAAGTTGTAAGGGTCACTTTACCCACAAGATTCTCATCATTTCCATCTTAGCAACTAGTTTCCCCATGTTAGTGAGAGTCCCCTTTAAAGATTCATACACCTCTTGTAGGAAGAAGTCATCTGTAAGGCAAGTCAAGAAATATTTAGCCACTGTGCTTTAGACAGAGAGAACTACAGACAACTGAAATCCTCAATCACAACTATATCATGTCCACATGCCAGGTTTTTTTATGATGTCTTTCTTAGATTTCTCACTCATTTCCATACCTTGATGTTCTTCAAGATGGTTCCCCCATCTTCTCATTCCCCAGACCCATGGTTTCCTTAGATGACATACAATACTTTCCACTGCCTCCCATTCCACTTTGTTTACCTTCAAGTTTATCTAATTCAGCCACTTTATTTTTTATATTTGGCCCTAAGAAAACAGATTATAGTCTGTTGCCAGACCAGAAAAATCCCAACGATCATTGATCTTAGTAAGATTTGTCCGAGTTTTCAGTCCCCTTGGCAGGACCTTCAAAAACCCAGGCTCACCACTATGCCATTATAATCCCATAAAACCAAATTATAGGAGTATAGGTCCAATAAATCCCAGGTATAGGATTATAAAGATAAAAACAGAACAAGGGAGGAATGAGTTTCTGAGTATAAGGATAGGTAACATTCTAAAACTGATTCCTCATAGGAATCCTTAAGCCAATTAGACATTTAATAGGACAGCACTGGGTCATTCCACTATATTGTCTAAAATAATGTTAAATGTCGAATGCATCTATGTTGTTGTTCAGTTGTGTCCAACTCTTTGCGACCCCATTTGGGGTTTTCTTGGCAAAGATACTGGAGTGAATTTGCCATTTCCTTCTTTAGCTCATTTTATAGATGCAGAAACAGAGGCAAACAAGGCTAAGTGACTTGCCCAGTAACTTATAACTACTAAGTGTCTGAGGCCAGATTTGAACTGAGGGAGAAGCCTTCCTGACTGGACCAAATGCTTTATACACTGTGCCATCAAGCTGCCCCAAAGCATCAGTAGGTAAGCTTTAGACTCAAGATCTTAGGATCAGAACTGGAAATGACTTAGGTGTCATCTAGTCCAACTCCTTCATTAGAAGGATAAGGAAACACAATCACAGAAGTTAAGGGATTTGCCTAAGGCCACATAGGTAATAAGGTGCAGGGCCAAAAATTAAAATCCAAGACCTCTGATTTCAGAGCTCTTTTTATTACATCATTATTACCAATGTCTGTAATATTGTAAAAGCTCCCTCCCAGAACTGCAGCTCTGGGTTTATGTGGAGTTCAGTAGAAGGGGTTTCTGATAAACCACTCTCCTTTATTTTCACTACTTAGATTTCCCTCAGGAAATAACAGTATTTATTTGACTTATTTTCCCCTTACTCAAGTTTTCTCCTGGGCATATCAAGCCCAGGTCTTTATAGAAAAGGTAAATGGCCCTCAGCTCTTGTGTACACTCAGGATGACAAGTCTCATATTATAGGCCAGACTTTATCTTGCCCAGAATAAATACAAAGGACTCACATCAGCATCCAGAAACAACCAAGACATCTCTCCTCCAAACTGGCTTTCTCTCTCTTCTGCATGCAAGATGCTCTATTGGCTATCCCACATGGCACAGTAGACAGAGCAAGGGACCTGCAGTCAGAAAGACCTGAATTAAATCTCAGTTCAGACACTTAAGGGTTGTGTGTGACCCTACACATATCACTTAACCTCTGTCTGGCTCAGTTTCTTCTTCTGTAAAATGACAACAATAATAGTATTTATCTCTCAGGCTTGTTGTGAGGAACAAATGAGATGATAGTGTTTTGTAAATCCTAAAGAGGTATATAAATGCTAATAGTCATCATCGTCATCATCATCGTCATTATCATCGTCATCAACAATGACCACCACCACCAGAGCGGCAAGAGAAATTCAAAGCTGGGAGTCACCAAAAAATATACAAAATGTGCATGGACTATCCCAAGTACACAACAGGGAGCATTTCACATTCTTGCCTCAGATGTAAAACTAGCCACTAATACTACTGGTATTAGCAAGGAGATTGTGGAGTAACAGTGGCATGGACAGTGGTACAAAGGGTAGACTTATAGAGACAGAATCTGATAATTCCCAATCTTGTTCATATCAGATTGTTGCTGTTGTTGAGGATGTATTGACCTGTCCATCACATTCGTTCATTTTTCATATTTATAACTGATTGGCTGAATAAACAGTAACTATACTATTCATTTTTCTTATTCTTTCTGTCCATAAATCCAATAAACACAACGATAATAACATGAATTAATTAACATGCCTATATGGCACTTGAACTATCTAAAATACCATATAGTCGCTTATTTAGGACTAAAAGAAGCTAAAAAAGGAATGATTTCCCTGTCCAAAAATACTATGTCAAAGTTAATATGGCTTTGACTGGGCTAAGTTCATATCCAGGAAGTTCAATAAAGAGTGATTTTTCTAGAAATATTTTCCTCCCATCTTACTCAACAAACAAACCATGAATCACAAAGTTTCTGTGAATGCAGCTGGTCTTCTCGGAGACCCTGGAGAGAGCTCACCATGTGCCAGCCCCTAAGGTGGCAGTGCTGTGCCATCTGTCAGTCCTGGACTCAATGAGGCAGAGCCAGGCTCCCAAGGAAAACACATGAACTTGTAATGGAGCTGAGCTCCCTTCTGGAGCATGGTAGGAGAATGGGGAAAAAAGGCAATGTGATGGGTTTAAAGAAAAGAGCCCCAACTGCTTTGTAAAACCCTTCTACCACCCACTGACCGGAGTCTAAAATTTCCAGTAATCAGAATTCTCTTTGTATTTTGTAGGACCGATCCATAAAATGCACTTGTTCCCAGAAGAGGCCACACTTTCAGTTACTTACACCTTAGCAAGAAAGAAGGTAGACCTTTTTTTGAGGGAGGGGAGGAGGAATAAAATAGAATTAATTGACTCAAGTGAGAAGGAAGGTGTTTTGAGGGGAGTCCAGAATGGGAGGTGGTGGCAGAGACAAATATTGTAGTTTTCTTGGGATTAGGACTGTCTCATTTTGGGGCAGAGGGCAGAGCACTGGATTTGGAGTCAAAACAAACAATTCAAATCCTGGTTCCGCCATTTGGTATCTGTGTGACACTGGAAAAGTTACTTAACTTCTCTCAATCTCAGTGTCCTAATCTATAAAATAAGGTAGTTGAACCAGATGTCCTTTGAGGTTCCTGTTCGCTCTAGATCTATGATCCTATAATTCAAGAGATTATTGATTATTATCTACACCACGATCAGTTAAGGATGAGAGGAGTGAAGAGCTTTAAAATTTCTGCTTGTAGTGTTGGTAAATACCCAGCTGAGGAAACTGATGAATGATTAAGAGCAATCAATAACACCTGAGACAGAAAAACCTATTAGAAAAACAGAATGGTACAATTAGCACCCAACTAGACTTAGTGAACCGTCAGCCAGAGTTGTTGGAAGACCAGACGCAAAGGGGCGCAAAGGGGCATGATTGGAGGTAAGAAAGTGTTCATAATAGAGCACTGGACCTGGAGTCAGGAGCACTTGAGGCTAAATCTGGCTTTAATAGCTTAGGATATGTGTGACTCTGGATAAGTCTCTTAACCTCTGTCTGCCAGTTTCCTTATCTTAAAATAGGGATAGGAATAGTATCTCCTTCCAGAGTTATTGTGAGGAGGAGATAATATTTGTGAAATGTCAATATAAAAACTATTGTTATTGTTGTGATTACAATATTTCCAAAGCTAGGAGCCATCACAGAGTGAGTCAGGGAGTGAGGAACAGAGAAAGCATTGACAAGATGATATTTTGTTGAACAGAACATGAAAAACACTTAGGATCATAGGATTTATAGCTAGAAGAGTTCTTTGAAACCATTACAAACAACTTCCTCATTTTACAGATAAGAAAACTGAGGGGAAGAGAGAGGGAGGGGAGAGAGAAAGAGACAGAGACAGACAGATAGACACAGAGAGAGAGAGATTTTAAATAACTTGCCTGTCTCGCAGTTAGTGTCTGAGGCAGAATTCAAACTTAGATCTTCTTGACTCCAAGTCCAGTGCTATCCACTATGCCTCTTGGCTGCCATTCCCCTCCTTCCTGTAGATATGCACACACTTGTGGGAGTGGAATATTGTATATGCTGTCAGATGCAGTTTTTTATGGTCAGTTTTGCTTAACTGTTTTTCTTTGTTTCAAAAGAGGGTCCACTATGATGGGATGGAGAGGGTTATATATTGAGAAATTACTGTAGTGTAAAAAGAAAAGTTAACAATATACCAAACAAACAAACAAGAGATTTAGTTTCATAGAATTTCTTCCCAACAAAAAGATGTTCTTTTATGGTGTCAACATTTTGGTCATGGCCCCATCCCCGCATGTTAAGTCTTGTGGAAAACTGATCCATTGCTGTCTTAGATCATAGCTCTTAGCAAAAACTGTTTAATTTACTTCCCATAAACTTCAAGATTAAGCACTACAGGGATAGAAGCCTATCATATTTATTAAATTTGTGCTTCCAAATCCAGGCTATAACATGGTGTAAGACAGGTGGAGACACTAGTACATATGTTCTAGTGTTAGTACAGGCTCACTCTTGATCCCAGCAGACAGGAAGACAGGGATGGAGACACAATGAGGGGTTAAATAATCTGCCTTACTTTATCCTAGTCTATTCTTCTCAAGAGGGTTGCTGATAATGGGAACACCAACTCCTACAGCGTTTCCTAATCACCCATCTTGCAGGGGTAAGGAAGAAGTGGGGGGAACTATCCCTATGTCTCCATGCGGTCAGTAGAGAAAAGCATAACGTTCCGGCTTGTGCATTCTTCTAAATCCCCTCAAGCCTTAGTGGAGGCTGATTGAGCCACACCCAGCATTACACCGTCATATTCCCCTATGGGTTCCCCACTTGCTGACTAGTGCTCACTTGCTTTATAGAGCAACAGATGAAGAAAGTCATTTGCCAGCAATAGCTTCACAAGTTTACGGTATCTCACCATTATTTCTCACTGTGCACTAGCAGTGGATATTTACATTTTTAAGCACAAATGTGCATGTTATTTTTCATTATATAATGCTGTGCAAGCATGGTGAAGATGTTTGCAAGTCATCAGCCTGGGAAATAGAGATTGTTATGGTCATGGATCCTGGGAAACTAAATTCTAAGAAAGAATAACAAAAATCTACCTTATATACACATGGACCAGTACAATAGCTAAATTCTATGCCCCGAGTGACTGCATCCTCTAAAGTTTCTAGTGGTTTAGGAACAAGGACAAGGAATCAGGGAGAAGCAAGACTCGGGGAGAGGGCAAATCTCTTTGTAAAGTGTACAGTGTTTAATAGGCTTTAATATACGTTTTTAATTAATAAGGAACTTTGGTAGAAAACATGTTTTAGACCCAGAAAAATATGCCCAGGACTAGTGCTAGCCTGTGGCCTTCTGCTTGAGGAATACTGCCTTGGATGACTATTAAGAACAAGTAGCAGGTCTAGCCAAAATATTGAAACTGTGGGAGTCTAGCTTTGCTTCTCCTCTCCCCCTTATTAGACTTCAGGTGTTCAGTTATCTCTTGTCCTCCTTAATATTTGTTCCCCCTTAGCAAAACCTATTCTCAAGAAAAGATCCGATAAATTCATTTGCATTAAAGTTTAGCTGGAAAGGTTAATGAAAAAACAAAGTAATGAAACAGAGTCCCCCTTCTCCACCTGTCTTTATATTCAGCTGAAGTAACAGGCTAGGGACGACCCAAACTCAAATCCAACATCACTGCAACAGCCTATGGGGACTGATCTTTACTAGTCTTTTGTTCCCCATCACTAACCCTATTTTTAATGCTCTTCTGCCTCCTCTTTCTTTCCCTATCCCTGTAATAAGCACTAGTCACATAGGAACAAACTGTTTCCTATCTCCTCAAATCTCCATCTTCCTCCACACTATCCTACTTGTGTCCCTCTCCAAAACTACCCATCCTTTCCACTGTGTCCTCTGAAATTTTCATTCCACAGTGAACAGATTTCCCATCACCCTGGACTTCTTCTCCTCCAACTCCTGCCACCTACTACCCTTCACTAAGGTCTCACTGCTCTCTAATGGCATTGTTTGCATTCCCAGACATCCGCTTTAGGAATTATTGTATGTTTTCCCTTATCACTGGACTTCAATGACTCTGGAGGAGAGAATGAGGCTGATGACTGTGCAGTTCTACTTCACTTAAGTTCAATTCTCTTGAAAGTCAAGACATCACTTCATGATATCATTGATCCTCTTTGAGAAAAAGGATGAACAACAGTTTCCCACATCTCACAATATGTTGGTACTAGAGGAGAATTGGTGTACTCGTTCCTTAATGACACTTTGAGACTCTCTCTTTACTACCAACACTCAGCAATTTCTTCTTTGAAGTAATTTAAAAAAATATTTTATTTTCCCCCAATTACATATAAGGGCAGATTTAAAAATATATATATATATATATTTAAAAGTTTTGAGTTCTAAATTCTATCCCTACCCCTCTCTTCCCTCTCCCTTCCTGAGATGATAAGCAGTCTGATATGGGTTATACATATGTGATCATATAAAACATTTCCATATTAATCATCAGACTCAGAGAACAAAAAAAAATTATTGAAACAAAGTGAAAAAAGATAGCTTCAGTTTGTATTAAGACAATCAATATCAGTTCTTTCTCTGGAGGCAGATAGCATGCTTCGTCATGAGTTCTTTGGAATTATCTTAGATCTTTATATTGTTGAGAATAGCTGTTTCATAGTTCTTAATTATACAATATTGCTATAACCATATACCACATTCTTCTGATTCTGCTCATTTCACTTTGCATCACTTTTTGAAGTCTACTCAATCAACATTTTCTACATAATCAACATCATGGTGGTTACTGGCCCCCAGGTCATTCTTCCTTTCTTATCAGAAAGTTAAGAAACTTGCTCCCCAGATTCTTTTTATTCCCAACTTTACCCCCATCTACTAAGGAACTTTAGTATTCACAGCAATGCTTCTTCTTAACCCCAAAGTATCTCATGGCTTTCATTACATCTCAGTCACATATAGGGATGGTAAGAACCTGGATCTCACTACAAACCACAAGTGTTTCATATTCTTAATTAGAAACGCTGGTGCTGCTGTGTTTGACCAAGATATCTCAATCATTCCATTTCTTTTTATACCTCATCCCTCCTAAAACGATCCTACTCTCTCATCTAGATCTCTAATTTTTTTTATCCTCGATACCTTCTCAAGCCACTCACTGTGCTCTGACTTCATTTTATCTTTGTAATATTGACTCTACAGTTAGCCAGTCTAACTTTACATTGTCTTCTACTCTCAACTTCTTTGCCTCCTTGTCCTATTTGCTACTCATCTCTTGACAGACTTCAACTTTGTATTTTGTTTACCACCTACTTCTTCCTATTTAAAGCTGCTGAATAGATACCCAACCATGCTGATTATTATATACTTCAAATTAATATTATCCAACTTCAACTGAACCCTAACTGAAGGAAGGCAGTTTTTTTATTCTTTCCTAATTGATTGTCTATCTCATTCCCCCCAAAAAATATTCCAAACTTCCTCCCTTTTCAAGCACTTCATACTTCCTTCTCCATCTTTCAGCTCACATTGCCTTTTATGTTACTGAGAAAATTAAAATCATTCAATAATAAATTCCTTCTCCTTTTCTCTTCATCTCAAAACTCCTTGACAACATTCTCCACTCTTGCCTCCTTTTCCCTAGTCTCTGACGATGGGATTGACTTTTTCCTTGCCAAGGCTAATCCCTTTACATGTGTGCTTGAACTCATCCTCATACATTATTTCCAGAAGATTTTAATGCCTCCAAATCTTTGTCTTCTCCCTATCTACTGGTTCCTTCCCTACTTCCTTTAGATTTACTCAATTCTCCCTTATCACTAAAAAATCTTTATTAATTCTAACCATCCCCTCAAGTTGTCATCCTAGATCATTCTTCTCTTTTTCCAGTCAAACATCTAGAAACAACTATCTCCACTCACTACATTTACCTCATTTCCTCTCATTCAGTCCTGTTTTTGTTTCAGTCTGACTTCTGACCTTATGGCCCAACTGAAAGTACTTCCTCCAATGATCTCTCTTTTTTGGTGGGGTTTAAATGCTTTTTATTTTTGACAACCTACATGACACGTTTTTAAAAACAATGCCTCCAACTCCAAATAAATCAAGGTCAAAAATAAATGAATAAAGCTCAAGATGACATCAGTCCAAGTTTGTCCAAGTCTTGGTGTTGTGTAATGACAAAAAGCAGCAGCCAGTTATGATGACAGATGATTCAAAGTAATCAGCTGAATTTGTTAACATTTCTCCATTTCTAAAGTATCCTTAAAGAAAATCATATATGGAGTCATACCATCCTCATAGAAGTCCAAGAGAGCCACCATGCCTTCTGGATTCATGTTTTCACCTATGAAGAACTGGTAGTTTTAAAAATTAACAAGGATTGTTTGATCTGTTCTATAGCTCCCATCATAACAGGTTTTCCTCTGTCTGGCTTGTGTTATTCAAACTGCCCTTAATTGATTTCATGTAGTCTTTGATGTACTTTTTGTAGCATTCTTTTGTGAAACTAGTTTCTTGCAGATGATGGTTTATTACTATGTCAGCTCTAGTGATTGCAGTGGCATCCGTTCTTTCACCCTCAGGACCTTCGGCAGAGGCATTGCCACCAATGAGTGAAACATCGCTGGTACCCTCTGTCCTACTGACCATCTTCCCCTACACCCCCAAGCACAGCCCATTCATGATCTCCTGGATCTTGTAAATGTTGGAGAATATCTCGTCATGGCTGTTGAGGTCCCAGTAGATGAACATGGTGGTGGCAGGAGGGAGGTGGTGGTGGTGGTGGTGCTAGCACTTCAGGGGCTGGAGCTTGGTGTGAGCTCAATGCAGCTGGAGCAGCACAGGGGCAGCAAGGGGGAAAAGTTCAATGATCTCTTAATTGGCCTTTTTTTCTCAGTCATCTTCCTTGTCAATTAGTTGCTTTTACTTCCATTTGCTTCATTCTAATTTTTAAGGAATTATTTTCTTCAGTGAGCTTTGGGACCTCCTTTTCCATTTGGCCAATTCTGCTTTTTAAGGCATTCTTCTCATTAGCTTGTTGGACCTCTTTTGCCATTTGGGTTAGTCTATTTTTAAAGGTGTTATTTTCTTTAACATTTTTTTGGGGTCTCCTTTAGCAAGCTGTTGACTCATTTTTCATGATTTTCTTGCATCACTCTCATTTCTCTTCCCAATGTTTCCTCTACTTATTTAATTTTCAAAATCCTTTTTGAGATCTTCCATGACCTGAGACCAATTCATATTTTCTTGGAGGCTTTGAAAGTAGGAGCTTTGACTTTGTTGTCTTCTAGTTGTATATTTTGATCTTCCTTTTCACCAAAGTAAGATTCTACAGTCTGATTTTTCCTCTACTGTTTGCTCATTTTCGCAGTCAATTATTTGATTTTTTAGCTCTTTGTTAAGGTAGGACTCTGCTTCCAATGTGGAGGATGTACAAGCTTCAATGGTTTTGTGCAGCTGTTTTCAGATATTTCTAGCAACCTGAAATTTTTAGTTCTTCCAAGATTGCATGATCAAAGGAGAGGTGTTTACTCCTCTCCTGGTTTGTTTTCTTGTCTGTGAGTGACCTCAAGCACTCTTTTCTGCCTTGGAATCATGAGGACAATTCCCCCTCCACTCTTGCCACAAGCTCTACCCTCCAGGGTTCCACCTTACCCCAGGACTACCACCCAGGACTGAGAACTAGATCAAAGCACAAGCAAAGCAAGAGAATCCTGCCTCACAGCCAGTAAAGTGATCCCTGCAACCCCCCTCTGATTAGCCACTTGATCCCCCCAAGTCTGTGGGCTGAGAGCTCTGGAAGCAGCCACTGCAGCTGCCACCACTGCACCATCTCCTGGGGCAGAGGTCAGACTGTGGGCCTCTCTCACCTAGGTCTGTCAGACCTTTCCTACTGACCTTTTAAGTTTATCTTTGGCATTTGTGGCTTGCGAAGTCTGGAAGTGCCACAAGTGCCAGTGATTCAGTGTCCTGAGGTCTATTCTTGGTTTGCTGGGTGCCCCAGTCTGTGCCAGCTGGGCCCATCAGTAGCATCTGTGGGTTTAACTATCATCTCTGTGCATACAACCCTAGATTTATATATAAAACTCCCATCTCTTCTATTTCCTTATCTATGCAAAGAGAATGATGATAATTGTTCTACACAGAAACACTAAAGCAGATAAATCTTATTAGCTATTATTGTCTGTAATTATGAAGTTCTAGGCAGGAGGAAAATGGTTGAGAGAGAGTTTGGGTGTGAGGTAGGATTTCCTTCTCAATTCCTAGAAACAAAATCAGTAGGCAGACTGCCTACTCATGTGACCAGCCAGCTTTGTTGATGATCTTCTATTACCTGACTGTGCTCAATAATTAACACCGCTGAATATATTTACCACTCTTTATTCAAAAAGAGCTCAGAGACCATTAATCAAGTTTTCACTGCAGCAAAATTCTTTTGGGAATCAGAGCCTTCTAGGTTTTTTTTCTCCCCAATTGGATGTTTTAACTAATGAGGATTTCTATTATTTAATTTCTAGTGAAAAGCTGGGCTTAAACTATAGGGCAGTTGGATTCTTTCCTGGCTATACCACTTAGTAATATGGTAGTAGTAGTGCAGTGACCTTAACCAAGTTATTTAAACTCACTGAGTCTGTTTCTCTAAAATGGGGATCATAAAGTCTTCTGTGTTTATCTCGTGGGATTGTTGTGAAGATTAAAGGACACTTTTTAAAACTACAGGGTGCTATACAAATAAATGTACGATATGCTATATTGTCCCAGGATCTCAGCTTTATTTTAGGTGGGCACTGGGAGAAAATACATACATGTTTGTATAGGTATATACATATGTATATACACACACACATATATATACACACACTATGTGTGTATATACACATATATAGAAATGCACACACACTATGAATGTGTGTATAAAAATGTGTATATACACATATTATCGTGAGTTTTTTAAATTAACTAAGTCTAGATGGGAGGAAAGTTATATAAGATACTGAACAGTATCTCACAGACATCTGATGCAGTTTTGTTTCTAGAGGATTTGACTGTTTATTCTGTAAATATTTCTTCTACCATTAGAAAAAATTGTTTAAATTCAGAGAGTACCCTCAGGGACAGATATGGCATGTGCCTGACAGGTCAAAGCACCTTAAATACTAACTTTTCTCAGACTATTATGGTTTCTGAGCCCAGGAGTCCCAATAATATTAGAGTCCTTTAAACTGTGGTTTCATTTTTTTTTAAGGGATTTTCTAATGAGTTCTACAATGCATGTAGGCATCAATCATTGAGCATTTATGAAGCACTTACTATGTGCACTGTGCTAAGGGAATATAAAGAAAAAACAAAAACAATTTCTACCCTTAAGTACTTTGAATTCTAGTCAGGGACAATAAACACACATAGACACACACGCATATACATATATATACACCCACCTACCCCCCTTATATATATGTATAATGCACACATACATACATGTATATACATATGTGTATATGTGCATATTAGAACATAGAAAATAAATATAGACTATATGGAAGGTAACTTTAAAGGGGATGAAATGTGTAACTGGTGATTTGGGGTGTGGGGTAGGGGAAGGAGTGGGAAAGATCTTTGGAGGTGGTGAATTTTGAGCTGAGTCAGTTAGGGAGCTGTGGATTATAAGAGAGCTTCTAGCAGGGAAATAGTTGATACAAAGGTATGAAGATAGGAGATAAGTGTCTTGTATGGGGAACAGTAAACAGTCTGCTATGGCTGGCTCATAGACTGTGGAGAGAGGAGTAGACTATAAGCAGACTGGAAAGGTAGGAAGGGGCCAGGTTGTAAAGAGCTCTAGCTGCCTAACAGAATTTAAAACTTCATCCTGGAGGTAATAGGGAACAACTGGAGTTTATTGAGTAGAATGACATTGCAGATCTGTGCTCTAGGAGAAAATCCCTTTGGCAGCTGAGTGGAGAATGGGTTGGAATAGGGAGGAATGAGGCTGGGAGATCCATTTAAAAGCTATTGTAATAGTTCAGGTAAGAGGTGATGAGGGCCTGAGCTAAGGTTATGGCTATGGGAGTAGAGAGAAAGGGGACCAGTGTGAGAGATGTTGTAGAAAAAAGTAATTACAAGATTTGGCAATTGATTGGATATCTGAGGAGAGCAAAAGAGAGGAGATGAGGCTGACACCAAGTTTATGAACCTGGGTGACTGGAAAGATGGTAGTGTCCTTGAGTTGGGAAGAGGAAAGGCTTTTGGGGGAAAGACAAAGAATCTGTTTTGGATACATTTTGTTTACGATGCCTATAGGCCATCCAACTTGAGGTATCTAAAAGGCAGTTGGGGGAGCTCAGAAGACAGCTAGTCATGCTAGATTTTAGATCTGGAAATCATAAAAATTGAAACAATAGTTGAATCCATGGAAAATGATAAGATGAGCAAGTGAGAGAATAAAGAGAGAAAAGAGAAGAGTCACTAGGGCAGAACCCGGGGGACATCTATAATTAGTTCATGATGGAATGAAAATCTAGCATGAAACTGAGATGGAATGGTCAACTGTAGGAGGAAAATAGAGAGTAGTTACGAAAACAGAGGAGAGAACACTCAGAAGAAAAAGGTGGCAACAGCATTAAGAGTTCAAGACGGTTAAGGCTTGAGAAGAAGTGAATAGATTTTGTAATTGAGATCACTAATATTTCCATTTCCAGTGTACATGTTAGAGTGAGATATAGCCCCAGAGAGATATAGCCCCTAGGCTCTTATTCCAGAAGTTGTTCTAGTGAGAGTAGCAAATTGCAAATACCACATCAAAGAATCACAGATCTTTAGAGCTGAGAGAGACCTTAGAACTTCTCATCCCTTCCTTTTACAGATGAGGAAAATGAGGCCCAAGAATGAAGAAACATTTGATACCTGCTATATACTAGGCAATAGATAATGCAAATCTAAAAAAATGATATAATCCCTACCTTCAAAGACCTTACATTCTCATAAGGGAGGCAACACATCTAGAAAATTGTGGCCAAGGAAGAGAGCTTTTCTACAGGTAATTGCAAGAATGATGAGCATGAGACATACAGTCTTATGGGCACAAAATACTCAATTGTCACATGGTAACATGGACTTGGTTACTCTAGGGAACAGGATAGATTGCAAGATGTCCTAAAATATCTGGAGTGGTTGGATCTAAAACATGATTAGGGATCAGCTACATATACTTAAGAAGATGTTTGCATTTACTCACCAGTCAAGGTCAGTCCCAAAGCTGATTCCCAGTATGTTAAATGCAGGGAAGCCTGATTGCTGACCTAAGAAAATAGTACTATACTAAGAGATGGCAGATATGGGGATGGGGCAGAAGAGCACATAGCAAAATACCTGGGGTGAAGGGACGTGAAGCACAGTTTGGGACCATCTATATACATATATGTGTGTATGCATACGTATACACCTATACATACACATGTATGTGGGCTTATATATGTATGCATGTGGGTGTCTATATAGCCTGTATCCTAGAGATATGAAATGATTACCCTCAGATTGCACAGCTCACCTTTTTGCAGAACCAAGACTAAAACCTAGATTTTTTGTCTGTCAGTTCAGCATTATTTCCCCCATATTCTGAAGACAGAGACAAGGAAGACCTTGCAAATCATAGAAATTTCTAGATGAAAACATGGCTTAATAGACTATGAATGGTGCTCTCTTTATTGATTTCCTTTCTTTGGCCCCAGCTGCCCTGCTTGATGACATCAGAAAAGCTGAATAAATGGATTTATTCCACTGGATTGATTAATTAAAAAACTAAACTGAATCAACAACATTCAGTTCTTTCAGTGTCCTCTCCTCCTCCGCCTTTTCCCCTCTCTTCTGCAAAGTCAGTATGGTGCTTTCTGTCTCCAGTATCCTCAGGGCACTGTGGGAGTTGAATGCTGCCCTAAGGTACTTGGTGATCCCTGGGGAAGCCTAGGGTGTTAACTATGTCTGCACTAGAGATTATGACTTTCAAAAACAGAGCTCTTAGCTGTCACTTTGAATGATTTGATAATTGGTGATATTAGTAATGATGATAACACTGTAATCATGCTTTGTACTTCCTCTCTCATCCAATAATCTCAAAGTGATTTCTCCTTACTTGAAATGGAGTGTCATTTATAATGAAACAAAAAGGTCAGATGTTGAGTTGTGGAGACCTAAGTGGCAAAATGATACAAAACACCCTGTTTGCTTCACTATCTCTAGCAGAGAGTTTCCTATTTTTCATCATATTATAAGCAGAAACCTCTATTAAGTCAGAGGCTGGCAGGAGGAAAGGGGAATCACACCTTTAGGGCTTAGAGATCAAATGCCCTCACTACTACCACAGGGTCAGGGTAGGATGCCATTCTTGTTTCGTCACGTCCAACTTTCGGGATCCTGTGGACCATAGCACCTCAGGCTTTCATCGATCCTTATAGCTTTAGACTTTCCTATTATCACCAGACACACAGCTGAGCTTCCTTTTGGTTTTGGACCAGCTGCTTCACTGTTTCTGAAGCTACCTGCAGTTGTCCTCTGCTGTAGCATGCTGGACACTTTTCAAGCTGAGGGGCTCGCCTTCTGATGTCATATCTTTTAGGTCCATGGGATTTTCTTGGCAAAGATATTGGAGTAATCTGCCATTTCCTTCTCTAGTGGATCACCTTGTGTCAGAATTCTCCACTATGATCTCTCTATCTTGGGTAATGGCATAGTTCATAGTTTCATGGAGTTTGGAAAGTCCCTCTGCCCAAAGGCAGTGATGCAGGAGATCCACTTGTAGCCCATTACTGATGATTGACAGGTTGCTCACTAGAACTGTTTGTTATTCACCAAACATAAAATCTCAGAGTTTCAAGAGAGTTAGCTGGTGCAACCTGTTCTACATGATCACCAACAATTAGTCCTTAAGCAATATCTTTAATATTATCAGTGAGGGGAACCCCCCTTCCCCAATAGCCTGTCCCACTTCTGCATGGTTCTAATCATTAGAAAGGGTTTCTTTAAAACAGGCTAAAATTTTCCTCTTTGCAACTTCTGATAATTATTTCTAGTTCTGCTCTGGAGCTAAGAAGAAGAAATCTTAGCATAGTGCCTGGTACATAGTAGGTGCTTAATAAATGCTTGTTAATTGACTGTTCTACAGATATCAAATACTTGAAGATAACTACAGATGAGCAAACCTTCCTCTCCCCCCAAAGTCTTCTCTTCTTTGGGTAAAAAATCCTTAGGCTCCTCCACTTATCCTCATGTGGTGAAGGGCTGTCCCCCACATACAGCATGGGAGTCTCATTGTGTGACTCGAGGGGAGGCAGAATAGACATCTTTAGCTTCTTTTCTCTCCACTCTTCTCCAAGAGAGACTTTGATTCCTCTGAGATGTATCAAGTAAATTGAACACCAAAGGAAGTCTCTAGCCCAGTACTAATATACAGATCTATTAAAAAAAAGGACTTCTATGTGATGAGAATAGACTTTCTACCAATAATTTTAAAAACATGACATACAACTTGTCTTGGAAAGAGGACGGCAATGGAGTACTTTTTTCTGGGCCCAGTTAATCTTATCTTGACATGAGACCATATGGATTCCTAGCAGGAAAAATAAAAAGAGATTACTGCTTCTGTATCTGCCAGAAGGGAATTTTCTGTCTTCTCTCCGTAGAGAAGTAGAGGACTTAGTTTGCTCAGCAGCGAGAGAGCCAGGACAGGGAAAGACAAAGCTCTGATGCTCTGCTCCATTGAGAAGAAAGAGAACAAGGTCAAGACCTGGAATAAAGTCTTAAATCTGCTGGTCAACTCGGGTCACATGGTTGAAGTTCATGTTTCTTCTTGCTAGGATCTAAGACTGGTCTTCAGCTCTTACCTGGAGGAGGTAGGTGGGGGAAAAAGAGTAGTTTATCTGCACTTGAAGACAGGAAGATTGGGGTTATAATCTTGTCTCCAAAATTGCTGTGTGATCACAGATTAAGACACTTTACCTCTCTGAGACTCATTTTCCTTACCTGGTACCTGGAACAAAGGTGTTTTGAAAACTTTAATATATATATATATATATGTGTGTGTGTGTGTGTGTGTGTATACACACACATTCATATATGTATACATGTATGTATATATGTGTATGTGTTATTCTTCAGTTCACATCGAAGTCATCTTATGAATTAATAAGTATTTATTTATTATTTCACTGCTGCATGTCAGGAAATCTATGTAAAGAGAAATCCTACCTGTCCTTAAACTGGGATCTGTTGGGGACCACTACTTGCTGAGACTTATTTTCCTGACTGACATGTAGTAAATTCAGTTTACTTTAAATCTCCCTCCAGTTTCTTTGTCATAGCAACCCATGATATCATGACCAAACTGGTAAGTTCCTAAAATATTAACAGAAGAAATCCACCCTTCTGATTCCTAGAGCAGTTCTCTTTTCACTAGATCACACTGCCCTGGAGATTATTTTTGGAGATGTGATAGGAATTTAGCACCTTCACCTTTCTCTTCCTGTTTCTTCAGGGTGCCATAAGGATCTATGTATTTTTTAGGGTTAACTCTCTCAGTTCTTGGCATGGAGAGGTAGTATTTGTTTGCACTTTTCACAGGGTCTGGAACAATTAGCATTTTGATAAATGTGCAGCCCTATTTCTGTCTGCCTAGTGTTTTTCTGCAGTTGCCCTTATGGCACCTTTTCCAAATGCCTGCTCTGCTCTGTGGTGGCTCCCTTGAGAGATATTCCTCATCCTTAATTATATTGGTAAAAGCTCTTAGAAGCGGTCTCAGCAGCTGCTTCAACAAGTAATGGCACCTGTAAGTGATGGCTCCTATGGACAGTGACTCTTTGAAACTCCCAGCAGCAATTTCGTATTTTGGGTCCTTAGGATCCCTTAGTTGCTGGACAGCTCAATGTTACTTTCCCTTTACCTTGTCTATGAAGCAATTCATAGTATAGTTCTACTGAGTGGTCTAGAGACAGATAGTAGCCATCTCTATGGTAGGATCTCATCTTCAGGGAGTTCAGAAGCCTCAGACACTTATTAGCTTTGTGATCCTGGGCAAGTCACTTCACTCTATTTGCTTCAGTTCTTCATCTGTAAAATGAGCTTGAGAAGGAAATGGCAAACCACTACAGCAATTTTGCCAAACCCCAGATGGGATCACAAAGAGTCAGTCATAACTAAAATGACAGAATAACAGTCACAGCAACCTAAGTAATTCCCTCCCATCTGTAAAGTAGTTAGTATCAACATTACGTATATTTTATAGATAGGGAAACTGCAGCTTAGAGAAGATAAAGAAGTTGCTTCAGGTAACATAGAAAATGATTGAGTTGGGACTTGACTCTAAATTCAGTACCTTTTAGGTGAAATATTAATGGGTCATGGTATTTTAAAAAATACTTTTTATTTTACCTTACTATATTTATGAACTTTCTTCTTATGCCTCTGGGAGGTTTGCGTGGGATCTTTGCTCAGCGCTCACTGGAAGTGTCATTTTCTTTCAGCATCGTCAGCTTATCCTTAGCCAGTGCTTCCGTCTGGGTTTGTAGGCTGAAAGGGCCTTCCATAAGGACATCTACAACCCCCACTGTCATAAAGCCTTAGGCAAAGAGAGGCAGGCACCATGCCAGATGAAACAGTTCCATTGCTTCAATCCAAAAGCTTAACTAGCACTTTTCAAAGGTGATGCATGTAATTTCAGTCCCCTGGGGCTGGAGAAGAAAGGGAGGTCAGTTCTTTGGGAATCAGTCAGCTTGTCGCCATTGATGAGAGGTATCACAAAGTTCCTCCACAGACCGATGAGGGAAGTTTCTCATTGGCTTTGGATGGAAATCAGCAATAATCTTTGCATGATCTGAAACTGTGTTAAAATTCATGCTAAGAAATCAGCATATATATTAGGAACTTGCTATCTCTTTTCGTCTCAGCAGAGAGGGCACGGTAATAATAAAAACAGGTGCAGTTCTGTAATGAACTTGTCCCGCTGCTCTGGAATTGCAGCATTCACTTGCCTCTAAAGCTATAGGTTTAAATACACCATCTGAAAGGCACACAAAGACTCGGAGAAATTACATTAGAGACGCCTATGCTTTGGAAGCTGAGATGGGGGTACATGTGTTCTTTCTTTCTTTCTTTCTTTCTTTCTTTCTTTCTTTCTTTCTTTCTTTCTTTCTTTCTTTCTTTCTTTCTTTCTTTCTTTCTTTCTTTCTTTCTTTCTTTCTTTCTTTCTTTCTCTTTCTTTCTTTCTTTCTTTCCTTCTTTCCTTCCTTCTTTCCTTCTTTCCTTCTTTCCTTCTTTCCTTCTGTCATTAATATCTCTGCATCCTAACTATGTTCAACTTAACTACATTCCTCTTTCCTCATCCTGGAAAGCAATAGGGATAAAAACAGGGATTTTCGATTTTTGAGATGTAGGCATTTAAGATGAAAAGTAAGGTTTCCAAAAGAAAAAAAAAAGAAAACAACACTTATTGAAAAATGCCGAAATCTGGGAGTGTAATATAGTCTAACTGGATTTCTGTTTGATTGGTTACTGTGCTAGCATGTCCTCGTTTAGCCATTATTAGCCTTTAAGATGATGAAGCCCTGTATGGCATGGGAATTCTCTAGGGGTTCTTGACTCCTCATTGCCTACTGAGTGAATGAATGAATAAAGCATTATTATTATTAAAGCACTAATCAGATAGAAAAGCAAAACCATTCTTGCTCTCCATAAGATCACATTTCAACAGGGGATACAACACACAATATGGGACAGCTTGGTTGATAGAGGCTTAGACCTTGAGTCAGGCAGGTCTGAATTCAAATTTGACTTCTGTATGACCCTGGGTTAGTCACTTAATCCTTGTCTGCCTCAGTTTCCTCAACTGTAAAATGCAGAATAATAATAGCATCCAGCTCAAAGAGTTATTGTGAGGATCAAATGAGATAATTTTTGTAAAAAGTACTTAGTGAAGTATCTGGCACATAGTAGGTACCATGTAAATATTTATTCCCTCCTCTACTATCCTACATATGGAAGATCTCAGTTTTTAGTTATATGTTGCTTGGGCTGCCTTGGCAAAGCAGATGTTAATACCTCTTTTTTAATGCCATTTCCACTGAAACAATCTTACCAGTTTCTAATGTTGAACCATTTGAAAGGGTCAAGGATCTTGGTGGCTAAATTATGTATAAGCTCCTGCCTCTGGCATTAAAGATACTCCACAATCTGGCTCCAACTTCTCTATTTGGCCTGGGTTCTTACTACTTCCCAATGTGTACTTTGAATTCCAGCCAAACTCAACTATTCTGTTGCCCCACCCCCCCCCCTATTCTTGTTCTGTCCTTTGGCAGTACAGTGCTTTAGCTCATGTCATTGTGGTGGAACGGACTTTTCCTCATCTTAGATTGTTTAAATTCCTCCCTTTCTTCAGTGCTCAGCTTTAGCTTCTGTGTCCTTGATGAGGTTTTTGCTGACTATCCCCACAGGAATCTGGTCATGATTGAAATGTGGTGAGAGACTGAGGACAGATAAATGTATCCTCACCACTCTGAGGCCCAGGAGATGATGTCTCCCTGAGATCTCCTAGAGTACTTAGCCGGGAGTCTTTGCTTTCTTCCTTCCTGTCATAGAATTATTATTGTTTATTTGTTCTTCCTGCATTAGTTTGCAGGATTTCCAAGATTAAGGTTTTTTCTAAATCAGTCTTGTATTTCTGATAGCCAGTTGTGTACCTTGTACATAGGGATAAGTACTGGCACTGGCCCTGCTGTGATACACAGGACCATCTTGGAGAGGAGACTCACTTTACCAATATAGGTCAATGTCTTCTCTGCAAGTTAGGGTCTTGGAGAGTTGCCTACACTACCAAGTGGTCACATGACTTGTAGAGGTAGGACTAGAACCCAAGGCATCTTGGCTTTGAGGCCAACTGTCTATCTGTTATGATAGGCTACCAACCTTGTAAGTCCTTAATAAATGTTTGCTGATGGAATTGAATTCTTTGGGGGGGAAGATCCATCCTTAACAATCAGTTTGAACTTGTGGTTTCTACTCTTCTAGGCTGTGAAATGAGTGCTCTAGAAAAAGATCCCTTGGATCCTTCTTTGAAACCCAGATATCTTGACACTGTACTCATTGTTTAATATGTTCTTAAAGACAGTGCATCAGATAAAAAAGGGAAAAGGATAGACATGTACAAATATATATATAATTTATAACAGCTCTTTTTATCTGGTGTCAAAGAATTAGACATTGAGGGAGATTGCCCACCAATTGGGGAATGGCTGAACAAGTTGTAGTATATGATTGTGTTGAAATACTATTGTGCTATAAGAAATGATGAGCAGGATGCCATCAGAAAAACCTGAAAAAGCTTACATGAATGGATGCAAAGTGAAATGAACAGAATCAGGAGAACATTATACACAGTAACATCATACAGTGATCAAGTGTGAGTGACTTAGCTGTTCTTGGCAATATAATGATCCAAGATAATTTCGAAGGACATATGAAGAATGGTCTTCCTCTCCAGAGAAAGAAGTGATCGAGACTGAGTATGGATTGAAACATTTTTACTCCATTTTTCTTGTGTTTTTTTTTTTAAATTTTTTGGTCTATGTTTTCTTTCATAATATAACTAACATGGAAATATGTTTTGCATGGCTTTACATGTATACCCTACATCAAATTGCTTGCCTTCTCAATGGGGACAAGGAGGGAGGGAGAGAATTTGGAACTCAAAATTTAAAAAAGGAATGTTAATTATTTTACATGTAATTGGAAAAAATTAAATGATAAAAACATTGTCACAGAACATCATGACTGGCTTAGCTCCCTTGCTTATACCCAAGTACTCATGAGGTCAAAGTTAGGATTTCAATCCCCATTAAGTACCCCTTAACTTTGCTCTGTTTCATGGTTGTAAATTGTATTCCTAGCCCCTGTACAATTGTCTCTTGAAAATTTGTTGGTCCTAGAGAGACTACATAATGTAGTGAATAGAGCACTGGATTTGGAGTCAGGAAGATCTAGATGTAAATCCTTCCTTTCATATACTAGCTGTGTGATCTTGGATCAGTCACTTAAACCTCAGTTTCCTCAATTGTACACTATACTATCACATTCCCCGTGTGCTATTTTTGTGAGAATAAAATAAGGTGACTTGTGTAAAGTACTATGTAAACACGAGCTATTGCCTGGCACAAGGTGGACACTTTATAAGTGCTTATCTATTGAGGGATGGATCACCAGGCAAATGTGAGAGAATGGGGATAGATCAATGCAGATCCATCACCATGAATCAAAGAACAATGCAAAGTGGCAAGCTCTGCTTCTGGTATGTCTATCCTGTTACCTCCATATTGGAAATATTTAACATCACTAGTTTGTAGGATGGTCAATATAAAACCATTTTACTTGTCAGAGCATCTTCTGGTAAGTGGGTCTTTGGCACATGAAAGAAAAACACGTAGAGCAGGAAAAGGAGAAACAAAGAAAACCAGATTAGCTGCAGACTGAATTCTGTGCAAAACAAACTGGCAGCTCCTACCTTTTCATAATGGTTTAGTCCAATGGTATGCTTTGAAGTGGATAGAGACATTATTCAAGGTAGATGAGTTCTGCTAGAAGAGTCTCTGGGGACTCTGTTAAGGAGGATAAAGAAATAATATACTTCAACTCAATCGACAACGTGGACATGACTCCTGGTGAATTTTTCAGTATGGACCCTCAGAATCATCAGCTTGGATTCATTACTTGGAAGTCCATATTAAAAAGACCCACTTCAAACCCTACAGTCATTTTCATTGGTTATCACAGCACTGGAGCTATCTCATGTTAATTATAAATTCTAAAATATTCCAAGACTGGAGGAAAGGAAAACTAATCGCCATCCTCCTTTTTCTTATAATGGCCCTAATCTACATTCATTGATAGTCTGGTGCAAGACAGATGGAACATTCGAAAAGGCAGTGAACCTTTTGAAAGTCACTGAATGCACTTTGGTACAGATGCTGAGGATTTCTGTGGAGCCCACACTGAAGAAAGAATCATTGTGCAGATTTAATTATCTGTCAAAGTCCCAGAAAGTGCCTCTTCACAATCAATGTGGAGCTTTTTATTTTTTTCAAAAGAAGGCATGAAGGTGGGGGAAGGAGTCATTCTTGGGCAGCTTGACAGGACTCTGAGTCTAGAAGCAAGTCTTCAGCTTACCGTGGACATAAAGTGCAGAGATAATCGTTTCTGACCAGTGCAGAGGTAGAGTAATTTAAGAACAGGATGCCTCAGAGATGGTACCATGGGAGTATTGAATGAAAGTACAAACAGGGTGTTTTCCTTTGATAAAAGTACTATTGATGAGTGAATGCTATTTGGTGAGATGTAGTGGGGCTAAATGCCATCTAGAGCTCCTCCTTGTGTACAGTACATCAGTTGTCTAGGCACACAAACTCAAAGACCCTTAAACAGTAAGATGGTCATGGGTGTTGGTATATTTTGTCTGTTGCATGCATGTATATATGTATTGTGTGTCTATATGTATATATACGCACATATATACATACACACATGTGTATATACACACACATACAGGAACACACACATATATGTATGTGTGTGTGTGTGTATACCAGCTACCTTTAAAGACAAGTTTTTATAAGGTAGGGATGTTGTACTTACCCAATGAATAAAACTTCACAAGGCTACAGCCTGGGGGAATAAATCACTTTGGAGGTGAAATAAACCTTGGAGGTTTATTTTTCATAAAAAATAATCTTTCCCCCCTATTACTACATTAAGGCCATCCAATAGAAGCATCTTTATTTTTCCTTCTCTACTCTTCAAAACCTCTAAAAAAAACCTTTACCTGATCTGTCCTCCTTTGCTCCAATCTCAGGGAATGAGGATAACCCATTTATTTGTCAAGGATAACCCCTTTATTCATGTCCTTGATCCCTTCACCATCTACACCTTATGGGGACTCAGCCTGTCAATTATTCCTATCTTTGTCAGTGTTAATCTCTTCCTATCTTTTTATTTCCTTAGATACCTACAAATATGCTCTTCTCCCTTATCCTCAAAAAGCCTTCACTTACTGCCATTCATCTCTCTTCCCTTTCACCACTATACTTCTAGATCAGGGTAGTCTTAGTCTATACTGGATGCCTTTGCTTCCTCATGCCTGCTTACTCTTTAACCCCTTGCCATCTGGTTTCCATCTCCATCCTTCTACTGAAAATACTCTCACAGAAGGGGCCAATAATTTCTTTAAAATTATTACCAATATCTTTTGTTTTTACCTTACCTTCATTTCTCTCTATTTTCCCCCTTTTCCCTACACAGAAAGTAATCTCCTATAACAAAGAATAAGAAAGAAGGGGAAGAAAAAACAGCTTAACCAAACTAAATAGAGAATTGTTAAAACCTAAAATAATCATCATCATCCTCATCCTCACCATCACCATCACTGGCATTTATGCCATAATGCTATGCTATAACTCTTACTATGTGCCAGACACTTTAAAGCACTGTGCTAAGCACTTTACAAATATTACCTCGATCAGTCTTCACAATAACCCTGAGAGGTAGGTGCCATTGTTATCCTCACATTGACAAATGAGGAAACTGAGGCTAACAGAGTTTAAGTGATTTGTCCAGGGTCACATAGTAAGTCTCTGAGGCTAGATTTGAACTCAGGTCTTCCTTACTACAGGTCTAGCACTCTATCCACTGTGCCACCTAGGCAGAATTCCTTAGATAAAGTCCTCCACATCTGCAAAGAAAGTTGAGAGGTATATTTTCTTATATTTTCTTTAGGAGGAAGCTTGGTTATTTCAATGATACGTGGCTCAGTTGGTGGTAGTCATTCTGTTTGCTCTGTTCCTGGTTCTGCTTACTTCATTTTGTATCAGTTCATTTAAGTTTTCCTATGCTTCTCTAAGTTTTTTATATTCACCATAAATTATACTAATAATTAGGCAAAAGTAAAATAGCTAATATTTTGTGCCTCTTTAATGTTTATGAGCTACAATATACGTATTATCTCAGTTATTCCTCACAACAACCCTGTGAGGTAAGTTCTACTTTTTTTTATTTTGGTAACTGGGGTAAAGTGACTTGCCCAGGGTCATACAGCTAGTAAGTATGGGAGGTCCGGTTTGAATTCAGGTCCTTCTGACTCCAAGACTGATACTAAATCCAGTGCACCACCTAGCTGCCCCAGTGGGTGTTATTATTATCCCTGTCTTACAAATGAGGAAACTGAGTCTGAGAGAGGTTAATTGACTTGGTCACTTATCCCTTAAATGTCTGAGGCTGGACTCCCTCCAAGTCCAGCACTCTCCACCATGCTGTATTCTTTCATTTCATCCTTATACCACAATTTGTTGAAGTGTTCCTCATTTGATGGATATTTCCTTGGTTTCTAACTCTTTGCTACTATAGATGATTCCTTGATCTATATATTCAGTTCTAATATCTCTCTTGAGCTCCAATCCTAAATCACCAACAACAGCCTTTGGATATGTTGAGTTGGATGATCTTAAACTCAATGTCCAAAATAGAATTCATCTTTTCCCCTCTTCTTATATTTCCTGTTACAACTGGGGACAAGTCCTTCTAGTCACCCAGACTTAACAATCTCATTGTCATCTTTTATTCTTTACTCAAACTCACCCTACAGTCTAGTCTATCATCAGACATTGCCGATTTTCCTTACCATATCTCTCTGATATGTCCCTTTCTAGCCATTCACACAGCGACTACCTGACTTCAGGTCCATATCACCTCTCACCTGTATCACTGCAAGAGCCTCTCAATTCATCTCTTCAACTCACATCTCACCCTATGCCCATCCATCCTGCACTCAGTTGCCAAAGTGATTTTCCTAAAGCACAAGTCTAACCACATCACCTCCTACTCAATAAATTCCTGTGGTTCCTTGGTACCTCTAAAATCAACTATAAATCTTTTGTTTGGTATTTAAAGCCCTTTAAATCTTATCCCTTCCAACCATTCCAGAGGTTTTAGACATCTCCTTGTCAAGTATTCTATGATCTAGATACATTGCCTTACCTGTTTTTCTTCACACAGCCTATGCCATCTCCCCACATTGCACATCTGTTCCAGTTGTCTCCCATGGTTGAGACATTCTGCCCTCTCACCTCTAACTCCCAGATTCCTTGGATTTTATGGAAGACTTTTCCTGGATTCCCAAACTTTCCTCCTCTAACAAGTGCTTTCCCTCTAGGATTACTTTCCCCTTAAGAATGAGAGCTATTTTAGGAAGGAATTCCATTTTCTTTCTTTATATTACCACAACTTAGTAAGTGTCTGGTACATTTAAAGAACTTTTGTTCTTTCTGTTCAGGTGTTTCAGTCATGTCTGATCCTTCATCACCCCATGTGGGGTTTTCTTGGCAAAGATACTGGAGTGGTTTGTCATTTCCTTCTCCAGCTCATTTTTACAGAAGAGGAAATTGAGGCAAAGTGGGTCCAGTGCCTGCTGGAGACACTGAACTCCCTCCTAATAAGTACTTGATGAATGTTTATTGACTGAGTTACTAAGTACTAGAGGAAGGAGGGGCAATTTGAAGGAGTTTGGACCTGTATTTACCAAATTAAGGTCAGTGAAAGCTCAGGAAGCATCAGGATTGAAGTTTAGGGTTCTATTGTCACAGAACTAGATTAATTTATCATAATATGGAACAGATATTTTGAAATCTAGATTTCATTCTCAGATTTTCTATTATCTAGACATGTGACTTTAGGTAGATCAGTTAATATCTCTGCTCTCAGTTTCCTCATCTGTAATATGGTGATAATACCTACTCTATATTAATGGACTATGAAGTTCAAATTAGAGCATAGATATGGAAGGTCTTTTTGAAAAAAAAAAGTTAGAATTAATGTGTGAACGTATGGTACTTCTCTGTTCCTTTCAGACTTTCCATGGAGTGTGGTTGAATAGGCTGTATCACAAAGGTTAATGTGAATCCTGATCAGAAAATGGAGAAACTGGTCAAAGCTTCTATGCCGATCAATATCGTGAATGGTTCTTGAAATTCTAGCCTGGAAGAAATAGGGAGACCCAGAGAGGCTCAAACGAAGAAAGAAAGAAACAAATAAACTCCTCCCCTCCAAAGTACCTTCCTCGTAGGGAGCTCAGCTGGTTTAATTTGGTGGGATGTAAAGAATAACAAGAAAGGGATGGAATTTAAAAACAAAGCATCTGGATTTAAATCCTGCTTATGCAATTTATTAACCATGTATGACCTTGGGGAAAATCATTTAGCCTTTCTGGGTCCCAGTGTTTTCATCTGTGGTGCTTAGCACAGTGCTTTGCCAGATTAATCCTAGCTGACTTACTGTAAGCCTCAAACATTGACTTAATTGCTAGCAGGTCTCTCCCCGCCTCCATTTTCAGATATTTCTTTTCTGTGACTGATAGTGCCTGTGAAAAATTTATGCACAGCCTGAGTACATGGGTGGAGGTGCTGGTATAGTATAGGATTACACATTCTGTAGTATTGAAGGCTTTGGTCTCCTCCATAATGACTTCCTTAGTTTTGGTTGTGTTAGTACTGAAGCTGTGACAAAGTACCTAAGAGTCCCATAAGGACAGTTTTTGTAAGAGGGAATCCAGGGGATTGCCAGGAAGGAAGAAAGGGAGGGAGGGAAGGAGGGAAGAAAGGAGGATGGGAAGAATGAAGGAAGGAAGGAAGGAAAAGAGGTAGGGAGGGAAGGAGGAAAGGAGGAAGGAAAGAAGGGAGGGAGAGAAGGAGGGAAGAAGAGCCTTTGGGAGCTTAACAAGTTCTTAAGGGCGCCCTAGTCAGGGCTTTAAAGACAGAATAAATAACAAATCTCCCAAATGACTGTGGGTCCCTGGTTGTTGTAGGTGCTCTCCATTGGGATGTTACCTTGACCTTTTCAAGTTCATGCATTCTGAAATCTAGATATTGTTATTGTTATTATTATGTTCTAGATATTGGGGGGTTTCCCTTCAAATTCCCCCTTTTCTCAATAGCTATTTTTCTTTAAAAATAAATTACTTCTTGGGGGGCTTTAAATCTTGTTATTATTGTATTTTACTTTTAACATCATCTTTATGCTTCCATGGAGCCCTTTCTCTTCCCCAACTTGGAAATAGTTAGAATAAAGAATAAAAAAGAGAGGAAATAAAACCTAAAAACCATGTCGATAAGGTCCAACAATATGTGCAGTTTTCCACACCCAAAGTCCCTCACCTTTGTAAATAAGGGAAGGAAGTATGTTCTCATTTCTCTTTTTTAAGAGCCAATCTAGTCATTTAAAATTTTTTCATTGACATTATTGTAGTTGTGTATTATTTTCCTGGTTCTGCTTACTTTTCAAGTGTTCATAGAGGGATGGGGACACTGATGAGGAGCTGTCCCTCATTAGTCAGAAATGCCACTTTCCATCCATCCCCTCCTCTGCTTCTCTGTAGTCTTCATCTCCACCATATGACGTGGCACAGTAATATTCCATAATATTCATGTACTATAGTTTGTTCCACAATTCCCTAATTTATGGGTATCTGATACTTCCCCCCATCCTTCCAACCCAGTGTTTTGCTCCTATGAAAAGTATTAATTAGCTATTTTTTTCCCCAGGAGTTTGAGGTAGTGAAATGGCACCATACTTACAGTCAGAAAAGACCGAGGTTTGGATCCTGTCTCTGGCATTCACAAACCATGTGACCAAAGACAAGCTCCTTAATTTCTCTGTCCCCAAAAGAGAGCTCATAATAGCTGTAGCACTCACCTCCCAGAATTGTTGTGAGACTCAAATAAGACACGATATGTAAAGTGCTTTGCAAACCTTAAAATGCTATATAAATGTCAGTTATTATATAATTATATTATATAATATAATTGTAATTATATTATATAATGTCATTAATAATTATTAGTAGAAAAATGAAGTATATCCTAGTGAATAGAAGCTTAGCCCTATAACAGGAAGACCTGGTTCAGATTCTGCTTCTGATGTATATATATTCATACATATGCATATATATATATACACACATATACACGTATGTATCTACGTCTGTGTCTGTGTGTGACCTTGGGCAAGCCACAACTCTCTGAGGCTTTAAATCACTCATGAGTTATATTGTGCATAGATGGAATGAGTTTCCATAATGGGAGTTCCCCATGCTGATGAAATCACAGTTCTGGTCCTAAATTATTACCAAGGTACCTTGCTGATCAAAGTCCAGTGAGGAAATGGAAATGTTGCTGAGCTATGTTCCCCAATCACCAAATTCATAAATCACAGGGAAAGTGCAGGAGAATTGCATTTTGTCCAAATTACAGAACTCTATATTTGAATTGGCTCTCATGAGTCAGAAATGCCACCTTCCATTCATCCCCTCCTCTCAGACGTGAATAGGCGTATGACCCTCCTAACACAGATGTAGTTTGGTAAAGGTAATTGCTTGATATACCTTTTGTTGTTGAGTTGTGTCCAGCATGACAATACCGACTGTGGGGTTTTCTTGCAAAGATATGGGAATGGTTGGCCATTTCTTTCTCCAAAGGATTAAGGAAAACAAAAGCTGAGTAACTTGCCCAGGGTCACGTAGCTATTGACTGAGGTTAGATCTGAATTTAGATCTTCCTGACTCTAGGCCCAGGGCTTTAACTACTGACCCCCCTAGCTGCCTCCACCTAGAATGCAGTAATTCTGTGCTTGAGTGGTAAGGGTACTGATCTCCAGTATGATGGTATTGGATGGCTTGGCTCTGGTCCCATTCTTTTTTCCCCTTCTTTGAACAACATGGGGGTGCTGGCAGAAGAGGGGAGAAAACAGATATGCCCCCTGTGCACATTTTTCTCCTGCATCTCCTTCTTAGTTAGATCACAGAATAAATGTGACTTAGAGGATGGAAATACTAAGAATCAGAGTAATTTTGAAGTCCTAGGGGTCTGTACGGAGACACTTCCTAGAATTCCAAAACCTCATGGTAGGAGGGACCTGAGAAGAAGGAACCTCATAAGTACCATAATCTAGTTGATGTCTAGTCAAGAATTTTCCCTATATCATGCCCTAATAAGTGTTCATCTGGATTTATTGAAGGTCTCCAGTGTGTGTGTGTGTGTGTGTGTGTGTGTGTGTGTGTGTGTGTGTGTGTGTGTGTAAGTTTAGGATGCCCTGAGGCAGCCCATTCCACTTTTCAAGAGGGCTAATTATTGGGAGGGCAGGTAGGTGATCCAGTGAATAGAATGTCAGGCCCTGAATCAGGAAGACTCATCTTCCTGAGTTCAAATCCATCCTCAGACACTTACTAGCTGTGTGACTGTGGGCAAGTTATTTAACCCTATTTGCCTTTGTTTCCTCATCTGTAAAGTGAGTCAGAAAAGGAAATGGCAAATCACTCCAGTATCCTTGCCAAGAAAACCTCAAATGGGTTCATGAAGAGTCAGACCCAACCAAAAAAAAAACCAAAACCCAGCAACAAGTTGTCTGGAAGCTTTTCTTGACATCAAATCTAAATTCATTTCTTGGCAACTTACACCCATTGCCTACAGTACTTCCCTACGAAGCAGAATAATTTGAATTGTTTTTCCCCATGACAGCCCTTCAAACAGAACTCTTCTGTAAGTTTCTAAGTTCATTTGGTCTTTGACTATCTGGGTAGCCCTTTTTCGAACTTTCTACAGCTTATCAGCATCCTTCCTAAAATGGGAAGACTGGTCTGAACATAATGGGGCGGAATATAACAGGACTATCACCACTCTCGTTCCTGAAACTGCCTCTCAATGAAGCCTGGGATCACATTAACTTGTCAGGTTGACGTATAATACTTTTGATTTATGTTGGGCTCATAATAGGAAAACTCCTAAATCTTTTTCAGAGGAATCACTTTCTAACCATATTTTCCCCATCTTGTACTTTTGAAAATTGATTTTAACCTATCTTAAGGCTAAGACTTGAGAAGGCAGTGTGGCATAATAGGAAATGTTGGATTTAGTTCAAAGTATTTGACTTATAATGCTGCTTCTGTGACAGTTAATTGTGAAAGTCATTCAGCTTCCTAAGTCATTCAGCTTCCTAAGGACTCAGTTTCCTCACCTTTGAATGAAGGGATTTGGATGAAATGGCCATTTTAAGTTTCCTTCCTACTCTAAATATATGATCATCTGCCTGTGTTTACCCTACTATACCTAGATAGTCCCCAGCCATGCTGTACATGTAGGCTAGCCTCAGAAAACTAGTACCTATCCAGGAATATTGCTATCTTCCCTGTAACTCTGCCCTTTCATTCCATACAGAATAGCTATCCTCCTGACTTGACCTCCAGATACCATGCCCTACCTCCCTCTGGTTGTTAATTTGCTCTGCCAAGGAACTGTGCCCTGGGGCTGAGCTGTTCTATTGGGTGAGTGAATGAGCCTGAACTTCCTGAACTCACCATTTCTAGCTGTCCCCAGACCATGCTTCATTTAGCCGCAAGGAAGCAGAGCCTACCAGTGCATTTTACCATCTGTCCTTCTGTGTCCCCCTTAACCTCCTGCTATCCTCCCATCCACTCTTTTCTCTGTGATCAATAGTCAAATCAGTTCCCACCTCTGATGCTAGAAAGGATGCCCCAGGGCTCCACTCACGTTCCCTGTAACTCTGTAGTCTGAAACTCCCTTTCCTGGCCACCATTCCTCTTCCTGTGTGCATTCTCTTTCCTTGTCATCAGTTGGTGCACAAACATTTATTTATTAAACACTTACTAAGTGCCAGATACTATGTGAAATGCTGGGTATAGAAAGGCAAAAATAAAAGTCCTTGCCATCTTATTGGGGGGGGAGGGACAAGATATTTATAAATGAGCATATATAAATATATTCAAAACAAATTCATATATAAGTATATACAAAACAAATCCAAGATTTTCTTTTCTTTTCTTTTTTTTAGGGGGAATGAACTAGTAGCTGGGATAGATCAGGAAAAGCCTCATGGAAAAGATAGTGCTTAAGTTGAGCTTTGAAGGAAATAAGAAGTGGAAATTCTAAGAGGTAGAAGGGAGGAGAAATTACATTCCAGGAATAAAGCAACTGCAAATCAAGGGTGTAGAGCAGAAGACGGGGCATTGGGTATGAGAGAGGAAGGAGGTTAATTTAACTGGATTGGATGTAAACTCCTTAAGAACAATGCCTGTAAGCACTTCATAAATGCTTTTTAAAATCACTCATCCGTCTGTATTAAAATTTACATTGCTACGTTTGACCTAATATACTAGCTTACTAAGACCTTTTTGGATCTTGGCTACCATCTAAAGTGTTGCCTATCCCTCCTAGATGTGTGTTACTGGCCCATTTTTTGAGTATGTTGTAAATGCCTTTAAGCAAGTCTGTGACAAAAATGTTGAACAGTACAAGGCAAAGCCTAGATCCCTTTGGTACTTTACTAGAAACCTCCTTCCATGCTGATATGCAACCATCAGTGAATGCTGTATTCTTTAACTGGTTCTGAATCCACACAACTATACTATTGTCTAGGGCAGCTAGGTGAGGCAGTGGATAAAGAACCAGTGTGTAGGAGTCAGGAGGACCTGAGTTCAAATCTCAGACACTTGATTCTCACTAGCTATGTGACCTTGGACAAGTCACTTAACCTCAATTGCCTCATCCTGGGTCATCTCCAGTCATCCTGATGAATATCTTGTCACTGGATTCAGATGGCTCTGGAGGAGAAGTGTGGCTGGTGACCTGCACAGCCCTCCTTCACTCAAAACAAAGTCAAGTGCAAGTCATGTCATTATTTCTCTAATGGCATGGGCTTCTTTGGCAATGGATGAACACACACTATTGTCTAGCTCACATCTTATCAACTTTTTCAAAAGCATAGCTTGAGAGACTGTGTCCAATGTTTTGCCCAAGTGCCTACGCACTGATGGTGCTTAATCCCTCACAGTAATAAGGTGTGGTGAATTATTCATGTCAGCCTGGCATATACCAAAGAATGAATGAATGAAAAAGTATTTATTAATCACTTACTATGTGCCAAGTACTGTGCTCAGTGTTGGGACTGTAAACAGAAAATCTGAGACAGTCCCTGCTCTTAAGGAGCTCACACTAATTGGGGGAAATAATGCCTGAAAAAAATGATCAGCTGTAGGGCCAATGGAAAGGCCCTAAATTCCTAAATGTGCAGTATCAGGTTGGATAACAAGGCCCAGGAGTCATATAAGTAGGTTAGATGATGGTGCTGAGAGTCGCAGGGCAAAGAGACAGAACAGATGGTAAGGCCTTGAGGACCTTAGGAATCAGTGACAAGGCAGATGGTAGAGGCTAGACAAAGAGGAAAGGGAACTCCTGGTTTTCAGGAGTCAGATTTTCTTGATGCCCCCTAAACTACCTGCCCCGAGATTCTGACAGTTATGTAAAGAGTGGAATAAGATGGCCTTGAGACTCAAGAAATGTTTGACATGCTGAGTCACTTATCTAATCAACAAGATGCTTAGAAGTTTAGGGGACCAGGTAGCCTCTGTTTTCTTCTACATGGCCCTCAGATTGTTTCGTATTTTTAGTCACTGCGCCTGATCCTAAGGACTGGCTGCCACTACCCAAACTGCCCTGCACACGCCCCACATTGACTGCATTGCTGAAGTTGTAGCTTTTCAAACATGATATTCCATCTCCCATCTCCATGCCTTTGCCTTGGAGGTCACCCTGCTTAGAATGCTCTGCCACCTCACTTCCACTTCTCAACTTGCTTGGCTTCCTTCGAGATTCATCTCAAATGCCACTTTCTATTAGCAGTCCTTCCCAGTCTCCCCAGCTGCTAATGCCTTCTCCCTTTGAATTATCTTCATGTACGGTGTATATGTCTTATAGATACTTAGTTATTTAAGTGTTGTCTCCCTCATTAGACTATGGGCTCCTTGAGGGCAGGGATTGTCTTTGTCTTTATATCCCTGGCACTTAGCATAGTGCCTGGCACATGGTAAGAACTTAATAATTCTTGTTAGCTGACTGACTACCATTAGCTCATCAAAGACTATATTGTATCTGCTTGCACTGGTCTAGCTCCGTATCCCGAAAGTTGTCGGGAGGAGAAAGGGAGGCTGATGACCTTGCATAGCTCTGCCTCACTTAGATTTAATTCACGTGCAAGTCAAGGCATCACCCTCCTGGTGTCATTGGTTCTCTTTGTGAATGAAGGAGGAAAAACAACATCTCCAAAGTTGATTGTATCCACGAAAGCCTATCCTTGAAGTAGGTGTTCCTCTTGCGTTTCTAGGTAGAAAGGCAGGATCAGATGACATGTTGGTTGGTGTGATGGGATATGTTTCTAGAAGAAGCATCCTTTCTCCATTATGACTCCTTTATTAATATTGCTTTTCAGTGTCCTGTCGCTCTGTGGTACAGAATGTGGCAATGTTTAAGTCCATTCAGTCAATAACAGTGGTAGTTTGGGCCAGCCCTTCTAGAACTTCATGAGGTCTTCTATACCTAGTATCAGGGGAGTAATTTGATTTGTGTTATAGGGTAGATACAACTCACAGACTATAGTCAACCTGATTGAAAACTGAGGTGTGTCCCTATGGGCTGAAATTAGATAGGGCCTTTTAGTCTTATCAGTTCAATGTTGGCCCACCAAATTCTCCTCAAATTGGTTTGTCAGTATTGATTTATTTTAATGGACATCCGTGATCAGCCTTTCTTGTACAGCCCTCACCCTTGTAGAACTAATGGGTGGATCTGATGCTTGGCAGGTGCTACAAAATATATTATGGGAAGCATCTTGGATTTCCTGTAGAAAACCCCTAGAATCAGTTCTCAGGGGGCACTCATCCCTTAAGTAGGCTATGGCCTAACAGCCATCTGTCTTATCTGTTGGTGACTTTCTCATGCTTGGAGAGGAACTCATAGGTCCTAGTTCATGATAGTATATATTATGTACAACTCAACATTAGGCCCAGTGAGGTAAAGTGACTTGTAAATGGTAAGTTGTGTTACCTTGTCCAGTTAAAGTACTTGAATCTGTGGCAGATTCAGAATTTGATCCCATCCTTTCATACCTCTTTCAGAGGTAGGTAGGTAGCTCAGGGGATAAAGTACTGGGCCTAGAGCTAAGAAGACCTGGGTTTATATCTGGTCTCAGACACTTAATTAGCTATGTGATGATCCTGGGCCAGTCACGTAATCTCTGCCTCACTTCCTTTATCTGCAAAGTAGGGATAATAATAGCACCTACCTGCTAGGATATTTGTATTGAGGATATAGTTATATTATGCATTTATAATATTATTTATCAATGTCAGTCAATTTTATTTATAATATTATAATCATATAGTGAGAGGGTAAAATGAGAGATATTTATTAAGTACCTAGAACATTAATAAATATTTGTTAAGCACATTGGCACATAGTAGCTCCCTCCTTCAGAGAAACATAGAGTCATAGATTTAGGGCTGGAAGGAACCTTTGAGGCCGTTGTCCAACCTCATCATTTTATAGATGAAACTGAGGCGTAGAAAAGATAATGGATTCACCAAGGTAATGAAGCTAGCAGCGTCTGAGACTAGATTTGAATTCAGGTCTCGCACTCTAAGTCCAAGGCCCTATGTCCTTTGCCATGCTGCAGAGACCCAGAGATAGCTTTCTTTGGGTAACAAACCTGACAAAATCAGCAGCCATGCAAAAAAATTTGAGGCGGGGGGAGCATTTAACTGCTTGTTTTCCTCAGGGGTTGGGAGTAGAGTTCGTCTAGGCTTATAATCAAATAGTTGACGTGCATGAATGAGAGAATCTGTTTAAAAAAAATCCGATCGTGCCTCACTTTTTTTTGTGTTCTGTTTTGTTTTCATTTGCTGTCGTTCAGCCGTTTCAGTCGTGTCTGACTCTTCATGACCCCATTTGGGGTTTTCTTGGCAAAGAGTACTAGAGTGCCTTACCATTTCCTTTTCAACTCATTTTACTGATGAGAAAACTGAGGCAAACTGGGTCACATGGCTAGCAGGTGTCTGAGGTCAGATTTGAACTTAGAGAGATGAGTCTTTTTGACTCGATGGCCAGCACTCTACCCACTGTGCCACCTACCTGCCTCATGTTATTTATTTGTTTTTGGACTTATTTTTAGATGTGATTGAGGATTGTAAAGGTGGGAAATGTCCTGGGCCTCTCTGGGTTAACAAGAGAGCAGGCCCTTGGAGTGAATTGTATTGCTTGGCTCAGCTTGTTGCAGTATGGAATTCTGAACCTGAATTTCTGATTATCTGGCTGGATGTTGGAGGGTACCCATCACCGCTCCCAGTTTGCATTTGCTGAGAAAGTGGCATTTGCTGAGAAAGTAGCAAAACAGTGGCCAAGAGCAGAGCTGAGCACAGGATTTGCTCTATGCTGAGCCTGAGCAGATTCTGTTTTGCCAGACTGAACCCTCTCTGCCTGAGACACCAGGGAGGGCTATAGCTGAAAAGCTGCTGTATTGTCAGAGGCAAAAGGTGTGAGAAGCCAGAGTTGGTAACTGTGACTTGGACTAATTGGCACAGGGGCCAGGCACAAAAAGTAATGTCTGAAGTGGAGGTAATAGCAATAGCTACGATGCAAAACAGGATGGATTTTCATGGATTTGACACAGATTTTTAAAAAATGGACACATTACAGAAATAGCTACCTCAATTTGCTATACACAGCATTTTGTGACTGTTTTATGACACCCACTGGTCTTTTGTGGCTAGTTCCTGCCTTCCTCTGATTTCTCTAAATTTGCTATAACAGACTAACCCAGGTGTAGCTGCTCATATTATATCCCTCTGGAGAGGCATGATGGTATAGGTGGTAAAATGTTGGACTTAGAATCAGAAAGTTCAAACCCTATCTCACACTTATTAGCTGTGTGACCTTGGACAAGTCACATAAGTGACTGCGTCTCTGGGCCTTGGTTCCTCATCTAAAAAAGGTGAGAGTTGGACTAAATGTCCTTTGAAATCCGTTTTCAGCTCTATGTCACTCTTACTGTTTTCTTATACAATGGTATTTCTTATTTTCTTTGGTCACATGATCAGAAACTAACTTATGTGAGACAGACACCTTTCTCTAATTTCTTTTATATTTTCTGGTTTTATAAACTAGAAGTGGATTCAATAAATTCCTCTGTTGGTACTGTTGGTGTCAAGTTAATGCTTTTAGAATTAAAATTGTTAAGTGTTTTAACAGTTAAAGCAGGTTGTAGACAATCTGAGAACCAAGTGACTTATGGTGACTTCTCCATTTTTTTTTTGCCACTTTCTAATCATAACTACAGAATTACTATCATTATTAATAAAATATCTCAGGAAAAAGATTTTGTAACTTGCTTCAAGAACCTTTTTTTTTTGTCTAAGAAAGTTTCTGAGATTCTCTCCACCCCCTCACCTCCTATGTGTGAACAGTAGAAAAACTCAAGGGAATAGGGTCTTTTTTTCCTCAGTCTTTCATCATTTAAATTCTAATTTTTCCTCATTCTCTCCTGAGGCATGTAGCAAGCCCAAATAGGTCACAGCCCTCTGAACTAGAGGGGTTACTGGATTGGTATATTTTTTGTACTGTTCTAGCACAGTTATAGGAGAAGGAAAAGCTGTTGGAAAGCACAAATGAATTGCCTTTAATGGAGTCACGTACTGAGATGTGCTATGCTATTTATAACCAAGAAAAAGACATAAATTGTACTTTATATATTTGGATCTCATACGAGATATACTGCTGTCTTTCCTATTAAAAGAGTATCTGGATGATGGCAATATTAATACTCAGGTACCAAACGTAGGGCCAAGGAGAGGATGTTCCTTGCTCATGTTAATATACAGAATGGATCTGAGTTGAGGCCAGGGAAAGCATTTAGTCTGAGCTTCATATTCAGAAGAGGCCTCAAATTTAGTGGGTAAGAGCATCTGAATGGTCTTACCAGATTTTATATCCACTGTGACGTTGCACAAAAGTCAGATTTTTCTCTCAATTATTATCATATCTGCATAGAAAAAAGGTTAAAAAAGCATTTGTTAAATTAAGAAAATATAAATGGTGCCTCCTATTTTTTAAATGTTCTATTTTGATTTTGTACTGATTTCTAATTATGATTAGAGACTGCAAAGGCAGTCTCTGGGCAGACAAGAACAGGCTCTGTCTGGGGCATCAATATGCCAGTACATCTGGAACATTGATGACTGAATATTCAAAGTGTTCCTGGCCTTTGGTCATGGCTATGTAATGTGGACAGTGAAATTTAGAACTTTTAGAAGTGCATATTGTTGGGTAAGACAACTGAGATTTGGAAGGGATAATGAGGATTACTTATTCCAATCGTCTCATTTTATAGATGAGAAATGTAGGGCTTAGACAAAAGTGATTTGCCTGAGAAAGAAATGAAGTGTTTTGCTTAAGATCACACAGCTAATTAGTGGTAGACCCAAAACTAGATCCCAGGAGTCCTGACTCTTAGCTACTTCAGTAATCTTGCCAGTACACCCCGTTATTTCCCAATTATATCCTTCCTTTGTAGTTTTCCTGCGCCCTTTGTATTTCATCTCTGTTAGCTAGTCAAACTGACTTTTTTTTTTGTCTACTTTTCCTTGTACACAAGGGAAGAAACATTTATTGTCGTTTGTTTCAACTGTTTTTTAGTCATGTGTGACTCTTATGACCCCCATCTCTGGGATTTCTTGGCTAAGATACCAGAGCAATTTGCCATTTCTTTCCCCAACTCATTTTACAGTTCAGGAAACTGAGCCAAGCAGGGTTATGTAGTTTTCCCAGGGTTGCACAGATAGAAAATGTCTGAGGCCAGATTTGAGCTCAGGAAGATGCATCTTCCTGACTCCAGGCTTGGCATTCTATCCACTGTGCCATGTAGCTACCCATAAGCCTTTCTATAATGTCTACTATGTGTCCGTACTATGCTAAGTGCTTTTCTAAAAAAAAAAAAAAAATTCAAGTGCTTTTTCCAAGTATCTCATCTGATCCTTACAATAACTCTGTGAGATAGGTGTTATTATTATCATCCTTATTTTATAATTGAGGAAACTGAGGCAAACAGGGATAAAGTGACTTGTCCAGGGTCACACACGACTCAGGTCACATGACACTAACTCCAGGCACAGAGCGCTGTCCACTGTTTAATCAGGTGCTTCTTTATCTTTCATATCTATGTCTTTGCACCAGCTGCCCTCCATGCCTAGAATACTTTTCTTCCTTGATTCTGCCTCAGAATCCTTGGTTTCCATCAAGACTCAGTTCTAAACCCATCTTCTATAAGCCTTTCTCAATCCCCCCAGCTTCTGGAGCTATCTCTTCAAATTTCCTTTTTATCTACTCTGGACATACCTTGTATGCACCTATTTATATCCATATTGTCTCCCCCATTAGAATATAAATTTCTTGAGAGTAAGGATTATTTTTTTCCTTCTTTATATCCCCCAGTACTTAATGCAAGACCTGGCATATATTAAGCGTTTAATAGAAGTGTGTTAACTCCTTGAATGAACTAAAGGAAGAATTTTTCTGGATTCTAAGTAGGATAGAATATGATAAAATTGTAAATATAGGATGACAGGGATATCAGAGGTCATCTAGTCCAACATTTAGTCAACTCATGAGTCCTGTATAAGACAACTCCAATTAAGTGGTCGTTCAACTTTTTCTTGAATGCCTCTAATGAAAGATTGCTCACTACCCATTGAAGCATCCCCATTCTACTTTCCTATAATTTTCACTCACTGCTCCTAGTCCTGTTGTTAGGAGGCAAACAGAACCAGTCTAATTTCTCTTTCACATATTTATCCTTCAAAAATGTGAAACCTCTTTCATAGCTCTTCTAAATCCTCTCTTCTTCAGATGAGGTACCTTAGTTCTTTCAACAGATCATTTTATCTGCTTAGAAGTCTTTGGTGTAGTTTCTTTAGACCTCTGATCACACTTCACCTTCTCAATGTCTCCACTGAAATGGTGGTGACCAAAACTGGATTCATGACTCCAAATATGTTCTGATCATGAAAGGCAAACTGCAATGGACCTATCATTTTCCTTGATCTGGACACAGAACTTCTGTTAATGTTGCCTTGCATTGCAATAACTTTTTGAGTTGCTAAATCATACTGCTGGCATACTGAGCTTATTCTCCATGAAGTCTTTTTCATATGAAATGCTTCCTAGCAAAGGATTCCTAGCTTCATATTCATGCATCTGATTTAAAAAAAAAATCTAAATTCAGAATTTTTAATTCCTATAACTTTCATCTTTTAAGATTTGTACCAGTATCACGACTTGTTGAGAATTTTTTAGATTTTTATTTGACCATTCAATGCATTGATCATTTATTTCACACATTTAGAAAGTACAGCATATATTCTTTCACCTGGCACTGATTAAAAAGTTAAAAAGAACTGGGTTGAAGATAGCTCTAGAGCACTTCATTAACATCATAATAACAACACTTTAAGGTTTACAAATAGTATTTCACTTTTTCCTCAGTAACCCAGAGAGGTAGATGCCATTATTTCACAGTTGAGGAAATTGAGGAAGATAAAAGTGAAATGGCTTGTTCAGGATCACAAGCTAGTCAGCATGTGATAATGGCCTTCCTGATTCCAACACTAGCACTCTATCCATGGTACTGTCCAGCTGTCTCCACTAGGACTCTTCCTTTAAATTGACTCCACATCGTTACACTATCATTCAGCTTATACGAATTAATCTCATCTGCAAGAGCATAGAAACATTTTGTCAAGCACTTTGCTGATTTGTTCTAGTAACCTTTCTTTAAAAAAATGAGGTTAATCTAGCATAACTTGTTCCCAATGATCTCATGCTGCCTTTTAGTGATCACTTTCTCTATTCATAGGCAATCCTTTCAGTCATCCATTCTACCATTTTATCAGAAATTGACAATGGCTCTCTATCCTATAGTTTGAAGTAGTCAGGTTCTTTTCCCCTTTTGAAAAATAAAAATATTTGTGCATTTCCATTGTTAGAGTATATCAGCTCTCCTCTGAGGTAGCTAGATTATTGACAATGGTTCAGCAATCACATCTGTAAGGTTGCTTCCCCCACATCCCAGTATTTGTAAGTGTAGTTAATAAATCATGAATATCAGTGCCTTCAGGCACTTAGAATCTAAGCACCTTGATAGCAGACACTTTTTCACTTCATTCTCTGTACCTCCAGGGTCCACCACATGGAAGGTACTCAATGGATGCTTGTCTAATTGATTGAGTCAAAAGGAAACTTTAGGGCCACTTCTTCCAACACTTATTTTAAAGGAAACTGGGGCTTGGAGACATAAGTGAATATAAGGGAGTAAGCCACAGAACTGGGAATCAAATTCAGGTCTTCTAACTCCATGTTCAATATTTTTTCATGCTGCTTCCTAGTTTATATGAGCTTGGTGACAAATTTATTGAGAGCAGCTGGGTATCCTTTTCCCATTTTCATACTTATTTGGCATCTTAATGACATGTTAATAATGTTCTGTTAATGTTCTGTTAATAGTGTTCTGTGCTTCCCAGTCCAAAGACCATTCTCTTTTGTACAGCAAATAAAAAAACTAGAACTCAGTAGTTCATTCAGCCATCTTCCCACCACACCAAATAGCAGTCCTATGATTGATAAATCTATCTTTCCCTATCTCCTTTGCAGGATCACTGTCAATAAACCACAGTTATAATGGTGGTGCAACGAATAGAGCGCTAGAGCTGGACTATCTGTGTGACCTTGAGCAAGTTACTTAATCTCTGTTTGCCTCAGTTTCCTCAACTATAGGGAGATAATAATAGCACCTACCTTCCAAGATTGTGAGGATCAAATGATTTAACATATGTAAAGCACTTAGCATATTGCCTGGCACATAATAGGTACTATATAAATGCTAGCAGTTATCATAATTAATTTCTTATATATTTTTTGAATTCTTTCTTCATGTCCTTTTTTTTAATTAGCATCATCAGCTCCCATGGATTCAGCCACCATCTTTCTGTGGAATACTCCCAAGTTAGTATATCCACCTGTTATTTCTCTCCTCAGCTCTAGTCTCAAATTTCTAGCTGCCTCCTGGGCATCTCTATCTGGCATATCCCACAGACACCTCAAACTCAAATGTTGAAAAAAGAACTCATTACCATTCCCCAAAGTCTATTCCTAATTTCCATTTTTATTAATGGCCCTTCCATTCTTCTGGTCATCTACATTCTTAATGTGTAGGTAGTTTTCAACTCTTCACTCTTGCTAATCCTGCCTTGCCTCCCCTGTCGCCTTCATATCCAATGGGTTGCCAAGTCTTGGTGATTTCACTTCCTATGTATCTGGATCTTTCCACCTCTCTATACATACCACAATCACCCTGGTCCAGGATCTTATTACCACTTGCCTGGAGTATTGCCATGCTCTCCTAATTGTTTTCCGTATATCAAGCATCTCCCCTGGCCTCCTACTCTTCAATCTTTCTTCCATACAGCTGCCAAGGGTATATTCCTGAAGCATAAGACCAATCCATCACTAACCTACTCAAGAAGCTTTAGTGGATGCCTGTCGCCTGTAGGATAAAAATACAAACTGTTTTGTTTGTCATTTAAAGCACTTCACAGGCTATCTCCCACCTATCTTCAAGTTAATTACCTGAAGTACTCTCACCCACTCAGTCATTTGGTGAAACTATGTTACTTGCTGTTCTCTGTACATGAAATTCCATCTCCTACCTTCATACACACACACACACACACACACACACACAGAAACATTTATATCTATCTTGTATTTATCTGTATACATGTTATAGTCCCATTCCCCCTACCCCACCCTTATAGAACATAAGTTCATTGAGGACAATGATTCAAAAATTTTATCTACATATTTCTAGGACCTAGTACAATGCTATGCACATAGTAGATACTTAATAAATACTTGATGCTCTTTTTGCCCTGAATGTAGCCAGAAGGAAATCCCTCTTTATCAGTTTTAGCCTATTTTTCTTCCTCCCTCTCTCCTTCCTTCCCTTCTTTCCTTACTCCCTGCTTCCCATCATTTTTTTTGCTTCCTTCCTTCCTTCCTTCCTTCCTTCCTTCCTTCCTTCCTTCCTTCCTTCCTTCCTTCCTTCCTTCCTTCCTTCCTTCCTTCCTTCCTTCCTTCCTTCCTTCCTTCCTTCTTTCACCTTAAAGCACTGTTGATAGCAGTCATTTATATAGTGCTTTACACTAGAAGTAGAAACCATAGAAAGTGCTTTACAAATATCTCATTTGATCATCACAAAAATCTTGGAAGGTGGGTGCTATCATTCCTATTACAGATGAAGGAACTGAGGCAGACAGAGGTAAAATGACTTTTGCAATATCATACAACTAGCAATTGGCAGAGCCTGGATTTGTATTCAGATCTTACTGACTCTTCTTCCTGGCTGCTGGTTTTCTTTACTCTCTTTTCCTGAATTCACACTTCCTGAAGTCCTTGATTGGGCCCCTTTGGCCATCCAGCATCTTTGCCTGGCCCCTTCTTGGACTGCCACTTATTCTGAGTGCTTCATGTCTACAGTCCAGTCCATTTCCCATTCATTCCTCTTCTGTTCCTGTCATGTTTTCATATTTCATACTTGATTTTCAGCCTGGCTATTGGATTCCATGACTTATCTAACCCCTTGATCCTATACTTACCTATTCTTAGTTTGTCCCATGTAGGAGACTTCTATGGTATTGTAGAAAGAGCATTGACTCTGGAATCAGTGATCTCATCTCTAATGTCCCCTTGACTTTCAACCATAGCTTGTCTTGACCTCACTGCAGCAGGTAAGTGGCTCAACAGATAAAACACTGGACCTGGAGAAAGGAAAATCTGAGTTCAAGCCTCAAACCTTCCCAGATGTGTAACCCTGGGCAAGTCACTGGATTTCTCTTTGCTTCAGTTTCCTCAGCTGTAACGTAAGGATGATAAATAATAGTGCTTATCTTACAGGGTTATGGTGAGGATCAAATGAAATAATCATTGTAAAGTATTTAGCACATGACCTTGTACATAGTAGATACTATATGAATACTTATTTCCTCTCCTTGTTTACATGTCACTTGACTCAGACTGCTTTTCCTATTCCATCTCTCTGTGTTGGTACTCATTTGATATCTTCCTTTCCCTCCAGACTTGGTAGTGGCTTCCCAGGCTACCACCATTTACCTTACTTATACAACTTTTCTGCCTTTTATGGTTTCTCTTGGTAGCCTGGCTTTACTTTTTTGCCTTTTTGCCTGTGTCTTTCTTTGCCATTTCAAAACTGTAGTTACTACAAGGCATATACATCACACGTCTTGAGAATTTCTCACACAACAGGGAGTTTCCAATCTTCTTTGAAATGTGTGGTTCTTTTTAGGCATCTGTGCAGATATATGTAAGGCATTCATGTTTCCCTGATTTAAATTGTAATTTTCTTTTGACTGAAAGAGTTGTTTTGTTAATAGTCAAACTGTGCCCATGAAGTGCCCTTTAAGTGACTGATGGAACAGACCAGGTATGAGGCCCTTTTTATATCTTTTTTGTATTCAAAATTTGTATTTCCTGATTCAGTGTCAATAAATCATTCATTCTGAGTTCTTTTCCCTATAGCAAAAATGACTTCTACTAAACTACTTGCAATTTGTCCACATCCAGCCCTTTTGATCAATTCCAAAAGTCAAATCAACATGCATTTATTCAGTGCTTTCTATGTGCCTGGCACTGCGTTGATCAAAGGGGATAAAGAGAAAGACAACGTCTAATCAGAGATAGACATATAGCAACGTTGGCTGTCTTTAGTGGTTCATCTTGGGATCTCAATATCAACTTCAAGACGTTCAACAAGGCTCTGTTCTTGGTCTTGTTCTGTTTGACTTTTATAGCAGTGACTTAATCTCCAGATCTCTTAATTGTCAAACTTCACAGCTTTGTTATCACTCTTCATCTTTCTTGACATCATTGCAACTTTGGATGCTGTTCACCATATTCTCTTCTTAGGGATTCTTAAACTCTTTGGGGTTTGTAATCCCGCTTGCTCTCTCTTGATTCTCCTTCTACCAGCATGGTCATTTCTTCTCAGAGTTCTTTGCTGGATTTTCATCCATATCATACCCCTTAATATGGTTAAATTCCAAGACTTGATTATGGTCCCTCTTCTCTTTCCTTTTTTCCTCTACATTCTCTCTCAATGACCTCATCAACACCCATGGGTTGAATTATGTCTGTGCCAATGTCTTTCACATCTCTATATTTCTTCTGATCTATATCACCAACATCACCAACTATTTATTGACCATTTCAAACTGGATGTCTAGAGACATCTCAAATTCCTCATGTTCAAGACAGAACTCCTTATTTCATCCCTCCCCTACACTTATCTGTCTTCTGAACTTATTTCATACTTCGTAGGGCACTATCACCGGTCTGGTTGCCCAGGCTAACAGCTTGATGTCATCTGCAATTTCTCATTGTCATTCACACATACCCCTCCCCATACCTACCCTGTTGGGATCTTGTTGTCTCTACCTTTACACACCTTCTGTTTCTGACTCCTTCATTCACAAAGACACTACCTTCTTTCAGGACCTTATCACCTCTTTCCTGGAATGTTGCAATCCTCCCAATTGGATTTTTTTGCCTTAAGCCGGAAGGTCTGATTATGTCACTTCTCTACTTAGTAAACTCCAAAGACTGCCTATGACCTCTAAATAAATTATAAATTACTCTGTTTGACACATAAAGTCCTTTATTATATGGAGCCTAATTACCTTTCAGTCTTATACATTATTCTTCCTCTTGCCTACTACGGTTCAATCAAATTGTCCTTATTGTTTTTTACAAACGACAATCCACCTATCCCCCATCTTTGTTTATGCTTTTGCAATGGCTCTCCCTCATATTTGGAATTTCTTCCTTCCTCACTTTTCCTTCTTAGAATTCCTAGTTTCAATCAATGCTTAGCTCAGGTGCCACCTTCTACATGATTGATACCCTAGCTGCTAGTGCTTCCCTCCCCAAAACACCTTGCATCTGCTTTCTGTGTATGCTTGTTGCCTTCTTTGACTAGACTGCAAATTCCTCCAGGCCAGAAAGTGTTTTACTTCTGCCTTTGTATCACTATCCATAGGGGATCCCAATTTGACTTTGACTTTCCTGGATCTCCTCCATAACACTGCATAGTTGCAGATACTTTTGGCAAACATACATCTATCCTTGTTTTATGCTTTATACGATGTTTATAATTAGAGGGTCACTGAACAAGTTTTTCCCCCCTTATATCTCCCATAGGGTCTTGAATGATTTTAATGTTTGAATGGGACATACATTATCATAAAAGAGACTATGAGTTAGTATTTCATCTTATTGAATCAAATGTATTTTTTACAGACAATAAACAAGGACAATGAGACCTTAAATTATATATCTTTCAGTTATTTGTGAAATGATGAAGATATTATTAAATATGTCTTATTTATTTCCATATTAATACTCTCATCAAAGATTTCCTTCATTTTCATATGAATGACTTGCAAAGATTTTGTTTAGATTGGAGTGTAGGTATATAGGTTTTTATTATTGATATCCTTTCAGTCACCTTTTTTGGTATTAATGAAATATAAGATTTGTTCTTTTATACCTTTGGTATCTTCTTTCTCTGGTGCATAGTTGACAAGACTGTTGATTAACTGAATAACTTGGATGAAGTCATAGATTATAGGATTGATCACAAAGTTTTGAGCTGGAAGGAACCATAGAAATCATCTACTCTAACTCCTTTGTTTTCCATATGAGGAAGATGAAGACAGGGGAAGTGAAGTAAACCGGCCAAAGTGACCTGTCTGGCTTGTAACTCTTATATTTTTTTACACCATGCCACCAACTTCCGTTGGTACTCTTAGTAAAATTGCCAACCTGGTAGCAGGCTTTTCAGGTTTTGCTTCTGGTGCCATGTTCCTCTGAGTTTTTCTAGCCATGACTGGTAGGTCAGTATGGGGTAAGTAGATGAATACTGAACTTGGAGTCAGGAAGACCTGCATTGTTTTACCTCACATACTTACTAGTTGTGTGATCCTGTGTAATCTTTGTTACTTCCCTTTCTGACCTCAGTTATCCCATTTGTAAGATGAGGGTAGTACGTACTCAAGGCTGAATACCTTTTAGCTTTAATCCTAAATTGATGTACTAATGTTCAGTAAGATTCCTTTCAGTTCTGACTCTATAACTACATGATCCTGGGTCTTCAACAGATCCTTGCCTGGATAACAGGGCAGACCTGAACAGAAGGGAAAAGTTCAGGGAGAGGTGGCAGGAAAGGCCATAGTGGCAAGGAGAGTATCAACAGTAGAAAAGCTCCTGGAGACAGCATATGATTTCCATTGATGTTTCCCTCTATATTTATTCCCATATGTAGCATTACTTATCCACCAGGATCCTACCTCTTCTAGTTGTCTGGTTTATCTGAAGTATCTGATAGCAAAGGAATCAGAACAGAGGTATGGTCAGTTCTCACCAGCTCATGATTGTATGCCTGCTGGTAAGGTCTTAGTGTTAGCTTAGAGCTACTCTCTTATTTGGCATTTCTCCAGTCCATCTTCTAAGTAAGGGAAGGCTCATGAAATTTCCCTCTAGATCATTTAGATTCTCATAATCTGATAGTGCCTGATTCCAGATTCAGTCTGTTTTGTGATTATACTGTATAAACGCACATTTAAATTGTCATCTGACAGACAGTAAGTCTAGCCAGACCATGTCAATTGTCTTCTGCTCAGAACCCTAGCCACAGCCCAGATCTCTTCTTAACTTCAAGACTAACCTCTTTGGGCATCAGCAAGTGTCAAGGGATACAAGAGATACTTGCTTGGATATCAGTACTGATGCTGTATATCCCAAATACAGAATGAAGCAACGGATAATAACAATTTGCATTTATACAGCAATTTCAATTTGCAAAACATTTTCCATGCATTATATTATTTGATCACCACAACTGCCATGTTAGACTGGTTTATTATCCTCATTTTATAGATGAAGAAACTGAAGCCTAGACAGCTTGCCTATGGTCAGACAGCTAATAAATACCGATGGCAAGGTTTGACCCAACTTCCTAAATGTAAAACCATATCTCTAGCTAATATACCACACTGTCCTCCAAGGGTATTCTCTTGACTTCTTCCCAAAGGCTAGTGAGTAATTTTTGCCATAGAAGGCCAGGTTTCTCCAAGAAAAAAATGAAAGCATTAAACTCGACATCCCTTCTAGAGTAGCATGGAAATTATGTAAAAGAAGGAATTCACTGACAGCCCAAAAATCCCTAAAAGGAAAGCTTGACTCAGTTCTTATTTTATTTGGGTACTGGTGGGTGAGACTTATTTTGTGTAAATGTCTTTTGATTTTTATCTGCCTATTACTCATACTGAAGAAAAAGAAAAAAAAAATCTTGTGTTGATATCAGAAATAACACAGAGTGTGAGGGAATCTCTTTTATGACATACTAATCCAACCATCCGTAGTCATTTAAATCATATACTTGCATGTTCAGAGGTGAGTTGCATCCTCTGCCAGGCTGCTGTGGAGTAACCCCAAATCCATAGTCCTCTCTCTCTCCTTCACCAAAGAGAAAATTGTTGATGGAACAGGAATTCTTTTGATGCTCTGACCTCATAGAACATTTGAACTCCTAAGGGTTGATGCTAGATGGGATTTGAGCTGCTGGTAGAATATCTGAAGTGAAAGGGGGCCAAGAATCAAGGACCTAGGAATGAATCATTGTTACCTTAGCTACCCATAAAAAAGTCAGAACAGAAACAAGTCTAGACCAAAATGATCAGCTGTAAGGATGAGAGCAGCATGGCACAATCAAAAATGCACTGCATTTGGAATAAAAAAAAGCCCCTTGGTTTAAAACCTACTTCTATCACTATCCATGTGACTTTGAGGAAGACACTTAATTTCTCTGGGCTCCACCTTCCTCCTGTGTAAAATGTATGTATTAGACTAGGTGGTCTCTGAGGTCCTTTCCAGCTCTAAATCTGTGATCTTACGTATTCAGCAGTCAAAATCTCTCCATACAGAAGGGAATCCCAGAAAAAGCCTTTAAGCTCTTCCTTGCTCCCATTGTCCTGCAGTCTCTTTTCCATCCAACTCTATTGGAAGAAGTTTCTGGCAAAAGGGAAGGTCTACTGGACAGAGTATATTCTGCACAGAGCAAGTGTAATTAGACCAGACAAAAACAAAGCTTCTAAATTGTACACACTAATTAAATGCAAACTCTGCCAGCCGTGGTGCTGTCGTGTTTGTAAATTTGAACAAGGGAGAATTGGAAAACAGCAAAGCTGAGGTTGTCATAGCAGCATTCACTCATGCAGCCTGTGCTGGGTGTCCTACTAAGGACTAAAATAGGTACGTGATTGGATTTAGGATTTTTTAATTCAGCAGCTCAAGAAAGGACACTTTGGCATTTGCTTGTCTTTTCCTATGAGTTCTGTCAGAAAGGTCTGGCTGTTTTTGAGACTTGGTGGTTACAAGTCATTAAGGTGCCAAGATGCCAGTGAGGAGGATGAAATGGTGTGCCTCTTAACTCTACCCCAACAGAGGACAAGTCACAGTCAGTTTCGCTAAGATAATGATAGTATTTTAAAGTTTTCAAGGCATTTTTTGATTCATGATGTAATTTGATCCTCACAGTAATCTTGGGGTGACTGAGATCATTCATACTATTATTGTTCAGTTGTGTATGACTCTGTGATCCCATGGATCATAGTATGCTGATACTTTCCATAGGGTTTTCTTGGCAAAAATACTGAAGTTATTGGCCATTTCCTTCTTTAGTAGACTAAGGCAAAGAACAGAAATTGAGTGTTTTGCACAGGGTTACAGATGGTAAGTGTCTGAGGCTGGATTTGAACTCAGGTCTTCTGACTCTATGCCCAGCTCTATCTACTGATCCACTTAGCTGCTTCCTGAATATTTCAGGGTTAATGAAATGGGGAAACTTTAACAGATGATGATACTGAGTCAGGTTCTAGAGGGGTGATAATCTTGCCATAGTCACACAGTTAATAAATGTCATAGGTAGGATGTCAGCACAGGTCTTTCTGGCTCCAAATCTAACATCTAGCCACTATACCAGATGATATAAGATAATGGCATTGAAGAATAGAAAGATGGAAATTAAAATCCAGGTTTTTCTGACAAATCTAAAGCTCTTTCCAATGGGCAATGCTACCTCTCAAAAAATAACAGAAAGAGCTTTCCAAACTTTATCCCTGAGAATAGGTTATAGAGATTTACTGCCTCCAGATATAATCAGGCATTACTCTGTGTTTCTGGGCAAACTGTACTTTTTTGTGCATTTTTAGGGGTATTGGGAAAGGAAGAAGTTGTGATGGTTTGGCAGCTTGGGAATTTTCCCAGCATTCTTTGGTTTGCTTCTCAAACTCTGAATGTAGGTCACACTTGGGCTTGGGAAGGTAATAAGCAAGTGAAAACACAGGTTTATTTTACTAGTGCTAGTACAGACTGAAACATAGTGTTATGTCTTATATCTGTGCTGCACCTGGGCAGCATCATGGTCATAGTCACAATATTTGTCTTTATTTGGAACATGAATATTCTCCTGGAGTACATTTTAGAAATATTACCTGGCATGTGGATAGCACTCTCCCCTTCCCCCACTTTTAGAAACATGTTTTATTACTGTCTTTTAAAAGATATCATCATAGTTTTCCCAAGTACCTTTCCTTCCCCTGCCCCTCAAGATTCATCCTATATAACAGATATTGTATTTTTAGGAGGCAAAAAGAAAAGGGAAAGAAGAGAAAAACCAGCATAACTGAGTAATACACTGAAAAGTCTGACAGTCTGTGGAATGTGCAATACTTGTGATCTTCTCACTTTTGCCTAAGTGTTCTCACATTATTTTTTTTTCAAGCCATAATTGTTCTTTATAATTTTGCAATTTTCACTTTCATTTTTTGTTGTCACTATTATTTCTGTTTACATTATTGAAATATATAGACTTTTAATGTTTTTTAAAGAGCTTTACATACATGGTTCCTTTTGATCCTTATCCTTTCAGGTTCTACAGACATTATTGATTCTATTTTAGAGAAGCTAGGTGACTTGCTATAGCTCCACAGTGACTTGGTGTCAGAAGTGGGATTTGAAATCAAATCTTTCTCATTCCATCTGATTCTCTTTCTATTCATTACATCAGGATACCAGCTAGAACAACATCCTTTACCACTATTCACTTGCATGTGTGAAATGAATACCTAGACAACTTGGTTCAGCTCAATCTCTAGAAGAAAAACATTGCTACTGGAATAAAAATAATCACATTTTGATTTTCCTTTAGCCATAAATTGTGGCTACTATTTACCTTCCTTTGTCTCTGGGTTAAGAGAACATGGTTTGTATGGACCATGAACAGTAAAGAAATACTAGCGGCTTCTCAGTTACCTTGCACTAATATTAATTATTCACACAAAGTATTTATTGCAACAACTTAGTCTCTTTTCAGGAAACAGCTCATCAAATGATAGATTAGCTCAGTCTTAGCTGTGAAAGAATAAGGTGTCAGTTTCAGTGAGATTGACATAACATCAAAGTTTCTCTCTGAATGAACAATTCAGAGGTGGGGGGCATATCTTGTGCTTTTTTTGCAATAGCACAGAACATAGTACCATTACCTGGAAGACAATTGGTTACTGTTTGCGGCTGCTGCTACAATCTCAGATTTTTTTTTTTTGTACTTTCATTGATCTGCCATTTCTACTGGGGCAAACTACTTACCTTTAGGCTTCTTCTTTTCTTTACTTGCCTGTAGAGGCAGAGGAACTCTTTAAAGTCAAGTAGGAAAATCCTCATGCCATGAGACTGCTATTTAGGATTACTTTCTCCTCTCACTTAAAAATGAAAAATAGTTTTTTAATCCTCAGGCTCTTTTTTTTTGTTAGGGAAATACTCTTCATGGAGAAGCTGAGTGCTAGGACTATTTGTTAAGCACTTAAAGCCATTTGGATGAAATGTACATGGTTTTGATTTTCTATATATGACACAGTAAGATAAGAATGAAAAATGAAAAACTAAGTCAACAAAAAATCTGGCCCAAATCGACTGACCCTGGGTGCTGTCTGTGGTGCTGAAAAAGTTTCTGTCTGGTGTCTTAAAACGTGTTTTAGTTACTTTGATGGATCTATCATTTCATCCGTGTGAGTACTAGAACCACTGTAGCCTACTACAGCCTCTCATTACCTGATACCTTCACAATATATATAATTCTTGCCCTGATGACTTTCTTTTTTTAGTGTGTTTAATGTTCTATATTGGCTATCCATCTCATATAGATTTAGAAGTGGAAGATTGCATAGAGGTCATTTTTTTGACATCCTCATTTTACAGATAAGGAAAATGAGACCTAAAGAATTTAAGTGACTTGTCCAGGATCACATAGCTAGTAAGTGTTATGAGGCAGAATTCGAATCCAGGTCTCCCTGAGTCAAAATCCAACACTATATCTACTACACTATGCTGTCTTTCATTTATCTTCTTTCATTTTTACTACATGATTCATCTTTGTCTGATTCTGTCCCTACATGTCCTTGATAATTTCTTTCATGAAGCTTCTTATGAGTGTTATTATTGGCAAATATGCCAAGTTGACTTATACTCACCATGTATATTTTGCTGGACCTTTGATTTAATTTTTTTATGCTTCTGAAATATTCATGTTCCATGATTCTTGGGCATATAGCATCAATAGGGGCAATATTGGGTTTAAAAAGATGGATTATTACAGTTGATTTGTGTGTTCAATTTATCTTTGATGGAATAAAACAACCTTTTATACCATGCCTGATCAACATAGTGCTTCTGAACCCTCATAAAACTAATGAAGTGTTTACTTTGGGGCACTCTGTGCATGCCCTTAGGATAGCACCTATAGTAATAATAGAAAAATACTTTATGACATTTTATGCTCATGAATGTCCAATGATATTAATACACTGCCTAGTCTTTGGTACTTCTGCTGTTCCATAAGATGGTAAAAACAGTCTCAAACAAGATGCCATTGTATTTTTTGACTTACCACCAGCTTGACTACAAGTTGGGGAATTTTTCAGTCACTCAAACATTGAAGTCTGTGAGATCACAAATGTATTACCATCTTCAGCAGCAGAGGAAATGCCCACATCAATGAAGTCATAGGTCCTTAGGTCAACAAATCAAGTCAAAAATATTAATTTTAAGCTTATTTTATAATTTATTTTGAAACAATTTAATTTATTGTATTATTTTTTAATACTTAAATAAAATATAATATATTAAGCATCTGCTATGTGCAAGAGACTATCTTAATGATGGGGGATACAAAAAAGGGGAAAAACAATCCCAGCTCTTAAATAGATTAAAATCTTATGGGGATGACAGCATGCCAACAAATATATACAAACAAGATAAATTAGAGATAATTTCAGAAGGAAGGCACTAGTATTAGGGGGATCAGTAAATGCTTCTTGTAGAAGGTTAGATTTTAACTGAGACTTGAAGGAAACAAGGGAAGCCAGGAGACAGAGATAAGGAGGGAGAGAATTTCAAGCATGAGGAATAGCCTGTAAAAATGTATTGAGTTGGAAGACATAGTACATGAGGAAACAGCATGGAATATATTGAAGTGTACTCATATAATCAAATGAATTTATTATCTCATCAATAAAGATATCCCCTCTAATGATATTTATTGCAACCCATTAATTCCTCCCCATCTTGTGTAGTTCTTGTCCACATCCTCTTGCCACAGGGGATCTATCCAATATGCTAAGAACTTTCTTCACTTCCCTTTGTCCTGATAAGGAGACCAGTTGAGCCCAAAGGGTATTCATTGGTTTCCTTTGTTTTTGCCTTGTGACAAGTCCATCTTCTTTTTCACTTTTATGTTGTTTTGACAATACCACTTACACCACCTCTACTTTCTTTAGTGTTGCAATCTCATCATACCCCTTGGTATTGTCCTTTGGGTGATCTTAAGTTTCAATTTTTCATTAACATTCAGTCATTGTGCTAAATGCTGGAGGATACAAAATATAAAAGAACCCTGGTGGATGTAGACAAAATATATAGGGAACCAGTGGCCAGCAAATAGAATTTTGGTCTGAGAAGTCACCGCAATGATCTCTGTGACTTTCTTATTTATCTCTCTTTGAATGGTACTTGTCCGAGCTACATCCTTTAGTTACAGAAGAAGCTTTTTCCTTACTGCTGCTTTTCCTTCAGAAAGAAGACATTATTTTCCTTTATTAGTCTTTTCAACTTCTTGACTTCAAACTTTATTATGTTGTTTTTTCCCCACTAGCTCTTCTAATTTCTTGGTACCTATCCACACACTGCCCATCCTCCAAGGTCCAGTTTCAGTCCTGACTCCTTATGAAACCTGTCCTATTCCCTCGGGATCAGCCCAAGTGATTTATCCCTTTCCTGACTTTCTGTTGGAGATAATGTCTATTTGGTCACTCCTCCTTGTATCATTTTTTATTTTCTATTCGTTTCTGTCCTGTCCTCCTAGTAGCAAAATATATTTTTTGAGGATGGCCACTATGCCCTATGATTTTCCTATATCCTACAGAGTATTTAGCACCAGGCTGGGCAAATGGTTATGTGTCTAATAAATCATTTTTGAATTATTTTGAATTCTTCCCATAAGTCATCTAACGTAAGTATAAGGGAACGTGTGGCTTAATTCAGTTCACTGTAGTTCAACTTAATTTATAATAAATATTTATTAGATGCCTTTTGGATAATGTTGGGGTGGTAGATCAGATAAAGAACTACTACTGTCCTAGTGGAGGTCGTAGACTTTTTGGGAGATAACACACATATACAAATAACTGTCATTCAAAATAATAAATAAATGCATGAGGTGCAAAATGTTATATAAAGTTCATGTGGGATGACTGGGGAAGGTTTCATGGAAGAGGAGGCATTTATTTAGCATGAAAGAAGTGGATTTTAAAATATGGATAGGAATTCAATAGACAACGAGGTAGGTCCAAGGCTTGTTTTTACAAATGATAAAGTTGAGGCACCGAGACATCTTCCATGTAGTCACGACAAGTGAATATCACTAGAAATCAAATCATGAAGCTGTGCTTTTAACCCTTAGCTTCTGTTTTCAGGTTGATTGGAACTAGAAATTTCATTTTAACTGATTTGTAAATTTTGATATGACATAACAGTGAAATATTCACATTTCCCATGTATCAAATCATGACCCCCAAACATAACATTTACAAATAACATTTACAAACTGGGTAAAGCTGTTAACTATGAACACAGGTCTCACTCCTGTCTCAATTTCAATGTTATGCCACTGTAATTTATTTCCCATATTTGCATCTTTCACTCTTTTTTCTGCAACTGGTGTTTTCATTTTATGTCTCTACCCTTCTTCCTCCATGAATGAATGAATGAATGAACAAGCGAATGAAAAGCCATTTATTACATACTTACTTTAATGTCATTTCCACTGATAAAAGTTATACCACTTTCTGATGTTGAGCAAGTTGACACTGCCAAGGATTTTGGTGACAAGGGCATTTTTCTGGATCTTCAATAGCTGTACTTGTGGCACCCACAGAAATAGTTGCAAGACCATATTTTTACTGGTCTTGTTTTCCAGGATGATGGCTACAAGAGCTGGGCTGGAAGCAGGACTGTGAAATAAGGATATAATGCTTGCTGTCAGGGAGACTGGCATTCTTAATATGTGGCAAGAACCTTATAAAAACTGTGCAAAGGAGGTTGCTAGTAAGCAGGCATGTTGCTTTTATCAGCAGCACTTGAAGGATAATAACTTTATTAAAGCAGAGCAGTAAAGTAGATCAGCCTTCACAACTTTTCTCTTTTTGCAACAGATAGGTTCAATTAAGTCCAGTATGCTCCACAGGATGTCAGTTAACAGAAAACATGCAGCTCTTAATTCATTCTTTACCTTCCTAATATAATATGGGAACAATTCTCTATTGCTATCTCACAGCAATGTCCAACAGTACCAGATGTCACTTTTCTAATTGCGTTTTTTTTTTGATTGATGGAACAAAGAACTATGGTTCCACCCAGATATCAGGGACCATTTCTGGATGAGAATGGGCTAGTAACAACCATATCTGATGCTCAAAGTGTAATTACATTTCTTATGGTCATAGATTTGTGAGGTACCCAGTTAAATATTTCTCTTTCCTGCTTCTTTATTTAGCTACAGTGCTTCATGGACTCTTAGAATCTTATAGTTGGAAGGGATATTTATGAACATCCAATTGGCATTCCTCATTTAAGATCCATCTATTTATATTTGAATGCCTTCACCGATGAGCACTTTACAATATGTTCTATTATTGAACACCTTTAGTTCATAGAATTTAAACTCTAAAGGTGCTTAAGGATCATTTAGTTCAACCTTCTCATTTTATAGATAAGGAAACTGAGGCCTAGATATGTAAGCTAACTTCCCTAAGATCGCATAGCTAGTTAATGAAAGGACTAGGACTGGAACATGGTACTCTTAACTTCCAGTCTAAATCTTTCTATTAGTTAGAAATTATTTCTTTTACCTTGTGCAGTATAGGTGTGGTCTCTCTCCCTGGGAAAGGTCTTTTCTTCTCTGGCTGCTCCGTTCAGGCTATTCCTCTTCTAGACTACTAAAGTAGCAGCAAAAGCAAAAATCCTTAGCTAAGGATCTGGAAAACTTTTCCTTGAATGGACTCAGATGGGTTTTCAGTCCTCAGGAAGCTAATGACAGAGGTAAAACATGTCTATCTTCACTCTACTCCTTCAAATAGTAGCTGTCAAACTTTGAGGTTTCTTCTCAGACCCAGCTGGACGTGCCTTATGGGATCACCCCTGTTTCTGAACTCATCTTTTTTGAACTCAAAGCTTTCTATGAACCTCAAGATATATCACTGGTTCAAAGTAGGGTTGGTGAAAAACTGAAGTCCACATTTCTGCCAACTAATCCACAACTAGGCAGTAAACTTTTGTCCCACAGTCACCAAACAGTTCTAGGGACCAGGATTTCTCAGCTATCAACTGAATTCTCATGTCAGTAATAAGATAATCAGATGCTAGGAAAGAGGAAATTTTATCCATGTTTCCCTGGCTGAATGCTTCTTTTTTTGTGAATTTGCTTCTTTCAGTGTTTCTTTTATAATTGTTCTTGTTTTTCTCCTTTTCCATTATCAAAGCTCTTCAGTGAATGCGTCAATAAAGTATTTTTAGTGTTTACCATGTGCCAGGCAGTGTGCTAAACGTGTGAAAGATGTTACACTTGTATTGAACCCCAATAATTTACTCTGCAACCTTCTGAAGGTCCTTTAGAGAAACTTGAAACAAGTCTATTCCCTTTTTACATAACAGAACTTTGTATGGGATTTTTTTATTGTTCTTCAGGTAACAGTATGAAAACAGAGTTACTTCTCTTTATTAGTTGATCTTATTTTTTAAGGGTTTTAAGTGTGTCATTTCTCCTTGTTCAAGTAACTGCTAAAATTCTTGAGTCTTTGTATGCCATATTCCCCCATCATCATTTGGCACCACCCCTCCTGGTAGGGAATACCAGGTAGTTTTAAAAATTATGAGTACAGAAGTCAGGTTTTTGCACTGTACATTTGGGGTGTGTGTGTGTGTGTGTGTGTGTGTGTGTGTGTGTGTATGTACTAGTAATTTCTCTGGAATAGGGAATTCTTGGAGTGAAAAGTTTCTCTGACTACACAAATTAGCTAGATCGGCTACTCAATCAACTCATCATTACCTTACACTCTAACAGAATACTTAGAGATTACGATGGCCATTATGAAAGAGCAGATGTAGGACTTCAAACCTACTTGATATTAAGGTCAGCCCTCTGTTAAGTAGCCACATTGCCTCTCCTTATTTATCTAGTATAGAATCTTCTTCCCAACATTTGTAAATGACCTCTAAACAGAGGCTACTAAGATAGAAAGGAAAACATCATCATTAACTAAATGACATTTTAAGAAGTTTTGAAGGGATCATGAAGAGAAAAAGTTTAAGAAGTTCTGGATTAGATAGATGATGGCTAAAGTAATTTCCAACTATGAATGTCCTTGTTTTTAAGAGATATTGTTAGGCTGCTGTCCTCAGAAGATCTCCTTTAAGCTGTCTTAATACTAGGGGCAAAGGGTAACAGATTTTAACTTTATTTCTTTTATGATAGAACAGGTCTGTGCTTTTAATCTATGACTATGGAATGCAGATTTTTCTCCCTACAGAACTAAGTATTATTGGAGAACTCATAGAAAATTTGAATTTATTAATACTAATATTTATTAATATCTAATCAACTGAGTTAAATCAGTCCAGATAAAATTGTGCGTAGAGTCAATACAACTAATAAACATCATCAGTTAGTCTACCAGCAAACCAACTGACTTTGAACTAGTTTCACATTGCATGTAACTCTCCTGGAAGATTCCATTTCAGATATATTTGGTTCTTTATCCTTAAAGAAATCATTTCATCCCTGATTGAAAAGTTTCTGGTTTTTGTAGATAACATGACTTACCGTATAGCCAGTTGACACTGCTAAGAACATTTACTTTTTTTAACAAAACAGAACAAAATGGTAAAAATAACTTTCTTCCAACAAAGAACAGAAATGGAAAAATGGTGGCTTTTGTGGTATCTTAGGCAAACACGTACATAGAAGAGACAAAGAAGGAAAGGTCTTTTAATCTATGTAATTTGATTTTATTACACTCAATTAGTTGGTCTTTTCACAACTCTAATAAGACTCAGATGGGTTTTAAACAGATCTCTTGACAATCAGTCTACTATTTTTTTCACTCTTGACAGCTGTATCAAAACATAGCCAGAAAGGGGATGGAATATTATTCACATAATATATCATAATGCAAGAGATACATGAATTTTTTTTTTAAAAGAAAGACAGGTTTCAGCAAGATTATTCCTAGTAATAAATGGAAGAAGAAACTTTTGGGTACTGACTTTCCTTCCCCCAACATACACCGCAGATTTTCAAACTGCAAAGCAAAAGGTATTGAGAGATTTGACAAAATAAAATTCACGTAACTATTAATGAGTGAGCTGAGCAACTTTTCCCTCTCATCTAACTCACTGCAAGCCACCCAACATAGCGCCAATCACTCAACATAGTTTATTGGGTGTTCTCTGAGTACAGAACACTAATGTCTGCCTTGGGGCAATTATGCATACTCACCTAGCTGCCACCATGAGCAGATGCTAGTCAGCTGGACAGCAGGATACTGAGTGAACAAGCTCTTCCATAACCTTTGGAAGCTCCACTGAGACCTGCTCCTTCTCATTATTGACTACCTTGGATAGCTGGCTTGATGAATTCAATTCAAGAAACAATGATCAAGAATATATTATGTGCAAGGCTTGTGCTGGATAAAGGGGATATAAAAGACAAAAAAAATATTACTTAGTCCCTAACCTCAAGGAACTAACATTCTACTGAGAGGATACCCAAGTAAATATGATACAAGTAATAAATTGATAAGGGCAAAGGAGAAATGAAGACAACGTTCTTTGACAAAATTTGAGTGAGGAGAGATCACATTAAGCTGATGGGGGTAGTCAGGGAAGGCTCCATGGTGGATAGGACATTGAAAGGAAGATTAGAGAGGTGGAAATAAGAAGGGAGTGTGTTCTAGGTCTGATGGGCAGCCTGTGCGGATGCTTGGAGGCAAGAGAGTGAATAGTTAATGGAATTGGAATTATTACTACTCTGCATCAGAACTTCTTCCTGTGTTTCCCCGAATTGACTTCCTTTTCAATTAGACTGGTCCCTTATTGATATCACCATCACTTTAAAAGTTCAGCACAGCTCATGATATGGTCTTGGAGTCATAAACTGGTGTTGGACTGCACTGTAGGCCTCTTAGGAGAATTATTACAATTCAGTTGATGATAAACAATACTAAAACCTCTTTGCAGTCCTTAATATTATGCTCTAATCAAATGAGCTTACCTGTTCTGACAAAATTATGGGTGAAGAGGATGCAATCTATTGGCCAAGACAAGAAGACACATAAGTCGTTGTTGGTCATTTCTCAGAATTGGAATGGTTCTGTAGCTGTTGATGGAGTTGTGAACTGGTTCAACCATTCTGGAGAAGAATTTGGAATGGAACTATGCCCAAAGTGCTATAAACCCATGCGTATACTTTGACTAAGCAATTCCATTACTAGGTATCTATCTCAAAAAGATAAAAAAGGGTTTATACATTCAAAAATATTTATAACAGCTCTTTTTGTGGTGGCAAAGAATTAAAAATCATGCCTACCCCTTGGGGAATGACTGAGCAAATGTGGTATATGATTATGATTAAATAATATTGTGCTATAAGAATGACAAGCAGGATGGTTTCAGAAAAATCTGGAAGACTTACGTGAACTGAGACAAAGTGAAACAAGAAGAAAATGAGAGCATTGTTTATAGTAACAGCAATATTGCAATAATTATCAACTGTGAAAAACTTAGCTGCTTTGATCAACACAATGATCTGAGACCATTTTAAAGGACTCGTGATGAAAAATGTTATCCACCTCCAAAGAGAGAACTGATGAAGTCTGAGCGTAGATTGAAAACAACTTTTTCCAATTTATTTTTCTTGCTTTTTTGCAACATGGCTAACTGCCTGAGTTTTCATGTATAATAGATATATTTCTTGATTTCTCAATGGATGGGGCAGGAGCAGGAAGGATGGAAAGAATTCAGAACTCAAAATTAAAAAAAAAGAATGTTAAAAAGAATTAACTTTTTTTTTTTTAAAAAATGGATCTGTAAATGAAATACAATTGAATCTGCTTGCTACCTTGATGTATCAGTGATCTCTCTGTTGTATGTACTCTCTTTGATGATAAATACAGTAACATGTCCATGTTTTATACTCTGTGGCTTTTGTTTCTCTCCTACTGTAAATGCCCCACAGGATTCTTGCTCAATATACTGGAGCCCTTCCTCCATATCTCTTGACATTAGATACCAGCACATCACAAATATGTTCCATTTCTTCATTATCTCTGCTCTCTTTATATGGTTGAGCCAACTCCTTTTCTGGTCAGACATTTCTCTCATGATATCCTTTGTGCAATATCTGTATCATTTTTAGTTTGCATTACGCTGCAGCTCATGCATATCCATCATGTGCCTCTTCATTATCTACTTTTGTTGACAGTCAACTTGAACTCTTCATAGACTGCTGTATTTTGTGCTTCATAGTAATAAAATTTTACTAGAAGCGTATTGTTAAAAAGATGATATCTTTATTTCAGGAAGAAGCAATGCTGACCAAAAGTTCTGCAGAATTTCTCAAAGAAAATTTAGCCCATTCTCTTCCTCTCATTCAATTCTGGGTCCAGAATTGGATCCTGACCATTTTGCCTTGTCTGTCCAATACACTGTTGTCTATCTTTTTAATCTAATCTCTATATCTATATGTTGACAAAGATATATAATCTCTATGTCTAGAAATCTATCTGTAGATTATAGACACATATTTGTTTGGGTATTGATATATAGTGATTACTTCTATATTTGGATATCTATTTGTAAAAATCAATACATATAGACACCTATAGATAGATAGATAGCATAAAATAGCCATGTGCAAAAGGAATTGCTTGGACAATCATGTAATAGTTTAGCACATGCAAAATAGCCTTAAAATATCCAGATGGTAAAATGGTCTTTCAACTTTTCACCTGTATATTTTTGTATCATGAAGACACAGTACAACAACCTAAAAAAAATTCAAGATTATCATCAAACTACCCCAAAGAAGTCCTTCAAAACCATACTAATTTGATGTCACGTAAGTAAGAAAAGATGGAGTGGAAAATACATATTAAACAGTTAGTATAACTTTCAGAAGATCAATAGGGACTGACATCAAGTGACATGGTTCATCTTTTCATGATTATGATCCTTGAACCTTTCAGCACTATATTAATCACTATGTATACTTCTCCCTTGCTTCCTGAACTACTACCTCACAGCTTTCTATAATGAGCCATATTTAGTATTAGTCACCAACACTGGCTGAGGCAGAGTCACAAATGATGAAACCCTAGAACGGAGTCAGTCTACTTACAATGAAGTAATGGGGCTGGAGAAATGGCAAATGGATGTAGTAGAACACTAAGCTGCTACCAAATGCTGAATTGGAGTGGCAAGTCCATAGACAAATAACATAAGGAATACTAAAAAGAAACAACACAACAGAATTTCAAACAATGTGAAACCACTATGGATGTGAGAGCAGGGGATGCATTAAATTGACACAATGCAATTGTGTCATGGAACCTTTAGGGCAAAGAGACAGAAAATCAAAAGAAAGGTTTTAATAAAATTGTAGACTCAGTCACAGGCTGAGGACAGTTTTTCTACAAGCTAACAGAAGGAGAATTATTGCCCATGAATCAATAATTTTAGACACACCTATTCTCACCAGTTATTCTATCTTTAGCCACAAAGTATGGGCACACAAAGATGAAGCAGAAGAAAAATAATGATTCTGTTAGACTTGGATTTAAAAGAGATTCCAAATCCTTACTCTGGTACTTGATAATTGAACTTGGGTAGATCATTGAACCTCTGAGTCTCAATTTTCTCACTTTCAAAGGGGATAATAATGCTTACATGACTTCTTTCAGAAAATCAATCATTACATAGCTATGTTACAAAAATCTTAGTGTAATTTACAGTTTTAACTTCAGAAATATAAATGCTATAAACTTATAAAAACATAATTTGAAAACTTAACTATGTACATTTCTAAAACGTATTTAACTTTGTGAATTTTGAATGATCTATTTTAAATATAAATTTTGGTAAGATAGGGAACCTTGTTATACATTACATATGCAATAGTTTCTGGATGACCCTCTTACACCAATGACTTTTGAGAGGATGTCCTCTTGCTTGGTTGGACTCCTTGGTCACATGATCTATCTCCATTCGATTTTTCTTGTGGAGTCACATAAAAACTGTCATGAATTCATCAAAACCTCATTCATCAGATGATTTCAAGGCTAGGAGTACAAATGAAATCCTTTGAGTCACTGATAAGTAGCTGGTGAAAGTTTTTACAAAAGTTGAAAATCAACGAGAGTGATATATAGCACAATAGAAATTATCTTAAATTTTTGTATTTTTTATTAATATCAATGGGCAGCTCAAATCTGGTGTCAGATAATTCCTAGCTGTGTGACCTCGGGCAAGTCACCTAACCCTGTTTGCCTCAGTTTCTTCATGTGCAAAATGAGCTGGAGAAGGACATAGCAAACTATTTCAGTATCTTTTCTAAGAAATTCCCAAATGGAGCTACAAAGAGTCAGACATGACTGAACAGCAACAAATATTTAATATTTTGTAAGTTAACTAAACTTTCAAATGGTTTTTTGGGTAAGTTTATAATACTTGTAGTTCTGAAGTTATTAAAGTTCAAAATAATCCAAAGACGTTTGGGTCACCCAATATTATGTGGTGGTAGACTTATGCCCCAGAAATTCTCATCCTGATAGAAATAGCAGTGATTATTCTTCATGGTCTTGTGGATGGTGTTTCGCAAACATTTCAAAGTTTAGAGACAGACAGTTTTCCTAAAGCGGTAATCAGTTTCCCATAAGATTTAATTCTGTTTATAAAAGCAAGATCTCTTCATCCTGCATATTATTTCCAAGTAGTCTGTAAAACAAAGCTTTTGCATTTTCTAGATTCATTGTTCATTTTAAACCAAGTTTTCTCTGGTTCTTGGGATTATGGTTGTTGTGCTCTATTGGGATGAGAATGGGACTTGGACCTACCTATGATTTCACTGATATAGGAAACTGCCAAGTCAAGAAACTTCCTCTGCCAATGCACCTTCTCTGCAATTTACATTTTAGAGAGATACCTAGAACATGTTGAGGCATGGAGTCAGGAAGACTTGAGTTCAAATCCAGCCTCAAACACTTACTAGCTATATGACCCTTAGCAAGTCACTTAACCTCTGTTTGCCTCAGTTTCCTTAAATATAAAGCTGGGATTGTAATAGCACCTACCTCTCAGGGTTGTGGTAAGGATCAAGTGAGATAATATTTGTGTAAAAAAAAGCACTTAGCACAGTGCCTGGCACATTGTAGGCATCATATAAATGCTTCTCCCCTTCCTTTTCCACTGCCTTCTCTAAGTGACTTGCCCAGGGTCACACAGTTTTAGAGAGATGATTAGAGGACTGAGAAGTTAAGAGACTTGCCCAAGCAACAACTTGTATCTATGATACTGCTAAACTCTCTAATGAAATTATAGCAAAAACTAGCACTACTGAAGGATTTATAAAGCATTTTATATTTAATTTTTAATTCAATTGCCTAAGTTATTTATTAAGCACATACTAAGTGCCAGGTATTGTGCTAAGTATTAGGAACTCAAAAAAGAGGAAAGAGACAGTCCCTGTCCTCAAGGATCTTACAATCTAATATGGAAAACAATATATTAAATTATATCCATAATTAACAATTTGCTAGTTATTAATTATAATTAAATGTGTACATATAGCTCATTCAGTTGTCAGAACAACCCCATGAAGTAAGTACTATAGCTCTCATAAGCCCCATTTTAAAGTTGAGGACATTGGATTTCCAGGAGTAAGTGGTTACTCAGCTAGTAAGTAATTTAGGATGTAAGGACTTAAGCCCAGTTCTGACTCCAAATAGAGAAGGCTGTATTCTACTCTTTGTCCCCTATTCTTCATGCTGTCTTCATTGCAGGCAGGAATGGGAAGAGGCTAGCAGGACCAAGTTAAACCATAGCTGAGTTTTCTGCTTGGGCTTAGCCATTTAGTACCAGCCACTTCACAGCTCCCTTTTATATGGGACTTCCATCATCCTCATGAGAGAAACCCATCTACATTCCTGTCCTACCTCCTTAAAACCCCACAACTAAGTTAAGGAAATACCTAAGGGAAGAAGATGGAGTAGGATATATGCATGACATCAAACAATTAAGGTCAAAATACTGCTTCTCCCCACATGGAAACTGAAAATCAGCTTTGTTCTGCAGCCTTGAGCTGTTCTGATTGGAAAAATGACTTGTAGCAATACATTTGAAATAACAAAAAATTCATGATGGCAAGGCAAGTCCAGAGATCCTGTATTTCACTGTAATTCCCTTTGCTTCTTTCTCTTTTCCCCCACCTTCCTCCATTTATTTAACACATTTATTGAGCACCTACCACCTGCAAGGCACTGAGATTTTACCTGTAGTTTTGTGACCATAATTTATTTATGCTTTGCCTTGTTTCCATGAGATAGGTCATTATTTTCTTCCCTGTCAGATAAATTGGGAAAATGAGACATACCAATGTTAAAGATTTATTTTAGCCCTGCTGGTAAGGTAGTGGTTCAGAACTGAGATCTCCATCTTTGTATTGTAAAGTTTTAGCAATCAGAAGAGTGATTCTCAAACATTTTTAGGGCTAGAAAGCCTCAAATCAATTACACAAAAATTTATTAAGCATCTGTTATGTTCCTGATGTTGTGCTAGGTATACAAAGATGAATAACCAGGAAGCTCCTGACCTTAGATTACTGTGATCTCCCTTCCCCTTCTCCTTTCTCTTTTATCCCTTTCCCTTCCCTCTTTTCTCTCTATTCCCCTTTCCCTTCTCTCTCCCTGGTTCCCTTCCCTCACCCTTTGTGTTCCTCCCTCTTGACATCCTTCTTTCCTCTTTCTCTCTTCATTTCCCTTTCTCCCTCCCCATTTTCTGTTCCCTCCACTGTTCCATCAATCAAATGATTTCAATGACTACTCCTGTGTAGATGCTCTTTCATCTTTACCTCCAGTCCTGACCTCTTTTCTGAGTTCTGGATCTATATCCCTAACTGCCATATCTCTATCTGCATGTTCTAAAATAAGAGACTTGGACTAGATTACCTCTGATTTTCTTTCCAGCTCTAAATCTATGCTCTTTCCACTATCTCTTCACCAGCTGAATTCTCTCTATTAACCTCCAGTTTCCTATCTCCAAATGCCTATTGGACATCTTCAATTGGATGTCCTGTAGACTCCTTAAATCAACATGTCCTAAGCTGAATTCATTGTCTGTTCCCCTAAACCCTCCCCTCTTCTACCTTCCCTATTATTGTAAAGGGCAACACTACCCTGCAAGTCCCAAAGGCTCTCAACCTCAGTGTCATTCTTGATTTCTCACTCTCTCTCATATCCTCCTCTTTTCCCCCTGCTCCACCTCCAGTCCAGTATGTTGGCAAGACCTGTTTATAACAGGTCTCAAATATGTCCCCTTCTCTCCTGAAACTGTCATCATCCTGATGCAAGCTCTCATCTCCTCATGCCTGGCTCATGATCGGTCTGTCTGCCATAAGCCTTTCTCTTTCAGTCTATCCTCTATTCAGCTGCCAAAGTGATTTTTGTGAAATGCAGATCCAACCATGCCATGTTTTTATTTGAATAAACCCTAGTGATTCCCTATCCCTTCCAGGATCAAATATAAAATTCTGTTTGGCATTCAAAGCCCTTCATAACTTAACTTCCACTGACCTTGTCAACACCCCACCAGGTAGCACTTTGATCCAATGGCACTGACCTTCTTGCTGTCTCAAATGAGATACTTCTCTCCATTCTGGGCATTTTCACTGGCTGTCTCCCATGCTTGGAAAGCTCTCCCTCCTCATCTACTCCTGGCTTTCCTAGCTTCCTTAAGGTACCAGCTAACACTCCATCTTTGGCAGAAAGTCTATTTCAATCCGTCATCATTTTATTGCTTTCCCTCTCATAATCACTTCTTAGTTATTGAATACATAGTTTAATTTTGCATAGCAATTTGAATGTCATCTCACTTGTTAGACTGTGAGCTCTTGGAGCTAGAGAGTAAGGATTGGTTTGTTTTACTTTGTTAATCAGGTTAAGACTGCATGATCTCTGAATGATGCCTGTGAAATGGGGCTGGTGCTGTTTACTAGATGGTGCCTAAGGTCCCTTGACATTCTAATGTCCTGTGATTTTGTGGAAGAGAAAGCCAATGCCCAGAGAAAATATATGACTTATCCTTTATCACAAAGTCAACAGCAGAGCCAAGAGTAGAACCAGGGCCTACGAACTCCTTGTCTAGTGTCTCCACTACATAAAATTGTCTCTTTTCTCTAATAATGTAGTTAGAACTATGCTGAATGAGAAAAATTTTTTTTTGAGTTTTCCATCATAGTTAGGAGGTACTTGTTATCAACAAATTGCTTCCTAATCGTTCCATTGAGTAATTATAGTTATAACATCATTAATAATAATTTTGCTAATCATTAAGGTTTTCCCTTGTGTTCAGGGAGCTCCTAGTACAATCCTTTGCTCATGCTGTTCCTTTGCTTATCCCGGGAGCAACATATCCTTCCTTCCCTCATTCCTCTATCATCTTTTCTACTCATTTAATTCTACTCTGCTTTCAAAGCAGTTTATTTATTCAGGAAGTTCAATTTAATTAAATTAAGCAAATATTTATTAAGCACTTATTATATACAAAGCACTTGAGGATATGATAGGGGGAGAAATAGGCAGAGTCAGAGAGATAGACAGACAGACACAGACAGGCGCGCACACACACACACACACACACACACACACACATAGAACTTACAACTAGAGATGACACCTGAGTCCCTCAACTGAACCTTAAGGGAAGCTAAAGATTCTAAGAGGAGGAGGTGAGGAGGGAGTGCATTCCAGGCATGAGACTTGTGTATAAAGACAAGGAAATAGGAAATGACATACTGTACTCAGGGAACAACTAGTAGTCCATTTTGATCTGAAAGTAGATGGTGTAAAAGAAAGTAACATGAAATAAATCTGCAGTAGTAGCTGAGAGCTGGACTGTAGAAGAATTTATATTTTCTGCCATAGGCAACAGAAAGTCATTGAAAGTTTTTGAGTAGAGGATGGATATTGTTGGAACAGTGTCTTAGGAAGATTAATTTGGAAGTTACATGAAGGATACTTTGAAGAGACTGGAAACCTTGAGGCCAATTAGGAAGCCACTACAATAGTTGGTCAAGAGGTAGTATAGTGTGTTATCGTTATTTCTTCCTCATTTTCAAGGAAGATCAATAGAATCACAATGCGATGGGTAGTGACTTGTGAGTGAATTGGATTTGAGACGGAGTAGCACAGAACTGTCAGCCACTCTTTCTTCCTGAGTTGAGTCCAGTGATGGGGCAAAAGTCAAGATAACTGGTGATGGCCTGGGATAGAGTGAGTAACCTTGGCATTTTTGATGACTGACCAAGCTCCTGCTGACACTCCTTGGCTGCCTTCATGGTTGTTGGAACAAAATGTTCCCATCTACTCATTCTACCAGGAGATGGTTTCATATGCTTAGGGTAGACATTACCTTAACTCACTGATGCATGTAAGCTCTCTTACCCTTAACCTGGTTTAGTCTGTCTGCTAAGATGGTTTTATCAGCTGCCTGTGCTACAGCTTCTTGGAGCCCCAGGTAAAAGTTGGGTGACCATGGACATGGAAGGTGGATGGGTAGCCCTGAAAAGGACCCAGTAAGGGTCCTTCACATCAGAGGTGCTCATTCTCTCTGAGAATAGCAAAGTTGTTCACTGTTTATCATTGCATGATACTGTGGTAGTGGGTAGTGGTCATGTGAATACTATGATGCTTATTCATCACTTTCCATGTTAGATTTCTGTACTATTCATTGTCTGTACCACTTTTCTTGCACTTACAATGACTTGTATTATTATTTAACTTTATTTCCTATGTGTCCTATCTCTTCAACTAAACTATAAGCCCCTTGACATCAAACACTACATAATATGCCTCTTTGCATCCCCTATGTGTAGCATGCTTAACAGGTGCTTAATATGCATTTGTTGACGGTGAAGATTCCATAACAGGTGTGTGGAAATTAAAACATGAGGCCATAGAGAAACTCTTACAGACAAGCAATTCTAGAAATGTCACTAGAGTGGAAATAGACATTCTTCTCTCTTAGAGCCTCAGCTTGGAAACTGAGTGGGAGGTAATTACAGTCGTGTTCCCCATTGCCTGCCAGCAAAAACAAACTTCTTTGCAACTTGGCCCACGGTGAAGTTAATGCAAAAGAAAATAGGCACGAACACCAACCAGTGTTCCTAATTAACATTGTTCATGCTGTGTCCCAAGCTGGGACACAAGGAATATAAAAATGAATGCACATGCCCACATAGAACTGTGAACCTTTATTATTACCTTAAAGATCAAGGCCCCAAGGTAAACCTTTTCATTTATTGTTGCCAGATTCATTCCTGTTCTTTTTATGGGGGGATTTCAATAAGGTTATGACATTTCCTAGTGTCAGGGGGTTCAGCCAATTCCATGTGTGAGAATTTTATATTACTGGAGCTAAGGCCACTTGAAAGAGTAGAAAGAGCATACTGCCTGGTACACATATAGTCAGCATTTAAATGTTATCGATTATAGCTTATTGATTGATTGATTTGGAGTCAGAAGGCTTCAGTTTGCATACTAATCTTTGTGTTTTCCAGATATATGAGTGGTTAGGTCAGCATCTTTTATTTTCCGTATCTCTAAAATTAGAAATTTGGATGAAACGACCTTTAAGATTCTTCCTAGATCTAAAAACCTATGCTCCTAGACAAGTTGGATGGAAGGCACCCAGTCACAACTGCCTCTTTTTGGCTATAAAAATGGCAAGATTACTCTTGCAAATTTAAAACTAGAGTTCAGGGTCATTCCTCTTTTCCCCAAATGTTAAAAAATGAAGTGGTGAATGAATCATTGCTGGCAAAAACTGATTCTATGTGTTTTTTGTCTTTTGAGTTGTGATGTGGAGGGAGTCAAGAGTCATGCCCAGCCCAAGTGGATTACTTCCTGTCTTCTTTATCTGATCCTCCTCCTTCTGGACAGTCTCTCAACTTGGAACATCCCTTTGTGCCTCTGGTCATACTATTACTTTCTGTTTGGAGTCTTTATCCAATTTCTTCTCTAGTTAAAATTATCCTCATTGTTGACTGCCTAATTAAAATGTCACCTTCTCCACGAAGCCTCCCCTGTCACCTCTATTGGTAGTGGTCTTCCATCTTGAACTTCATGTAGCACTTGGTTTTGCAATTATCTCATATACTTATGATGCAATGTTTTGTATCATAGTTATCTCTGCAGATGTCTTACTTATTTGCTAGACTGTATGCTCCATGAGGTCAAACTTCCTGAGTATCTAATTTAGAGTCTGCATATAGTACATGGTTGCTAAATATTTGGTAGGCTCTTAATCTGTTGACTTATAGAATTGAGTAAGAACCTTAGAGACGATCAAATCTAATATTTTCATTTTTTTTTATATCAGAGTAAAAAAAAAAGATGTATCACTTCCTGAGTAATATTCTAAGCTCTGATTCCTCATGACACTTCATGGAATAGGAAGAGTCTTGGAAGCCAATGGAGGCGTGTAGCTGGCAAACAAAAGCCAACTGTTTAAAACAGGCCCAAAACACACATTCTGGATCTTTGCTAGGAAGTCTGTGTTCCATTTTTGACAGACTTTATAGCTTCTTGTTTTAGTGAGCTTTTCAGTCAACACCAATACTAATTCTGAATTACTGAAATAGAAACTGTATTAAATCAAGAACATTAATGAATAGATAGTAATGTAAGCTAGATTATAAGCTCAATGAGGGCAGACATTGTCTCTTATCTAACCCTTGTATCCCCTGCTATTCTCTAGCACATACTCTGCATGTATAATATATCTGAATATGTATATATATTTTGCATAATTATATATATATATTGAGAAAGAGAGGAAAATTGAGTAGAAACTTGCTTTACCTACTAGATAGATTCCTGAAGAGGTTTTTGGGAAGTTAATATTAGCAAATTGAATAATATATTATAATTGATTTTCATTATAATTTTAGAACTGTGATGTCATGGGAAAAAAGCAATCATCTAGGCTCCAAGTTAAGAAAGTTTAACTCTATTGACTTCAGTAGGGATTGTATCTTTGACCCTGTTTGGTGCATTTACAAAGCTAACAAATCCATAAGCATTTATTTGTATCTACCATGTATATGACAAGCATTGTGATAAGCATTAGGGATACAAAGAAAGGCAAAAAAAAAAAGCAGTTTCTGATCTCAAGAAACTCACAGTCTTGTGTGGGAAAGAACATGAAAACAAATATATACAAACATGATGTATGTAGGATAAATTGGAGGTAATCAAAGGCAGGAACTTGTGTTATGGGGGATGGGTTAAGGCTTCTTTCAGAAGATGGGATTTTAGCTAGTGCCTGAAGAAAGACAGAAGATGGAGATAAGGAAGCAGAAAATTTCAGTCATCAGGGACAAGGAAAATGCTGGGAGTCAGAAGATGGGATGTCTTGGGCAAGGAAGAGTAAGGAGAAAATGTCACTGGATCAAAGAATATGTGGAGGGGAATAAGATGTAAGAAGATTGGAGAGATGATGGGGAAGTAAGGTTTTGAAAATCTAGAAAAGGATTTAATAGTTGTTTCTAGAGGTAACGGGACCACTGCATTTATTCAGTAGGGGTTCACATGCTCTTTAGAAAGATGAATTTGACAGCTGAGTGGAGGATAAACTGGAGTAGGGAGAAACTTCAGGCTTATTTATAAGTCCTATAGCATTTATAAAACATTTTCTGAGGTAGGTAGTACCATTTATAGACGAGGAAACTGAAGCTTATAGTGGAGAGGTGACTTCCTCATTCATACAGCTAATAATTGTCAGAGCCAGGATTTCAGGACAATAACATTGGGGGAGGGAGAAAAAGACTCAGGAAATCAAAAAAAAGGTAGCACCTCAGTCTTTGAAGGAGCAAAGGATTTCAATAGATAGAGATAAGGGTAGTCCATTCCAAGTATGGGGTGCAAGATGAAAGAATAAAGGTATGGACACAGAAGAGGGAGGAGGAGTGGGAATAAGAGATAGTCAACAAGACTACTTCTAATCCTTTATATATCTTTTTGTACTTAACCATTTGCATGATATATCTCATATTAAACTGTGAATTCCTCAATATCAGATATTGGCATTTTTGGGGGGTTGGGGAAGGCTAGTGGAGAAGAGTTCTTTACATTCCCAGATCTTAGCACAGTGCCTGGCACATAATAGGCATTTCATAAATGCTAGCTGATTGATTGAAATGTAAGTATATTTCAAGTCAGATATATTTATAGAGTTATTTGGTAGGTATAATGGACCTAATTATCGGCCAGGGCTTTCTTTTCTTTTGTTACTAGGTTCAGTCAAAATTTTGGAAAACCAACAAGGGATAGAGCTCTGATATAATAGATAGTGACTGCATTTGGGAGATTGGGAGCCTTCTGGAGAGACTTAGCCCAATGTGCTTTATTTGAGTTAAAAAAAAAAATGAAAGCAAGTGAATACAAGGGAATATTTGCAGAGCTCTGCTGATGCACAGAAAACTATCCAATACTTTAACAAAACATGAAAACACCAGAATTCACGGTTTTCAGGATGGCTCGAATCATCCTCTCTAGGCTCTAGAGTATGTTTTTAAAAAGTTCTTCAATCTTGTGATGGCTAGTTGTTCTCATTATCAAACTTCTCAGAATTTAATAAATGACTTTACTCTCTTGTTAAAAAAAAGATCTTATACACTGACCCTACTGTCAGGAAGACCTGAGTTCAAATCCAGCTTCAGACACTTAGCAGCGGTGTGACTCTGTCCCTTTGCCTCCAAAACAAACAAGCAAAGATCTTATAGAGAACAAAAAAAGTTAAACATGCTTACTGAGTAGAGAATGGATACACAAATTGTGGCACTCTAAAGTATTGGAATATTTCTGCACCATAAGAAATGATAAACAGGAATACTTCAGAGAAACATTGGAAGACAAAACAGAGTAAAGTAAGGGAAACCAGAAAAACAACATTCACGATGACTACACCAGTATAATGGAATATCCAACAAAAATGTATACACCACATACTTTTAAGGTTAATCTTCATTGTTAACATTTTCACCATCACTTTCTTCAATCTAAAAAGCAATAGTGTTTGCTTTTAGTTTTAGTGTTTGTAGTATTTGCTGATTTCTGATAAATAAATGCTCTGAAAATTAGTAATAGGCTGTCAGGTAGTAGTTTGAGCAGGCCCTACCATTCTCCTGAGCCTATAGCAATATAAACACAATCCCAAAAGCTGAAATTAGATGCTTTACAGTTATCATTACCGAGCCTGAGCCCACAGCAGAGGTGTGAAATGCATCTTTCTCTCCCTTTTTGGCAGAGGTGGGGTGCTGCAGGTTTAGATATTGTCAGACATAGCTGATGTGTTGGTAGGGTTAACCAAGCTGTTTCTTTTCCCTTTTCTTTGTAAATCTTTGTTTCATGGATGGCTTGTTGAGTAGGAGGGAGGGAGAACTATATGTAGAAATGATGGTGATATAAAAATAAGATTTTATAAAAAGTTTTATGTAATCTCAACTACAAATAATGAATAGCCTTGAACTCTTGACTTCTGATACCAATTCACCAGGCATTATGATGATGAAAGGAACACATTAATCAAGAAATTAGTTTAACTAGTAATTATGTGCCATAATCGCTATTAAGCTCCTATTTCATCTCTAAAGAAGACAACTCTTTTTTCTTAGAACTTCATAAGAAGAAGGAAGTGACATATTTAAGTTTTGTCAGCTCAGGGTGTCTGAGTGGGCATAGTTCTACAAGAAGAGGAAAGCAATGGTATATATCACATTGATGCAGGAATGCACAGGTATAGCTAATCAGAATGGAGAGTTTCATGCCTGAATCAAAAGATTAATTTCCTGGAACTGTGGGTGCTACAATAATTCCCATTTTTCCTTGGGATTACAAAATTGGAGTGGTTAGAACATCCATAGAATAATGTAAAGGGTATGGCAATGAATAAGGACCCATGTACTCCAGGAGACAGATAGTATGTTATAGTTGTAAGAACACTGCACTTGGAGTCAGGCTTTGAATTCTCTTATTGATAACTTAGAAAATGTAAAACAACTAAATGTTATAGTGGCTAGTACTGAGCCTGGATTCATGAAGACCCAAGTTCAAACTCAGCCACAGACAGTTATTAGCTGTGTGACTGTGAATACAGGGTCCATCATACAGGGTCTTTCTGCTTTAGTTTCCTCAATTGTAAAGAGGAGATAATAATAACACCTACCTCACAAGGCTGTTGTGAGGATCCAATGAGGTAATATCTATAAAAGTGTTTAGCACAGTGCATAGCACAAATACTAAACAAATGTTTATTCCTTTCCCCTCACTTCCCTCAGAACCTGCATGACAATGGGATCGTCTTCTGATGCTTTCTTGTGGTTCATTGATGATGTTAAATTCCAGGAGACTGTTACCAAGAGAGTCAAAGTTCTTGCCTGTCCTATCAAGCTAGAAAGGCTTTGACTTAGTTTGTCCAGCAGAGTTCCTTCTTTTCAACACCATACTTCCTTGAGAAAGAAACATACAAGAGAAGATAGCAATGACTTCTAGGTTTCTCTTTGAAATTTTCTTCCATTGTTCCTGCATCTGCCCTGTCTCATGAAGAGCAGTTTTTAAACATTGGGTGGCAACTCATAACCTTTGAATCTACTCTTTTCCAAGCTAAACACATCCAGTTTCTTCAACTGAACATTTAGTTAAAAATATTTATTGTAAACTTATTTTATATTCAATTCACAGGATATAACAAGCATTTCCATAACACAGTAAAATAAAAAAAAGATGATTGCCCATAAAACTGCATATCTCCCATGTACAACTTGATATTCCTTCCAAATATACAACTAAATCTCATATGACAAAAGCTTCAAGCTCGTCATTATTCTAGTGGCCCTGCTCTGGACATTCTCCAGTTTATCTATGGCTCCAAATCATGGCCCCCAGAACTAAATACAATCTTCAGATTAGGTTTCACAAAACTATCACTTCCCTTTTCCTGGAAATTATGCCAACATAATTTAATATAATATTTAATTTTTAAATTTAATATGCCAGCATAACATAATACAACCCCAAGTAGTACTGGCATTTTTTGCTCTGCATCCCACAGCTGACTCATGCTGAACCTGAATTCCACTAAAACCCCCAGATCTTTTAAAAACAACTGCTGTCTAATCACAACTCTTCATCCCGTAGTTGTGAAGTTGATTTTTTTTTACATTGAAGTGTAAGATTAAACATTTGTCTCCACTGAGTTTCATCTTATTAGATTCAGTCTAATGCTATATATCAAGGGTCAGCCAACTTTTTCTGTTAAGGGCCAGACAGGACTAGGTGCTGTGCTAAGTGTTTTTATATCTTTACATACATACATACATACATACATACATACATATATATATATATATAAATGTTATTATATCATTTGCTCCTCAAAACGACCTTGGGATGTAGGTGCTATTATTATGGCCCTTTTATAGATGAGGAAACTGAAGCAAACTGAGGTTAAATGACTTGCCCAGGGTCACACAGCTATTAAGTATCTGAGTTTGGATTTGAACTTAGGTCTTCCTGACTCCAGGTCCAGTGCTCTATCCACTGCCACCTAGCTGCCTCTATATAACAAAAGAGAAAACAAATTTTCAATTTTTTAAAAATAAAATACAAAGTATAATAGTAATAATAATAATTGGGTACATTAAAAACATAAGTCTATTAATGAGAAAAATGGACATTTTTTTAGAGGAAGGGAGATAACATTTCACTTAATTGGGGTTTAGTTAGTGTTCTTATCAAAATTGTTACAAATGTTCATCTGCTATTGCTAATCTCTAATAAGATTTTATGTATTTAATTTTTGAAAATGTCTTTTGACTCAGATAAGTACTGACATTCTAATATCAGTTCATCAGCATGTTTTTAATTGAACATATTCATTACTTGGAAGGTATTTATAAAATTCTGTTAGTCTTCTTTTGTTATTTCCCTTTTAGCATGTCACTACATTGTAGATTACTTCCAGTTGAAAGTTAGGTGGAAGTTCTTCAATTGCACCATTGAATGGATTTTGAAACATGGACAATTATCTTGCATTTGCACTGAAGTCCAAAAAATGCTGCTGGAACTGTAGTTTGAGCTTGGAAAATATAGCTGATACAAATTTGTGTGGGAATTCAGATCTCATTTCTTGTTTTGACTTATAAAAGTATGTGAAGTAAATAAAGCATCTTGACTACATGTGATTAACATAAAGTAAATCTGTTGTCAAATTGATTTTACTGTAATATAAATTTTGCATTAAGTATTGTATTGCTTTGTAATTTTAGTTTGAATTCATTAAGAAGCTTGATCAAGCCTATAGCATAAGCTAATTTCAAACTCATTCAATGGTTGAGGGTGGTTCTTCTCATTCAGAAAAATTTCAGTCCCAGCCCTCAGTCTAGAAATTGCAATAAAATCTTTTCTCTTATTTTTTTTTGTTTTGATATTATGGATATGAACTGGTGATTAAAAAAATGTTACCGTATTGTGACACACATGGTACCCAAACTATTTTGGAAGTTACCTTGATGTCTATTATACATTGAGTAACAATGATGGTGCTGCACATAGATGCTTGCAACTACTCAACTTTCAACTCTACAATTTTATCATGAAATCAGTTATAGATGATTCACAAACAAATAAATGTGGCAATGTTCCAATAAAAACTTTATTTAAAAATGTAAAAACGTTCTTAGCTTATGAGATGTACAAAAATAGGTGACTAGCTGGAGTTAACTGTGTGTCAGCCTGTTAAGATCTTTTTGGATCCTGATTTTAACATCCAGTGTGTTAGTCATTCCTCTTATCTTTGTGTTATCTGCAAATCTGATGAATATTCCTTTTATGTCTTTAACCAAGTTGCTGGAAAAATATTAAATAGAATAGGGCCAAGTATAAATCCATGGGGTATTCCATTAGACTTCCCATCATGTTGATACTAAATTATTAGCAATTACTCTTTGGCCATCCAACTGATTCTGAAAACTTCTAATTGTATTACTGTCTAATCCTTAACATTCTATCTTGTATACAAGGATAGTATGAGGTACTTTATCAAAAGCTTTGCTAAAATATAGGCAAACTATATCTACTTCATCACTGTCATCTAATATAACATTAGTTATTCCATCAATAACGGAAGTAAGTTTAGTCTGGTACAACCTGTTCATGAAGCCATGTTACCTCTTTGGAACTACAGTTTCATTTTTGAGTTGTTGATAAAACTCTCCATAATGATCCAATCTAGGATTTTCATAGGAATTGAAGTCATTACTGATTTATAGATTCTGTTCTCTTCTCATTTTTGAAAATTGGAACAGCATTTGTACTTATCCAATATGATGGTACCTCATCCATTTCCCAGGATCTTACAACAGTGCAGACAGAAGATCAGAAATTGCATCTGTCAGTACCCAAGGATGATGTTTACCTGGGCCAAGCAGCTTGATCCATCAAGACCTATGCTTTCTTACTATCTCTTTACATAAATTGGTTTTCAATTACCTCATACTATAGTCACTTTTGTTCTGTCATTTTCAGTTGGAGGTCATTCCTCTTGGCAGAGAAAACATACTATCACTTTGATAACTATAATTATGACTATTGGTAACATTTATATAGATCTTACTATTTGCTAGACACTGTACTAAGCGCTCTACAATTACTTCATTTGATTGTCATAGTAACTCTGGGAGTCAGTGGAATTATTTCTCCCCCATTTACAGATGAGGAAACTGAGGTAAGCAATGGTTAAGTCACTTGCCCACCATCACATAGCTAGCATCTAATGTCACATTTGAACTTAGGTCTTTCTGACTCCTGAACTGGTGCTCAAGCCATTATACTACCCATCCCTCAAAATGAGGATTGAACAGCTTTGTCCTCTCTCTCTTTTCAGTTATTGTCATTCTATCCATCTTCCCCAATCACAGGTCCCATACCTCCTACAACCTACCTTTTTCTTCCAATACAGTTAACTCTCCCCTTGTTTCTTGGTTATACTTAGTTTCTCTTACCAGTCCTCAACTGGTAAGCGACATTTTCCCGCAACACAACTATGTTGTTACTCTCTTATTAGATTCCTATTCTCTGTTATTTAGATTTCCTTCCGTCTTATGTACATTTCTTTTTGGAATCTAAGTTTGTTGGTGTAACAGCAAGGACTCTGACATACACAGGAGGGCCTGCTGTACAGGTTCTTAGACCTGCTTTTCTAAAAGGAAAGCAACTTTTGAGGAGTCAACAATCTACTTTAATCAAGCACAAATATCATTCACTTAGTTCAGGGGAAAAGTCAGCACCCTGAACTTCAGAGAAAATACAGAGAAACAAAAATCAACAGACAGGGCTTCCAACTGTCTGGCCAGAAGCAATATATGCATAGTTACTAGAGAGAGAAGCACCAAAGCTGAGGGGCTCCTTAGCAGCTTCCCAGAATCTCATCTGCCAAACAAACACTTCCAATCAGTAAGCCCCAAAGTGAAACCTCATCTCAGAGTATTTACTCACTTTTCTGAGCCAGAGGACAACACAACTCTAGAGAACCAGTGCCTCACAAAACAAATCTCCCTTAATCAAACCTCACTTAATGGGCAGGTCCACTAATGGTGGGGAAGATCTTTAACTCTCATAATTACCATTACAGTTGGAGAGCTCCATGTCCCTCCACATTGTTCTTTTCAGACAAATCCTGTTTTCCTCTTCACTGGAAATATTTCTCTTTTTTATCTTTAGACTTTCATTCTTGATAAATTCCCATATTTACTAACCTGACTTCTTTCATAGCCCTTTAAATTTTAGTCTTGGGATCCTACACATCTTTTTTCTGGACACTTTGATATCTCCTTATTCAATATCTAGGATGTGCATCAGACTCTGTCTGAATTATCATTTTCTATATCAGTGCTTTGCAAACCTTAAGCACTGTGGTAATGTTTGCTACTGTGATAATAGAAAACTTTGCAAAGCAGTGGTCACTTCCCTTTCCCCTAAGCAAGTTCCATCATGTCTACCACTAGAACTTGTTCCTCCTTATTTGGTACCTCCCTCCTCTTGGCAGATGCACAATAAAGAAGAAGGGTAGAATGTTGAACACACTCTTGGACTGGGTCATTGTACTGGTTGTTTTTGTTTAAATGTTTTGTTATAAAGAAGTATTCAATTCCAGTGATTGTAGGGTGAAGGATCATAGATAAGAATATACTCAACAATGCCTGTAATGTAAAAATAACAAAATAAATCAAAACACTCCAATTTAAAATGAATAATAAAAGAAGAAAACATAACAATCTGTGGACAGAGTGGTAAGTGATATTCTCTTTTTTGCTTTAAAATGCTAACAAGCATCCAATACATTTGTTTGGGCTCAGTCAATATCAATTGCTAAAGGGAAGCATTGGTTATTGATTTCAGCCTCATCTACAGTAAAGTAAAGGAAATGGTTCCTGTTTTGGAGCAGTAAAAAGTATGTATCTATGTCATGGAGGCTGCATGATACAGTGGCTGTGTAAGTAGATCTGTTTTCAGATTCAATCTTTGATGCTTAGCACCTGCATGATGTTGGGGAAGTCACTAAACTTCCCTCATCTATTTCCTGATCTGTAAAATGACTAGGTGACCTCTGATGTCCCTTCCAGCTCTATACCTATGATTAGCTTTGTCCTTGTCCTAGTGATTTAAGAGAGACCATTGATCAAATGTTTGGGAGTTTTCTCTTCCACCCCTCAGTTGTTCATTCCTTGAAGTCAGGAAGGATACAGAAGTAATGAATGCAGAGGGATTTGGGATCCTCATTGAAAAGCCTGGCATTTTTCTTTGAGCCTAATTTGACTGGTGGATTTTTGTGATTTGCTTCAGATGGCTTCAATAAGAAGATAAATTTTGGATATTCAGGCAAGCAAGAAAATCCAGCACCTAATATTCTCTATTGTCCAGAAAAGTTTCGATAAAACAAAGTTCAAGATTGGAGAGGATTATATAAAGGGCCTTTACCACCTTTACCACAAAGCAACAATGTCTATGAGCTCCTTCAGTCAGTTGTGAATCAATATATTCTTTTTCTTAAAAAATTTTATTTATTTATTTTAAGTTTTCAACATTCATTTCCACAAAATTTTGAGTTCCAAATTTTCTCCCCATCTCTCCTCTCCCTCCACCCTAAAACTCTGAGCATTCTAATTACCCCTATCACCAATCTGCCCTCCCTTCTAACATTCATCCCTTCCCTTATCCCCATCTTCTCTTTTGTCCTGTGGGGCAAGATAAATTTCTATATCCCATTACCTGTATTTCTCATTTCCCAATTGTATGCAGGAACAACACTCAACAGTTGTCCCTAAAACTTTGAGTTCCAACTTCTCTTTCTTCCTCCCTCCCCACCCATCTCCATTGGGAAGGCAAGCAATTCAATATAAGCTATATATGTGTAGATTTGCAAATAATTTCCATAATAGTCATGTTGTGTAAGAATAACTATATTTCCCTCCATCCTGTCCTGCCCCTTGTTTCTTCTATTCTCTCTTTTGACCTTGTCCCTCCTCAAGTGTTGACTTCTGATTGCTCCCTCCTCCCATTTCCCCCCCATCCATCATCCCCCCCATCCTGCTTATCCCCTTCTCTTCTACTTTCCTGTATTGTAAGAGAGGTTTTCATACCAAAATGAGTGCATTTTATTCCTTCCTTGAGTCAAATGTGATGAGAGTAAGCTTCATGTTTTCTTTCTTACCTTCTCCCTTTCCCCCTCCATTGAAAAGTCTTTTTCTTGCCTTTTTTATGAGAGATATTTGCCCCATTCCATTTGTTCCTTTCTCTTCCCAATATATTCCTCTTTTACCCCTTAATTTCATGTTTTTGGATATGATCTCATCCTATTCCACTCACCCTGTGCTCTCTGTCTGTGTGTGTGTGTGTGTGTGTGTGTGTGTGTGTGTAATCCCACCAACTACCCAGATACTGAAAAATGTTTCAAGAGTTACAAATATTGTCTTTCCATGTAGGAATGTAAACAGCTCAGCTTTAGTAAGTTCCTTATGATTTCTTTTCCCTATTTACCTTTTCATGCTACTCTTGATTCTTGTGTTTGAAAGTCAAATTTTATTTTCAGCTCTGGTTTTTTCATCAAGAATGTTTGAAAGTCCTCTATTTAATTGAAAGACCATATTTTCCCCTGAAGTATTATATTCAGTTTTGCTGGGTAGGTGACTCTTGGTTTTAGTCCTAGTTCCTTTGACTTCTGGAATATAATATTCCATGCCCTTCGATCCCTTAATGTAGAAGCTGCTAGATCTTGTGTTATCCAGATTGTGTTTCCACAATACTCAAATTGCTAACTGCTTGCAATAGTTTCTCCTTGACCTTATAACTCTGGAATTTGGCTACAATGTTCTTAGGAGTTTCTCTTTTTGGATCTCTTTCAAGAGGTGATTGGTGGATTCTTTCAATATTTATTTTGCCCACTGGTTCTAGAATATCGGGGCAGTTTTCCTTGATAATTTCATGAAAGGTGATATCTAGACTCTTTTATTTGGTCATGGCTTTCAGGTAGTCCCATAATTTTTAAGTTGTCTCTCCTGGATCTATTTTCTAGGTCAGTTGTTTTTCCAATGAGATATTTCACATTATCTTCCATTTTTTTTCATTCTTTTGGGCTAGAAATCTCCTCTAGTCCATTGTTCTGTGGCTTCTGCTGCTCTGGAATTTGTGGAGAGTTTTTCTTCACAGGTATTTTATGGGCTTTGGGGGAAGAGTTAGTGTATGTACGTCTTTCTACTCAGCCATCTTGGCTCTGCCCCTGTGAATCAATATATTCTCAAGCAAGTCTGAAGGGTTAGTCAAACTGAGGATTCCGTATCTGATCCTGGAGGTGTTAGGTGTTAATTGAGAGGGAGAGGGGTGACATGATCAGACTTCAGTAACATTCCATTATATTTACATTCTATAGTTTGTACAACCATTCTGTAATCAATTGGCACCCACTTTACTTCTATGTTTTTGAAAGGCCTCACTGTCTTTTTCATGTCATTTTCACCCATCTAAACCTCAACTCTCTTATCTGTAAAATGGGAGAAAGGTTGATTGTGGGTAATCTCTAAGATCATTTCAACTCTCAGATTATATGATTCTAAAATTAGATTATAGGCTTCAAAATTAGTATTGAATTTCTTTGCTTTTTGCTGACCACTATCACTATTTTAATATGGATAAAGTTGAGGAAAGGAACAAGGTTGAACCCTTGGCAAAGAATTTTTAAGTGGATTTTTTTTTTTTTAGCATACTCTCTCTGCCATTTCATTTTCACTTTGGTTACCAGCTTCTTTGATGATCTCATGCTATTCCATGATTGTATTGTGCCTCTCCCTGCCATCCTTTCCTTATCTCCACCTGCTGATCATGACATCTTACCAATCTGCTTCATTTTCAAGGGCAGTGAGTCAGGAAGGGCCTGGAGTCAGAAAGACTAGTCTTCATGAGTTCAAATCTGGCCTCAGATACTAACTAACTGTGTCACTCTGGGCAAGTTACTTACCCTGGTTGCCTGAGTTTCTTTTTCTTCAAAATGAGCTGGAGAAGGAAATGACAAACTACTCCAGTATCTCTGCCAAGAAAACCCCAATTGGAGTCAAGAAGAGTTGGACACGGCTGAACAACTTTGTAATTCAACCCTGCCTCTTTCTCCATCAAAATTTTCTTTGTGTTCCATTCCCACAAAGGAATACTTTATTACTAAACAGTCTATTTAAACATTTCCAGTGACAGGAAGCTTACTATGTCATGAGCTAGTTCATTCCATTTGGTGTAGAAAGGACTGTTTATTTTTTCTTTCTTCCATTCTCCTGGTGCACAGTAAAACTGTGGGAGTGTATGTCTTCCCCTGTCTATACCACAGCTATAGAAAGATTAGCTCTAGGTAATTTAGATTGCTCTGTCCAATTGTCTTCAGAGAAAACTGTTGGGCCTTAAGAGGCATTTGGGAAGAAAATACTGTTGCTTTTATTCAAGATTTTTATATAATAGAATTATTCACTTGAATGGGAGATAATGCCCAAGTGTCAGAGAAAGCAGTTATGGGATAATCATCAGTGAGGGAAACCCCTTACTGATGAGAGGAGTCACATGTGTATGTAATTTCTGGGCAAAACTATTAAATCAGAGATCAGTGGAAACCATAGCATATAGAGGAGACTTCAGAGAAAAAGGTCCCTTGTATGACTGTATTTGAGATTTATTCAAGAACTGTGTCTCCCGCTAAGTGCTAGAGCAACCTCACTGACATACTGGGGAATGGTTCTTTACAGAGAAATGATTTCTCTGTCAAGGAGCTAGTGATGCTTAAGAAACCATCTTCCAGAAATTACAGAGAACTGCTGGAGGAAGGAGCCATATGTTGGGGAACTGAGAGACATTGCCTGCTGTGAGCCCTACCTAGTGTAAATGTTGTAGCTATATCATTCTCTAGGGAAAAGTAGCTTCTTCCAGGTGTTATTTTCATAAACTCTATCATGAGTTTAGCTTTCTTTTACCTGTAAACAAAACTTTGCTTATTTGAGCTTTGTGAACTGTGTGCTTGCAAGGAGAATTGTTGATGACAGATTGAGTGGAATCATATAATGAGTTTTCCAGGTTTTTCCAAACAAGTGAGAAATCCTCTGAAGGATACCTGAATCCTTAGTGTCATGTATGAGTCACTGCCGTATGAGGTTACCTTGGAGGCATTCTTTTTGTCAGGAAAAAATGATCTTGAGCCCCAAACCACCTTCTTTTTAACTTCTAATTATGGGTTACAGAATCACAGAATTGGAGGATACCTGAAAGACCAACTAGTTCAACTTATGCCTGATTGTAATCTTCTTGAAGGTAGGGACTGTTTTTGCCTTTTTAATTTCCCCAGCACTTAACACAATACCTGGAGCATAATAAATGTGTAATAAGTCATTGTTAGTTTGCTTGACTTGCCCAAGATCATATAGCTGTTGATGGTTGAAAGCAGATTTTGGACCCAGATCTTCCTGCCTCCAATTTTACTTGAATCTACTGTCTCTCTAAAAGCTGATCACTATCCTTTTGCTCCTTTAAAGGTTGGTTTTGAAAAAAAGTTTCTTCTCCTCCCCAAGTCTTCCCATTGCTTTCATTTGTCCCCAGAGCTCCAACAATCTCTTGTTACTTATGTATTTATCCTTGACTTAAATGAGTACAGCTGGTCAATGTTCAGTCTGAATGGAGCCATAACTAGCAATTTTTGCAACTGGGATAATGGGAGGCAGACACTGAGTGGGGTGGAATCACCTAGTTGCTCTTTGTGGGGAGAGAAAGTACACCCAGGACATTCAAAAATTTCTTAGTTGCTAAAGGGGCAGCTTTTGGGACATGGACATTATCAAGGCTTCCAGGAGCAGAGCAGGCAGGGAAGCAAGTATGCCCTCTAAATACTTCGCTTGAGACAAAACTCAGCTTGGGACAAAACTTACCCCACTCTAGTTATAACTTTGATATTGCGAAGTATGGCTTTAGAGAGATGTAAACCTGATTCTATAAGCCACTCATGAAAATTAACTTGAATCACTTTTTACACATGCCTCGTATATTGACTTATGCTTGTCCCATCTCCCCTGGTCAGTGGTTGGTATTATTAGGCCAGGGGTGGGGAACCTTTGGCCTGAAAACCATATATGGCCTTCTAGGTCATTGGGTGTAGCCTTTTGACTGAGTCAAAGTTTTACAGAACAAATCCTTTTATTAAGGGGATTTCTTGTGTGAAATTTGCATTCAGTCAAAGGGCTATACTTAAGGGCCTCATGTAGCCTAGAGGCTGAGGTTCCCATCTCCTGCTTAGTCATTTTCAGTCATGTCTAACTCTTCAGGAACCCATTTGGGTTTTTTGGCTTTTTTTTTTGGCAAAGATACTGGAGTTCTTTATTATTTCCTTTTCCAACTCATTTTATAGCTGACACACCTGAGACAGTGTTAAGTGACTTGCCCAGGGTCACACAGCTAGTAAGTGTCTGAGGCCAGACTTGAACTTAAGAAGATGAGACTCCAGACTCTGAGCCTCGCACTCTACTCCCTGGCCACCTAGCTATCTTACAGTTACAGCTTTGATATTGCAAAGCATGGTTTTTGAGAGATAGAAGTCTGACTCCACAAGCCACGTATGAAAAACTAGCCTTCCCACTTTTTAGACGCTACTCGTACATTGTCTCCTACAGTCAATGATAAGGACCTCTAGGGCAAGGACAATGTCTTCTCCCTCTACTTACTTCCTAACTTCCATAGTACCTATCATAGCGTACTCTGAATCATTTGGATGCTCAATAAATGCTGTTCACCCACTGGCTTTTTTAGACCCCAGGCCAGAAATAAACCACACTAACTATTTTGTTTGGCCTAGGGAGTTTTAGTTCAAAGACTTTTGGTTTTGTTATAATAGATATTAAAATCTGTGCTGCAAGGCTCTGAAGAAGGTAACTATTTAACCCTGCTTTTGTTGCAAAGGAAATGGACAAATCCAGTAGGAATATAAGTCTCCTACAGGGAAAGGGAAGGCTGGAAACCTTGAGTGATTAAGGTTCCTTGTTAATTACTGAGCTGAGCCTTAGCTGGATTTGGTTTCCTGCGGAATAGCAATTGCTTTGGTTTATCATTTTCTTTTGATCCTTTAGAAATCCATCTTTTTTAATGTAATAGCACTCTATTAGTGGACTCATTTAGTTTACCCAATCAACAACAGCCCATTCTAGGGTGTAGAGGACTTGGGGATTTCTAGGTTTATGATTTTTAATTTGGTTACATTGCATTTGAAATTTTAATTGTTTCTCATAACTTCAGACTGATCAATATAACCCTTCTTATCTAGGTACTTTGTCCTCACTGGCACAAAAAATATTCATGGGGAAACTTAATCCTGTAGCATGAAACAACCCAGCATAATTGCAATCTCTAGTGCTCCCCTCAGTGAACTCTTTATGTGATTTGCCTTTCAGCTAATCCTGTTTTAAGTGTGCCATTACAAGTGCTGGTAGGTAGGAGTGATGATACTACCAGGAGAAGCTTTAAGTCTTGTCCATTTAAAATCAGGCCATTAGGCTACAAAAATCACCAAAGGAAATTATGCAACTGCCCCCAGTCAAGGCAAATCTCCTTTTTTGTTTAGAATCTGGAATAATTGACGTATACCGTTATATACTTGAAGGTAGAATCAGCCTCAGAGCCATCTAGTCTAAAAACTTTATTTTTGTGGGTAAGGATACAGGGTCATAAAAGAAGTCCACAACAAAGGTAGAGAATGGCAAAATTGGATCTGGAAACTAGCTTCTTTGATTCCAAACTCGTTGTTTCCACTATAGCATGATTCCCAATTGTGATGGATTAGGGTGCTATGTTAAATGTCTTCCTTCTTTAATGACCTCAGGCATCCGCATTCACTGTGGAATTGGTGGTATGGAGCTAATTGATTTGTTTCTAATATCAATATTGGAAGACATCTGCTCTTTTTAAGGTTTCCAGTCAGGGTGAACCATAAACGTAAGTGTAGCATGCAGCTTCCTACATGACACGACTTGAGGAGTGGTGACAGTTGTTTTGTAACCAAGTATCTTCCCTACCAGCCTGTTACAAGGCCTGAAATCCCTAGCATCCAGTAAGTCTCAGGACTTTGTTATCTGAGAAGGTTGCTAAATGGGTAGCACATTAAATGCATGAAAGTGATTATATTTAGGAGAAGACAATATAGGCCTGGAGAGAGGGTTACTATCAAAGGTGGGGCCAGAACATAGCCTACAGATAGGATTATGGCAAGAGAGGAGGGAGAAAGAGAAGGGAAAGAAAAGAGAAGGGGAAAAGAGAATTATTTGCTGCTCAAAGCAACCTGTAGGAATTCTAGGTTACTAAAATTAGATTAAACCCTAACCTTGTGCTGTATTTTGTTAGAACTTACAGTGAACTCCTAATTGAATTAGGGAAATATTCATGAGATAAGTGAATGGTATTAATATGTAATTAATTATGATAGCTCTTCCAGTAACCTAGGTTTACCACCTCAGCATCACTCTTAATTCTTTAACTCTTCTTTATCCCACCTATCCAATCATTTAATGTTTCTTGTTTCCACCTCCTCAGCCTTTCCAACATCTGATCCCTTCGCTCTACTCATCACCACTCCCAATTCAGGCCCTCCTTACCTCTTTCCTAGCTGACTTTTCCAGGCCTCCCAACTAGTGTTGGGACTTCAATTTTGTCTTATCCAATCCGTCGTCCCCACAACTCTAAAAGTACTGGACCATTTCACTCTCCTATTTAATGAACAGTAATATCTTCCTATTGCTTTAGATTAAAATATAAATTTTCGTATTTGGCTTTTAAAACCTTTTACTGTCTGGCCCCATTAAACCTTTCCATTCTTATCACAGATTATTACTTTCCTACACTCTGTGGTCCAGCCAGACCAGTCTTCCTGTGGTTTATAGTCTGTTTTTTAAACATCTCACCTCTACTCCTGCTTTTTGTCCAGGTTTTAGATAGTATACTCTGATGAGAAAATAGTTTCTTCTTCCCCAGACTTTCACCCAAATGTTATCCACTCTGGTTCCTGAATTTCTTCACATGAATATGCTTTCTTAATAGAGACTGTTTATCCTTCCTAACCCCATTCTTTTTTTCTTTTTTTAACTTATCCTGTTTCTTTTGAAGATAGTACATTCATCCATATATGCAGTGTCATGGGTCTCATCCCTACAAGACTCAGTGATACATATATGGTCAAATATGGCTCTGTGCAATAGAATTCCTATTTCTTGTTGTAACGTATTTTCCCAATCAAATCCTCCCCTCCACTATTTTTTGTCTATTGCTCTAGCAACTTTTTCTTCATCAGCAATAGTAAGAGACATAATGTGACTGACTTCTTCTCCACAGATACCTAATACAGTTCTGCCCATGACCTTTCATCCAGGCCCTAGACTTTTATCTCCGTTGTCTACTTAAATGTCTTGTCATCTCAAACTCAACACATTCAAAACTATGAAGATTCTCCTCCTTTGTTAGGAGAGTAAGACAACAAATTGGGCAAATAGGGCATTGCATCTGAACTCTTAGTGTTACAAGAATGGTTCCTGATGGAAACTTCTTATAACTCTGAAGTGCAGAATGATCTGTACCTTGAATTTTCATTTGTATGAATGTATACTAATTGTATTCTGTGCCTACTGAAATATGAGCAATTTGTTGTCTGAGCAGCACTGCATTTTGGGACAAGGTAATTATCTGATGACTTCACAGGAGACGATTAGCTTTTCTAATTAGTTTGGGAAGGATGGGAAAATGATGGTGGGTGTAAGGGAGGTGGGCCTGTTTACTGTGGCACAAGGGCAGTCACTATGTGTGTGACAGTTGAGAGGAAGGGGATGGGAGAATATCCTGGAGTTTTAATACAATCACCACTACCACAGAGAATCATTCTCATTACCACCGCTGGTTATTTTGAGTTCTGTGGTAATTCTTCTACATGTGTACTTGGAACTTAGTATTCCAAAGGCAAGCTCAGCATTCTATTCTGTGCCTGGCACGTTACTGCTGCCCGCTGCAGCTGTGGCTGATCAATAGCGACTTCTTATCACTAATAATGAATAAGCCTTTTGGCCACAGACCTCACTGAGCTGATATTCTCCAGTGAATGACCCTCCTTCCAGATTGCTTAGGGAGTTTGTTCTCTCCCCTTAAGTGTGGAATAATCATGGTTACTTACCTCTTAGCTTTACACAACCATAGAATTAGAAGGAACTTCACGTACCATCTATTACTACTCCTACTCGAAACATAAATCACCTTTGCTATATCCCTGACAGCATCCCCTCCTTTTCTTGAATGTGATGGAGAAGGTGATGACAGCCTGTGGCAGTCCATTCTATTTTTGGACAACTAATTTTTAAGAAGTTTTTCCTTAAATTGAACTGAAATTTTAGAGCCCTGGACCCTGGAAGACTGACTTTTTGAGTTCAAATCTGACCTCAATCACTTATTAGCCTTGTGACTCTGGGCAAGGCACTTGACTTTGTTTGCCTCAGTTTCCTCATCTGTAAAATGAACTGGAGAAGGAAATGGCAAACCACTCTGGTATCTTTTCCCAGAAAACCCCAAAAGGGGTCACAAAGAATTGGATACAATTTTGAAATGACTGAGCCACAATAAAAAGTTCTGCCCTCTGGAGTCAAGGAGGACCTATCTAGTGTTTTGGGATGACAATCAGTGGTAGAGTAAACTTGGAATCACAGGACCTGACTTCAGATCCCAGCTGTGCCACTTACTACATGTGTGATCTTGGAAAAATCAGTTCATTTCTCTGAGTGTCAGTCACCTTATCTCTAATATGAAGGAGTTGGGCTGGTTGACCTCTAATCTCTTTTATAGCTCTAGTTTTGATCTTATGATACTGTGAACCCATTATATATTTGAAAAACCATTATGATGCTTCCTTTCCCTTTTCGCCCCCACAATCTTCTTTTCTCCAGTTGTCCTGATCGGTATCATGCCACTGGACCCAGATGACTCTGGAGGAGGAAGTGAGGCTGGTGACTTGGCACAGCCCTCCCTCGCTTAAATCTAATTTACTTGCAAGTTCATGGTACCATCTTCCTGATGTCATGGTCCTCTTCAAAAAAGGACAAATCACACATAATCTTTTCTCCAGTTTAAATATCTCATTTTCTTATATCAATCATTCTAATAATAAAGTTTTAAATTTTATTATCCTGAAAGTGCACTGCATAAGTTTATGCTTTCAGTGGTTGTTCACCAACTTTTCAGTCACATTCAGTTCCTTATGAACCTATTTGTGGTTTTCTTGGCAACGCTACTGGAATGTTGTCATTTCCTTATCCAGCTTATTTTATGGATGAGGAAACTGAGGCAAACAGGATTGACTTGCCCATGGTCACATGGCTAGTAGGGTCTAAAGCCAGATTTGAACTCAAGGAGATAAGACTTCCTGACTTCAGGGTTGACACTTTATTTGTTGTGCTACCTACAAGTACATCCATGTCCCTTCAAAAAAAAAAAAAACAAACAAAACATTGCCCAAAACTGGACATACTTTTCTACCACATAGCAAGAATTCTTTCTCTATTATGATGTGACTACAATAGAACTATCACTGTCCTTGCTCTTTACACCATACAGAGTGACCCAAAAGTCTAAGGTAAAACTGCACTAAGACTTTTGGGACACCCTGTATTCGTTTTTTTTTTAAATTAATGCTTCCTAAGATTACATTAGATCTTCTGGTAATGATTTCACACTGCTAATTCACTTTAAGTTGTTACACAACTTAAAAAAAAACACCCTTTGGATCTTTTTCACATGAACTATTTTATAGCTATGTTTCCTCTGCCCTCTACTTGGTCAGTGGATTTTTTTTTTTTTACCCCAAGTGCCTGTATGCTACAATTGTAAGTACGCTAGATTTGGGGCCAGAAGACCAGCACTTAATCAATAAAAAGGCATTTATTGAATAGCGTAAGGTACTATGCAAAGGCCTACAAAGAAAAAAAGAGTTCCTCTCTCGTTAGGAAGTCACATTTGAATGAATGGAGTCAACATGTAAAAAAGTAGGTACACAGAAGATGTATATAGACTAGACAAAGGTAATCTGAAAGGTAGTTCTAAGAACTGGGGGCAGAGAAAAGGGTAGGAAACCAGGAGAGGCTTCCTGTAGTCTTGAAGGAAGTGAGGAAATTGAAGAGGTAGTAGGTTAATGGACTGAAGTCCTTGTAGCAATGAGATAACATTCAAGTGTCAAAGTAATAATAGCAGTTATTTATGTGATGCTTTATAGTTTAGTTAATGCTTGATGTTAAGCAAGCTCTGACCCTTGGCGTCCTCTAATGTAAAATGGAGATGATACCTGCCTTGGTTTACCTCACAGGGTTTTTTGTGAAGACCACATGTTACCCATTTAGCAGTTTTTGAAATCCTTAAGGGTTTGAGACTATGGTTCCAGGGGTTCAAACTAAAAGTCTTTAATAGTATCTTAAGCAGAAAATAATTACAGAATGTTATGAGAAGTATATTAAATTACCCTAGGGGTTCACAACACTTTTCTTTTTGTCGTTGTTGAAAGGGATTCTCAAAACAAAGAAAAAGTCAGGAACTACACTTACGTAAAGCATTGAGAGGATTTGTGATCTCATTAGTGCAGATACTATAGATCAAAACTAAGCCATGACTGTTCATCCTGTGTGGTTCATGTCTATGTCTTTCTACAAGTCATCTACAGAGTATCTATCTAATGTGCTGGAAATAGCTGGGTCACTTAGTTTTTCATGGGAACTAGTGAAATATTTAAGTTGACCTTCTGTTATGCCTCCTTCTTACTATTTGATGAACCCATCTTCTTTCCTGTAATACATCTCCTTGATGAAATCTTTGATTCTGCTGCTTGCATACAAGTTATTGTTGCTAATATGCTGCATTCTATGTATTTCCATCATATTAAATTTCATCTTGTTAGGGGCAGCCCATAGTTCCAGGCTGTCATGTTCATTTTGGATCTTGATTCTATAATCCAATATATTAGCTGTCTAGCATTATATCATCTGAAAATTTAATAAGTATGTCATCTATGCCTTCATCAAGGTCATTGGTAAAAATTTGACCAGAACAGGGCTAAGAACAGTCATTTTACTAGAGGCTTTTTGCAAGGTTGTCATTAAATCCTTAATTTAAATCCTTAATTTACACTTAATGAGTCCATATAATCAGGCAATTCTAAATCTACTTAAGTATGCTATTATTTAGTTCACATCTTACTGTCTTGTCCATGAAAATAGAATACACTCTTACAATGATGTTTTTTTTTCCATCAGAGGATGGAAATGCTTTATTGAAAGTAATCAAACTGGGACACCTCATTTATCAGGGCTAAGTAATGAACAGCTAGAAGTTGATTCTCCTAGTCCTCCAATGAAAATTTAACTCAGAGTCTCAGAGAAAATACATGAAGTCACAAGATTTCAATATGTGTGTTAATTAAATTATGAGAACAATGAATGAAAATGAATTTATTAAGTGCATACTACATACCGAAGTACTAACAAGTTCTGGGGATACAAAACAAAACTGGTATCTTGTCCTTGAGAAGCTTACGTTCTAATAAGGCAGAACAATGCATATAGGGGAGCAGAATCCATATGTTGTTGGTTGAAATTGTGAGTGGAATAGATTGCGGGGGATCTATTCCTGCAAAAATAAAGTAGCATACTCTTTCCATTAGCAGTGGCAATGTTGATTTCATTATGACTCCAGAAATGGAAGTTGAAGGGTGGGGACTGAAAAGTGGCTGGTAAGGAGATGGTAGAGAATAAAATTAAGTCATGGATAAGACAGTGGGTCTGATATAGTAGACCACACATAGGTCACTTACCCATCAGGACCAATCAAAATGATTGCATAGTCAAGGGGCAACATACTTTGCAAATATTCAACTTCTGCCCAGCATTGAAAATAGGTGAACAATGGCTAGAAATTCATATTTCTTTACAGGTTGTTCTTGCAGATAAAAGCTAAGTGCAACTACTAATGGCATTGGGACTCTTGAAGGAATTGTCTAATTACAAATCAGTCATGCCACAGATGAGTAGTTTCAGATAATTAGGGAAAAAATGAGAAAACTACAGAAAAGATAGGAAAATTGACAATTAAAAAAATTCTCCTTTAAACATTGCTCATAAGATAGCACCCAAAATAGCCAGTAGCCATGGCAAACAGGCAGTTAGAAATGAAGCTAGCAGCTAGAATTGTAGAAAACTGAGGAACTCGGGTTCAACAGAGAGGGAGCTTTTTTTTTTAACATTATAATGAACAATTAACTACTTGTATACTAAATATAGTTGGTTCCCAAGAAGGTGATTATGGATTCACTGAAGAGGTAATGCCTTTCTTCTAGAAATGATGAGGTTTCTCAAATGTCTCCAAGGACATCTATTTCTGACCACAGAGAAAAGAGATGTATCCTATTGGATGGTGACATCCTTGCTTTTAAAGTCACATGGCAACCTAACACTATTGGGAGGCATTATCTTTGTTCAATCATTTATTAATTTGTGGGTAAGCTTTTATTAATCACCTACTGTTTGTCATCCTCTGTGCTAAGTGCTAGTGTGATATAAGACAAAAAAAGCGAAACAATCCTTGTCTTCAAAGAGATTAAATTCAGTTGGGGAAAAATAACATGTCAGAACAGCATATACACAAAATGATTTCTGGAAGGAAGGGAAAAGCAATTGCAGAATCAGGATAGGTTCCCTATAGGAGGTCACACATGACTGAGCATTGAAGAAAGTCAGGGATTCCATAAGGTGGAGGTGGAGGTGAAGAGAGAGTGCATTTTAGGTGTGGGGAATGGCCTAATGGAGATAAGAGCTGTAGTATCAAGTAGAGATAACAAAAACCAGGCCATTTTTTCTGACATATAGACTGCATGTCAGGGGTGTAATAAATCTGGAAATGTAGGCTGTGAAGGATTTTAAAAGAATACTTTGCATTTTATCCTGTATGCAAAGGATGTGACAGTCAACCTTCCAAAATTTCCAAGACCTGAGGACTGCAACCTAATTTTGGTGATAACTTTGAATACAAGAGACACCACCAAAAGGAACCATGAAACTTGAAGTCCCAGAGGAAGAAATGATGTTTTCTTCACTGCTGCCCATTGAAGGCAGGGGCTACAGAAAAGCAACAAGGTTAGAGGAACTGCATAATTAAGAATACCGTTATAATAGAGAATGAGATTTGGATTTCTGGATTAAGGCTGTGACAATGAATGAGCTGCATCTGGCAACTGTTAAAGACTGAAAATAGAGGAAGAGAGAAAAAGTATCCACATGCAACTGCTAAGTCAATATCAGAAGATAGGAAAATTACAAAGCATGGAAGATGTGACATTGGAAGAGAAAAAACTCTGAGGAAAAATTCAGTAATTCACAAAGGCAACATTCAGTTCAAAAAGTTAACAAGCATTTATTAAATACCTTTATATATAAGACACTGTGAGTTACAAAAAAGAAAACAAATTTAAAAAATCCCTATCTCCAAGGAGATAGAAGTAATTTTTGTAACCTTAAAATTCTATACATGAAATGTTCAAAGTTTAGGTAATATAAGGCAGTAATTATGGTCTGTAGGTAACATTGAGATTTGTCACAACTGGAAAATGGAAGGATATACCCTGTTAAAAATAGATCTATTACGAAAAGGACAATGGAATAGCACTGTATATCAAGAAAATATACATCAGCTAATGCAATATGGAATAGTGTAAAGAACTCTGGATTTGGGGCCAAAGCTTCAAATCCTGGTTCTGCTACTTAGGTGGGAATTATAATTTCAGTAGCTATAGATTAAATGAAGTGTTTAAATAGATCTGTGATCTCAATGACTTGAACATTCCCTCCAATGAGGCAGATTAAAACCTATGCATCCCATGTGACCCTTATCTAAGGTTATCCAAAAGTTAATCACAGCAAGGTCTACGCAATGTTTTGGGTTTTAGATGTTTGGAGTTTTCCTCATTTCCTCCTCAAGAATACCAGTGGAGTAGCTGGGCTATCTGAGATCTGCCATCTCTTACCCTGTGACCAGACAATCTTCTCTTACTGTTTTGCAATTTCTTTATGACAGCTCTTCTGTTTTTTCAAGTTCCTCATTAGTCAAATGCTGTTGCCTGCTCACCCTTACTATATACCTCTCCACTGACTCCTATATTATATTTTATTATATTATATTTTACTATATTATATATAATATATTATATTTTATTATATTATATTTTACTATATTATATATAATATATTATATTTTGCTATATTATATTTTACATTCTTCAGAGACTATGTTGTAGGAAAGAGAATAAACATATAGTGCCTACTGTGGACCAGGGACCGTGAGAAGTGTTTTCTCTGGTATTTCATTTGACCCCCACAACAGTCCTGGGAGGTATGTGCTATTATTATTGCTATTTTATGACGGAGGAAAGGGAAGCCATCAGAGCTTAAATAACTTGCCCAAGGTCACACAGCTAATAATAGTCCGAGGCCAGATTTGAACTCAGCTTTCCCTGACTCCAGGCCTAGTTCTCTGTCCACTGTACTGTTCTCATAGTTATATAAAAACATTGGTAGAATGTTAGTATTAGAAAGGTGGGCCTTTATTTTTGGGAGAAGCTTAAGGTCATCAGATGAGATAATTTTTGTAAGATGCTTTTAAAACACTATATAAACATTAGCTTTTGCTATTATTATTATTTCACCTGTTACCTTGAATGAATCACTTAACCTCTTTGACTTTTAAGCTCTCTCATCTGAGAAATGAGGGAGTTGAATTTTCTGGTTTCAACGATCCTTGATGACTCTAAATCTCATAATCTCATGAATCCAAGTGGAGAGATGGAATCAGCCAATAACCTCTAAGTATTTATTAAGCATGTACTATGGTAATGACTGGGCAAATAATGGTATGTAAATGCAATGGCATATTATGTCACTTTAAGAAAGAGAGAATTTTGAGAGAAATATGAGAAGACTTGTGTGGACTGATGTAGAGTAAAATGAGCTGAAAGAAGACAACAGTTTAAACTCTACCATCAATATTGCAAAAAAAGGAACAGCTTTGAAAGACTTGAGAACTCTAATGAGTTCGGTGATTAGTCATGATAACAGAAGACCAATGATGAAGGATGCTACCCACCTAACAAATGATAGACTAACATGCATAATGGGATACATATTTTTGGATATGGCCATTATGAGAATATTAATTTTGCTTGACTATTGCTTTTTCATTATAACTTTTTTCTTTTTCTTTTCCCAAGAAGGGTGAGAGGAAGGGAAAAAAAAGCTTTTAATTTGAAAAAAGATAAAATTTAATTAAAAACCAAAAATTCCTACTATGTACTAGTACTCTGTACCAGACACTTCAAATTCAAGGACAAAAAAAGAGTCCCTACTCACAGAAACTTACATCCCAATGGAGGAGACAACAAACAGGTATGTGTATCTATGTATATATATACAGCATAAAAACAAAGCAAATAAGTAATATATACAAGGTGGTTTAAGAGAAAGGGCACTACTAGCAATTGAGGGATCAAGAAAAGCTCCATGTGAAAGACAGTACTCGAGATGCATTTTTTAAAAAAATTATTTTCAGTTTTCAACATTCACTTCCACAAATTTTGAATTTCAAATTTTGTCCTCAGTTCCTCCCTCCCCCTACCCCAGGACAGAGTGTATTCTGATTGCCCTTTCCTCCAATCTGCCCTCCTTTCTATCACCCTGTCCCCCCATCCCCTTCCATAGATTCCTATACTTCATTGCCTATATATCTTATATCCTAGTTGCATATAAAAACAATTTTTGATATTCGTTTTTAAAGTTTTGAGTTCCACATTCTTTCTCTTCCCCATCCCCCCCATGCCTCATTGAAAAGGCAACAATTTGATCTAGGTTATACATGTGCAGTCAAGCAAAACACTTCAATAATATTCATGTTGTGAAAGACTGACTATTGTTCCTTCTATCCTGTGTTGTCCTCCATTTATTCTATTCTCTCCTTTGACCTATCCTTCTACCAAAGTGTTTGCTTCTGATTACCCCTTCCCTCAATCTGCTGTCTCTTCTATTATCACTCCTCTCTTATCCCCTTTCCCTTTACTTTCCTGTAGGGTAAGATTAACTTTCATGCTCAATTAATGTGTGTGTTATTCCCTCCTGAGGTCAAATCCAATGAAAGGAAGGCTCGCTTATTCCTTCTCCTCTTCCCTTTCTTCCCCTCCATTGTAAAAGCCTTTTCTTGCCTCTTTTATGTGAAATGATTTACTACATTCTATGTCTCCCCTTCTCTTTCTCCTAGTCAATTCCTCTCACCAATTACAAATATCATCTTTCCATGTAAGAATGTGAACAGTTCAACTTTAATAAGTCCCTTACAGTTTCGCTTTCCTGTTTACTTTTTTATGCATCTCTTGATTCTTGTATTTGAAAGTCAAATTTTCTATTCAGCACTGGTCTTTTCAATGAAGAATGCTTGGAAGTCCTTTATTTAATTGAAATTCCATTTTTTTTCTCCTGAAATATTATACTCAGTTTTGCTGGTGAGGTAATTCTTGGTTTTAATTCTATCTCCTTTGACCTTGGGAATATCATATTCTAAGCCTTCTGATCCCTTAGTGTAGAAGTTGCTAAATCTTGTGCTATCCTGATTGTATTTTCATAATACTTGAATTGTTTCTTTCTGACTGCTTGTAATATTTTCTCCTTGACCTGGGAACTCTAAATTTGACTGCAATATTCCTAGAAGTTTTCCTTTTGGGATCTCTTTCAGGAGGTCATCAATGGATTCTTTCCATTTCTATTTTACCTTTTGGTTCTAAAGTATCAGGGCAGTTTTCCTTGATAATTTCTTGACAGAAGATGTCTAGGCTCTTTTTATTTATTTCAGGTAGTCCAATAATTTTAAAATTATCTTTCCTGGATCCATTTGCCAGGTCAGTTGTTTTTTCCAGTGAGACTCTTCACATTGTCTTCTAATTTTCAATTTTTTAGTTTTGTTTTATAATTTCTTGATTTCTTATAAAGTCATTAGCTTCCATTTGCTATGTTCTAATTTTGAAGGAATTATTTTCTTCAATGAGTTTTTGGACCTCTTTTCTGTTTTGACCTATTCTACTTTTGGGGCATTCTTCTCATTGGCTTTTTGGACCTCTTTTGCCATTGGGTTAATCTGCTTTTAAAGGTGTTATTTGCTTCAGCATTTTTGGTGTTTCCTTAAGCAAGCTGTTGACTCATTTTCCACAATTTTCTTTCATCACTCTCAGTTTTCTTCCCAATTTTTGCTTTATTCCTCTTACTTGATTTTCAAAATTCTTTTAGAGCTCTTCCATGGCCTGAGACAAAGTCATATTTTTCTTACAGGCTTTGGATGCAGGAGCTTTGGTTTTGTTGTCTTCTTCTGATTTTATGTTTTGATCATCCTTGTCACCAATGGCAGAAGAAAACACCTCTTCACTGAGAAAATAAGAATCTATAGTCTGTTTCTTTTTCTTGTTTTCTCATTTTCCCTGGCAATTAGTTAACTTTTGATCTCCTTCTTAAGTGTAAGGCTCCAGAAGCAGCCTGTGTTTCAGCAGTGGCTGCTGCTGCCTTGGGGTGAGGGTTGAGGTTACTGCCGAGGCCAGAACATGCTCCCCTCTCAGCCAGGTGAGAGACCCTTCCTACTGACCTTAGAAAGCTGTCTTTATATTTGTGGGTTGAGAAGTCTGAAGACAGCAGCCACTAGGGATTCAGTCTCTTAAGGCCTGCTCCAGCTCTGTCCAGGACCAAGCCAAATTGAACTCTGCTCCCAGTGTGGCGTGGATGTGATTGATCAACAAATCCTGTTGATTTTCCAAATTGTCTTGGGCTGGAAATTTGCTTCAACCTGTCCTTTTGTGACTTCTGCTGCTCTACAATTTGTTTAGAGTCATTTTTCACAGTGTTTTTGAGGAGTTTGAGGGGAGAACTCTAGCAGGTCCCTGCTTCTCCACTGTCATCTTGACTCTGCCCTGCCTTGAGATGCATTTTAAAAGAAGAATGGTATATTTTTTATAAAGAAGGTAACATGACAGGGAGATTTTAAAGCATGATAAAGACATTTGGGTAAGGATCAAAGAAGTGAGAAAGAATCAATTTTGTGAAGAAAGAGTACTATGTATTATTAGGCTAGCTAGATATGTCAGACCAATTCCTGATAGAGATCACAAAGCTGCCATACAGGCTGTGTATAATTGTAATAAGGGACTTGAAATGTCAGGACATCTGTTAGAAGCAAAGCAGTTGAAAAATTCTTGACTAACCTTGTTGAAAACTTTCATTCAAAAAATATAGGATTCAGAGAATGAGTCTGTCCTAGCCAGTAATGCTCAATAAGGAAGAATTTTTTGCCAAAGTAAGAATGATGAGAAATGTGAGAATTGGATGAACTGTATTAAATTTTCCTTTATAAGAATGGTAACATTAGAAAAAAGGTACCCTATAGATTTTAGGTAAGATGATTTTAAAGATTTCAGAGAAAATATAGGGAGGATACTGTGGCTTATGATTTTATGGGGGAATCAAGCTAAGTACTTATGGGGGAGTGAAGCTACCGTGTTGACATAAACACAATTGATTAAGATGAATGAGAAAAAAGGGGAAATATCTAAAGAGATCAATGTGGCTGCCCAAAAGAACTTATCAGTTAACTCTAGAACAAGTTGATGCTTGCATATGTATATAAAACGTAGCAGAAAGCATTTTGGGGAACTGTATCTGGGACATGAAGAAAAACAAAGAAGGGCTAGGACTTGAGATTGTCAGGTTGATGGTAACTGGTAATAGAGAAAAACACATCATTCACAGTTCCTAACTGACTTTGCTTTTTCTCAACCAAGGAGAGTGATCTTTAGCTTTGGAAATGTAGGGGAAAAATTATTAGCAAATATTAACCCCTAATGTAAGGAGAAAGGAGGTCAAGTAGAGTTAGGAGATAAAAGGTTAGAAGGCATCTCCTCTTTCTTTTTCCTATTTCCTTTCTTCCTCTCATCCCAAGATTCTCACCCAAAATGTGTATAGGAGACTGTGTAGTACAGTCAAAAGAGAGTTATTTGAAGTCAGATGATCTTCATTCACGTGTTGGCTTTGTTGCTTCCTGTTTAGCCTTGGACAATTCACTTACCATTTTTGGGCCTCTGTTTCTTCAAACAGGGGACTGGAATAAATGACTTCAAAAGTTCCTTCTGTCTTTAAAGTCCATGAATATTTAAACACCCTCAAGTCACAAGCCCAGAAGAATTCCAGGGGATCAAAAGAACATGAAAAATGATTGCTGAGCCATTGATAGGTATACTTGAAAAAAATCACGGAGAATGGTAGGGGTTCCCTAAATTGGAGATGAAAAAAGACTGTCCAAACTATCAAAAAGAAAAGGATTGACTATAAGCAAGCCTTCAATTACTGATAAAATTCTAGGATATATTATTAAAGGAGTGATTTTTGTGCTTATAAAGCAAAACAGTGTCTGCTAAGAACTAGAATGAGTACATCAATAAAAAGTCATACTAGATTAAACCTATTTTTATATTTTATAAGATTACTAGCTATATTGATGGGGTCAGGAGAATGTCACATATTTTAAGGAAAGGAGTTATCCTTTGAACTTTGTGGGTAACCTCTATGCTTGGTTAAATTAGCTTGATTTTTGAGGTGGGAATGCAATCTGATGTTTCCATTTATTGCTCTCCTTTAACTGGTGGGGAATGTGTGGCAGGAAAGTAGGGAGATGTCTAACTAGGTAACTCATTATGGAGTATACCTAGAAGGTAATTACTAGCATGATGGGAAAGGACAGCCTATGGAGTTAAAGGAAATGGAGATATTTAACACAGAGAACAAAAGACTTAGGAGGGATATAACGGTTGCCTTCAACGATTTGGAGAACTTTCAGGTGGAAGGGAGATTAGATTAATCTGTCTTGGCCTCAGTGGGTAGAACTTGGAATACTGAGTAAAAAATATAAAGAAGGATCTTTTTAGTCAATAGAAAAAAAAAACTTCCCTATAATTTGAATTGTACAAAGGTGGAATGAACTACCACAGGGTTAGTGGGTTTCTAATCACTGTATGACTTCAAGCAAAGCCTGCATGACTATTTGTCAGGGGTATAGTAGAGAGGATTCCTATGCAGTAAGGATTGAACTCAATCAACTCTCAAGTGCTATAGGCTCCCAAACTGAAAGTAATAGAAGGGAAACACCAAAAAAGTTTTCTACTTCAGTGCAAATGAAATGGGTATTATAGAATGGATGAATGAGCTTGATTTAGCATTTCCAGGCAGTCAAATCCCAGAGAGTTCTATACAGAAGATGACACTCTCATTTAGGGACTGCAAAGAACTGGATGCTTTGTCCTAGAGATGCAAACTGTGAGAGGGAGCTTGATAGAGTAGAGAAGACTGCTGAATTTGCAGTCAGGAGACCTGGATCTTAATCCTACCTCAAACATATTTGGTTTGTAGCCTTTCAGTTCTATTTGCTCATCTGTAGAATGTGACGTAATAGTAAGGGCTACTATGAGGAATAGACTTTGTAAACCTTCAATAGATAAATTTGACTTTTTGTTTTTAAAAGGGGATCATGATCAGCCAGGTTAAACCTGGGAACTGTAACTTGATAGGATAATTTAGGAAGCTTAAGGACCACCTTTTCTAGTATTATGAAGATTTCTGCAATATAATTATTATATCCTCCTATTTCTTCATTTATATACTTTGCTACCTTGTAAAGAAGCCCTAGAAAACACTCTGCCCTGAAATGTGTAGCATCTGGAACGAGAAGGTAATGGGAGAAGTAATACTAAAATCAAATAATGATGAGGCAGCTGGGTAGAGCAGTGGATAGAGCACCTGGCCTAAAGGAGAGAAGATCTAACTTTAAATCGCACTTCAGACATTTCTTAGTGGTATAACTCTGGGCAACTCACTTAACTCTGTCTGCCTTAGTTTCCTCAACTGCAAAATGGGAATAATAGCCCAGAGTTGCTGTGAGGGTCAAATGACATAATAATTACAAATGGCTTAGCCTGGTACCTGGCATGTAGTCCTATAGAGATGTTAGCTGTTACTAACAACTGAATTTATATAATGCCTACTATATGAGAAGCATTGTGCTAAGTGTTTGGCAAATATTATCTTTCTTGATCCTTACAATAACCCTAAGAAGTAGATACTATTATTATCCCATTTTGCAGTTGAAGAAACTGGGCAAATAGAGGTTAAATGACTTGCACAGATGGAAAACATCTGAGGTGGAATTTGATCTTCAGTCTTTCCGACTCTAGGCCCAATGGTTGATGGAGGTTGTATGCAGAGAGATATAGTATGACAGATATATCAACGCAGAAACTCAAGGACCAGGGCGGTCCACAAAGTTCCCAAAGTTTCAGTGCTTCAAATTTAAGGCAGTAGTGAAAAATGAAATTCCTTCGGTCAAAGACAGATATCTCGTGGGCTAGTCTGAGAAATTAGAACCGCCCCCTCCTCGCGGGATGCTGACTGGTCAGGAAGGCCTAATGTTGAAGGATGAGTACTTAAATAAAAATAGTATATCCAGACTTCAGTAGAGCTTTTGACAAAGACTTTCTTGACATCCTTATAGACCAGACAGAGAGGCATGGGCTTGGTAGTCATATAAGGAGGTTGATTCAGCACTAGTTGAAACAAACCCCAAAGTGGAAATTGACATTAGTACAATTAGATATATTCAAAAGTAGGTGAACAACTAGATGCAAAGATTAATAACAAACTAGAGGACGGTCTTTAGTGTGTTAGAGGATTCTTTTTGACTCTATTTTCTTTTAACCTATTTGTAAAAGACCTTGATGAAGACAGGTGGTTGACATCAAAATTTGAAAACAACAAGAATCTGGGAGGGATGCTTAACATGTTGGATAAAAGAATTGGAATCCAAAAAGATCTCAAATGACTGGCATGATTGGAATAAATCTAATAAAATTAAATGTACTTTGCTTCTTTTCAATTCTTTAAAGATCTTTAATTAGCATGAATACTCCCTTCACTGATGCTAATCTTAAACCTTCTATGTTTTAGGACTCTTTGAGGTTGTCAAGGTAAAAAAAAAATCACCTTTTGTTTAACTCCTAAAAATTCAGTTGGACTGGTTCTCAGAAAATGAGAATCCAACCTGTTACCACATTGTATCTGAAGGCTTTCCAATTGGATAGGATCTTCTGGAACTTGCAGCTCTGCTTCCAAGAAGCTGGGGGCACTTCTGCTCTACGAGGAGGCATTCAGGCAGAGTTTTGGTAGAGGAGAATAGCATTTAATAGGAAAAAAATTTGAAGACCTATCTTTGATTTAGAAATTGTAAAAGCAGAGGGTGGGGTTGGGGAGAGGCATAGTAGGATAACAATTTGTGTAAAAAATAAGTGGGAATTTGGTAGGCTGCAAATTCAATATGCGTCAATAGTATGAATTAATAGTCCAAAAAACCAAATGTGATCTTAGACTATATCAGTAGATACAGTATTAAGAATGAAGGCCATTAAAGTTCCATTTTTTTTCTACTCTACTCAGACCATAATTGAAGTATTGTATTCAATTTGAGATGGCTAGATCTTAGGAAGGACATTAAGACTGGAGAGTTTTGAATTCTTTTTCAAGTGTGGGTTGGACTACATGACTGTTGAGGCTCCTTCCAACTCTAAAATTCTGTGATTCAAAAAGGGCTCACAGGAGGATATCCAGAATGGTGAGGGAAGTTAAAGATTGAAAAACATTTCCAGGAACAAGGGTTGTTTGTCCTGGGGGAAAGAAGGTCATGATAGTGATTTCCAGTTGTTTGAACAGTTGTCAAATGTAAAACTTGCTTTAATTTGTCCTGGAGAGCAACAGTGCCAATAGTAGGTGAAAGTTATGGAGTATCAGATTTTCACTTGACATAGATTTAATAGAGGACATAGCAATGTCAGTAGACCAATGTTTTGTGTTAGTCTCACCCCTAATGCTTTGGTTGATATAAAAAGAGTTGAAGGGATATAGTAGAAACGAAATGGCATATGGAAGTGAATTTTGAGAGACAATAGGTAGCCAGAATGGAAAGAAGCTGCTTTGACTCCATATTCTCTTTTGTGATAAACCTGTAGTGGGTTGCAGGTTTAACTCTCCATCAAGAAAAGCTTCTCGACTGCTGAAGGCTATCCCAAAGTAGGTTGATATATTTCTTGATATCTCCTCTTATCCTTACATCACTGGGGGAGGGGAAATGGAGGTGGGAGAGGTTCAAGCAGAGGATGAATGACCATTTAACAAGGATGAGAAATCTTATTACCCTAGACATGCCTCCACCTAGTAGCCTTCCTCTCTGATTGGTATGTCCCTGGCCTGGATCCCCATGTCAGGAGGGGTCCAGGATATTCTTGCTCCCTTAAATCCTGCCTCCATTCCTAACCTTTTAAATTGTTCCCCATCCCACAAAGCCACCCAGATTTCTAGCTCTCTTTTATATCTTGTCTTCTCCCAACACAATGTGAGCCACTTTTAGGTAAAGGATGCCTTTTTAGCCTGTATTTTTATTCTCAGTGTGGTGCCTGACACCTAGGACTCAATATATTCTCTCTTTCTCTGTCTCTTTCAGAAGATCTTAATGGCATTAGACTAAATACTATTTATTCTAAAGGTAGGAACTGGACTAAATGATTTCCAAGGTCTCTCCAAAGCCCAGTTTTGTGTTTCTTTGATTTTATAAACTATATATTATCCCAATATGTATGCAAGAAACACCACTTTCTACGTGTTTGAGATTCCAAGTCTAGAAAAATGGTGGTGCATTATACCAACGGTGAATTACATACAAATTATCCAAAAATGTCCTATCCTTGCAGTTGGAAAATTTTTTCTCCTTTTGGCATAGAGTTGTTGCTGAATCATAATGCCTTTAGCACTGTTCACATTGCTATGGCAATTAGAATGCAACAGATATTCTGTGAAATAAGGCATGTTCTTTATTTCATTTTGACAGCCCTGAGTTCTCATTTCAGGGAAAGGTCTTCCTAAAGGTATACATTCCATGCTTCAAAAGACTTTTCTATAGGGACATCAGTATTGGATAATGATCTTCAGTGGAATGGCAGTGATCTTGGGAGGAGTGTCAACCACAAATGATTCTATTATGATTAAACACAAATTGCAGGTTGCTGGCTTCCTCTTCCTCTTCTAATTCTAATGAAGTTCTTTTCCATCCTCCTTTTTCAGTTTCCTATAAGAGTAAGGTTCTTCTGATCCTTGTCCCTCCCCTTAATCCCACTTTCCCTCCATGTTTGTGTGCTCCTCTTTTCACACACCATCATTATGAGAAATATCACTTCCTTTCTACAGAAGTGTTTTCCTTTTACTCTCCCTTCTCTTTCCCTTCTTTAATCCTTAGAAAGGAATCAATCTGTCTCAAGATCTTCTATTTCTCTTATTTAATTTCCTCAACATCTGTTGAAAACATGATTGTTCTGAAGGGATGCTTGTTTCTTTTCTCCCTATTAGTGTCATACTACTTTTTCTAATTACTCAAGGGAAGGGAAGGGGGAAGTCATTTATTAAGGGCTATATTTATTAATATGCCATAAACTGCACTTTTCAAATTTGATCCTGATTTGATTCTCACAACAACCCTGAGAGGTACATGCTATTGTTATCCCCGTTTTACAGTGAGGAAACTGAGATGGAGATTAAGTGACTTGCCCAGGGTCACATAGCTAGTAAGTTTTTGAAGTCAAGACTTGAACTCAGATTTTCCTGACCAGGCCCAGCTGATTGACACAGTTGCCTCAAATAAATTTACTTTTCTATGTTGTTCTTGTCTCTTATATTTGCATTTCAAAGTTGCTACTCTGCTTAAGTCTTCTTAGCAGAAATACTTGAAAGTCCTTTATTCTACAAAAGATCCATTTTCCTCCCCATAAGAGTCCTACACTCATCTTTAGAGGGTAAGTTATTATTGATTATAAGTCTATACAACTTGCCCTTTAGAATATAACATTATAGGATCCCCTCTCATTTATAATAGGTGCTTCTATAATCTTTACTTCGGCACCTCTGTATTCGAACAACTTCTTTCTGAATTCTTGCAGTATTTTTTCTTTTGTGTGAGAACTCTGGATTTTAACTGTGATATTTCTGGGACTTTCATTTGAGGTTTCTTTCAGGATATGATCTTTACTTTGCCCTCTGCTTCTAGATCTGGGCAGTTTTCTTCTATTATTTCTTGAAATATAATGTCCAGACTTCTAAAAAGTCTTTTTTTTTTTTTAGGAAGAGTGCAAGTGTTCTTCTCCCAAAGCACCCATCCGTGTCACTTCTATGCCATGCCTTGTCTCTGGTGCTCAGAGATTTGAAGACCATCCTCCCAGTGGGTTTACAACCATTCCAAAGCTTTTTGAGAGACCCTCAGTCTTGTTGTCTCCTGATGTATAGCCTTGTAAGCTATACCTGAATATTTTCTGTTTGAGTTAAGAAGCTATAGATTTGTTTGTCTGCCTTAGTGTTGGAAGCCTCTTTTCCTACTTCCCCTGGGATGCTGGCTGGCTTTTTGTATAGGTCTGGGGTATCACATATTGTAGCTTTTCATTGAATTTCTTGATCATTAATCTCGTTCACTTTTCAGGTTTTCACTGGAGTGAGAGGGAATTGGTCAATATTCTACCATTCATTTATCTTTCTTGGCTAGACCACTTTTAAATGCAATACTATTAAAATGGAATAAAAATCTTTGAGAGAGTTGTACATTTGAAATGACTGATCCTATTGTGCTGATTCCAAAAGGTACCATCCCTAGATAGGTTGGATCTATAGCTTTTTATATTCTGTTAGTAAATTCCCAATGGCAGACCCTTGCTGAGGTAGCCTCTTTAAAAAGGAATCTATTTTTAAATGATGTAACTAATTTAGTTTGATTATTTTCAGCGTTGTAGCAACAGTGAGAAAACTCACCAGAAGGATTGCCAATAAGGTTCAGTTGGGTGCCTACTGCTCAAATGAAAGAAAAAAAATTTTCTATGAAAACACTGCTCACATTTACATAGCAATGTGAAGGATGAAGTGTGGAGTCTTAGAGTCTTGAGAAGAAAATGTGTTAACCTTAACTTTTACTTAGCCATTTATTGTGCTTGATTTATAAAATCCTACATAATCTGAGAGTCAATGTGGTAAATAGAAAATTGGATTAGGAGACAAGAAGATATGGATTTGAATCTTCCCATAGACACTTAATAGTCCTGTGATCCTGGGTAGGTCACTGATCTCTTCTCATTCTGTTTAAGAGGCATCATGGTATGCTGGATTTGGATATAGGGAATATGGGTTCATATTTGAGCTCTGCCACTCACTACCTATATGATCCAGGCAAGTCTCAGGTCTCAGTTTCTCATCTGCAAGGTGAAGTAACTGGACTAGCTAACATCTAAGTTCCCTCCCAGCTTTAAATCTTTGATTCTAATCTCTAGCCTTATTTTCCCAACTTCTTTCGATTCTTTACTCCTTATTTTTAGCTTCCTCCCAAGTCTCTAAGCAAGCTGGTCCCGACAGTCCATAGAACACTGGTCTTAGAGTCATCTTGATGCTATAGAAACAGTATTATGTGATCAGACACAGAAATGTGTCTATCACTTACTGGTTGTGAAACCATCACTTGTCCTCTCTAAGGCTCCATTTCTTCACCTGCAAAATGAAGGAATTGACCTCAATGACTAGAGTTCTTTCCAGTTCTAAATCTATGATTCAACCTGAATTCACATTGTTTCCATTGTCTGGAGTTGCTTTTCCATATCTCTGTCCCTATCCAAGTTCTGTCTACTTTTAAGGATTTGGCTTTGTCTCATCTTTTCCATGAAGTCTTCCTTATTACTTTCAAACTCATTCATTTTCCTTTCTTCTGAATTTCTGCAGCACTTTTCTTTCCCACTCTATGTCTAAGCACCCACTATGTGCTGAGAGACAATAGAAGATAGAATAACCATTGTCTCTGCTGTATCTCTTTCTAGTCATGTGACTTTGCATAAATCCCTGAACCACTCAAGACCTCATTTTATTCATCTGAGTGATAAGGTTAAGACTCTGAGATCTCTAAATGAATGCCTATTCCATATGACCATCATAAAGACTAAAGAAGATAAGGAGGTAAAAGACTTTGGTCAACTATGAAGTACAATATAAATGTGAGGAATTATGATTTATAGATTATAGATGCAGAATTATGATTATAAGAGTCAGATAGGGTTGAAATCTTAGTATTTTTGGCTCTTCCTACTCCCTTATTCTCCCCATCCAACATTTAACAGATTCAATCAATTATACTTCTACAATTCCCTTCCATTCCTCTCCCTTCCATTTCTTCTGTTGAACTATTTTAGACTCCTATTGAAATAATTTTTTAACTGATTTCCCTACTTCTATTCTCTCCTCTTTTTTACACTGGTGCAAGGTTAATATTCCTAAGGAACAGTTTTGTTAATTTCACTCCCTCATTTAAAAAAAAAAAACCAAACCAATCTTCCAGTGGATTTCTATTACCTACCCATATTAGAGTCCTGACTCCATTGCCTGCTGATTGGAGACCTAGCTGGCCTTCAGTGTTCATTATCTGACTCCCATCTACCTTTCCAACCTTATCTGTCTGCTGCCTTTCAGGCATTCTACTTCCAGCCACACCAAACTTTGGTAAATTCTAGTAAATAGGTCAGGTGCCTTAGTGAAGTTTTCTCTAATCCTCCTAGCAGAGATTTTCCCTTTTTGGGGATCACTCATGATGTTTTGCTTGGCCCTCTCCCTATACTTATTGCATTTCAATTTGTGTTATAATTATTTAAGTGCATATTTCATTTCTCCTTATATATTGCACATAGTCAATTGTGAAAGGCAAGAACTGTACCTTATTCCATTTTGTTATCCTTAGAGCTTAACACTGCACCTACACATTTTTGGCACTTAATTAATATTTGAGAGATTAAAATTTAATTGCATTATAATATCCTTGAGGAGAAAGATCATCCCTCACCTACCTTTTTACTTCTCCTAACCTTATTAGTTCTGTGACTCTGGGCAGGTCACTTAACCATTCCAGGATTCAATTTCTTCATCTAAAAAGAAGGAGAGGTTTGGCCTAAATGGACCGTTATGTTCTTTTCTACCTTTAATTCTTATGATCTCTTCCCACTCTAAGAGGCATCAAGGTTTCTGGGATTTAGATTTAAAGGATATGGGCTCATATTCAGGCTCTGCTACTTACTACTTATATGATGTTGTTAGGCTCAGTGCTTTGGTGATAGGAATTCTACAAATGTTTGCTGAATGGATGAAGGGAATCTGACTTATATGATTTACTTTTGTTGTGTGTTAGGTTTGTCTTTTTATCTAGAATAGACTTCAATTCTTAAAGATGTGGCTACTTATTAAATTTCTATAGCCACCCCCCCCAAAGTCACTAGCATAGTTCTGATCCTATAGTAATCAATAAAATATTCTGATTCATAGAATAATAAGCTCCTAGCTTAAGAATTGGAAAGAATATTAGAGGCTATTAAGTCCATCTGAGAGGAAGGAACTGGGGCCCCGGGAGGTTAAGAAACTTGCCCTGGGAAACTCATATAGTAAATGTCCAAGGTAGGATTTGCAGCTAGGTCTTCCTGACTTCAAATCCAGGTCCTTATTGGTCAGGTTGTGTTAATATCCCCAGCTCCTACAACAGTACCCTTCTTGGAATGCATAGTTGACAATTTTGGATTGAATTGGATAGGACTGAATGGATTGTTCATTAAATAAATATTATGAAGACTATGTGAATATTATGAAGAAAGTCACCCTCAAAGGAGAGTGGAATTTTTACTAGTGGCTTTGGATCATTTTTAAAGCCCTGAGGAAATAGGAAGCATATTGCTGGAATATTTCAATCCTCCTTTCCAAGCACAGATCAAACAGGGCATCAGTAGGAAGGGGATACATATTCTGTAATGTCTCCAAGTGCACAGAGGAATGTGAGAAGGGACTACTCTTCAAGACTATATCTGTATGAAGCCAGCAGAGTTGGATGAAAAGTTACATTGTAGACACCCAGATATCTTGACCTCACAATGCTTTGTTAACCATATTTTAGCTCTTCTGAAATGGATTTTTGAATGTAACCATATGGAAATATCCAGACATTTGTGGTTAAGATCAGATTATCTAACTGAATTCTTTTCTCTGGGACATTTTTAGGGTTTGGAAGACAAGTATGTAAGGGGCAGCTAGGTGGCACGATGACTATAGAGCACTGAGTTTGGAATCAGGAAGATTCACATTCAGGAATGCCAATCTGACCTCAGACATTTACTAGCTGTGTGACCCTAGGTGAGTCCTGTTTGCCTCAATTCTCTCATATGGAAGATGAACTGGAAAAGGAAATGGCAAACTACTCCATGTCTTTGCCAAGAAAACCCAAATGGAGTCACAAAAAGTTGGAAATGACTGAAGCAATTAAACAGCAGCTGCAAATAGTTGTAAGACAAATATTTCATTTCAAGACCTTTTTTTTTCTTTTAAACCTTTGCATCACCATTGGTTAGCTGAGTCCTTGGCACATAATAAACATGAAATACTCGTTAACAGTCTAACTATATTTGTTTCTCTATCTTACAATTATCATTGCAATAGGTATATAATTTGAACAATAGCGCATCGATAGAAGCTGGATTTACTTCATAAAATTGTTTTCATTCTCTCTTTTGTGGGAAGATTTATAAAAAAATTATTAAGGCATCCTAGTTTTGTTGATATTAAGCCATTGTTTCAGTCATGTTTGTTTCTTTGTGACCCTGTTTCTTGGCAAAAATACTAGAGTGATTTGTCATTTTCTTCTCCAGATAGTTTTACAGGTGAGGAAACTGAGGCAAACATGGTTAAATGACTTACCTAGGGTTGCACACTTAGTAAGTGTCTGAGACAACATTTGAACTAAGGAAGAAGACTCTTCCTTACTCCAGATTTGGCTCTCTATCCACTATGACATCTAGTTGTCCACCTTGTTTTTAAACAAAGTCTTTCTCTATATTGCCCTGTATCAGCCAGTTGAACTCTCCAATGTTACATACAAACTAGTAAGCCTATGTGTCAGTGCATGCATCATTGAATACCTGTATGCACTCATCTCTTAGCCAAAGGGAGGAAAATATTTCATAATCTATGCCCTAGGGCCAAGTCATTATGTTTCATCAGAGTTTACTCACCTTTCAGAATTGCCTTTATTTACATTATTTTAATAATTTTGTATATTGTTTTGCTCTGCATCAGTTCATTTAGTACAGACCTCATGCTTTGCTGCATTCTTCATATTTGTTATTTCTTATGTAACAATAACATTCTATTAAATTTATATACCATAGTTCAGCATTCTCCTAGTAATGGACACATACTTTATTTCTAGGGTTGTGTGCATGCGTGTGTGTGTGTGTGTGTGTGTGTGTGTATGTGTGGTCACAAAATGATATGCATATTTTGGCAAATACAGAGTATGTTTTCTTACATTGGTGCCTTTGGGTGTGGTGTGAAATACTTAGAAGTGGGATCATTGTATTGAAGGCTATGAATTATTGAATGACTTTTTTCAAAGAATTCTAAACTATTTTCCAAAATAGTTGCATCTATTCATAGCTCTAGCAATAGTGTGTACATCTTGGATAGTGTTTTAAGAGGCTTCATAGCATGGAAGCTTCTGTTTATCAGGAAGGAACTGTCTGAGTTTGGGGGCATACCTCAAGGTTTTTCAGTGTTGGCACCTGATACATTCAGGACACTGTGGAGTGGGATTATTTAGGTGAATATTCTGGATGTTCAAATTTTACTTACAAAATTATCTACTCTATGTTTATTTGGGAGGTGTCATTTTTTCCAAAGGCTAAATAGCTCCCAATAGTCATGAAATAAGAAGTCCTATGGGCACTGTTTATTGAGTCTGTAATCACTGGGGAACTATGGTAGCTTCTGAGAGCAGAGTGTCCTGGATGCTGTTGGCTAGAGGTTGCTGCAAAGGGGTAGAGTGCCAGATCTGCAGGAGGAAGGGAAAGTGTAATTAATTTTTAAAAAAAGCTTTCCCCTATAAAGTGGGGGAGAAAAGTCTCAGTGTGAATGTGTGTGTGTGTGTGTGTGAGTGTGTAAATTAGCAGAGTAAATATAGTAAGTTCCAACAAGTATGCCAGGTGTCCTAGCCAATGCTTGAGTGAGCAGGTTCTTTCCTTCCAGTTTCTTCTGTGTGGATTTAAATTAGTTAATCATTAATTTATACAGAAACTTTCTTATGATTTATTCACAAAATGCCCTCTTCTTATCTTTGAAAAAGAAAGTTTCCTGAATCTATTTGACTTCATAGAGCATTATATTGACTTTTTTACGTCAAGATACGAAAGGAGATACTCAGGTTAATTTTTTATTTTAAGTAATTTTTTCAGGATTGCTATGTTGTTACCTTGGGTTTTTGCTCTATAAAGTACTAGACATTTCCAAATACAGGGTATTTAAAGCTTTCATTTGGGTAATTGACTTCATTTTTCACTTTTCAACTGCTCCTTTTTGGAATTATGTATATAGTATGGGGAGAAAAATGATGAGTCGCTCATGGAGTTAGAGCAAGGAAAAACTGATGGTTAACCCACGTGTTATATTGATATCTGTTCATTGTTAAGAGAATATAAAGAAGACTCCCAGCACACTGGGAAGAACCCCACTATGGCAGATTTATGGGAGGACACAGGCTGGGTAGATATGGATAAGTTGAGGACAGCATCACCGGGGGAAGTACTAATACTGATGAGATTATAGACCTATTGGAGTATACCTAGTCTTTGAATGCAAAACTGGTTCCCATCTTGTGAGTCCTAGATTCAAGCTCTAATACTGGAATGAAACCTTCAACAGAACCTGTCCCTAGTACCTAACCCAGGGTTTTACTGATGATAGACATTTGATAAATGGTTGTCAGAGTAATGCATGAATGAATGAATGTTTTCCTTAGATCCATATATTGGGGGTTATGCTGTAGATAAAACAATGCGGTGATGAAGTATTTTCTACAATTCTCTAGGATAGGTTTCACCTCATATTCCTTCGTACCAAATTTTATTTCTTTTGTGGTACTTCAGCATAGACACTGTTGCTAACCATTGGAACATGTGTTTGTAGCACATATATGCTTGAGAAAATTACTGGTTTCTTGGATACTCCTGTCTTCATAATAAACTGAGGAGGGAGAAGTTCTTTGAAAATGCATCAGGATACCTGAAGTTCACTTCTTCCATTTTAAATTAGGTTACACAGGCCATTAAGTCCCATAATGATAAATCCTTAGCTTGTGGGGCAGTGCCTACGGCACCCAGAACTTATTGTTATGCAGAGGAGAACAAGATAGCCAAGGTTAAACTCCCGGTGTGCAACCTAAAACTAACCTTATCTCCAATGTGAGTCACATACAAGAATTACAAAGAGAACCTTTTTTAACTTTTCTAGACAATATAATTTGTTCCTTCATGTCTGTCTGCCTATAATGAAGTCACCCATTTAGTTTAAAAACACTTTCTAAAATAAACAGTCATTTTCTAGGAAAGGAAGGAAAGTTGTTCTGGGTTTGCATTTAGTGCTAATGATGAGATTTTAAATAACTCATTCCATGTACCTTCTTCCTTTAAAATACATAAATACAACTTTTCTAGACAGCATAACAGAGGATTTTAATGTTGCATATATGCAAAACAAGGCAAGCACTGTCTATCCATAGAGAAAAAACATGGAAAGTATCTGAGTATTAATAATTGCTAGTGAAACACTGAAAAGTCATTGTATGAATATTTTCATATAAATACCTCTTCAGTACCTCAAAGTAGATAATTATGCCATTGTGGATACTCTCTCACCAATGTTGATCAGAAACCCTCCACAGTTATATAAATTGCCAGAAGTAAAGAAATTTATCTTATGATGACCAGATTCTGATCACAATCCTTTTTTTTTCTGTTTTCTTTTTTGTTTGCTTACTTTTTCTTATTTGTTTGCAGAACAGATCAATTAGAGACTGGAGAGAGAGAGAGAGAGAGAGAGAGAGTGGGGGGGGGAGGGCATCAAGTGTATGGTACAGATAAGAGGCAATGAGATTTGCTTTGGGAAGGGAGCAATAGAGATGGAGAGGAAAAGAGTCATTCAAGAGATAGGATCAAGTAAGATGATTCAAATCTTGGTGATTGAAAGTGAGGGTGAGGGAGGAGCCAAAGGTGACTGAGTTTGATAGCCTGACAGAGGGTTGGGGAGGCATAGGCGGTTGGTAGAGCTATCAACAGCAATGAGAAAGCCAAAAAGAAGAGCTGGTTTGGGAAATGGGAAGAAAAGATAAGGTATTGGGTTTGGACTTTGTTGAGTATAAGGGGCTGGCTGATGGAATATTGAAGATATGTAGGGGAAGTCATCCACCAGCTAGTTAGAAATGGAAGTCTGCAGTAGTGAGACTAGAAGATCATAGATTCAGACCAGAGACCTATGGAGTTTAAATGATTTGCCTGGGGGCACACAGTAAATGTCTGAAGCAGGGTTTGAGCTGATCCTCTTAACTACTAGTCTCTAGCCAAATATATCAGTTAATTGACTCAAATGAAGTCTAGTCATTGGTACAAGCAATAGTTCATTTCCATGAAGGTGAAAGTAAATGAGGTCACCAAAGGAAAGAATATGTACAGAGAAAATAGGACTGTCTTCACCCATTCTTCTCATGTCTTCTCAAACTCCAAGCAGGATCCCCTGGTAGGTAGGTGGCACCTCCCACCATTTTTTCCCTTAACTCCCCTTTCTCCTACTTTCCTGTTCAGTAAGAGGAATGTCTGAATCCAGCTCTGTGTGTATGTGTCTTCTCTCTTTCAACCAGTCCAGTATTTGTCTGCTCCCCTTTCCTGACTGCTCACCCCATTGCATATAAATCCTTTCCTGTGCACTCTGTTGTGTGTTGGATGTGGAGTCAGGAAGACTTGAGTTCAGATACCATCTCAAACACTTCTTAGGACAAGTTACTTAACTTCAATCTGTCTCAATTTCCTTAGCTATCTATACCTACCTTGCAGGGTTCCTGTGGGGTCGAATCAGATGTTTCACGTAGCACAGTGTCTGGCACACAGTAAGTACTATTTAAATGTTAGTTATTAGCTGTTATAATTATTCATGTTGCCAGCTTTTTTCCCTGAGACAGAGAAGTGGTCTACCCACTTCTTTTATTTTCTGTACCATTTCTAGACTGAGGTAGAGAGGAATCTTTATCTTTTTCCACCATAATCAGATCAAATTTAGCATCTTCTGACTCCATATGTGTCTTTTCCATCTGTCCCAGATCTAAGCCAGCAGTACCTCCACAGGGACCAAGATTAGGTTAGCCAAACTCAGTTCAACTGGGTCACTCTGGATAAGATAGTCTGCCATGTAATACCATAGAGGGAAAGTTGTGGGAACAGAGGAGCCAGTCATGGACAGAGGAGTACAAGCTGAACTGAACCTTGATCCCTCTTTTTGGGGAAGTTTATTTCCTTCCGTATTTGATCAGACTTTCTCTCTAGACTCCCCTTTTCACTCTGAGATTGATATTCAAATATATGGAAGAATGGAAAAAAAAGAATGGTTAGTTCTTCTCCTATAAAGAGCCATAACTCTCAGTTGGGTGTTAGACACCATCAAATGGGAAAAGACAGAGTCTGGAACTGCTTATACCAACACCCTAACTTCTTCTAACTCCTCAGGAAATGGTCCATTTTTGAGTTTCTGGCTTTTTTTTTTTTTTTTTGATAACTAGGTATTGTGGTCTGTTGTTTCTTCACAACTGGCATCCAAGAAGCACCATTGCTCGGTGATGGTGGGACATTGGGAGACTGAATCAATCCTCCTACTCTTTTTCTTTTATTTCCCCCCAATTTTATCTTATTTTGTAGTTCAAATTCTTTCTTTTGCTCTTCCCTTTCCCCTTCCCATCCTTTGAAAAGGCAGAAAAAACACAGCCCATTATCAATGTATGTAGTCACACAAAAGAAATTCCCACATTAGCTAGCTATTTATTCTAGCTCTATTAAGTAGTCCTTTAGTTTGATTGGTTTGGCACTGAATAAGTAAATTAATTTGGCTAATATTGCCATTAAAAAAATAAACTTGTCCTACCCATGAGCAATGAATATTCCTCCAATTATTTAGCCCTCCTTTAATTTGTGCTAAGACTTTATAATTGTGTTAATAAAGTTTCTGTGTGTGTCTTGGCAAGTAGACTCAAGTATTTTTGTAGCATCTGCAGTTATTTTAAATGGAATTTTTCTTTCTGTGTCTTGCTTCTAGATTTTGTTGATAATAAATTAAAATTAGGAAGATTTGTGTGGGTTTATTTTACATCTTGCAACTTTTCAGTTGGTTTTTTAGTTGACTTCTAGGGTTCTCTAGTAAACTATCATATTTTCTGCAGAAGTGATAGTTTTGTTTGCTCTTTTCCTGTATTTATTCTTTTAATTTTCTTTTTTATTGCTATAGCTAACATTTAAAATACAATATTGAATAGTAATGTCGATATCAACTTCTTGCTTCACTCTTGATATTATTAGAAAGGCTTCTATCTTGTCCGCATTATCATTTTAAGGAAAACTCCATTTATTCCTGTGTTTTCTGGTGTTTTGTTTTTAATAAGAATGAAAATTGTGTTTTGTCTAAAGCTTTTTCTACATCTATTGAAATGACATATATTTGTCATTTTTTTCTATTAAATATGTTCTATTATGTTTACAGGTTCCTTAATATTGAACCAGTCCTGCATTCCTGGTGTAAATGCAGCCTTGTTATAGTATATGATCTTTGAGAAATATTGCTGTAATTTCTTTGATAATATTTTGTATAAATGTATTTTCATCAGTATTTATTAGGGAAATTGTACTGTACTTTTTCTTTTTTGACTATCCCCAGCTTAGGTGTCAAGATTACATTTATATCAAAGAATGAATTTAGTAGGACTCTTTTTTGGTCTTATTTTTTCAGTTTATTTACAATTGAAATTAATTATTCTAAACGTTTGGTAAGATTCCCTTGTAAATTCATCCATTTCTTTAATCATTCATTTATGGCTTGTTCAATTTTTTTTTTGATCTAACATAGAGTCATTTAATAATTGTATTTCCTGTTCTGTTAACCTGAGCAATTTATGTTATTGTTAATATTCATCTGTTTCATTTAGATGATCAATTTTATTGGTATGTAGTTGGTTGAAATATTTCTTAGTAATTGCTTTTATTTCTTCTTCATTCACTATAATGTAACTTTTTGAATTTTTGATACAAATAATTTGGTTTTCTTGTTTTAAAAAATAAAATTAGTTAATGACATACATTTTGTTTTTTTAAAGCAGCTCCTACTTTTATTAATTAATTCTTTCATAATTTTCAAGTTTGTTAATCTTTTCTTTGATTTTCAGATTTTTGTTTGGGTGTTTAGTTAACTGGGTTTTTAAAATTTATGATTTTCTAGTGCTTTTTTAAAAGTTGCGTGCCCAATACATTGATCTACTCTTTCTCTCTTTTATTGCTATAAGCATTTAGAGGTACAAAAATTCTTCTAAGTACTGCCACAAATTTTGGTATGTTTTCTCATTATTCTTCTCTTTAATAAAACCAATTATTTATAAAATTTGTTCATTGTTCTACTCATTCTTAGATTATTTCATTTCCAATTAATTTTTCATTTATGCTTCAAAGGCCCTTTATTGAATGTAACTTTTATTGCATTGTGATTAGGGAAAGATGTGTTTAATATCTCTACTTTCGTGCATTTGTTTGGGAAGTTTTATATCCTAACCAATGGTCATTTTTTATGAAGTTGCCATACACATCTGAGAAATAAGAGCACTTCTTTATATTCCAATTCAATATTCTCCAGAGGACTATCATGTCTAGCTTTTCTAAAATCCTATTCATCTCCTTAACTATTTATTTTGCAGTTAGATTTATCTATGTTTGAAAGAAATAAATTGTGCCCTCTATAAATTATAGTTTTATAATGTATTTTCTTCTCTATCTCATTTAACTTTTCCTTTAGGAATTTAGATTTTATGACTCATGTTGCATATATGTTCAGTATTGACATTGATTCTTTATATAGGATACTTTTAAGAAAAATACATTTTCCTTGTTTTTCTCTTATGATCAGGTCTATTTTTTGCTTTTGCCTTGTCTGAGATCATGACTGCTTACCCCAACTTTTTAAAAATTCATCTGAAGCATTATAGATTTTGCTCCAGTCCGTTATTTTGTTTAGGTGTGTTTCTGATAACAATATATTTTTGGATTCTGTTTTCTAATCCATTTTCTCATCTTCTTCTGTTTTGGGGATCAATTCATCCCATTCATATTCACAGTTATGATCATATGTCTCTCCATTCTCTTTTCTTATATTTTTCCTTCTCTTTTTCCCCTCATTACCTCTTTCAGAGTCTGTTTTACTTCTGACCACTGCTTCCTTAATCTACTTCTGTTCCCTTATTTCCACTCCCCATTTTTCCTTAACCCCTTTACCTCTTACTTCCCTGTTGGGTAAGAGCAATTTCTACATTCAGCTGTATGTGTTTGTGTAATCTCCCCTCTTTTAACCAGTTCAGATGAGCATGGGGTTTAAGTATGTTCTGTTTCCCTCCCCTCACTGCCCTCTCCATTCCATAAACTCTTCCCTGTTCACTCCATTTCTGTATGCACGCATTCTTCCTCTTCCTTTCCCTTTCCTAAGGCATTCCTCTTCTTGACTCTTATTTTTTAAAAAACATAATCTAAGCATAAGAGAAGCACACTCAACCCAGTGATGATAAAGTTTTGAGGAGTTGCCTATTTCATCTCCCCATATAATAATGTAAAGAGTTTCATCCCTAATAATTTCTCACTCATTTTTACCTTTTTTATGTGTTTCTTCAGCCCTATATTTGAATGCCAACTTTTCTATTTTTGGTTCCATCATGAATACTTGAAAGTCTTCTATTTTATTAAAAATCCATTTTCCTCCTTATAGGATTAAATTTAGTTTGGTTGGGTAGGTTATTCTTAATTGTAATCCCAGATCCTTTCTCTTTTGGAATATCATCTTCCAAACTCTTCATTCTCTTGTAGTGGTGGTGTGCATCTTGTGTAATCTTGACTGTGGCTCCTCAATATTTACATTATTTCTTTCTGGCTGCTTGTAGTAGTTTGGCCTTGGCTTTGAAGTAACCCAATGATTCTTAAAGTCTGTCTCCTTATAATCTGATTTCCAGGCCAGTTTTTTTTTTCTTATGAGGTATTTCAACTTTTCTTTTTTAGTCGTTTTTACTTTTTTAAAAATTATTTTTGATGTTTCATGGAATAATTTGCTTCTATTTGTTCAATTCTCATGTTCAAGTAGTAATTTTTTTCAGTGAGGTTTCATACCTCATTTTAACAAATTTTGATTCTCTTTTCATATATTTCTTCCATAGTTTCCCATTTCTCTTCCCATTTTTTTCCTCTACCACATTCATTTGGCTTTTAAAATCATTTTGTTTTAGCTCTTAAAACACTCTTTCTTTTTATTCTTTAAGGAATTCTTGTTGAGTTTATTTATGTCCGTCTGAATCTGAGGCTTTGCTTATAGATATTTTTCAAATTATTGTCTTTCCGGTATATAAGTCTTGTACTTCTCTGTAACCATGGCAGCTCTTTATAGTTGAGTTTTTTTTTTTTTTATTTGCTCATGCTTTCAGCCTATAATTCTTGGCTTTGGACTTTAAATTATTGCTGGATTTTTAAACTTCTGAAGGAAGGTTTTTTGGCTTGAGCTTCTGTCCTTTTACAGTGTTCTGCTGCTTTTATAGTTCAGTGTGATGGGCTAAAAGTTTTCAGTGCTCCAGAAGTGGTAGGATCTGGAGAGAAATTTATTTATTGTTTTCTTTGAGTTCTGCAAGTTCCTGACCTAGTTTGGGGTCTATTGACTTGTGTGTGGTGGAGTCTCAGTAGATTGCTGTTACTGTTAGACTGCTTGAAGATTTGGCAGGTTCAGAGTGACTGAATTGTTGGCTCTCCTTTAGTCTGGAAATCCCCAACCTGTTATTGCAATGCAGATTTATATGCAGGACTAAGGAATAGAACTGAGTCACCACATCTCTGCTCCTAGGCTCAGAGCCACACAGCTGTGGTTTATTCCTAGAACTTGTTACAATTAGGGTTCATTTACATGCATGTCTGCTCCTCTCACTTCTTGATCTATGAGTGGAACTGGGTACTGGGAGACAGAGCTGGCAAATGGCACTTGTTCCTGTACCCAGTGCTAGTTCAGAGAGCCCCCTGATATCTTTTTTTGTCTTGTTGCTTCTTGTCGTGATGATTTGTTTCAGATCTCCTCTTTGTCTTTGGTCACTGGAATACTCTTGAGCACTGCATGCACTCCCACACAATTTCCACCCCATTGTATCCGGTCTTCTCTCTCTGCTTCCCTAAGTGGCCCTGGGACGGAAAAATGACACTTTGTGACTTTTTCTTTGCTTTCCCTATCAGGCTTTGGTCTGATTTGGCGCATTTTCTGTGTCCTTGTGGAAGAGTTATGCTGGGTGAACTAGTAAAAAATGCTTTCTCTCACTCTACCATCTTGACTTTGTCCTCTACCCATATCCAATTAAAAAAAAAATATTGCCATGGTTGATCTGGGAGGAACCTTAGGAAATTTTTAAACTTTTTGGTGCCATGAGCCTCTTTGGCAGTCTGGTGAAACCTATGGACCCCTTCTCAGGATAGTGTTTTCAATGGCAAAAAATAAAATACACAGAATTATAATGGAAACCAAATATTTTAAAATAAAGATATAATTTTTTTCCCATTAAAATCTCTTCATGTATGCCTAGGTTGAAAACCCAAGATCTAGTTCAACTTTATTTTAAATAGGAGGAAATTGAGGCTCCAAAAAGCAGAAGTACCTTGTCCTAGATCATAATGAGCTCATTTGAATTGTGCTGAATTGTTTCTGAACTAAGATAAAGACAAATGGAGCCTAAATTTTGTATAATCAGATAGTGAATTAAAAAGAACATTAGACAAAATCTTATCATTGTACCCCCTCATTTGATAGAGTAGTGAATAGTTAATGTCAGTACTGGGGGTTTCAACACACCTTTTGTCAAGTTATCAAAATTTGGACTCTTGTTTAGACACAAGGTACCAGTTCTTCAAAAGAAGTCATCTCTAGTTTTATGACTTGGGACAAGCAGCTAAGCATGGAGTAGTCCTTTCTGACGCAACTTTTTCCTAAACTCATTCTCTTTCTCAAGCCCAACCTTCTGACTTGGTAAACTTTGAGCGGTACAAGTGGGTTAACTATCAAGGAAAAGGAAAAGGCTACAAAATCCTGGAGGTTAAGGCATCCCTAGTAAGGTATAAACCTTTAATAGGGGCTAAGGGAATCATTATTTCCCTTATCTTGCTCTATCTGAAGTGCAGACCTCTTCCTTCACCTTTTTCTTGAGGTAGATTGTACTGAAAGAATCTCTTAAACCTGGGAAAGCATTTTTCCCTCACTTGGGTCATCTTTATCATCTTCCTTAAAGGAATACAAATGCTGTCAGTAAGCTCCTCAACTTTCCCAGCCTGGGGCAAACCTCCATCTACCCTGGAGCAGAACCTTTGTCATTCTATTCTAGAGTAGGCTCTTTTTTTTTTTTCTTTTTCTCTCCTATATGAATGAAAAAAAAACAAAACATTTTTGAGTGCCTATTTTATGTTAGGCATTGTGCTAAATTCTGGAGATACAAATCCAAGTGAGCAAAACTTTTCCTGCCCTCATAAAGCTTATATTCTAAAAAAGGAAGACAATACCTATAGCTAGAGTTAAAAAAGATGGGGAGATGAGAGAGGTGATTATATGAAAATTGCTGAATTTTCAGTCTTGCCTCTTATTTATCCCCCATTGTAATCCACCAGGACATTTGTACTCTGTAAACTCTGATTTCTCTGCATTCTTTGCAATATGGAGCTCTCTGAGAAGCCTGTCCTTTCCTCTCACTCCTCTTGTCCAGTTGGGTTCCTCTGGAACAAGGCCCTTAACAACCATTAACATGTCCAAAAATGAATCTTTTCTCCCAAATCTTTTCCTTTCCAATCTTGCCTTCCAGTTACGTAGTCACCGATTCAGTGTTATTGTCCACCCTTCACACTTGCTCTTCATATCCAATCTGTTTCCAAGTTCTGTGAATTCTATCTTTGCAACATCCCTTTTATTATATGCATCTCTCCTCTGACTCCTCTGCCACTCTGGTATAGGTTTTTATCACCTCTCACCTGAACTATTGCAATAGGCTTTTATTTGATATCCCTGCCTTGTCTTTTCCTGTATCAGTCCACCCTTCCCTTAGTTCCCATATTGATCTTCCTAAAGCACAGATCTTACCATATCACCCTTCTACTCAATAGACTCTAGTGGCTCCCCATTACCTCCAAGATCAAATATCAAATCCTACATTTGGCTCTTAAAATCCTTGTTAATCTGGCTCCTTCCTAATTTCCAGTCTCCTTATACCTTACCTCTTCTTCCACCTTATATTCTACAGTTTAGTGATGCTGACTTTCCCACTGTTCTCTCTTAAGACATTCCAACATGTGTCCCCCATGCCTGCAATGCTCTACCTTCTGGTTTCTTTCAAGTCCCAGATAAAATTCCACCTTCTTTAGAAAGACTATTTTTGTCCCCTTTAATGCTAGCACTTCTGAGATTACCTCTAGCTTACCTTGTGTATAACTTGCAAGTGCAGAGTTGTTTGTATGTAGTCTTCCTATTAGGATGTGAGTTCCTTGAGGGTAGGGACAGTATTTTACCTTTATTTATGTCCATGGAGCTTAGTAAAGTGCTTGGAATTTGGGAAATGCATAGTAAATGCTAGTTGATTGACTCACGATGTAGGATCAATAGGAGGTCATTGATCAATAACGAGAGAAAATGGAGCAGAAGCAGGCCTTCTTCTCTTGAAACCAATTATGACTGGTTATGTACTGATATTATAGTCAGTACTGATATTATGTAGACTCAGTAAATTCCCTTATTGGTGGATAGGAAAGTAGACCTTTTCGGTATGACATGGTAGGTTTATATAGAGTGGCACTGAAGATTATATTCTCTTTCCTTCAACAGAGGGCATCTGTCAGACTCAATCTGTGAATGATAACAGAACTTTACAGATTTGATTCTGGTGACCAATGGTCTGACTTATAGGACATGGGTAGCACTGGAGAGGATCTTGAAGGTCATTTAGTTGAGCAGTGGTCAAAATTTTGGTGCCAGGGCCTCTTTATACTATTAAAAATTATTGGGGACCCCAAAGAATCTTTGTAAGGGTTCTGGTTATACATATTGATATTTACAGAATTGGAAATTAATATTGATAAAATTTTAAAATATTTATTAATTTAATAAAAATTAAAAACTCATAAGAATATAATTAATGCAGTTTCAATGAAAAATAACTATAGTTTCTAAAGCAAAAACAGTTATGAATGGTAATATTTTACATATTCTTGCAAATCTCTTATGTCTGAGCTTAATAGAAGATGGATTCTCATATCTACATCTGCATTCAAATGGTTGTGGTACATTGTTTTGGTTAAATAATAATAATAATCAAGAAAATCCTGCCTCACAAATATTAAGTTGGATAAAGGACTTGTATTTTAATGTGTAAATAATATTTTGTATCATCTGAAAATAGTTTTAACCTCATAGATTCTGGAAAAGGTTCTTGGAGGCCCTCAGGGATCTGCATAGGAAATTAAGACCTCAAAACATTTTGATAACTTGCCAAGATCATATGTACAATAAGTGAGAAAGGCAATATTTGAATCTTGCCCCCCAACTTCAAAGGTGTCGCTCTTTTCAGTGGGTTTGGGGATACAATCCTATTAACACCAACTCTAAATGCTTGCTGAGCTCTTATCAGTGGGATTGACATTAATATTTTTACTTACTTGGATCATCCAAGTGGGTGACACAGTGGATAAAGCACCTAGCCTAGAGTCAGAAAAACCTGAGTTCAAATCCAGCCTTAGACACTTACTAGGAACTCAACCTCTATTTTCCTTATTTATAAAATGGAGTTGATAATAGCACCTACCTTCCAAGTTTGTTGTGAAAATCAAATGAGATAATTATTATTAAGTGCTTAGCACAGTTCTTGGCACATGGTAAGTGATATACAATCGTTACCTGTTCCTATACTATCTATGACCATCTAGGTCTGAAACAGGCTGCCTCCTAAATTCCTTCTTAATTCTTCTTCCTTCAGGGCTCAATTCAGATGTCACCTCCTTCATGAAGTTTACCTTGATTTCCCTCATTTGTTTGTATGACCTTCCTTCTCAAATGATCTTGTTTGGATTTATTTATCTCTACATGCTATGCTTCTATTGGGGGATAAACTTGTTGATGTCAAGGGCGATCCCCAGCATCTAGAACTGTGCCTTGAGCATAGTGTGCCCTTATGAAATGATTGTTGAAATTAAACTGAATTAAATTGACAGTGGTAAGAAGCTACAGTACCTGCTAGGTACATTATGGTGAAGATAGTCTCATTCAGGGCCTGTAGCTCTTAAGACTTATTCTCATACTTAAAACCTCCCTTTTTTGAGAAGGGTCATCCCTTGCAGGTTCTTACAGATTCCCTCAGTCCCAGGAAGTTTCTTAGTTCAGATCAAATATTTGGAAGTATTCCAGCACCTTTTATTTTCTTCCTTGTTAGTATCTGAAAATAGGCATACGGTAGTGATACAAATAGATGATGATAAATTCACTATAAATACTTGTGAATAAAACATAAACACTGTTTAAAACTGAATTTAACAAACATTTATTTTCTTTACAATAAGTGCTTGTTGAATTTTTTTAAACTCTCATGGACAATTTTCCAAACTTCATTTATGAATTAATAAATATATTTGGGGTTGAGTTGAAACCTTTCTACTTCCCTAAAAAAACTCATAATTCTTGTAAAAACAGAATGATGTTATTTGCTAGTATCTGCTGATTCTTTTCCCCTTTTTAAAGAATTTTTAGGCTTACGGTATATTTGGCTTATTGCTTCACAAAGATCGATAAACAGTAAACCACACGCTTTCTTGCCTGAGTCTTTATTACCGTCTATTGAACAGAAAAACCAGGAAGCGCATTAATCAGGACACACTTCTAAGTCTTTCCAAGCCTCTATTTGGCCCCAGATACTTAATGATTTTTTTTCTCTTGCTATCCCCACCCCAACAGACACGTATCATATTCTCTAAAAACTGGAGAGGTTGTTTAAAGGTAATGCTGGGTAAAAACTCATCTATTAATGACTAATTAGTTTCTAGGTGACAAACTAACACTTTTAAAAAAAAGCTTTAATGTAATTTTTTTGACTGTGAAACCACTTCCCAAGTTAGGCAGGAATATAGATAGTGTATTGATCCGTCAATTCTTTCCCAGAATAAGACTCTATAATAAGATTTGTAATGAAATGATAGCGTCAACCTCAAAACAATGGCCAGGAAGTAATGTGCCAGAAATTGATTTATTCCCATGTTCAAGATCAATTGGTCAGTCAATGAAAGTTCCTCACATACAATATTCCATATCTCCTTTACTGACTGGTTAATAGAGAATCTTTTATTTCCTTTGAAGCTATGAATTCAAGCACTGTCTTCTACATGAAAACTCTCTTGATTCCCATAGCTGTTTGTTTGTTACCGTTTAGTTATTTTTAGTCATGTCTAATTCTTCATGGCCCCATTTGAGTTTGTTTGGGGTTTTTTGGCAAAGCTACTGGGGTGGTTCACCATTTTCTTCTCTAGTTCACTTTACATATTATGAAATTGAGGCAAACAGGGTTAAATGACTTGCCCAAGGCCATACAGTTAGTAAGCATCTGAAGCTGGATTTGAACTCAGGTCTTTCTGACTATGGTGCTCTATGCAGTATGCCACTTAGCTGCTTGTGCCCCACCCTACTTACCTTTTATTTGTTTTGGATAGTATTGTTTATGCCTTGTCTCCTCCAAAAGAATATAAGCTCCTGGAGGACAGGAATTGTTTCACTTTGGTCTTTGTATCTCTTCTTGCATATAATATATTACCTGTGGATTGATAGTTGATGTATATCCAGGATAAAAAGAAAGATGTACTGATTGGGAATAAACTGGGATGTTGAGTTCCATTTATTTACAATGAAGTATTTTCAGTAAAACTGGGATTCATTCTGCTGCAATTTGAAGAGACTGGGTGAAGAAGAGCCCTGGAGAGAGCATAGATCCTATGAATTGATCCTCACAGTGTTTTACCCTCAACATCAGTGGGTAGCAGAGAGCCAGCAGAACCACTCAGTTCTACCTATGGAAGGTCCACTTGTACTTGGGGTATGCATGAATCAACACAGGAGAATAAGTAGGATTTAGCAAAAGACATGGAGGGAAGGGATGGTGATGGAGAGAAGTACCTGGTGATAATAGGGAGTATGGTCCTAAATCTGTACATCTGAAGCCCAGACAGGAATCCTGAACCACAGGACTAGTTAAAGCAGCAGGCAAAGGCAGGATATCAGAGTACAGCTGTTTGGAAGCAATTATAACTGATAAGTCATTAGTAAATATTGATGTACTTTAGCTCCCGTAGTCCTTTAAGACACCCCTGCTGATCATTCAAAAGAGCCTTCTAATGCCTATTTGGGAGATGAAGAAGCCTTTCTTGAATCTTTCTCATATTTATGAGCTCCTTGAGAACAGAGATTATGTTTTGTCTCTTTCTATACCCCAGTTCTTAGCACAATGCCTGGCACATATTGGACATTTAATAAATTTTTACTTGACTATTGACTGACATCTTTCTTGGCATGTGTCAAGGACAAGTATAAACAATATCTTAGTAACAAGTATGCCATGATTTTACACAAAAGAAAAATGTTTTCTGTCTGATATTCTTCTTTCTTTAAAAAATAATGTCCAACACTTTATCTCTGTCCTTGGAATATTGGATAGGCATCTTTTGGGAGCAGTTTATAGCAAATCCCTGACTAGATTGTAACAAAGCTCCAAGACAATCATGTTTTTGTAACTATAAGTTTTATTATTTACCTTATTCCTTATCTCATAGTTTTCTGAGAACATCCTTCAGTTTATCTGAAATTTCTTAGCATTTCACTGCCTGGAATAATAATAGCAATGATTTTTGTAGTGTTTTAGGTTTTGCAAAATGATTGACAAATATCTCATTGCATCTTTCCCACAACCCTGGGAGGTAGGCACTGTTTTTTTATCCCAGTTTTGCAGATGAATAAACTGAGGCTGAGAGAGGTTAAGTGACTTTCCAAGGGTCACATAGCTATTAAGTGCCTGAGGTTGGATTTGAACTCAGGTCTGTCTACACTCCAGACCCAGTGGTGCTATCCACTAGCTGCCTTCTGGAAGAGCTGTTTTGGATCTGCAAAACAGGAAATGATATGTAGTTATCAGTGATGATTATTCAGTAGGCCCATTCACTTAGGTCATTTGTAAACTACTTAAGGATAAGGACTATGTCTTCCACCTTTCTGTATTTCCTATAATGCCTAGTGAAGATAGAACTCTGCAGTGTAGTTGAGACACAGTAAGTATTTCTTGAATGAATGAGTCTGGGACACATGAATATTGAAGTCTTTGGCTGATGCCCAGAAATGGTGGTCTTGAAAATTGATGTTATCCTCTGAGTAGTTTCTAGGAGACATGGGAGTTCCATTGTTGTCATGTGGAGCTTCACAGGAAGGAATATAAGGGACTATATAGACTTTTATTCTATTTTTATCTCCTTCATTCATACTCAGGCCTTGGGAATTAATCAACAATAGGGATATTGACTGATTATTTGGAAACAGAATGTGTCCTAGTGGCCTCTGAAGATAAACTATATATTTTACATGCAAGCTTTGCTCATTTTTGCTCATGCTGCAGAATGATATCTTTGGGGGCGAGGGGAATATTACAGAGGGCTTACAGAGCCTAAACAGGCTGGTACTTGGGGAGTAAGGTGATTAAAAGCAAGTTGAAAACTCGTGAAATTTAATAGTTTTTTTTTAAACGGAAGTGCAAAATGTGACTCTTTGCCCTTATTCTAGCACCAGAGCAGAATGAATGGAAGACAAGCTTTCCCATCCAGAAACACTTGTCACACAAGTGAAGCAAATACTGAGAACTAGTTTCCCTCAAGCTGTTATCACAGACCAAACAAACCAAGACAAAACTGGTATATTTGTTTATTGACAGATATGCCCTCCAGATCACCATTTGAAAAGAAGACAGTGAGGAACATGGAGCGCTAGTCCCCAGGTCAACAGCACTCAACACATTAGGGGAAGAATCAATTGCTGGAGACTTTAGAGATATGAATTTGTATTTCTTTCTCTTTCTTCAAGTGCTAGTGATGAAGAAAGGATCAGGGAAAAAGCCTTAGGAAGATTAACTTTAGAAAGACATTAAGGCAGTTTTGTGAACAGTTTGTTGACAAGTGTTGGACAGTAGCAATTTTTAGGTTAGGCCCAAAGTGAAGAATGTTGTTCTATAGTGTGTGTGTGTGTGTGTGTGAGAGAGAGAGAGAGAGAGAGAGAGAGAGAGAGAGAGAGAGAGAGAGAGAGAGAGACAGAGAGAGAGAGAGAGAGAGAGAGAGAGAGAGAGAGAGGATAGAAGGACAGTCTTGGAATCAGAAAGAATTGATTTCAAATCCTGCCACTGACAGAATGGGTGATGTGAGCAAGTCACTTAACTTTCACTGAGTAAAAGCAAGCTCCCTGACATACACAGGAAGGTCTGCTATCACAGTTTCTTTAATTTGCTTTTCAAAAAGGAAAGATAACTTTTGGGGAGGTGGTATCAACAATCCCTTTAATCAAGCACATATATCATTCACTTAGTTCAGGGGGAAAAGTCAGCACCCTGAACTTCAGAGAAAATACAGAGAAATCAGGATCAACAGACAGGACTTTCAGTTACTTGAACATAAACAATACATACACCACAGAGAAACAGGCAGATCCAACTGTATAAACTATCATATACATAGTTACCAGAGAGGGAAGCACCAATATCTGGGTTTTCAAAGTCGGGGAACTACTTAGAGGCTTCCCAGAGTCTCATCTGGCACACAAGCCTTCTTCCAAAAACTAAACCCCAAAGTAAAACCCCACCTCAGAGTATTTTTACATTTTTTAGAGCCAGAGAGCATCACAACCTTTGAGAACCAATGAATTAGAAATTAACAAAAGGTATGAGCCTTTCCCCTAATCAAGCTTTCCTTAATGGACAGGCCCATTAATGGGTGGGACCCATTAGAATTTTAGGACCCAGAGGACCCCTGACACATCACAAATGACCTAGTAAAGGCTAAATGTGCATCAGATTTAAAAAAGAATATCAACTCTAAACTCCTCCACTCAGTTTAGGACTGCATGGAAGATTGCATAATTCTGTAAACATCCTGACTTGGGAAGTTAGACTAGGTAGAAGGTGTGATGCAAAGGGAGAAATGCTATGCCCCAGAGCCCCTCTATGACAGAAAAAAGGAAAGAAAGTCCCTGAGCAGAAAAAAGAGATAAGAGGGCCTGGAGTCCCTTAGTAAGAGAAAGACCCCAAGTAGAGCCCAGCATGTCCATGGTCCTATAATTCCCACAGCAGCAGGAGAAAAAGGCCTCCATGGGAAGAAAACCCAGGGCCCTGGTTTGACCAGAAAAGGCTGCATGCAACATCCTGGCAGCCCTGGCCTAATCAAGGGTCTAGACAGCGTGGGCTTGAACCTGTGCAGGAGACAAAGCCAAACATTTTCTGCTAAATGAAGTTTATATTTGATCTTGGAGGTAGAACAGTGGGACATTGCAGCTGAGTAGAGATGTGACACGAGCAGACTTACAATTTAGGAAAATCACTTTGGTAGCTGAGTATAGCTAACATGAGTGTCGCATGGATTGTAGTGGGGAAAGGCTGGAGATAGACTAATTAGAAGGCTATTGCAATAGTCTAGGTGAGAGGGGGGTGATAGATTGTTCAAGCAAGTGGCTGTAGGAGCGGAGAGCAGGGGATGTTGGAGATGCTGTGAAAGGAAAACGATGACAAGACTTGAAAAAAGAATGGGTTTGTGGTGCTAGTGCTTGTCAGGGATTGAGAATGATATCAAGTTTGTGAGCTTGGGTGGATGGAGGATAGTGGTACTGTAGACAGTAATATGTAAGTTGGGAAGAGAAGAAGGCTTTTTGGAGACATATAATGAGTTCTGTTTTGGAAATGTTGGGTTTGATATATCTATAAAACATCTAGTTTGAGACATCCAAAAGATATGATGAGGGATTGTGACTTAGGAAAAGGACTAGGCCTGGCAATATAGATCTGGAATCATCTTCATTGAAATGATAATTGAATTCATGGGCTTTGATAAGATCACAAAGTGAGATAATAGAGGGAGAAAAGTAGAGGATCCAGGAGAGAATCTTGAGGGATACACATGATTAGTAGTTGAAATATGGATGAAGATTTTGCAAAGGAGACTGAGAAATAATGGTGAGTCTGGTGGAAGTAGAAGAAATGAAGAATGGGCGTCCTGAGAATCTGAAGAGGAGGGAGCATTTCAGAGCATGTGGTGATCAACTGTCAGTCTGCAGAAGGGCTGATAAAGTTAAGGACTGAGGAGGTGTGTTCATGTAACTTAATGTTCTCTACAGAACTGAACATATGATATTGGAAACAGAAATACAGATTGTTACTTGTTAGTGTTGTGTGTGTCAAAAGCAGTACATGTATATTATTATGAGGTTAATGATCAAATAATAATACAGAAAATTAATGAGTGGATAAAATTTATTTTAATTCATAAAAATACAATAATAAATATTAATAATTAACAAAATATAAAATATGTGAAATTTACACCTTATGTACTTATAACACCCAACTACTCTACCTGTGGAACTCTTCTTAACTTTTAAAATGCTACACCAACACTATCACCACTATGAACCTTTCCTTGATCCTCCTAATTGGTAATCACCTTTTATCTCCTTGAACTGACACAGCACTTTGCATTGAATGTTTCTAATGCATTAGTCATTGATAGATGACCTTCACAAGTTCTACATGCCCAATTCAGCTTTCATGAAATATTGTGTATTATAGTTACCAGAATTGATACATTAACCCCCTACCAGCCTGCAAGTCAACAGACATGGTATCAGAGACAAGTGAGTAAAGGTTGATTTTGATTTTTGCCCTTTCTTACTGATAGAGAAGTGCTTTCTCTTCTCTGTTAAGTGTGTAAAACATATAAGGAATAGAAAGGTGTAAGGTACTATATTGGACTGCTAGGTGGTGCAGTGGATAGAGTACCAGATCTGGAGTCAGGGAGATCATCTTCCTGAGGTCAAATCTGGCCTTAGATATGTACTAGAGGCAAGATGCTGGGCAAATCATTTAATCCTGTTGCCTCACTTACTCATCTACAAATTGAGCTGGAGAAGGATATCGCAAATCACTCCAGTATCTTTCCCAAGAAAACCCCAAATGGGCTCACAAAGAGTCAGACACAACTGAAACCACCACCACTACCACCACCACCACATATTAAGCTAAGTGTGGGTCATTCCTTTAAAAGGGGTTACTGCTGCTCTTGCCTCAGAGAGAACTCAGCAGTCCAACCCAGTGGCCAGTTTGGTGATGAACTTTTCCATCACCATTGCTCTAGAGCTAGAAGGGACCTTAGAGGTTATCTCGTCCAATCCCTTCATATACAGATGAGAAAACTGAACACTAGAGAGATAAGTCACCTTCTAAAGATTACATAGTGATTATCAGAGGTAGAATTTGAACCCCTGTCCTCTGATTCTAGAATCAATGTTTTACTTTCTACTGTTTCACATTCTAGAGCTGGAGGACTTCTCAGAGGCCATCTGATTCAATATCCTTGTTTAACAGATGAGGAAACTGAGACTTGCGTAGATCACCCAGGTAATAAGCAATAGAGATGGAATTTGGGCTCAAACCATCTATTTCAAGAGCCAGTGCTTTTCCCATCATAGCATGTTGACCCTCTCACAGTGGACATAAAGTCTGTTGTCCATCCTGTATTCAAAGCCTCTCTTTATAGGAAGACTTGCTAGAACTGGTACTCTGTTAGCATAGACATTGAGAACTCAGAATTGTCTCCATGCCATAGATATCAGAGGAAGCCTTTGGTGGAAGATCTAGTAGTGAGTGTGTGTGTGTGTGTGTGTGTGTGTGTGTGTGTGTCTGTGTACGTGCGCGCGTGCGGGTGTTCATACACATAATTGTATGCCCATGTATTTTTTCCCTAAAAAAAAGACTGCTCCCTTTCTTGATTTCCTATATAAAATTGGATATAGAAAAAAAGATCAAACTTCATGCTAGTAGGAAAATGTTAATGAGGTTAAACAGTTGAGGTACTTTGGACAGCTCTACCTAGTGATTTTTTTTGTTTTCTATGCAATAACAGAGATACCAGAGAGAAGAGAAAGTGCTCAGGTGAAAGGTACAACTGGGTTAAGAATTCCTTAATTAAGGTTTCAAAGGTATTCAATGCTTTCAAATAATTTTCAGTGCATTTCATGAGCTTTATCAGCACAACATGAAAAAATTGCTAGCCTGCAGCTTTTCAATCTCCTAGCAAAAGTCATATTTTCTTTTTATCTTCCCAAACTGCTCAATAAATGTTTGTTCTGGAAAGAATTCTCTAAGGATCTGTTCTACCTACCCCTTAACCTCCAACACAAAGAATCACATATAGCAGATGTGATTATACAGAAACTATTGAGACCATTTTTTTTATTTAAAAAATTGGTAGATAATTTTAACCATTATTCCATCATAACTTCAAAATGGAAACATTCTCTGGAAAAATTATGGGGATGGTTATGTTTAAATAATTCATGGAGTTTCAAATCTATTGGCAGGGGTGGAGTTGGAGGGGAGTGTCTCACCATCAAATCATTTATTTTTCTCTGTATTGAATTTTGGTACTTGATTTGAATCCAATGTTGGTATTACTGAGGCCTTCAGGACTGGTTGAAAAAGAAATAATTTAATCAGAGGTAGCATTAGACAAATTGGCCAATCGGCCTGACTGATGCTATTTATTTTCTTTTAAAAATATTTAAAATCAAATTTGATATTTTCATTTAATAAGCACATATGCTCTTCTTCCTTCATATCTCCCCCTCAAATGGAAAAAAAAACCAAGAAAAACAACTTCCTGTAATAAACGTGCATAGTCAAGGAAAACAAATGAACACAATGGTCATATCAAACATATATAGTCCCTCACCTCCCTGTCAGGATGTACATAGCATTCTAAATAATCAACGCTATGGAAATATGATTGTTTGTTGTGCTGGTATAAATTAAATCTTTCAAAATTGTTCATATGCGTAATATTATATATTGTAGTATAGCTTATTTTCCTGGTTCTATTCACTTAAATGGCAAGGAGAGTTTGGATGAAAGTATAAAGATAGAATCATCAGAATTTGTCTGTTATAACTGAGGTCTTCAATAGACATTACTGGCAGACTGATCATATTATGGTCATGAGTACAAGTCTCTCCTCACAACTTTACAGAATCCAGTAATATGCCCTGTGAAACTGTGTAGAGAAAAAACTTACATCTGGATTTGTTTGAATGTTAGGGAGTTAAAATCTTTTGAACCTACATAAATTTTCTTTTTGTTGAAATGGAATTATCCCAACTCCCAACTTGCATTTGAAAACATTGCCATGAACTGGTATGTTCTAAAGGATGCTCTTAAGTTCTCTATGTCAACCCTACCCAGATGCCTTGTTGTGGCATAAAGGTTAATGTTTGAAAGTTATAACACTTCAAGATGAACTCTGGTGGGTCTTACCAAGCTGAAAGATATTCAAATACAGCCTGATAATGAGCTATCTGAGTTGTCCAAACACCAGCCTGATTAAATTTAGAGAAGCTGATTACAAGGATGACACAGGATGATATATTGGATGAAGAGTAAAACATTGATCCTTGAAATAGTAAAGATGAAATAAAGGTATAATAGTAAAGATGAAATAAACTGAGCTGCTTATTTTGGGTCTTGCTCCTCCAAAGCTTTCACAAGCAAAACTTTACCAAAGACTCCCCCTTCTCTCTAATCCACTACTTGCAGAAACTCTCTCCCCAGTCACCAAGGGGGTTCTGCTTGGGGAGTAGTTAAGCATCTGCTGTGTACAAGCCTACACATAGCAATTCCCTTGATGGAAAAGGAGACGAGTGCTCTAAGGGAACGTTTCTGTGGAGAGAAGAGAAGTATCCTAATTAAGATGGCTTGGAAAATGCTGAGAGATGATGAGGCATTATTTGGTCTGATTTGTGTAGCACTGGAGTCTAAATCCTGGCATGCATAGGACAATTGCAGAATCAGAGTGATGTACACAGGGCAAGGCAGGAAGAAGTTAGTAGAACTAACCTATTTTTTTAATTGCATTTTATTTTCCCCCAGTTACATGTAAAAACAATTTTTAACATTAGTTTTTAAAGCTCTGAGTTTCAAATCCTTTCCCTTCCTTGCTCCCACTCTGCCTCATTGAGAAGGCAAGTAATCTGATATGTATTTTACATGTATAGTATGTATTTTACATGTATAGTCATGCATGATATTTCCGTATTAGTCATGTGTTATGGCAAGCAAAGTAGGATCTTTTGCTGTTTTTATTTTAGTATAATCAAGTACCTCTGATTGAATCTTGCCTTTATCAAGAGTCTTTACTAGGAGTAAAGTACAGAAAGAAGAGTTTCTTTAACTAGAAATAGTTTATGTATTTGTATTTTTAATTACTTTAATGTGATTAAAGATCTTCCCCACTCATTAATGGGCCTGCGGAGATTTGTAGGAAGGCCCATACCTTTTGTTAATGAGGCACTGGTTCTCAAGTGTTGTGATACCCTCTGGCTCTAGAAAGTGTATAAAGACTCAAAGGTGTGGTTTTACTTTGGGGTTTAGATTTTGGAAGAAGGTTTGTGTGCCAGATGAGACTCTGGGAAGCCACTAAATAGTTCCCCAGCTTTGAAAACCCAGATGTTGGTGCTTCCCTCTCTGGTAACTACATATGTGTAATAGACAGTTGGATCTGTCCGTTGATTCATGATGTATATATTGCTTACTGTCAGACAGTTTGGAAATGCTATCTGTTGAATTAGATTTCTCTGTATTTTCTCTGAAGTCCAGGGTGCTGAATTTCCCCCCTGAACTAAATGAATGATATATGTGCTTGATTAAAAGAGATTGTTAACTGCCTCCAAAGTTGCTGTCCTTTTAGAAAAGCAGATCAAAGAACCTGTGATAGCAGGACCCCTGTTTATGTTGGGGTGCTTACTGTTGTATCATGTTGTGAAAGAAAGCACAGACCAAGAAAAAACCTCAAGAAAAAAATTAAAAAAAAATTGAAAAAAAGTATACTTCAATATGTATTCAGACACCATCAGTGCTTTCTTTGGGGATGGACAGCATTCTTTACCATAAGCTCTTCAGAGATGTATTGGATCATTGCATTGCTGAGAATAGCTAAGTCAGTCATAGCTGATCATCTACAACATTGCTGTTACTTTATACACACTACATTTTACTTTCCATCAGTTCACTTCATTCTTTCTAGATTTTTTCTGAGACCATCCTGCACATCCTTTTTTATAGAACAATAGTATTCCCATACTCACATATCACAATTTGTTCAATCATTCCCCAATTGATGGGCATCCCTTCAATTTCCAGTTTTTTGCCACCAGAAAAGAGGAACTATAAATATTATACATATAGGTTATTTTCCTTTACTTTTTTATCTCTTTTGTGATAAAGCCCTAGTAGTGGTATTGCTAGGTGAAAAGGTTTTTATAGTTTTATAAACATGGTTTTATAGGCTTTGGGCAAAGTTCCAAATTGCTCTACAGGATGATCAAATTAGTTCACAGCTCCACCAACAGTGCATTAATACCTTCTTTTCCCACATTCCCTCCAATAATTGTCATTTTCTTTTTCTCTCCTATTAACCAATCTAATAGGCATGAGGCAGTACCTCATATTTTTTTCAATTACATTCCTCCAATCAATAGTGAGTTAGAGCATTTTTTTCATATGGCTATAGATTATTTTGATTATCTCATCTGAAAACTGCTCATATTTTCTTATTATTTATCAATTGGGGAATGGCTCTTAGTTTTATAAATTTGATTCAGTTCTTCATATGTTTGGGAAATGAGGCCTTTATCAAAGAAACTTGCTTCAAATTTTTTTCAGTTACTATTGCTAACTTTTCCTCTTTCTTATTCCCCCTCTTTATTCCATTCTCTTTCTCCTTTACCCTGTCCATCCTCAAGTGTTCTGTTTTTTCTACCTAAATCAATTTATTTATTCAGTGTCATACCAGTCAAACTGCCAGAAAATTATTTTCTAGAGCTAGAAAAAATAGTATCAACATTCATCTGGAAAAGAAAAGGTCCAGAATATCAAGGGAATTAATGAAAAGAAATACTAGGGAAGGTGGCCTAGCCATTCCAGATCTCAAATACTGGCTAAGAAATAGAGGGTTATATCAGTGGAATAGGTTAGATGCACAACACACAGTAGTCAATGAATACAGTAGTCTACTGTTTGATAAACCCAAGTACCCCAGGTTCTGGGATAAGACCTCTCTGTTCGACAAAAACTGCTGGGAAAACTGGATAATAGTGTGGCAGAAACTGGTCATAGATCAGTGCCTGACACCATACACCAGAATAAAGTCCAAATGGGTACATGATCTAGGTATAAAGGCTAATACTGTAAACAAATTAGGGGAGCAAGGGGTAGTGTATTTGTCAAATTTATGGAGAATGGAGAAATTTATGACCAAACAAGAGATAATGTTATGAAACACAAAATGGATATCCCTTCAATCTCTTTCTGATTAGTTATTCAACCCCCTTATCGTCTGTGGACTGAAGGCTCTGAAAGTAGCAGCTGCTGCTGATTCAGTGACTCCCAAGGCTTACTCTTGGTTTGCTGGGGTTGGATCTGTGTTGGCACAGCCTGTGCTGAACTCTGTTCCATTCTCACCCATGTGTGACACATCATTCATGCTGACCTTAGTTTTCTTTGGCTGGAAAATAATTTCACTCCTATCTTTTTGTGGGTTCTCCTGCTCCAGGAATTGTCTTACACAATTATTTAAATGTGTTTGGAGGGGTTTGGGGGAGAGTTCAGGTGAGTGACTACCCTTTCTCCACTCCTCTAGAACTAGTCTTTTAATGATAAGGAAACAAACTCATAAAATTAATTCTTTGTTAGAGGAAAGTCAAACAAAAATGAAACCTCAGAGTACTTCCTGTCCCATGATATAGTCACATCCTATTTTTTCAAGTTTCAGTTTGCAATCCATAATTCAAGCCAGAATTCATTCCTTCCAATTAATTAACATTTGAGGACCTATCATGTCCACAGCAGTGTGCTAGAAACAAAGAGAAATAAGACAGGGCCCCTTCTCTCACTAAACTTGTAATCTAATAGGGAGAAGAATGTATATACGTAGATAGTATAAGTAAGAATGTAATAAATGTGTGGTTACTAAGAATTAGAAATTGAAGGGATGCTCATCAGTTGGAGAATGGATAAAGTCAATGGTATATGATTGTAAAAGAATATTATTGTGTTATAAGAAATGACAAACAGGATGATTTAAAAAAAACCTGGAAAGACTTACATGAACTGATGCAAAGTGAAGTCAACAGAACTAGGAGAATGTTGTACACAGTAACACACAGTAGCAATATTGTTCAATGAAGTGCTGTGAATGACTTGGCTGTTTTTAGAAAAGTCAATTCCAAAGGACTAATGATGAAGCATATTATCCACCTCCATAGAAAGAACTGATATTGATTGAATACAGACTGAAGCATGCTATTTTTCATATCTTTTCATTTTTTCTTTTACTTGAGTCTTTTTGTATAAAATGACTAATGCAGAAATATTTCTCATGGTTGCACATGTATAACCTGTATATTATTGCTTACCATCTCATAGAGGTGATGGGGGGAGGGAGGTAAGTAGGGATGAAGGTATAAAGTTTGGAAGTCAATATTTTAAAATAAAATGTTTTAAATAATTAAAAATAATGTTATAAATGCCTAAGAGGTATCTAAATAAAGTGCCATGAGGTACAGGTAGAAGAGTAAACAATCATTTCTTATCTGGAATAAGGTGGAAAATTAGCAAAGGCTTCATTAAGGAGTTGGCATTTGAGCAGGACTTTGAATTATGGGTATGATTTCAAAAGGAAGCAATGAAGGCAACTAGAATTTATTGAGTGCTTACTATGTACCAGGCTCAGTGCTAAGCCCTGGTGATACAAAGAAGACAGAAAGGTAGACCATGTAGCTGGAGGCATAGTTTTTAAGTCCAGAGAAAGTCAGGAGCAAAGTTGGAAGGAGAATTATGGAAAGCGGTCTGAATCTTCAAGCACATCTCACCAATGGGAGAGGGAGATCTTGTTGAAGGATGTTCCATGATGGATGGCTTTTGGGTGGTAGGTTGTTATAGAAACTGACTGAAATTCCAGGATGAGCCAGCATTAGAGAGGCCATGGTTCTGAAGTTCAGAGAAAGTCATGACTAGAACCCAGAGAGGGATCAAGTGAAGATATGAGGGAAGTCATTCAAGTTTGAGCAGGGATTTGAATATTAACATAGATAGTAGTGGTTTGCATAGATAACGACTCTTTACAGGACACAATTCTTTTCACTCACACTATGTTTGGGGCATTACATGGGATTTTATATATTCCCAGGGACAGAGATGAGAGAACAGACATACTTGTGTGCGTAACTGTCTTAACAGCCCAAATGGTTCAAGAAGGAAAGGATGCTGGTTCTGCTTTAACATCTACCTCTGAGATAATTTTGGGTATTCTTTAACCATAATTAAGTGTAAGCTAAACAGGACTAGCCCACTACAAAATCTATGAAACAAGCAAAGCTTATCTTCATTGGTCCTACATACCTGATCATAGGTGTTTGGTTTCCAAAGAAGTTCATAGCCCTCTATCATTGTTCCCATATGCTCCTGACCTTTCTTACCTCCATTTTTATCTTTTCCCCAGTCCCAGTAACCTGTATTCTTTTTTCTCAGATTTCTATTTTCTATTGTGATAAAACATATTAGGTATTTAATCCCTTTGTTATACTTCACAAATTAGATAATTGCTTTAATGTGATTAAAATACACATATCTCTAGAACAAGGGTTTCTAACTTTTTTGTGTGTGCATATCATTGGACCCCTTTGGCAAATGGCAAAGTCTGTTGACTCATCAGAATAATATTTTTAAATGCAAAAAATAAAATACATAGGATGACAAAGGAACAGATATAATTCTCCTCATTTGTCCAAGACCACAAATCTTCTTAAATCTATCCAACAGCCCCTTTGTGGGTCCCACAAATCCCTTGATTTAAGAGGTCTTTAGAGAGTGAATCTAAAAGGTGAAACTTAAAGAACTATGTCACACTGACTACTAGGGCAGATGAATTTCTCAGTCCATACCATGTCATATCATTCCCCACTATTCTTCTGCATGGAGCTAGCCTTGGTCTTCAAGAACTAAGAAACAACTTAGGAGTTGAATGTGATGTCTATGGCAGAAGTGAGTCATGCAGTCTTAAAGAGCATAAAATATGATCCAATGCAAACTTCTTGGGACCAAATCTTGAGATTTTGCTAGATTCCGGAATGCCCTATACTGCATCAGCAACTTTTAGAATCTTTCTTATCCTTCAAGGCCCAATTCAAATTCACTTGTTCCTGGAAACCTTTCCGTAAAAGTCAGTGAAAAATGATCTCTTCATTTTAATTTTCATAGCATTTTATTTGCACCTTTCTTCTACATTTATTTCATTCTTCCAGTTCTGGTTATTGTATGTTTTTATCTCCTCTATTAGACTTTAGGTTCTTTGGGCAGCAATTAGGATTAATCAATTTTTTAAAAAATCAAATTTTTAAAAAATAATTAAAAATTAATCAATTTTTAAAAAATTTTTTAAAAATCAAGTTAAGTCAAGACAAACATTTTTGGAGTGAGAAATCTGGGAGTGGTATGAGAAACTGAGAAGGCTTGTAAGCGCAGGGGCTTGCACATAGTAGGACCTGAATGTTCATTGTCTTTCATTCTCAGAGAGGACCATGATATCTGGAATATGATATCCCGATGTGACTTACAGGGGAATTGGGTTTAAGTAAGGGAGGGCTGTGCAAAGTCACCAGCCTCACTTTCTTCTTTAGAGGCATCTGGGTCCAGTGGCAAGAAATAGATCAGGACACCTGCAGATGGCCCCCAGGTACTGAATAAATGTTTGTTAAATGAGTACATCTCTATTGAATCAAGGAGAGGGTTGATTGGAATGTATCAGACATTTGAACTGGACAAACTGGCAGGTTGACTTTCTATTATGAAGATACATAGTCCATCAGGATCCCAGATACGAATGGTTTATTAACTATGTGCTGCTTAGATTTCTTCATGATCATTTCCCTCATTATTATTAAAACAGTTAATGAGTATCTATTATATTTAGATACTATGATGTTTTAATAAATATTTTTTGATTGATGATGAAAAAATTGCCACGAATTTTATCCACCATTTCTACAGGAAAACAAAGCTCACATTAACTCCTAGACCAACGTGAAGTTTGTGTACTTGTTTGCATTTTATAACATCATTTCAATATCATTTCTCCCCTTGGTTTTCATCATACTTGTCAAACTAATTTTAATGGTCCCTTGTTTCACAATATTTTTTCATCTGTACTAGAAAGCATGAGGATATACAGTCTAATTTTGTTCCTATTACTTCTTTCCTTTAATTTATTGTAATAGGACTGGATGCTCTTGAAGGCATGTAAGTTCTTCCATTTTCATTTTCATAAAATATCTTGCAGTTAATTGGCATTCTATCCTGGTTTCTTTCAAACATTTTCTTAGAGTTTCCCACTTAATTCTCCAAATAGAATTTGAGGCTGCCTTTTGATTATGGTACAACAGATATTTTTTAAAGAATCCCTCATGCTTCAATATGGCTACCTCAACTCCATTATCACCTATAAAATGCTCTATTGGTCTTGTGGAACTAGAGAATGCCCACAGAAAAGGTTGTATATAATCAAATTATACTAATTTCTTTGAAATAGTTATGCATCTCTCTTGGATGGTAAATAGACATCTCCATAGCCATCTCAATTTTTTTTTTTTATAGAGACAAGGATCATCCTTAAACACCAGTTCAGGGATTCTTTACCTGGGACTCACAGACCTATAAGGGTTCCATGGATAGATTTCAGAGGGTCTGTGAAATTAGATGGGAAAAAAATCATTTGCTTATTTTTTATTGTAATTGGTACTATGTATTTTATTTTATTCATTTAAAATATGACACTGAGAAGGGTTCTATGGACTTTACCAGACTGCCAAAGGGTCCATGACACAAAAACTTCTAAGAATTTCTCCATAAGAAGTAGAAATAGTTATAAAGAGGAGGAAAAAAATTAATTTTATAATTTATGGGATCACATATTAGCATGTAGGCTCTGGATTCACTCTTCCAACCTCAACCTGCATTGTCAAACTGAACCCCCAGAGTTCAGCTTGTTATATCATATCCTTTGTTATATATATCCTTTGGAGTCATGGAGTAATCTTGAAGGGCTTGTAGTGTCTTTCTTGAACTGTTATCTGATATTTTCTTTTTCCTGCACTCTTTTCTCCCCACCACATCTTTTCTAGTGAATATTTCCTTTTGTTTCCAGTTCTTTGCCATCACAAAAAGTGCTAGTGTAACCATTTTGGTATATATGGCTCCTTTATTTGTTATCCTTGATCTCCTTGAAGCATATTTCTAGTGATAGAATCTCTGGGTCCAAGTATATAGACATTTTAATCACTTTCTTCACACAATTGCAGATTGCTATCCATGAAGGGTGGACCAGTTCATGGCTGTACCAGTAGATCATTAGTTCTCTTGTCTTTCCATGACACTTAACAATAGTTACAGTTATAAGTTTTTTGTCATCTGTTAATTTTCCAGATGATAGGTAAAATGTGAGTGTTATTTTGTTTTTCCTTTATTCTTATTAATTTGGAGAATTCTTTCATATTTAGTAGCAAATAGTTTGCAGTTCTATATTTGATATCCTTTCGTTGCTTATCTATTGGAGAATGACATATTTCTACTAGTTGTTTATATATCTTATGTCTCTGTTAGTTGCATATAAATTTTGGATACCAGATCCTCATTTAAAAATATTTGATGCAGAGATTGCCCCAAGTAACTGCTTCTCTTCTTGTCTTAGTAGCATTAATTTTGTTCATACAAAAGCTTCACAATTGCATAGAGTTGGAATAATTTATTTTATATTTTACAATTGTTTATCCCTTTTATGATTAAGGATTTATTATCATTCCTCACCCTCTATCCAACCATAGCTCCAAAAAAGACTTCCATCTTGTTCTCTTCTAATTTTTCTTTTATGTTGGTCCACTTTGAGAATGAAGGACAAATTACAACAATGATCTTTAATATTTAGGCAATATATACATTTAGATTTCATTTGATATATGGTTTATATTGTTGAACTAAATCTATTTTTTGCCCAATTACTTTCTAATTTTTCTATCGACTGTTGTCAAATAGGGAGTAATTTATAGGTAATTTATGTTTTGGGAGTTCCTATACCCTGCGTTACTGAATTCAGTTATGTCTGTTTCTTCCTTTGTTAGTCTGTTTCAGTGCTTTACTCTTCTGAATTGTTTTGATGGTTATAATTTAATAATATATGCTGAGGTCCGGAAATTCCATTCTTTCTTAATGCCATTTTTCATTATTCCCTTTATATTACAGATTTTTTGTTCCTCCAAATGAAATTTATTCTTATTTTGTCTAGCTATGTAAAGCATTTTCTTGTTAGTTGGATTGCTGTAACACTCAGTCTATCAGTTAATTTTGTTATTAGTTTCATTTAAATTATATTGATAGGGCCCACCCATGAACATAAGACTCTCTCCCTGAACAATGATTTGTCTTTTTTTCTATAAGGAACATTTTGTATTGTATCTATATAGTTGTATCAAATACTTAGCTCCTTTGCTCCTCTGATTTTCCAATGATCCTAAGTACATAGACATTTCCCAAACAACTCCCCAAACAAACAAAAACCTCCCAAACAAACCCTAGAAAGAACACTTTAGAAAGCACGACAGAACAAGTGCAAAGAGCCCAAGGACAGAGGCATATGCCGTGCATTCAGCTCTTATGGAAGCTTATAGTATATTTTCCCTCTATTGCAATGAGGAAAGAGACACTTGAGTCTCTGAAATGAGCATGCAAGGAAAAGTTCCCCACTTTTGTATGTATTCTCATTTCCAGTTCAGCAGCCACTGTCTTCACAATGTAGTAAGCAAAGGAAAGTGTCTTAAAACATCTCTGCATGTTCTGGAGATGAAATAATGCTATATATATTCCTAATGGCTTGAGATATCATTGGCCAGTATTTAGTATTTAATCTGATTTGGCAGTATTTTGAGCACTCTGTAGTAATTTTGAATGGTATTTCTCTTTTCAATATCATTTTCTGATTTTTTCTTTTTATTAATTAATTAATTTTTATTTTTCAACATTCCCTTCCACAAGATTTTGAGTTCCAAATTTTCTCCCCATCTCTCCCCTTCCACACCCAAGACAGAGTACATTCTGATTACCCCTTCCCCCAATCTGTCCTCCCTTCTATCACCCCATTCCCCCTTCTCTTATCCCTTTTCCTTCTATTTTCGTGTAGGGCAAGATGAATTTCTATCCATTCCCTATATATCTTGTTTCCCAGTTGCATTTAAAAACAATTTTTAACATTCATGTTAAAAGACTTTTTAGTTCCATATTCTCTCCCTTCCCCCCTCCCCACCCACCCTGATTGAGAAGGCAAGCAATTCAATATGGGTTATAAATGTGTAATCATGCAAAACACTTCCATAATAGTCATGTTGTGAGACTATATTTTCCTCCATCTTATCCTACCCCACATTTATTCTGTTCTCTCCTTTGATCCTGTCTCTCTTTAGAAGTGTCTGCTTTAATTACCTGCTCTCCCAATCTTCCCTCCCTTCTATCATCATCCCTCTGTTATCCCTTCCCCTCACTTTCCTGTAGAGTAGGATAGATTTCCATATCCAATTGAGTGTATATATTATTCCCTCCTTAAGCCAAATCCGATGAGAGTAAGGTTCCCTCATTCACTCTCACCTCCCCCCTCTTCACCTCCACTGTAAAAGATTTTTCTTGCCTCTTTTATGTGAGATAATTTACCCCATTCTACCTCTCCCTCTCTCCTTCTCCTAGTACATTCCTCTCTCACCCCTTAATTTTATTTTGTAGATATAATCCCTTCATATTCAACTTACCCTGTGCGCTCTCTCTCTCTCTCTGTCTCTCTCTCTGTCTCTCTCTCTCCAACTTACTAAAGTTGAGAAAGGTCTGATGAGTTAAAAATATCATGTAACAGTTCAACATTAATAGGTTCCTTATGATTTCTCTTCCCTGCTTACCTTTTCATGCTACTCTTGAATCTTGTATTTGAAAGTCAAATTTTTTTCCTCTATCACCCAGGTCCTATAGACCTTTCCTACTGACCTTGTAAGTTGCCTTTGGCATTTGTGAGTTGGAAAGTTTGAAAACCATTACAGCTACTGGTGATTCAGTCCCCTGAGGCCTACTCCAGGTTTCCTGGGGCCTGGTCTGTGCTGGTGCATTTTGCGCTGCACTGAGTTCTGGTCTCAGACTTGTGCAGACCTCAGACCTTTCCTGTAGATCTTCCAGGTTGTCTTAGTTTGGAAATTTGTTTCACCCTTTATTTTTGTGGGTTCTGTTGCTCTAGACTTTATTTATAGTCATTTTTACAGGTATTTGGAGGGATTTGAGGGAGAGCTCAAGCAAGTCCCTGCTTTTACTCCACCATCTTGGCTCCATTGCCTGAATTTTTTTTATTGCTATATAGAAATGCTCACTGCACTCTGGATTAATTCATATAGGTCTTCCAAGGTTTCTCTGAAATCCTCCCTTTTGCCATTTCTTATTATACAATAATACTCCATTATGCTCATATACCATGATATGGTCAGTTGTTCCCCAATTGATGTGTACCTCTTTTGTTTTCATTTCTGTACCACAACAAAAAAAGCTTCTATAAATATTTTTGCATGTATGAAATTCATGTAACATCTTAAACTTGGATTTAAGAAATCAACTTCACAAATAAAAGATGGAAGAGATATTGCTAGATATCAGTTTATGCACAATATATCCAATATATCTGGGTATTTTAATGAACTCTAAGATTGGTATCAGTCAGTAGAATGATAAGGCAGCCAAGAAATTGTAATGTGATCTTCATTCTGATTGCTTCTTCTGGATGCTCTCCAGCTCATCAGTGTTCTTTCTAAAATGTGGTACCCAGCACTGAATACAGTACTCCAAGTGTCATTTGTCAAGTTCACCTCCTTAGTATGGGTTATTGTATCTTAATGAAGCAGACTGTGATACCATCTTTTGGACTACTATATTACACTGGTGAATCATATTGACAATCCGTTGTTTCTCCCCTCAATTATTTTCATATTGTGGTGGCATTTCATAAAATCTTTGTCATCTAGTACATGTGAAGCTGAGCCTCTGAACTCAACTATAAGACTCTATCACTATTAGATTTCATCTTATTATATTCCATCTAGTATTCTAGCTTGTCAAGACTGTCATTCAGAATCGTAGTTTTGTATCATCTGTAAAATTGATCAATATTCTGCCTCTGCCTTTATTTAAATCATTTATAAAAATATTAAACAATACCAGCTCAAACATAAATCACTTCTATACCCCACTAGATGTTACCTTCCATATTGAGTCAAGAAGGTCTGGGCTTCGGTGGAGGAAGGGGAATTTGGTAAGTGAAGGACTGGTTAAAAAGATGGTCTTTAAAGATGGGATTTGCCTTGAAGAGGAAAATATAGAAACTATGAACTCTTGGTCATAGATAAGATGCACCTAATGAATTCTGGGAAAATGTATGCCTCAAAAATCATGAGATTTGGGGATTTAAGTTGAAATATGAAATAGAAGGAGAAAACTGCTCACATATATTTCTTCAAATCAAACACTATAAATAGAGGCAGGTAGAACATAAAGAGAAATTAGGAAGCCCTCTATAGGTTTTAAAGTTTCAGAAAACAGTTGTAAGGAAGAGCTCAGCCTAAGAGTGAGGCTTCACTCCTCTCTGTACCCTTCCAGTGATGATCAAAACGGCCCTCCCATTCTGCCCACAATGAGAAATGCGGGGACCTAAAAGAGAGAAAACCACTTTGTGGTAATAATTATATTAGTAATGGTAACAATTATGTCTCACACACCAACTGGTTTTCTTCCTTTTGGCATTGCTCTGTTACCATTCTGTTCCTGTCCTCTTAACTATAAAACTAAGATGTTCAGAAGTTTTGCGTGTTTTAAAATTTAAGAGGAAACAAAGGGGTCCATAGTAAAATGACAGCAAAGCCCTTCAAAAAAACAACTCAATCCTCTAAAATAATTCTTACCCATCATATGCTCCTCCAGAAAATGGGAAGAAGAGGATACAAACTAGAAGAATCTTGAACCAGTGATTTAAACGTATGAAGATGGGATAGACTATTTGCAGGGAAGTGATCATTTGAAAATTGCTAAGCCTAACTGAAAATGACTGGGCTGCCCTATTTAGATGTAGAGAAACCTTTCTTAGTGGGACTACCCATTTATAAGTAGACAATAGAAACATAGAATGCTAGAGTTGAAGGAACCCAGGGACTTTCTTGGTCATGGGTTCTTAACCTGGAGTCTGTGAACCTAAAAAAATATTGATGACTGTATTTCATTATAATTGATTACCTTTGTAATCATATGCATTTCATGTTATGCTTTTAAAATCATCATTCTGAGAAGGAGCCTATAGATTTCACTATACTGCCAAAGACCTAGAGGGTGGTCCATAACACAAAAAAGGTTAAGGACCCCTTCACTCAGCCCCAATCTATTTTATTTATTTAATAAAAATTTACTTATTTAAATTTTTACATTCATTTTCACAGATTTTTGGGTTTCAAATTTTTTCCCCTTTTATCCTCTCCCCTCACCCCAATACACTGAGCAATCTAATTTTCCCTATCACCAAGCTGCCCTCTCTTCTATCATCACTCCCTTCTCTTGTCCCCATCTTCTCTTTTGTCCTGTAGGGCCAGATGACTTTCTATTCCCCATTAACTGTATGTCTTCTTTCCTAGTAGCAACAACAATACTAAACAGTTGTTCCTAAAACTTTGAGTTCCAAATTCTCCTCATCCCTCCCTCCCCACCCATTCCCTTTGGGAAGGCAGGCAATTCAATATAGACCCTATCTGTGTAGTTTTGCAAATGACTTCCATAACAGTTGTGTTATGTAAGACTAACTATATTTCCCTCCATCCTATCCTGCCCCCATTGTTTGTATTCTGTCCCTCCCCAAGTGCTAACTTCAAATTGCTCCCTCCTCCCATTGCCCTCCCTTCCATCATTGCCCCCACCCCCCACTTATCTCCTTCTCCCCCACTTTCCTGTATTGTAAGATAGGTTTTCATACCAAAATGAGTGTGCATTTTACTCCTTCTTTTAGTCGAATGTGATGAAGGTAAACTTCATGTTTTTTTCTCAGCTCTCCTCTTTTTCCCTCCACTAAAAAGTCTCCTGCTTGCCTCTTGAATGAGATATAATTTATCCCATTCCATTTCACCCTCTTTCCTCCCACTACATTTCTCTTTCATCATGTACCTTAATTTCTTTTAAGATATGGTCCCATCCTATTCAATTCACTCTGTGCTCTCTGTCTCTGTATGTGCATGTATGTGTGTATGTGTGTGTGTGCACGCGTGTACAAGTGTGTGTGTGTGTGTGTGTGTGTGTATGGACCCACCAACTACCCAGATACTGAAAAGTTTTAAGAGTTACAAACATTGTCTTTCCATGTAGGAATGTAAACAGTTCACTTCTGGGAAGTCCCTTAAGACTTCTCTTTGCTGTCTACTTTTTCATGCTTCTTCTCATTCTTGTGTTTGAAAGTCAAATTTTCTTTTCAGCTCTGGTCTTTTCATCAAGAATGCTTGAAAGTCCTCTGTTTCATTGAAAGACCATATTTTCCCTTGAAGTATTATACTCAGTTTTGCTGGGTAGGTGATTCTTGGTTTGAGTCCTAGTTCCTTTGACTTCTGGAATATCCTATTCCACGCCCTTCGATCCCTTAATGTAGAAGCTGCTAGATCTTGTGTTATCCTGACTGTATTTCCACAATACTGGAATTGTTTCTTTCTAGCTGCTTGCAGTATTTTCTCCTTGACCTGGGAATTCTAGAATTTGGCCACAATGTTCCTAGGAGTTTCTCTTTTTGGATCTCTTTCAGGCAGTGAAATACTGATTTTGCCCTCTGGTTCTAGAATATCAGGGCAGTCTTCCTTGATAATTTCATGGAAGATGATGTCTAGGCTCTTTTTTTGATCATGGCTTTCAGGTAGTGCCATAATTTTTAAATTGTCTCTCCTGGATCTATTTTCCAGGTCAGTTGTTTTTCCCATGAGATAGTTCACATTCTCTTCCATTTTTTCATTCTTTTGGTTTTGTTTTGTGATTTCTTGGTTTCTCAGAAAGTCATTAGCCTCCCTCTGTTCCATTCTAATTTTGAGAGAACTATTATCTTCAGTGAGCTTTTGAACCTCTTTTTCCATTTGGCTAATTCTGCTTTTGAAAGCATTCTTCTCCTCATTGGCTTTTTGAATCTCTTTTGCCAATTGAGTTAGCTTATTTTTGAAGTTGTTATTTCTTCAGCATTTTTTTGGGTCTCCTTTACCCAGGTATTGACCCATTTTTCATGCTTTTCTTGCATCTCTCTCATTTCTCTTCCCAGTTTTTCCTTCACCTGTCTAACTTGATTTTCAAAATCCTTTTTGAGCTCTCCCATGGCCTGAGCCCACCAGACATCCACCTGGGATGTCTGGGATACAGGCCCTCCCCCCCTCCACGTCTTTCCCTGATGGTAAGAATAGTTCCTCATCATCAGAATTGAAAGGTGGGAACATCTGTACCCCATCAAAGTCGTTTTCTATAGTCTTATTTTTCTTCCCTTTTCTGGGCATTTTCCCAGCCAGTTACTTGACTTCTGAGATTTCTGTCCACTCCCGCCTAGATCTTCCCAGCTAGTGCTTGGAGTCTGAGATTCAAATGGGCTTTCCACGGCAGGCGTGGCTGCTATTCAATGTGAGCTTAAGTTCTGGTGCTAGGGTGTGGGCAGGGCCGCCTCCCAGGCTCAGTTCCCTCAGGGGGTTTATGCAGAGACTTTCAGTAATGGCCCTGAACTTCAGCCTGCTCCTTGGGGAGTTCCGGGCCACCGCCGCTGCCTCTGCCACTGCCTCTGCTGCTGCCTCTTCCGTTGCCTCTGCCACTCCCTCTGCCACTGCCTCCTGAGGGGGCCCGAGCCACTGAGACACCCCGCTCCCCTCTCGGCCAGCCCAGACGTCTCTCTCACTGACCTGTAGCGTCTGTGGGTGGAAGGACCTTCCTGGCCACTGCCCAATCTATTTTATAAATGGGAGAACTGGGATCTGAAGAATTGATTAACTTACTCAAGCTTAGAAATAGGAATGGAGCATGTCAATGAGTGAATGACCATTTATCAAGTGCTTACTGTGTTCCAGGCATGTTGCTAAGCACTAGAAATTTATAGAGAGGCAAAAGACAGTCTCTACTTTCAGGAACCTCACAGTATAATGAAAGAGACAACATGAAAACAACTATGTACAAACAAGATGTATTCGGAATAAATTGAAGATAATTAAGGGAGGGCACAAGCATTAAAGGAGATCACAGAAGACTTCTCATTGAAGATGGGATTTTATCTGGGACTTGAAAGAAGCTAGGAGAGGTCCAGAGGCAGACATTAGGAGAGAGAAGATTCAAAGGACAAAGTAAAAGTCCAGTTACTAAAGACAGAGTACAACACTGGAACAGAGCTAAGATGCAGCCTGACTTAGTCCTGAGCTGCCCTGTGTATCCATGTGTCCTATTCCCCACAGTTAGGGTTTAGAACTTGATGTAGGGCTATGTGGAGGGAGGTCCAGCTGTGTGGAGTGTGGTGGCAAGTTTATCATAGGTAGCTCCCAAAGATGAGGGGAGTTCTTACCATTTAGTTGCTACATGAATGACTTATTGCTTGTGACTACATCTCTTATTTATATCGACTGAACTTGGGAAAAAGGATGGATTTTACTTGTTTTTAGATTATAAAAGCAAATTCCTTTTCAGTGAATGTACCCCATCCATGTCTAGTACCTCAAACGAGGGAGACAGACAGACAGACAGACACAAAGGGATTTTTTGATTTCTTTTATCTGATCACTTATCTGGTTTAGACTAAAACATGTTGTTTTGCCTAGAAATCTCCTTTTCCTCCCTTTCTTTTATTCTCGAACATGGCAAATTCCTTCCTAACTGTTTCCTAGGGATGTGTCAAAGTTTGGCAGCCTGATAATAGATGCCATTTTGAGTTTCTTGGAAGAAACCTAGGTTGAGACAGTCAATTTCTCTGGCTGAGACAATCCTTTTGGAAGAGACAATCTTATCATTTTCTTGCAGAGACATAGTCTCAAACATCCTACTTGATTTACTAAAGAATAAGAAATGACAACAGAGTTTTCAAATGAAGTATTAAACAGACTGCAGGCCTATCCCTAGATCCTTGAATTAGGTGTAGAATAATTAACTGATAATGAAATGACAAACTAGAGAAACTGGCTGCCACCATTTGGAAATCAGTAAGCAAACTAAAAACAATAAAAAAAGCTAATTACTCCTTCATCAGGCATTTGGTAATTCATTTTTAAATGCTTTAGCTTAGTTTTAATTATTTAATATCTATGTAGAATAATCACTACGAGTAAATGGCCAGACCCATAACACACTATGTGGTTGAATCGTGGAATGTGCTGGCACTCACTGGCATTCAATAAATCAGTTCTCCTGAGTGTCCTTGAAGGATCTAATCATTAAATTCCTGCTAGAACTTCAGTAATGCCTTTCTAAGAATTCCAATGCCAAAATGGCAGAGTAAGGAAGGAACCCTCTGAAGCCCTCCAAAATTCCTCTTTGAGCAATTTTCAAACCACCTCAGAACTGATGTGGGAGCAGAGAAACAACTTCACAATACAGAGGAAAGTTCTGCCTCATAGCACAGGGCCTGTAGCAGGGCTTTGAGACTGAGGCAATCCACAAGTGAGGCCCCACCTTCCTGCAAAGCAGCAGCCCCCCAGGCAAGACAGTACTTTCTGTGGCACAGCAAGGCCCCACCTCCAACACAAGCCATGAGCCACTTTGCTGACCAGTAGTGAGGGCCTTGCCCCTGGGACAGACCAGTAAAAAGATCCCTCCCCTAGGGACAACCATCAGAAAAACTATTTTCATAGCATCCCAGCAGTGAGAACCTGACCCTGGTGTAGGCCAGCAGAGAAAACTCCACATCTTGAGAAGGTCAACGGGAAACTCCTCTCCCCAGTACAAGCCCAAAGGGAAGTGAACCCTCCACTGCAAGCAAACAGCTAATTCTTGAATCCCAGTGAAAGCCAGAAGCAAGACCCAGAGTCCCAGCACCAAAAGTTTGGGACCAGAATCCCAACTCTCACATAAAAATACCAAGTCACTAAATACACAGGAAAGAATGAGCAAAAACCAAAGATGAACTTGACTATAAAAATTACTATCATGACAGATCAAGGCACAAACTTAGAAGAAAACAATAGTTTCACGTGAAGCCTCAAAGAAAACTGCAATTTGGTCTGAGGCCCAAAAGGAACTCCTGAAAGAACTTAAAAAGGATTTTAAAAAGCAAATTAGAGGAGAAGAAAAAGGGAAAAGAAATGAGAGAACTGCAAGAGAATCGGGGTTGGGGAAGAGTTAACAGCGAAAAAAATATACAAAAATTCACCGAAGAAAATAACTCCTTAAAAAATAGTATTGACCAAATAGAAAAGGAAGTACAAAAGCTCACTGAAGAAAAAAAATTCTTTAAAAATTAGAATTGAGTAAGTGGAAGCTAATGACTTCCTAACACACCTAAATACGATAAAATAAAATAAAAAAAAAATCAAAGAAAATGTAAAATTTCTTATTGGAAAAACAACTGACATAGTACATAGATCTGGAAAAGATAATTTAAGAATCATTGGATGACCTCAGGCCTGTACAACTTGTAAACTTTTTTGGACCACAGATAAGTTAGAGTAGAGATGAGAATGGTGATGGTTGGTTGCCATGGGTTGCATGACGCACAAGAATGTGCAGCGGCAATCTTACATTTTTCATGGCCTGCCTGAAGTTCTTTGGTATGCTGCAAGTAACCCATAGACTGTATGTTGTACAGTCCTGGACTACTTGAAAGCCATGATTAAAAAAAAAGCTTGGACAACATATTTCAAGAAATTATCAAGGAAAACTGCCCTGGTATACTAGAAAAAAGGGCAAAGTATAAACAAAAACTCACCAATCAGCACCTGAAAGAAATCCCAAAATGAAAATTCAGAGGAACATCATAGTCAAATTCTACAGCTCACAGATCAAAGAGAAAATCCTGCAAAAAAGAAAAAAGTGAAAAAGAAACATTTCTAATATCATGGAGCTACAATAAGTATTACACAGGATTTGGCAGCTTCCACATTAAAGAACTATAGGGTTTGAAATATGATATACCAGAAGGCAAAGGAATTAGGATTACCTACCCTGCAAAGAATCATCTACCCAGTAAAACTGAACATAATCTTTCAGGGAGAAAAATTGACATTTGGCAAAATAGAGCAGTTTCAAGCATTCCTAATTAAAAGACCAGAGCTGAACAAAAATTTGACCTTCATATACGAGACTCAAGGGAAACATAAGGGAAAAAAGAAACAAGAAAGAGAAAACATAAGAAATTCAATAAAGTTAAACCAATTATATTTCTATATGGCAAGACATTATTTGTAAGTCTTAAGAAATTTATTACTGTAAGGGCAATTAATATGAATACATCTAGACAAAGGGAATGAGTGGAAGATGACTTTGATGGGAATGATGTCTTAAAAAACAAAATAAAGGAGTGTGAAGGGAGATTGTACTGGAAGAAGAAGAGGAGGGGATAGAATGAGGTTGATCATCCCACATAAGAGGCATGAAAGCTACTATAATGGAAGATGAGGGGATGCGGATAAAGCTTAAAACTTACTCTCCTTAAAATTGACTCAAAGAGGGAATAACATATAGTTCTTCGATATAACTGGATACAGAATCTATCTTACTCTCTAAGGAAGTAAAAAAAGGATGGGTTTAATAGAAATGGGGGCCCTGATAAAAGAGAAGGCAGATTAGAAGAGGTGATAATTAGGAGTAGAACACTTGTGAGGAGGGCAAAGAGGGGACAAGAAAGAGATGGGCATAAACAAGGGAAAAATAGCATAGAGGGAATTTCACAGCTAGTTACCACGTGTAAATATGAATGGGGTGAAGTCACCTATACAATGGAAGCAGACAGCAGAATGGATAGAAGTCAGACTCTTAAAAGAAACGTACTTGTAACATAGAGAGACACACAGGATAAAGGTAAGGGGTTGGAGTAGAATCTGTTATGCTTCATCTGAAGTGAAGAATAGCAATCATGAGCTCAGACAAAGCAAACACAAAAATGGATCTAATTAAAAGAGATAAGGAAAGAAATTCTATCTTCTTGAAAGGTACTATGGGCAATGAAGTAATATTAATACCAGACACATATGGACAAAATAGTGTAGCATCTAAATTTTTGAAGAAGTTGAATGAGTTACAGGAGGAAATAAATAATAAAACTATATTAGTGGGGGCCTTCAATTTTCCCCTCTTAGAATGAGATGAATATAACCAAAAAATACATACACAAAATTGACCATGTATTAGGATATAAAAACCTCATTATCAAATGCAGAAGAGGAGAAACAGTCAATACATCCTTTCTATATCATAATGCAAAAAAAAAAATTACATTCAATAATGGGCAATGGAAAGATCAATTAAAAATTAATTGGAAACAATCTAATCCTAAAAAAATAAGTGGATCAAAGAACAAATTATAGAAACAATAGATAATTTCATTAAAGAAAATGACAACAAGAAGACAGCACACTAAAATTTATGAGTTGTTGCCAAAGTGGTACTTAGGGGAAACTTTATATCTCTAGTTGTTTACATAAATAAAAAAAAAGAAACATGCAAGCAAAAAAAAATAAAACAAAACTAGAAAAAGAGCAAATTAACCTCCCCCAAAACAATTAAATGCCAAATTGGAAATCTTGAAAATCAAAAGAGAGACAAATAAAATTGAAAGTAAGAAAATCATTTAACTGATAAATCTGGAAGCTGGTTTTATAAATAACAAAACAAAACAATAAAATTGACAAACCATTCATTATTCTGATTTAAAAAAGGAAACCAAATTATTAGTATCACAAATGAAAGTAGTGAATTTACCACTAAAGAATAGGAAAGTAAGACAATTACTAGGAGCTATTTTGCCCAATTATATGCCAATAAATTTGACAATTTTGATGAAATGGATGAATATTTACAAAAATATAAGAAGAAATTAAATACCTAACCCAATCTCAGAAGAATAAACCAAACAAGCCATCAATGAACTTCCTAAGAAAAAATTCCCAATACGAGATAGATTCACAAGTGAATTCAACTGAACAATTAAAAAACAATCCCAATACTATATAAATTATTTGGAAAATTAGTGGAGTCCTATGAAATTCCTTTTGTGACACAAATATGGTACTGATACCCAAACCAGGAGAGCCAATATGGAGAAAGAAAATTATAGACCAATTTCCCTAATGAATGTTGATGTAAAAATTTTTAAATAAGATACTAGCAAAGAATACTAGCAAAGAGATTACAGTAACATACCACAAGGCTCATGACCAGGTGGGAGTTTACCAGGAATGCAGGACTGGTTCAATAATAGAAAAACTACCAGAAAAATTGACCCTATCAATAACAAAACCCATAGAAAACATATAATTATTTCAATAGATGCAGAAAAACCCTTTGATGAAATACAACACCCATTCCTTCACTAGAGAGAATAGGAATAAATGAAACTTACCTTAAAATGATAAATAATATTTAATCTAAAACCATCAGCAAGCATTATCTATAATGGGGATAAACTAGAAGCCTTGTCAGTATAATCAAGAGTGAAGCAGGATGCCCTTTATCACCTCTATTATTAAATATTGTACTAGAAATGTTAGCTATAGCAATAAGAGAAGAAGAAATTGAATAAATTAGAATAGATAATGAGGAAACAAAATATCAGTCTTTGCAGATGATAGACCTAAAGAGTCCTAGAAAATCAACTAAAAAAACTACTTGATATTATTAACAACTTCAGCAAAGTTGCAGAACATAAGACAAACCCACATAGATCATAAGAATTTTATTTTGATCAACAAAACCCAGCAGCAGGAGATAGGAAGAAAAATACCACTTAAAATAGCTATAAATATTATAAAATAGTTGGGGAGTTTACTTGCCAGGATAAACCCAGGAACTGTACAAAAACAGCAAGTTATAGATGAACATCTCACATCGTGTACCAAGATAAGGTCAAAATGGTTCCTTGATTTACACATAAAGAGTGATAGCATAAGTAAGTTGATGGAGAATGGAATAGTGTATCTGTCAGATAAGGGATAAGGATTAGGGAAGGGAAGAATTTATGATCAAATAAGAGATAAAGAACATTATATAATTTAAAATAATTTCGATTATAAAAAAGTAAAGAGATTTTGCATAAACTAAACTAATGAAACAAAATTATAAGGGAAGTAGAAAACTGGAGAATGTTTTATAACAAGTATTTCTGACAAAGACCTCATTTATCAAATATATAGAGAACTAAGTCTAATTTATAAAAATACAAGTCATTCTCCAATTAATAAATGGTCAAAAGATATGAATAGGCAGTTTTCAGACAAAGAAATCAAATCTATCTGTAGTCATATAAAAATACCCTAGATCACTATTGATGAGAGAAATGCAAATTAAAGCAATTCTGAGGTACCACCTCACACCTGTCAGATTAACTAATTTGACAAAAAAAAAATGGAAAATGATAGATGTTGGAGAGGATATGGGAAAACTAGAACACTAATGCACTGTTGGTGGAGTTGTGAACTGATCCAACCACTCTGGAGAGCAATTTGGAACTATAAAGAGCTATAAAGTTGTGCATACCTTTGATCCAGCAATAATACTTCTAGGTCTACATCCCAAAGATATCAAAAAAGGTGGAAAATCCCTATTTGTATAAGAATATTTATGACAGTTCTTTTTGTGGTGGTTAAGAATCAGAAATTGAAGAGATGCTCATCAATTGAAAAATGGCTAAACAAGTTGTAATATAGGATTATAATGGAATATAGTCATGCTATAAGAAATGACAAGCAGGATCATTTCAGAAAAATCTGAAAAGACTTATGAACTGTTGTACGCAATAACAGCAATATTGTTCAATGAAGAACTGTGAATGACTTAGCTATTCTCAGCAATACAGTGATCCAAGAAAATCCCAAAGGAGTAATGATGAAGTATACTATCCATCTCCAGAAAAAGAATGGTATTGATTGAATATAGACTGAAGCATGCTATTTTTCACTTTCATTTTTTTCTTTTATTTGAGTCTTCTTGTACAAAATGACTAATACAGAAATATTTTGTATGGTTACACATGCATAACCTACATTTGCTTACTATTTGGGGGTAGGAGAGGGAGGGAAGAATGGAAGGAAGGACAGAATTTGGAACTCAAAACTTAAAAAAGTCAAATATTAAAAAAATTGTTTTAACATGTAATTGGGGGAAAATAAAAATATATTTAAGAAAACAAACTGAAGGAAAGAATGATTTATGGCATTCAATTAAACTAAACATTTACTAATTTAAAAAAAGGATTGTCTCTACAAAGAGAATGCTGTCAGAAACACCCCGTCCCTCCCCCTCCCCACCCATGACTTCTTGTAGAGGCAAAAATAATATGAGAGATATGAGGAAGTTCCTTAGACATGCAGCTGCTCACTACCATATTTCCTTGAAACATCCATTCTTACTTGGCCTTCAGGAGAAGTGTGGCTATTCCCTGTTTTTCTTAGAAAGGTCCCCAAATGGCCATATGAGAAAGGGCTTGCTCTTACCTGTGCCAGTTCTGAAAGGGAGGCTAAGAAGATTCAGAATTTTTGCTACAAATAGCTGGAACGGAATTGTGCATTTGCAGTATGCTCTTTCTCAAATGTATGTGGCTAATTTTGACCTATGCACATGAAGGAAAGATGTTTTGGTGGAAAAGTCTTGAGGATTCTCTGGGCAAACTTTCCTTTGATACTTGATTATATCTATGATTACGTTGATGTGAGTCCTTAAATGAGAAAAATATATGTAACATTTATAGATGTTAAAGCATGAAATTACTATTGCACCATTTTCTTACTGTGTAGTCTACTCTCTAGCTATCATCTTTATCTCCCTTCCACCAGATCCTTGAATTCTGTCCCCAAGTGCCCCAGGACTGACTGGTGATCTCTCACCTTATCTTGCTAAGGACAAGGCTGTTGTGCCCCTTTTGACCACCATGGCTCCTCTACATCTGCTTGTCAGCACTCCTTTCTTCGTTGTTTTCCCCATTACAAGGTAAACTCCCAGAGAGTAGGTACTTTATTGCCTGCTTATATTTGTGTTCCTAACTAATGCTTAGTACAGTGCCTGGCACATAGTAAGTAAGCATTTAATAATGTTCTCTTATCTCTCTCATTCTCTCTCTCTCTCTCTCTCTCTCTCTCTCTCTCTCTCTCTCTCTCTCTCTCTCTCTCTCTCTCTCTCTCTCTCTTTCATCAATTGACACAATTCATAACCATTTATTAAGTGCCTCCTATAATTCAGACATATACACACACAAAGCCAATTATATACAGGAGAAATAGGAAATAATTAAGAAAAGAAAGGCACTATAATTAAGAAGCATTTGGTAAGGCTTCCTGTAGCTGGTAGGATTTTAGTTGTACCTTAAAGGAAGTCAAAGACATCAGTAGTTAGGACAGAGGAGGGAGATAATTCCAGACATGAGAGAAATCCAGAGCTGAGAGATGGAGAGTAATGCAGAAGATAATCTTTTTAGTCCACGTGAAAATAGTCAGCAAAGGGTCCCCCTAAAAAAGCCCTTGGGGGGCTTTCTTCATCTATTGAGATTGCAGAGAGAGCAGTAGGGGCAGTTAGGTGGTGCAGTGGATAGATCACCAGTGCAGGAATTAGGAGGACCTGAGTTCAAATCTCGCCTCAGACACTTGACACTCACTAGCTGTGTGACCTTGGGTAAGTCACTTAACCCTGATTGCCTCATCCTGGGTCATCTCTAGTCATCCTGATGAATATCTGGTCACTGGATTCAGATGGCTCTGGAGAAGAAGTGAGGCTGGTGACCTGCACAGCCCTCCCTCCCTCAAAACAAAGTCAAGTGCAAGTCATGTCATCATTTGTCTGATGGCATGATCTTCTTCATCAATGAAGGATGAACACACACACAGATAGCAGTAGATGTACTGCCCAAGTTATTTCCTCTTCAATCTCTTTGCCCAGCTTACTTATTTCCCAGACATAGATCTCTCTCCTGACATTGTTTCCATCACTTTTCTTCAGTTCCTTGTTGATAATGTGCTGCAGCCTGTTTGCATCTGTGCACCTCTTCATTGACCATATAGGGACCATTATCTTGAATTCTTTGGAGACTGTGATATTTCATGACTTAGCCACATAGCATCACCAGGAGACTATTTTTTTTTAAGTTGGGTCTTTGTGTCAGATATAAGATTGGGATCATTAAAAATACTGCCCAATTTCCCAAAGTCAGTCCAGTCCCAATTCACTGTAGCTCCATTCTGGGTCCACCTCATTGTCTATCTGCAGTTACACTGGATATATCTGATGGTTGAGTTCATTTGGGCTGTCCATGCACTTACAAAATGTCTGCACAATAAATTTTTTCCCTGTATAATTCTTTTGAGGGATTTTGGATCTCCTTTAGTTAGTCAGTCCACAAGTATTTATTGAACACTTACAATATGCTAGGCACCGTACTGAGGTAAGTGTTATGGACACAATGAACTCACATTCTAATTGGAGAAACATAATTCTAATTATTCTAATTGGGGAAACATAAAGGACTAGGATTTACAAGATATATACAGTGAGGAAGATAAATCTCAGAGGGGAAAGTGGAGGGTATCGAAAAAACCTTCGGCAAAAGGAATAGTTTTAGACAAGTCACTAGAAATCCAGGAAAACCAAGATATAGATGTAAAGAGGGAGAGCGTTCTGAACATAGCAAACAGTTATTACAGAGGCATGGATTCAGGAGATGGAGTATCATGTGTGAAGGATGGCAAAGAGGTCAATATAATGATCATAGCATTCATAGAAACGAATAAAGTATATTAATACTGGAAAAGTAAAATTGGGTTATAAAAGGTTTTGAATGCCAAGCAGACAACTAAATATTTGATCCTAGAGATAAAATAGAGCCACTGGAGTTTTTTGAGTAGTGGGAAGTCTGGTCAGGGTTGATGAGGGCTTTTTGCCAAGTTAGTGACTGTATGAGTGGAGAGAAAGGGAGGGAGATATTGTGAAGCTAGCAGTGGGTTTGGAATGTGGGATAAGTGAAACTGAGGAGTTGTGGATACTATACTGGCGTTGCAAACCTGGCTAACTGGGAGGATGGTGGTACCCTCTGCAATAATTAGGAGGTTTGGAAAAAAAGACTTTAGGAGATAGACAATGAATTCTCAGTTGGATGTATGGAATTTGAGATACTTCTGGGACAACCAGTTCAAGATGTATAAAAGATGGTGGGTGATGTGGGACTGTATTTTAGAAGATAGATAAGGCTGGATAGATAGATCTGGAAATCACCTGCACAGAGATGATAATTGAACTCATGGATAACCCAGATAACCCAGTGAGATAAAAAGGAGACTTTATAATTGTATAAAACAACTATAAAACTCTGACTACTCAAAATCTTCAAGAAACGCACTCTTCTGATTAGCTGAATTTTTAGGATATATAAGATATATATAGGATATATGAGGATATATAATTTTTAGGATATATATCATCAAAGTCAAGTACCCCGATCAAAGTCTGACCAGAATGCTCAAATCAAATCCTTTTAGATAGCCACCTAGACCCAAGACAGTCTTTGTATGTATGCTATGGTACAGCTGAAATACTGTCATTTATGTCCAGGAACAATGTTAATACCCCACTATCAGAGTGCTCATCTTGCGATTTTCTTTTCTTTCTGCTTAATAGTAGTAATTGTCTTTTTTTTTTTGTTTTTTGTTTTTTTTTCAGAAATCTGTCCATACTTCCAGTAGCTAGGAAACAATCAAAACTTTTAGTCAATTATCTAGGTCTTTTAAACTGGATAATTTCATCTGGTTTAACCACCTCATTATAAATGAGGAAATTGATTCCAAGAGAGATTATGTCCAAGGGCACACACCACTCGTAAGTAGAAGGACCAGAAGTAGACACCAGAACTGCTAATTTCTAACCAGAGCCCTTTTCATTATACTTACTACCATTACACTGACCCTAAAAGTTTCTAAAAGTTATTTACTATATTTCGGCCATGACCAGCATGATGGTATGCGTTTTTCTGCTTCTCTAAACTTTTAGAATCATATGTGGGGTTTTTTTTTTGCCATTGAAAACTAATGCTGTTTTCTTCTCCAGAAAAAAAAAAAACCTAAAAAGAAGTGTATTGTATAAGCTAGTTTATAGTGCCTTAAATTGCTTCCTAATAATGTCAGAAATTGCTTTGGTTAGGTCCAAGAAGAGCATATTAATATGACAGGGATGACTTGAGAGAAAAGGTTTTTGTGACCCATTTTAATATAATAAAAGATCATGCTTTGAGTGAGAGGAAACATAGGCATCACAGACATCTAAGTGAAGAAAATTCTCCTAGTAGAAATGGGAGATCTGAGCCTCCTCATTTTCAAAACCACTCCCTACTCTTATAGGAGCTTTTGAAGGAGTAAAAACAAAATGAGGGGAGCACTTTTAGAAAGAGTGTGAAATCTGTTCCCCTACAACTGCATCATAGTTACTTTTGAGCTAATGTACCATATCCTGGTGATTAATCTGGGGTAGGGATAAATGTCACCTGAGGGCTTCTAAGGAACCTGGTCTGAGAAACTAATGAAATAAACTGACTCAATCACTCAAGTAGAAGACACCAGGATTGGGGAAGGAGTTTAGTTGGTCAGTCAACAACCTTTTATTATGTTGCCTACTATGTTTATTATTATGCCTACCGTATTCCAGATACTGCTACGTATTTAGAAATACAAAGGAAAGCAAAAACTGGTTCTTCCCCTCAAGGAGCTATCTGTTTAATGGGGGCAGAGAACTATGTGCAAACAAGATATATACAAGATGAAATGGAGATAACCCACAGAGGTAAGGCACTAAAATTAAAGGGGATTGGAAGGGCTTCTTGCAGGAAGTAGGATTTTAGCTGGTAGACTATGGAGGCAAGGCAGTGGATATTAGGAAGGAGAGAATTTAAATGCTGGGAGTCAGGAGAGGAATTGTCTTGTGAGATGAATAACAAGGAGGCCAGTGTTACTGGATCAGAGTGGGGACAGGGTAGAAAAAAGAAAGGTATCTTTTCCCATAGTCACTGAGGTAGTGAATTCATCAGATCACCATGAATTCCCAGTGTCTGAACAATGTCAGCAAACTTGCTGATATTCTTAAAGAATCTGTTTTAACTCTGTGGGTCTGGACCTTTAAGAAGTGCCCATGTGCCTACACCCATTGCTTCATTCAAAAGATCACCTTCCCAAAGGATTCAGCTGAGAACCTAAGTGACCTCGCTTCTGTGGTTCCTGAAGAATTTCTATTGATCTTCACTACCAGAGCCTCTGCAAATGAAGGCAACACCATCCATTGATTTTTAGAAGGCATGACAACTGTTAAGTATGAGAAAAAACTGCTAAATTGACTGAGGGATGGAAAAGAACCTCTTTTTAAAAACAGAATTATAGAGTTGGAAAATTTACAAGATGTTTCCTCCATAATGAATGAACAAAATCCAACTTTTACCTTATGGTAAAAATCCATTTGAATTCATAGGGTTTCTCCCTTTCACCAGGAAATATCACACATAAAAATAAAAATAATGGTAAAAGTCATTAGACTAGGTGCTCTTAGCTGATGGAATATTGGGAGAAGGGAGTAAATAGAATAAGTGCTCTGGGCTTATCAAGCACATGAGAATGAAACTCTTCTCTGAAACATTTGTAATCAGCAAATAATATATGCTTGTTTGGGCAATTTTTAGAGAAGTTCTTGTTTGGCTTAGGGATATTTTGTTAGTAAAACAGCTAATTAACAAAATAATTAAAGACAACAAGAGCATTTGAAATATGCATAGGGGTCACAGAAAGAAGCACAATAATTTAGTTATTGTACCATTAAATTTAATATATACTTTTTTTGTTTTGGGTTTACCGATTGGTAAAGATCCAAAATCCAGAGATGAGTAGAATGATTTACAATCTTATTTCTTTTGTTTTCTTATCCTATTTTCTTATAGTCTGCTTTATGTCCTTGATACTTGAACTTGTCAATGGAAGTTAAAATATAATTTATTACCTCCCCTCATCTGTTAATTAGTTCTCATTAAAGTAGTTAGAATGATTTGTCTGAATGGAATTTACAGTTTATGCTGCTGTCCTGAAAATGGTCAGATGGGATTGTCTAGATTGATAGCAAGGGTATACACATAAAAACACACACATACACACACACATCACTGGAACATAAATGCAGATGTCAAAGAATTAATTTGTCAGAATTAACCAGTAAATTCAGTCCAATTGATTGCTCTGTGAGCTCAGCATAAGCTCTGCCTCAAGCCACATGATACCAAAGCTGCCAGTTGGTTTCACCACCAATTTATTTTTTAAAATATTAAACTAATTCTTTGACATTATGAATATAATCTTTGTCTCAGATTTCTCCTGCCATGAAGGGTCAATATTCATTTCGTTGGCTTTTCACCATCTCTGGCTCATTTGTCATGGATGGAATCTGAGAACTTTAGCGTCTGAGATTTTTCCCAGTGGTAGTGCCAGATCCCCTTTCAAGCACTCAGACTCACACATCATTGAACACAGGACAGATTTTATTTACTCAGCAAAGGGCACAGAAAGAACTTATTCCTAATTCCCAAGAAGTCTCCTTCCAGTGCCCTCCTTTCCTTGTACCTCGGAGACCTGTACACTCCCTGTGACCCACAGTACTACACTGGATGAAGGAGAAAAGTCAGGGTTGTTTTTCCCCATCAAACATTTAGCTTCACTCCCAGAATATATTCATAGTTCCCTTGACCCTGGAGAGTAAAAGAGGCTAGAATGATTCCAATTTGAGAATTTTTTGCTCTCTTATTTCCCATTCTATCCATAAAAGTTTTCTTTTCTTCCTTTTTTTTACATAATGTGACTGTTGTAACTTTCTTACTTTCTCTGCCTTAAGTCCCCATTTCCCAGTCCAGGCTAGTATTAGAGTCAGTTTATTTTTTCATCTCCCTCAGCATCCAGACAGGGTGTCTGTCACTTTGTTAGTAACCCTTTAGGCTTTTCTGAGATTGGGAAACAGATTTCTCTTTCTTTTTGTGCTTCTCTCTTCTACCTTCATGTGCTGTAGCTGGCATGGGCTATGCAAATTACCCTAGATACTACCTGTAGAAGAAATAAGAAAGGAAGGAGCAAGTGACTGATGTTCCCGGCAGCAGTGTCTGTGACTCAGAGGGAAAAAGGCAATCCTGCTTTAACTGATGGTGAAGATTCACATCTCCATTATCTATCAGGGGGGAAAAACCCAACAACAGATTGTATTTTAAAAATTACTTTTCAATTAGTTGTTAGTAGATAGAGCCAAGGAATAGAGAAAGAATAAACAGTAAGCAAGGATCTAATGCTGGAAGGGAGAGTTGTAATTCATTAAATTAGTGTTAGATTATTATTGAAGGCAAAGAATTCCTCCAAGTGATTCAGGTAGAGCTAAGCTGAATGACTTAGATGAGGGCTTATCTTTGCTAACTGTGATCTCTCTCACTGGCTCTTCCTATCAGATAGCAGATTTACTGGGTTCAATTGTCAGTGCTCAATTGGAACTTTGTCTCTCGATGAAAGATTATTTCTAATGTGAAGTCATTCTAGGTCTTTATTGGAACTGTCAATGTGCAGTTGACTCCTTGGAGAAAGACAGCTATCTACCTGGAAGTTGCATAGATACGATACTTCTTTTTTTTTTCTTTTTTAAAAATTTATTTATTTTCAGTTTTCAACATTTACTTCCACAAAATTTTGAATTTAAAATTTTCTCCCTACCTTCCCCCCTCCCCCCCACCCCAGGAAAGTATGTATTCTGATTTCCCTTTCCTCCAATCTACCCTCCCTTTCTATCAACGCCCCCCCCACCCCATGCCCTTCCCTTATATTTTCCTGTAGGGCAAGATAGATTTCTATACCCTATTGCCTATATAACTTATTTCATAGTTGCATGTAAAAACAATTTTGTAATTCATTTTTAAAGCTTTGAGTTCCACATTCTCTCTCCTCCCTCCTCCCCATCCACCCTCATTGAGAAGGCAAGCAATTTGATAGTTATACATGTGTAGTCATGCAAAACACTTCCATTATAGTCATGTTTTGAAAGACTAACTATATTTCCCTTTATCCTGCACTGCCATGTATTCTATTCTCTCCTTTTACTTGTCCCTCTACCAAAGTGTTTGCTTTTGATTACCCCTTCCCCCAATCTGTCATCCCTTCTATTATCACCCTCTCTTATCCCCTTCCTCCCTGCTTTCCTGTAGGGTAAGATAGATTTATATATTCAATTGAATGTGTATATTATACCCTCCTGAAGCCAAATCCAATGAAAGAAAGGTTCACTTATTTCCTCTCATCTTCCTGTTCTTCTCCTACATTGTAAAAACTCTTTCTTGCCTCTTTAATGTGAGAAAATTTACTACATTCTACCTTTCCCTCTCTCTTTCTCCTAGTACATTACTTTTAACCCTTAATTTTATCTTTTAGATGTCATTCCTACATATTCAGCTCACCCTGTGCCCATTCTCTCTGTCTCCATATAGATATAATATATATATAGACATATACATGCATATACATATATATACCTTTAAATATACATATATATGTATCTACACACACACACACACACACACACACACACACACAATAGGTCCTTGCCCAAACTCTACTTCATGGCTGTTTTCTGGACTCTCCTGGCTTAAGAGTGATTATCAATAGTAACTGTTGCTCTTTCTCTCCCAGTTTGATTTATTTATACACACACACACACACACACACACACACACACACATACACACATATATATATATATATATTTTTTCTTTTGCTTATTAAAGGGGTCATTCTCTGATTACTTCTTAAAAAGACCTATTCACTGAATGGGTGTCATGTCACTCTAAGTGAGTGCCTGAATAGACTTTAGGTGAAAAAGGCCAAGGTCTCCCATTGCATCCTGGGCCATGTCCAGTCATTCTGATGAATATCTGGTCACAGGATCCCGATGGCTCAGGAGGACAAAGTTAGGCTGGTGACCTTGCACAGCCCTTCCTCATTCAAAACAAAGTCAAGTACAAGTCATGTCATCATTTCTTTGATGTCATAGTCTGCTTTGAAAACAAAGGACAAACGCAACAACAACAGCACACATACACATATTCCCTCAACTATCCTAATACTAATAAAGGTTTCATGAGTTACAAATATCTTTCCATGTAGGGATGTAAACAATTCAACTTTAATAAGTCCCTTGTTGTTTCCCTTTCCTGTTTACCTATTCTTATTTCTCTTGATTCTTGTATTTGAAAGTCAAATTTTCTATTCAGTTCTGGTGTTTTCAACAAGAATGTTTGGAAATGCTCTATTTCATTAAAATTCCATTTCTTCCCCTGAATAGTCCTAGGAGTTTTCCTTTTGGGATCTCTTTCAGTAGGTGATAAGTCTATTCTTTCCATTTCTATTTTGCCTTCTGGTTCTAGAAAATCAGGGCAATTTTCCTTGACAATTTCTTGTAAGATTATAACTAGGCTCTTTTTTGGCATGGTTTTCAGATAGTCCAATAACTTTTAAATTATCTCTCCTGGATCCATTTTCCAGGTTAGTTTTTCCTAATGAGATATACTTTATAATGTCTTCTATTTTTTTTCATTCTTTTGGTTTTGTTTATAATTTCTTGTTTTCTCATAATGTCATTAGATTCCATTCTCTCCATTCTAATTTTGAAGGAATTATTTTCTTCAGTGAGCTTTTGGATCTATTTATCCATTTGTCCAATTCTCCTTTCTAAGGCATTCTTCTCCTCATTGGCTTTTTGGATCTCTTTTGCCATTTGGGTTAGTCTAATTTTAAAACTGTTACTTTCTTCAGCATTTTTTGGGGTTTCCTTTAGCAAGTTGTTGACTTGTTTTTCATAATTTTCTTGAATCACTCCAATTTCTCTTCTCAGTTTTTCCTCTACTTCTCTTATTTGATTTTCAAAGTCCTTTTTGAGCTCTTCCATGGACTGAGACCCATTCATATTTTTCTTGAAGGCTTTGGATGCAGGAGTTTTGGTTTTGTTGTCTTCTTTTGGTTATATGTGTTGATCTTCCTCATCACCAATGATGTAAGAAAATATCTCTTCACTAAGAAAGTAAGAATCTATAGTTTGTTTCTTTTCCCCCTGTTTGCTCATTTTCCCAGTCAGTTCTTTGACTTTTGAGGTCTTTGTTAAGTATAGAATTCTAGAAGCAGCCTCTGCTTCAGCAGAGACTGAGGTCACCCTGGGACTGGACTGGGGTTGGGGTCAGTTCTGTGACTGGGGACAGACCATGCTCCACTGTCAGGCAGGTGAGAGACCCTTCCCACTTACCTTTAAAGCTATCTTTGACATTTGCGAGTTGAGAAGTTTAGAAACCACAGCAGCTGCCAGCGATTCAGTACCCTAAGGCCTGCTCCCACTCTGTTTGTGCAGGCAACAGCCCATACTTACAAAACTGCACTCTGCTCCCAACCCAGTGCAATAGACCCTTCCTGTTGACTTTCTAGATTGTTTTGGGCTGAAAATTTGCTTCAGTCTGTCATTTTGTGACTTCTACTGCTCTAGAATTTGTTTAGTCATTTTTACAGACTTTTTGAGGGGTTTGGAGGGAGAGCTCTAGCACTTCCATGTTTCTATCAGATATATTGTTTCTGCCAAGTGTTCCCTTGATATAAATTGGTATGATTCAAACTTAGGGGGATTTTGGAAAAGGTCCAGGAGGACTTAAAATTATTTTGCAAACAATTACTTATTTAGAATACTCTGACTGTAATGTATTTATTAATATATACATTAATATCATGTATATATATTAAGAACCTTTTGGTTACAAAAGGATAGTCAAAAATTTTCTCTAAGAAGATGGGTTCAATAGTTTTTGTCAAGTGAAATTTAGACAATCAGGATCTTCAATTAAACAGATTTTTAAAAATTTTTTGTTAGGTAGCTGGGTGGCACTCTGAGTAAGAGTGATAGACTTGGAGTCAAGAAGAACTGGGTTTGAATTCCTCCTCTTCCTTTTTTCTCTTCTTCCTCCTGCAATGACCATAGAATGTCCAGGCATTAGTGTGGGTATAGTCCCATTTCATAAATATCACAAATTTATTGGATTTATAATATCATCTGATATTTAGAATGATAATCCTGAAGTAGATCCTGGATTCATCAAAAAGAATTATATTATCTATGCTGTGCTTATAGAGGAAGGAAGAAAATACATTAAAAATGTTTACAACAATAGAAGTTTGAATACAATAAATTAATAAAAATTCATTTTGTCACAACACATCACTTTCCAAATATTCTAATTAGTCAGAATTTTAATTGTATTAAGTGTCAGCTTAGAAGGAAAGTAGGAGGTGGTTTGAATATTACTTGAATGAAAAGAAGGCAGTTAACTGGAGAAGAGATCATTTTTTAAAAACCCACTATATACTGTGTGATGATGCTTTGGATGTTCTGATGTTATGTCAACATAATCTTGCTTTCTCTCGAGCATGTGTATGTATCTATATGTATCTATCTATCTATCTATCTATATACATTTTCATATAGATACATACACATATACATATGTAATCAGTCAACAAGCATTTATTTATTTATTTATTTAGCACCTACTATGTGCAAAATACTGCACTAGGTACTGGGAATACCAGTACCAGTTATGTAACTTTTGTATACTTTGTTAAGTATAGGATTCCAGAAGTAGCCTCTGCTTTCACAAAGGCTGAGGTCACCCTGGGGCTGGGACTGGGGTTGGGGTCAGTGCTGTGGCTGGGGCCAGACCATGCTCCCCTCTCAGGCAGGTGAGAGACCCTTCCCAAAAGGGGAGGCAAAGATGAAATAGTCACTACCCTCAAGTAACTTGCATCATATCACCTTATATTCTTATGCTTTAGAATTGTGAGGGTGGTATCTTCTAGTTTCAATGCCTGGCTGATGCCATGCATTTTCCTGAATGAAAACTCTCTGGAGAGAATCACTGTCATCCTGATCTCCAGCCCAGAAAACAAACAGAAGGGGGTTTCAGATGCCAGGCACCATAATGAACTCCATTGTGTCCATTATAGCTGCTCAAATGATAGATAAAGGACCAGGTGTGTTCAGATCTTAGCATGGGATCACTTATAGGCTAACTAATATACCTCATGCTTTAGAGACTGAAGCTAGCATGGTACCCAATTTCTGACATCACTTATTGATTGCCAGCTTTCCCCAAGCATGTACTAGCTTAGAAGTCAACTGTGTTTTGCTTTTTTCCCCCCATTTTATTAAAACTGTAGGGGAAAGCTCATTTGTCCTTGACTAGGATTTTATTGCAAGCAAGGTAATGAGATTCTCTTATATAATGTGCTGGTCAGGATATAATCCTTCTAATATTTTATATAAGGATTGAGACCAGTAAGAGAAGAAAGGGAAAACTTATTGCTGTGAAGTCAATATTTATAAGGCTATTCTTTTAGGAAATAGAGATATGATAGGCATAAAGAACATAACAAGCTCTCTTCTCTTGAGAATTTCCATGCTGTTTACAGTCATTATCTCTGTATCTTTGAAAATCTCACTTTGAAAGAATCTTAATGGGCAGGAAGATGGAAAAAAATGAGGCTACTCAACCAAGCAAGTGTTTGATGGTATTGACAAACTACCTGTCAATTCTGCCTGAAACCTTTTAGTTGCTTAGTAAATACATGCTGACTGACGGGTAAAAACAAAATAAACAAACAGAAAAGAATGAGTTGTTTTACCTAATGTAGACATTTAAAAAATCAATTTAGCAAAATGACGCAAGTGACCCTGTGGGTAATTGGTTTGAAGCTCTGGTAATGTTTAGATTGGGACTAGAAGTCTATTAAAATCTAGTTTGAAGTCATTCAGTCAGCCTTCTCTTGAAGCTGAATGTATCTCTTAGTCACTCAGGCTTTGAAATACAGGACTCATGCTGAATTCCTCATAGCTCCCCTCCATGTCCAATCTGTTGCCAAGGTTTGTTGATTTCACCTTTGCACATCTCTAATGCAGCCCCTTCTTTCCTCTGAAACTGCCACCCCTCTACTGCAAGTCCTCATCACCTCCTCACTGTGATTATTGCAATAGCACTGCTGTTGGGTCTCCCTGCCTCCACTTTCTCCCCTCCCCCTAACTCCAATATATTATCCACTCACTGCATGAAGAGATTTTCCTAAAAAATTATGTTCAATCATGTCACATCCTTACCGTCTCCCTCCCTTTCCCCCGATAAACTCCAGTGGCTTCCTGTTGCCTCTAGGAATGTATACAAAATATTCTGTTTGACATTCAAATCTCTTCATAATCTAATCTCTTATCTTTCCATTTTTCTTACACCTTATTCCCCAATGTGTCCTCTCTGATCCAAGGACACTGGTATCCTGACTGTTCCTTGAACAAGACACTTCTTTACCTGACTGCCAGTGTGTTCTTTGGCTACCCCCATGTCTTGAGTCCTCTCTCTTCTCCACTTTTGTAAAAACAACAAAAAAAAATGATTTCCAAATCCTCTCTCTCCATCCCTCTACCCCTGAGAAGGCAAGCAACTTGATATAGATTGTATATATGCAATCATGTAAAACATATTTCTGTATTAGTCCTGTTGTAAAAGGAATTAGACAAAAAAAAAAAGAAATGGAAAGTTTAAAAAAGTACACTTTGATCTACTTTCATACTCCATCAGTTCTTACTCTGGAGGTGGATAGTATTTTTCATTATAAGTCCCTTCAGAATTGTCTTGGATTGTTGCATTGCTGAGAATAGCTAAGTCATTCACAGCTGATCATTGTACAATATTGCTATTACTATGTACACTGTTTTTCTGCTTCTCTCATTTCACTTTGCATCAGTTCATGTAAGTCTTCCCAGGTTTTTCTGAAAACATCCTGCTCATCATTTCTTATATCACAATATTATTCCATCATAATCATATGCTACAACTTGTCATATGTCTTTATGCATATAACATATTGTCAATATGCCATTCCCCAATTGATGAGCATCCTCTTGATTTCCATTTCTTTGTCACTACAAAAAGAACTGCTGTAAGTATTTTTATGCATACAGGTCCTTTTCCTTTTTCTATGATCTCTTTGAGATACAGACCTAGTAGTGGAATTTCTGGGTAAAAAAGATATGGACAGTAAAATCCCATCTTCTATAGGAAGCCTTCGCTAACCTCTCTTAATTCTAGTACTTACCCTCTGTTAATTATTTCCTTTTTATTATAGTTTTCCTTGTTTATATTTGTTTGCATGGTCTCTCTCCCATTGTAACATAAGCTCCTTGATAACAGGGACTGTCTTTTGCCTTTTTTATATCCCCAGCACTTAGCACAGTGCCAGGCACATAGTAGGTGCTTAATAAATCTGTATTGATTGATAACCTGGGATAGTGGAAATAATACTGAATTTAGAGTCAGAGCACCTGGTTTCAAACAACTGAACAACAAGCCTTACCTTTTAGAATCCTCTTCCTTAGTAACTCCTTTGGGACTTACCCTATTACTTGTTTTTATGAGATCTTGCTCCTTTCTGTCAGTTATTTTTTCAGTCCTGTTTGACTCTTTGTGGCCCCATTTCTGGATTTTCTTGGTAAAGATACTGTAGTGATTTGTCATTTACTTCTGCAGCTCATTTTATAGATAAGGAAATAAGCAAAATTACTCAGGGTCACCCCACTAGAAGTGTTTGAGGTCAGATTTGAACTCAGGAAGATGAGTCTTCTGACTACAGACTTGGTACTCTATCAATTCCACCTAGTTGCCCCACTTGTTGCCTTTTAGTTATCATTTAATGTTGGCTGCAAAGGTAAGACCTATAATATCCAAAGAAAGGAAGTGCTAATGGGAAAGTGCCAATGATTAAAACTAACAGTTATTTAGTGTGCATTATATATGACACTGAGCTAAGCACTATAGATTCAAAGATGAAACACTGTACAATCTGTATTGTGAAAGAGCTTACAATCTGTAAAGTGATGTTGATATTTTAGGGGAAGAATGCCCTTAAAATGTTCATTGAAATCGCATGCTGCCCCACCGAAGCAGCCTCCTAGTCTACCTGCTGGTATTCTAAATTGTGACTAGAAGATTTCATTATAATAGCAATTAGAACACAAAAATCTCTAGAGACACTTCTAGGAGTCCTGGGGTTCTCTGGAGCACCACTAGGACTGCTTGAAAGGGCATGGAGTAAGATATTGGACAACCCTAATCATGCAAATGAGCATACCAATACTAGGCCTTTGTCTTACATAAAGAACTGTGGGAAATAATGAAAGGAAGTTTCCAGCAAGGAGGTTGCTGAGGTAGAAATGATGGGAAACTTGAGGGCACAGAGCTCATGATAGAGAAAGAAATAAAAGCCAGGCATCATGTGCAATGCACTCCAGATTTACAAGAACATTTTCCAGATGGTTTAGGGAAAGGAGAGGTCATAGACTACAGCTTATTACACTGTGAAAAAAGTCAATCCAGGAAGGATAGGAAGCTCTCAAGAATCAGACTCTAAAGACAAAAACTCCCACCCCCCAAACATGTCTTGCCTTCACCACTCCTTATGCTGTTATACTTTTATGTTTACCTAGGATCATGGATTGAGAGGTCAAAAGGAACTTAGAGGTTATGGATCCCAATTCTCTCATTTTCAAATGAGAAGACTGACACACAGAGAGGCTAAATTACTTGTTCAGTGTCACACAGCTAGTAAACCCCCAAGGGCAGGGTGTACATCTAGGTTTTTTTGACTCCAAGTCCAATGCCCTTTACTATGCTGCCTCTCTATGTCATAACTCCCATAACCATTTGTGTGTTTGTCTTTGAATACTGAGTGTCTAGCAGAGTATTTTACATATAGAAGGGACTTAAGAAGAATGATTTGAACTGAACTGCAATATAGGGATGTATTCTGAATATTTAGAAAGGGAGGCAGTGATTGCTAAAAGCCAACATAACTTCCTCAAGAATAGTTCATGGTAAACTAATCTCATGTCTTTTTCTTTTGACAAGGTAACTACATTGGGAGTTTGTTATATAAATTAAATCATCATTTTGCTAACAAAACAGGAAACTCAAACAACTAGATTGGTGGATCAGAGGAATGCCTAGATCTCTCAGCAAAGCATTGATTAGCCTCCACATGATAGCCTTGGACAAGATAGTACAGTTAAGTGGATTTGGAATTTATTGAAGGATTTGTAATGTTGATGGGTCAATCAGTGTCAAGTTGCAGGGTCTTTAATGGAATGCTTTAAAAATTGGACTTGTGTTCTTTTAACATTTCTATTAGTGCCTTAAATGAAAACATGGAAGACATATTTACCAAATTTTTAGATAGCAGAAAGCTTAAAAGGATAACTAACATGCCAATGACAGAATTCAAAAAGATCTCTGCAGGCAAGAACAATTGACCAAACCTAATAAGATGAAATTTAATTCCCCGTGGAAGATGAGGTCCTCCAGATGTTCCTGTTTGTGGATGGCAATATACCAATTGCTACAAGCTGCAGAACATTGCAGAGCCTCCTAAAAGAGATCTCTAATCATTTCAAGGAGTTTGGCCTGATTGTTCACACAAAGAAGACCAAGTCGATGAAGAATGGCTGCTCCCCAGATTACAAAATGCAATTACATCTATGTCTGCCTAACCTTGCTAACTTTCATGCACGTTCTTCGATAACTGCATTGGGAGATTGGAGTTTTGAAGACCTTTCTTGGAGATGTGTCGATGGAGAAATCTGGCTTTCCACCTATTATCTCTCATCGTTGCCACATGACCCATCCATTTTCCACTCCAATCACTGAATTCATTGATAGCATCTTTTCTTCTGGTTTTCTTTGAATATCTTCATTAGTTATATGTTGCACCCTGTCCAAACCCACCATACACCTCTCCACTGCCCTCTCTGTATCGTGTTGATTGTTAGTTTTTAAGAGACTGCTGTAATTCCAGCTCTTAATGTCACATAGCAACACTGGTAGAATGTTGATTTTTTAAAAAATTGATATTTGTTTTCATGAGAAGCTTAGGTTCATTAGAGTTTTGAAATTTTCTGAAGGCAATCTAGCCCACTTTCAATTCCAGGCTGAATTTGTGACTCTTTGTCACAAATATATATATATATATATACACACACACACACACCAATAGACATATATACACCAATAGACAAGTTGTTTTAGGCTGTGCATCAAATTGCATTTTATAATCTGGGCAATGCAGTTCTGGAAGAACATGGATAGGCAGGCATGGCTGGATTGTATTCTACATTGCTGGAAGGAACTGTCAAATTGATGTGGTCACAAATTAATTGTATTTACATTTAAAATATATGTATTGAGCAAATACACATTTCTTTTCTTATGTTAAAAAATTAGCTTCATAGTAAAGGATGGGGATGTGACTGTGACAATAGTTCATATGAGAAAAGATATTGAGATTTTGGTGAACTGTGAGATCAATGTGTCAAGTTGGCAGTTGAACAAAAATCCAATGTGATATTAGGCATGGTTCTGTGAAGATGGAAGCAGTTTCCTGAACTCAGCAGAAAGTTGTTTAAACTCAGGCTAATACTGTTAATTAGCAGCATTAAATTGTCCTTTTCAAAAGCTAATTTTCTGCCAAAATTATTGGGCAATTTAAGTGATCAGATGGCTTTCTTCATTACTATTCACAGACCTACATGGGAAAGAATGTGTTGGGGAAATTGTCTTTAATTATAAGTAGGTCAGGTAATTTGGCATTCTCCTAATAACGTACTTCTAGGTACTAATTCGCTGGAAAATTCATCCATACAAAGAAAATGAATGACGACAGCTCTGAGCCAGAGGTTGGTTTGTTTTAGAGGTGGCATTGTTGAATGGAAAGATTGCTCATGGTCCCTGGAGTTGGGGGCTCTGATTTGTATCAAGGTTGGACCACTTAGTTGGGCAAGTCATTTTAACTCATTTTACTCATTTATAAAATAAGAAGCTTAGCCCAGATGATCTCTAAGGTCCCTCAGAATCCTGAGTCTATGAAACCATGATTTTCTTGTAAGGCAAGGAAATCACATAGTCCCCTCCAAAAAGGACTCTGGGCTTTGAAATGGAAGACTTGATTTCTATTATTGGTCTTTTCAGCAACTATATATGTATATATAATATTATTTTTATTTGACGTGAAACAAGCTATTTTGTCATCCTGAGTTTTTCCTTCCTAATCTACAAATGAAGGATTTACAGTAAATAATCTCTGAAGTATCTTTCTAGCTCTAAACGCCTAAGCTTCTAAATAACTAATTATAGCAGTTATCTCCTTTGGGAGAATTTGCATTTTAATAATAATGCTTAAAGCTAACATTTCTATATCCTTTTAATGTTTGCAAAGTGCTTTACATATTTTCTCACATCTACTCTTTAAAATAACTCTGTGAGGAGGGTGGGCACTATTATTAGCTATATGTGAGGAAACTGAGGCTGACAGTTATTTGATTTGGCCAGAATTATGAAAAAATTATATTAGATTTTTGTCTCTGAATCAAGGTCAAGTAGAAATCATGTTTTTAAATTCAACAAATGGAGTTCTATGGAAAAAAAATTTGGAATCAAAGTACAGATGGGGGCTAGTAGATATTTGGGGAAGGTAGTCCTGAAATTAGACAGAGAGGGGCCTACTTCTGTATAGCCTATATGACTCTGTCTTTGTCTCCTAAAACAAAGAGGAATTTGATATTCCATAGATTCTTGCACCATTTGGCAATGTCTGTGTTTCTTGTTTAATTATGTATTCTAAGAGGAACATCAGTTGTCTATTTACCATTTCCCCCAAAGGACCTACTTTTTAAACAGCGTATGAGGATTATTTTTTTGGGGGAGGGAGGTGTTTCTCTTCTCTCTCCCTACTGCCAGGACCTATTTCAGGCATCCTATCATTGGGTTCCTAGTCTCATTCCCCCAAAGTCCTTTGAAATAAACATTATCTCCTGGACGGGCTGTGATTGCTCTTTTTTTTTTTTTTTAAACTAGTGTTTATAAGACTGGTCCTTATTAGGGTAGTGATTTCCTTCTAGGTACAATTATCCCTCCTCACTGCAACTTTCCCCATTGTAGTTTTGATATATTGCTGTTGAGCATAAGAAATTAAATGGGAATTTTTTTGGAGTTTTGTGGTAACCATAACAGATGACATAGAAGTCTATGGCAAAATACTTAACCCAAATTTTACAGTAAGGTATGTAAGCATCCCATAAAAGGAAAAGAAAATTCTGCAGTACAAAGGGAGGGTCAACAATTTTTTATATGGAATTTCTAGATAGGGGTGATATGCCCCTAAACCCCATGAAGTAGAAGGTATAACTGTACTTATGTGTAAACTACTGACAAGTGACAGTCTGTTTACGGCATGAGTCAAGAGGACTTGAATTGTTAGGTACACTTTTTGAAGAGGCTAATTTGAGGAACAGTTCAGGGATATAGAGAGTTTTTAATCATTGTTATACCTGAAGTAGCCCTTTTCACTCTTCTAAAGGACATAGAGGAAGAGACTAGTAGCGGGGAAGAAAGAGATGGAGAAGAAAAAGAAAGATTCTAGGGAGGGGTAACTGAATTCAGTGAAATGAGTATTTAAATGCATAGCATCCACAAAACCTGATAGATGAGGTTAACCAAGTTAACAGCACACTCCCCTTCTCTGTTCTATGAAAATATTAAAATAACTAAGCATATTATTTACTAGAATTAATAATTATTATATTTAGATAGGAAACACAGTTTAGAGAACATTTAAAAATGATGAAAATATAAGCACAACTAAGTATCTTTCTCAGTAACCTTTAATTATTAATAATTGTTTAACCCTAGTTTTCCTTCATTTTTGTAAGGAGGAAACTCCCCTTCTTCACTCATCCTAAACCTTCCTAGGTATCTGGTGCTTGACACTATCACTTATTACTTCATTATTTCTATTAATGATCCTTCACTACCCTAATCTGTGCTCTTCCATGGATCGGATCCCTTGGCTACTTACTAAATGTCAACGCCAAGGAGGATTTTATTGGAGTGGGGATGGGTGTCACAACAAGTTTCTCTTTACTCAGTATTTACTTTACCACAAGAGATGGCTATATCTTGTTTACAAGGAAAGAGATAGTCTCTAATTTTCTTGTTCTCCTACAGCTAATGTGAGCCTGATACTTGACTCTTTTTTTTCAATCTCTTTGATTTAGAATTAGGAGCAGCAAAATGACACAGTGGACAGAGTGCTGGACCTGGAGTTGGGAGCACCTGAGTTCAAATTTGGTCTCAGATATTTTCTAGTTGTGTGACCTTGGGCAAGTCACTTAACCTTGTTTGCCTCAGTTTCCTTATCTGTAAAATGAGCTGGAGAAGGAAATGGCAAATCACATCCATATTCATTGCCAAGAAAACCCCAAATGGGTTAATGAAGAGTGTTTGAAAAATGAAATTTTTGAAAAATGACTGAAAAAAATATGGAATTATCTATCTTATAGATACAAATTCTGCTCCTTACTTATATTCATTTCTACCTAGCGACCTGGGTGTTAATGCATTTAAATCTCATTTCACTGAATTCATTTACCTCTTCCTAGAATTTACCCATGTTTGTCATCCCTTCTACTTGTCCTTTACTCTGTGCCTTTTGGAACAGTTGAAAAGGTCTAGTTTTGCTGTAGCAATGACAACAACAAAACCTCCCTTACATCCCTGAACTTTTCTTCAAATTTCCTTCTCATTGTAATGGAAATCTGTCTTTCCTCAGATGACGACAAATTACTGTTAACTCTTTCTAATAGTGTTTTCTTCTTTGTCCTCCCCCAGAGTCACTGGCTTTTCTCTGATTCCTGCCTCTCATTTTGTTGAATGTTGCATGACTCAAAAATATGCAAACTTTGAAATTCCTATCATGGGAATATACTGCTGAAATATTGAATTCTTCATTTGCATTGACAGAACTCAAGAATATTCTCTTACTTTCCTCAACTCTAACATCTGGTCTGTAATCTTCCTCTCCACCTAATCCGTTGATACTATCACTTATTCCTTTGTTATCTCTATTAATGACCCTTCAATACTCAATGCACAAGTCCTTGAGTTCCTCAAGTTCAATGATTTCCATATCCATTCCACTTCAGCTCTTCACTGACACAGCTGCATGTTAGACCTCACTATGACCCAGAACTATTCTAATTCCATAGTGTTTCAATCATTGAAAGTCCATCCTTGGTCATAATATTGATCTGTAGGCATATTGTATCCCCCAGTGGAAAATAAGCTCCTTGAGGGCAACATCTTTCTCACATTTGCATCCCCAGTGTCTAACCCAGTGTCTGACCCAGTGTCTGACCCAGTGTCTGCTTAATACTTGGATTTTTGGTCCTCTCATCTCTTCCTGAATTTGCTCCTTAGAGTAGCCATTTTTATAGGTGTGAAGGTTTGCAAAGTGCCATATATACCTTATTATCTCTTTGAATCCCTAGGATAATTCTGTGAGATAGGTGCTCCTTTTATCTCCAGTGAAGAAATTGATTAAGTTAAGTGATTAAATAACCAGCATTACATAGATGATTGATTGTGATGGAATTTTAACCTAGGCTGCTCCAAATCCAGCACTCTGCTTATGACACCAGCTGCATCCCAATTGCCCTTTCTCCAATTTGTTGCCCCTGTTTGTTTTTCATTTACCTCCCTTCTTAGATCATACCTGATGATGTCATTTCATCAGTGCACTTACCAACACTTTAAAACCTACCTCATTGGTCTGTTACTCCTACCGTCCTGTTAATACCATTTATATGCCAAATAAAGCTACCACTTATCCCAATCTAGCCCACTTTCCAACTCTAGGCTGAACTTTTCTATATGTACTATTTGTTCTAAATATACATAGTGATAGACAAGTCGCATTAGGCTGTGCATGAATTTGCATTTTGTAATCTGAGCAGTAGGCCTTCTTCATTCACTTGGTCTTCCTTCTTAGAACTTAAGTATTATGTAGCTGGTCCGAGATTCATACCTGGCTCTTTTGACTCCAAATCTAATGTTCTTTCTATAATACTCCACTGCTTTAAGGGATGTAAAAAGGATATTTATCTTTTTCTAGTTTGGCAGGCTATATTAATCTCATTAATGTTGCCATGAATGTTTTTCATTTTACATGAGAACTATCAAGAATTTTCTGGTTTTCTTCTCTCATTTACCCCTCATCTTCTCTTGTCCAACTGGATGGTTTTGTACCTCTCCAGGGCTCTAAGGTCTTTGTGTTCATGCCATCTCCTTCTGTGTGGATTGTGTCCTGTTTCCCTTTATCAAATACCTGAGAAGTCTCATCTTTAAGGTGAGATGTGTGTGTGTGTGTGTGTGTGTGTGTGTGTGTGTGTGTGTAAGAAGAGATGATCTCTGGCATCCTTTCTAGGTTTAATTCCATGATTATCTGAGGGTCATTGTGACCTTGGGGGAACTGTGTTTTTCCTGATGATGATAAGTTTTTATTTATTTCTTTATTTCTTCCCTCGCCCTGTTCCCTTCGTGTCATGTGGGTAATAAATAATGCCTTGGTGTTCTGAGTTTTATTTTGTGGGTTTTATTCTGAGTTTGGCATTCTTTAAGCCCCATAAAACCCAAGATTTGAGAGTTCCCATCTTTGTACAGTGAGATGAACAGCATTCCTCCATCATTTCTCTCCTCCCTGCCTTCACTGAGCAAGTGTCAATAAATAGTGGGAAATAACTTCCAGGAAATATGAAGATTGGCTCTCCTTAAGTAAAGAGTTTGGATGTTCTTTCTCCTTCTGTTTGTATAGTCTTTAGTGCCCTTGTCATCCTCATAAGCCCTTGAGCTGGGCCATATTTTGGAAGGCAGGCAAATTTGAGGAAAATTTATTCTTGAGACAAGGTACACATCCCCTACTCATATAGACAGTCAGAGAATTTTTGCTTTAGACCCAGGGAGAGTAGTCCCTTGCTGACTAATATGGAGACATAGACTATTGGAAGCAAAAGGGACATAAATATTTAGTAAAGCCCAAAATTTTGTAGATGAGGAAACTAAGGCATAGACAGGTCAGATACTCACTATTTGAGTGTACCCTTCAGGTACTTCAGATACTTCAGGTAGGCAAATGTAGTCAGAAGAAATCTGTATCTATCTATCTATCTATCTATCTATCTATCTATCTATATCTATATCTATATATATCATTGGATTTCAGGGTATACTGACTTGATCTAGAAGATCTCATTGAATTTTTTCTTAGAATTTCTCTACCTTTAAATTCTCTAAAGCAGAAATTAGTACACAAATTGCAATTACTTTCATGGTGATCTTGGCATTTGTGTTTATTATAAGCACCATGGGCACAATGACCAAATGGACAATGAAAAAAATTTTTAGACTGGCTTTGAACGTAAAAAGAAACCAATTTCACCAAATAATTATATGAACTGTGTGCTTCTCCAAGAAAATCCTATGACTGACAGTTATCTATTTAATTGTAACTTCTTTTGGCCTTCTGCTTTTACTTATTGAAGGAGTATCAATATTAATCTGAGTCATTGAATCCAATTCTACTTGAACTGATTTGTCATTACACAAAAATCTCATATCTAAAGTATGGTTAAATTCATTTTTATAAATGACAAAAATAAACATAAATATCTAATTGCTAGCTATACAAAATATTGTATACAATTTAGAAAGGGATTTATATATGCAAACATCTAGATATTATGTGGTACTCAATTTTCAGGTGTTTTAAATAATTTCTTAACTTAAATTTGATTTTACTTCTCCTGATATAAGGGCACTTGCACTTAAGTCCTGCTCAAATGTCTTATCATAATGTGGAGGTAAGCGTGGATTCTTGAATGCCATGATGCCAGGAGGTCCTATTGAGCTGGAAATGCTTAGATTGCCCATTTTTGAATTGCCTGCTTATCATCTAAGGGCCAGTCTAGCTAACTTCAGAGAGGCTCATCACTGGTCATGAAGTGACAGATTTTTTCAACTGTATCAAGTTTCCAAGACTATGAAGGCATTGAATTTTTAATGATATCTTCATTGGTGGAGGAAAGTTCTACACTGATAAAATTGCAGAAACCTGAAGTAGGAATTAAAGGGAACCATTTAACACAGTTTCATTTGTTTAAGCCCTTAAGATTCTTCAAGTCTCAAAGAGTCAGGGACCCTGTTCCAAACTCTCACCTTACAACCTTTTCTGCTGATAATCACTGGTTATCCCACCAACACAAACTAGAAACTCTTCTTGCATTAGGTAGTACTTTCTTTGCAAAGTTACATGACTTGTCTTTGTTCTACAAGGCAAGACTTTAAAGTATCATGGTATAACCAAGTAACTGAACTTGAAATCTGACATGGTTTGAATTCCCAGCTGTGAAGCCCACTCATTTCTGAGGTATACCATCTCTCTGAACCTCAGTCTCCTCTCTACAAAATGGAGGTACTACTTGCAGTATTGAAGTCAGAGGTCTGTTGTCAGGAAAAGTACTTAAGCCTTATATGCTACAGTTATCATTTTGGCTTGAAGAGATTAGAGAGGCATTGTTCATGCATCTCCAACAATGTAAATATCATATGATCACTTAAAAAAACAATTTGGAGAATTTCATTGACAGTCAAAGTCACTGACTCCCAACAAATGCCTTATTTTATTAGATTTTGTAATCTGATTTTACTCGATACCTTCTTTCAATGCTTAAAGAGGCCTCTTCCTTTCTGAATATCCTAAAACATTTTAAAACACAACGATTTTTCAACAAATAGATATGTAAACAGCAATTTTCTTATATACTGCATTTATGTTGTGGCTGAGACTTGAGCTAGTGACCAACAGTGACCTGTAAACAAACAATAAGCAGGTTTTTTTTTAAAATGGAAATAGTCACAGCCCAGGACTGAATAATTGAAATGATATCTGTCCTTGGAAAATTAGAATGTCTTATAGACTTGGCCTAGAGATTTTTCCATGGAATAATAGTTATCAGTCACATTTATATGGCATTAGATGATTATAAACCTCTTCACACACACACACACACACAATCGTATTTGATCCATACAATAACTCTATAAGCCTAAAAGAACAAGTTTTATTGTCTCATTTTTATAGGTGAGGAAACTGAGGATTAGAGAGTTTTAGTGGCTTATCCAAGATGACAGTTAGCAAATAATGGAGCCAGAAGTTAAGAATGGTTTCATTGATCACAAGTCCAGTGATCATTCCACTCTATTCCATCATCCAGGAACTTTCTTCTGAAGGGAAAAGATTGGGACTCTGGCTGTATTTCCTTGAAGACCTTGGACAAGGCATTGTCCTATAGGTCTAAAACCATTGATAAGACAATTTGCTTCCCCAGTGATTTTTTTATTAATTTACAGGAGAGGGGATAAATCCTTACTCAGAGAAGAATTATTTGACACTTTAAGAATCACTGAGAATCTTTCTTATCAGTTTTCCACACATATAGTCAGAACATCTTATATTACTTTTCATCTACTCTGTGTATGTAATATATAATATAATTAGTAAACTATAATATATAATAATCTGTGTATATAATACGTTCATTACTGGTGACATCCCAAACTTGTAAAATTTTTCTGGAGTACTTTCTGGTAGTATAATGTAAAAATTAAAAAATGCCTCCACAATAATGCTGCTATCAGGAATATACTTTGAAAATGCTATTTTTTTTAAAAAAAGAACTGTCTGAAAGTTTTCGTAGCAGTATTATATGTCATCTAAAAAAACTGAAAACAGCCTAAATATCTAAAAATAAGGGAATGGTCACATTAACTATGAAATATTAATATAATGCAATGCTATAATGTCATCAAAACTATGGTGAAGAATGCCATGAATTCTAGAAATCTTTATGAAATAATGCAAAATGAATGAAGAAAAATGGAGTACACATGAACTACAAATATATCAAAGGAAAAATGAATGAAAATGAATATGCAAAGAATCTAGATGAGTACTTAGAGGGAGTGACTAAAATTACAATTTTTCTACATTTAATTAATTTAAATGTAAATAATTGCTAAGCAAATTTGTTTGAAATGATTTTCAATGTTAATTACTAAAACATTAACTTTTTAAAAATAAATTCAGTGATCATAAACTCAATCAACTTTCAAGCACTGATAAATTGCCCACTATAAACCCAGCACTGTTAGGGATACAATGACAAAAATGGAGCACCTCATTCTTTCAAGAAGATTGCATTCCATCAGAGAAGACAATTTTATGTGTGTGTAGACATACATACATACATATATGTGAGTATACAAATTAAATTAAAATATAAATATATAATATTTGTAGTTTTGGTAAACTGGTAGTAGGCTGGGTATCACAAAATGCCTCATGTAAAAGGCGGAATGTAACGTAAGTTGTGAAAGAAATAAGGGATTCTGTGATGTGGTGGTGAGTATAGAGAGCATTCTAGGTGTGGGAAACAGCCAATGGAGAGATATAGAGGTGAAAAGGGAGTGCCATGTATGAGTAACAGCAAAAGGTCAGTTTGGCTAGATCATTGGCTGCAAGAAAGAAAGTAAGGTATGATGGTGCTAAAAGGGTAAGTTGAGACCAAAATAAAAACCAATTACAATACTTTATATTATACCCTAGAAACAAGAGGGAACTACATGGATTTAACTGAGAAGAGAAGAGAAATGGTCAGATCTCCATTTTAGCAAAATGACATTAGCAGTTTTGTTGGGGGATAATTTGGGGTGAAAAGAGACTCGGGGCATGGATAGAATAGCCAAGAGGTGAGAGAACCTGAACTCAAAGTGATGGTCCTGTGAGAAGGGAGATGTTCTGGGGGAAAAAAGCACACAACAAAATCTGGTACCTGATTGGAAATCTGGGATGAGTGAGGAAGACCTGACAATAACACTTCAGGTTCCAAATTTGGTAGACTAGAAGGATGGTGGTACACTGGGAAGAAATAAGGAAGTTTCGAAGAAGGGTAAAGATAAGTTCTACTTAGATCTCAAGCTAGAAGAGACCTTACTTTTCTGTCCAAGTCCTGTAATTTTATAGATAGCAGGCTGATGTCAAGAGATATAAATGACTTACCAGGAAATGTAAATGAAGTTGCACAGGTAACAAGTAATCCAGCTTTAATTTAATTGCATATCCTGATTCCCAATACAGGGTTCCTTCTCTGAGTGATGCCGTTGTGAGTTAAAAATAAAGGATGATTTTAGAATCCCCAAACTACTTACGTGTTTTACAAACTGAATCTAAAAACATTTTCACAGGACGAATTATATTCACTGGAGTCTTCCAGAGAAGTTTGGGTAACCACTTATCCAATACATTCCAGGTGGAATTCATGATTTTGGTAACCATTTGCCTAGGAAACCTCTGAGGTACTTTTTGTGCAATGGTATCAATTAGTTCAATACTCATATGACCTCCTAAGGTGACTGTGTTAGAAAATAAAAAATACCACTCTTTTGCATGTCTAAGCTAATTTCTAACTCCTGGGTCAAGTAGGAAACAGGGTTCTTGAGGGTTAGGACTATCTCCTTTCTGTGTTTGTATCTACACCAAATTGTTGATTGTCTACAGTTGGGAGTGTTAGGTTTTGCACATTGACTCTATGGCCACAGTCTGTATTCCTAAAATTATAGCTTGAAAACCTCTAACAATGCTTAAACCTTTAATATTAAAGCAGAGGACATTCAAAGCAAAGATATTTGAACGAATTAGTGAAATGTCAAAGTAGGAAAAGTAGCACCAAGTAGCACCAGTTATGTCCCCCATAACCCCGGTGTTCACTCTTACTCAAATGTCACATCAATAGAAAGACTGAACAGATATGGAGAGGTACAAATATAGGGAGGAAAGCACACACTGTGCCCATGTAGAGGAATGTGCTTGCAGGGAATATTTGTGATCCGTGGTGGTGTACTCTCTGCAGATTACTTCTTGGCTATAGTCTCCAAGGTCTTCTGGTTCAACTGAAATCTTCAGGTAAGATGCTGTTAAACTTTCTCATCTGGAACACAATAAGGACTTTTTCCAGCTCTTAGAAAAAAAAAGGCAGAAAAACCTTTGCCTTGGGACCATCAGAAAGCTTCCCCTATTTTGTTTCTTTAGAGTCTCTGATCTACTGAGAACTTTAATTTCTCTAGATAGAGATTATCAGCACAAATGGCCTCCAACCTTCCCTGCTCCACAGTTTCCAAGTTAACCAAAGTACTTCCTTTATCTTAGTATTTTTTTGGACTCTTCTTCCTGATATAGGGCTTTGTACTCAGTCAGAAATCTCATCCTAATTTATAGTAATTATTCAATATGCTTCCAAATTATTATCTTTTATAGCTAGGCTATAAAACAGTTCTGGGAGTTCCTTATTCCCCAGCGTTTAGACCCAAAGTCTTTTCTGTGATTAGGAGGATGAATGGACAGATCAAAAGTACCGAGGGAAACTAAGCCCAAACCTTAGGGTCATTATCTTTGCTGTTTGCTCAGCCATATTCCTTGCCCCTTCATATGAAGATGAGGTTCATCAGGTCTGAAAGGAGCTTTGATATACATCCTAATTTGTGATTGCCATCATCCACTTTTCCCTTTCCATCACACTTCACATCAATCAGTTGCCAAGTCTTGTGGATTCTATCTTAGAAACAAATCTGCATCTGCTTCCTCCTTCCTGCTCGCAAAAGCAATCAGGTCCTCATCAGCTCTCACTTGGACCATTGCAGTAGCTTTCAAATTGCTCTCCTTGCCACCAATCTCTCTCCCCTCTAATCTGTCCTCCACACATGGGCTAAAAAATTCTTCCTAAGGCTCAGGGTCTGACCATGTTATTTCCATGTTCAAAATCTTCAGCGATTCCTTTTGGCTTAGAGAACAGACTGCAGTCTAAACTCCTAAGCCTGGGACTTAAAGTCATCCACAATCTCTCTAATTTTCCTTTCCAGATTTATTTCATATTGCTCTACTTCTCTTCATCCACTTAAGGATCCAGCCAGACTGGCCCACTTGCTATCCTCTCAACTCAGAATTCTACCTCTTATAAAAGCAGCCTTCTCCTCTGTGCTTCCTGGAAGCCTTAATTATCTTCAAGACTCAATTAAAGGTGATAGTTCTTACCTGCTATGCCTGACCCCCATCTCATTAGTTAGCACTCTTCCTCTTTACTTGTCTGGGTGCCTGTTGTACTCCCTAGTAGAATGTAAACTCTTTAATTTGGAATTTGCTAAACAGTGACTAAAATGTCACTACGTGTATATACATGGAGAAATACATATGAGAGAGATAGATACCATCTATCTATAGAAATACATCAGTATTATACATTTGTCTCTATATAGATTATGTTCTATATAGAGTTCATTCTCTATATAGATATATCAGCATATATAATACATATCAGTATATACATATATAACTATAGGTATATATCTCCTATTTCACTTATAGACATATATATATATATCTCAATATCTTAGAACCTCTAACTATGCATACATATATGTATATGTTTATGTTTATGGATAGTGCATGTGGGTAGTTATGTACACATATATGTATATACACATAAAAATATAGAAACTCAACATCTTCCCCTCTCCAACCAGCCCTCTTCTAAACTTCCCTCTTATTGTTAATAATATCATCGTCCTTCCAGGTACTCAGGTCTCCAAACTCAGTGCATTCCTCAACTTACCATTATCATTCACACCTTAAATCCGTTCAGTTGTCAGATCTTATCCTTTCTATCTCTATAACATAGCTCATCTGTAACTCCTCCTCTCCACTCATATCTACCACCCTATTTTAGGGTCTAATTTATCTTGTTTGCACTATTGCAACGACCTCCTTAATAGGTTTCTCAGGCAGCTAAGTGGTACAATGGACAGAGCATGGGACATAGAGTCAGGAAGGACCTGAGTTCAAATTCTAATTCAGACACTTACTAGTTATCTCAGCCTTGACAAATGACAATCTCTGTCTGCTTCAGTTTCCTCATCTGTAAAATGGAGGTAATAATAGCATCCACCTTCCAGGGTTGTTGTAAGATACAACATCTGTAAAGCCCTTTGCAAACCTTAAAGCAAACCTTATTTAAATGCTAGCTATTATTACTGTTTTATTATTCCATTTTCTTCTCCACAAGGATGACCAACTGATCTGACCATGTTACCTAATCATCAATAAAGCCCAGTGATATCCTACCCCAGGGATCAAACAGAAAATCTTCTGTCATTTAAATAACTTAACCGCTGATCCATTCCTATCTTTCCAGTCTTCTTACAAATTACTTTTCTCCATGAACTCCACTTTCCAGCCATACCGAATTATTTGCTGACCTTGCCACTCAACACTCCATTTTCCCTTTCTAGAACTTTGCCCTGGCTGTGTCCCCATGCCTAGTGTTTCCATCCTTGCTTCTCCCTCTTCCAACAAGTTCTTGGCTTCCTCTAAAACTCAGTTCAAGGAGGCCTCTGTCTGCCTACTTTTGACCCTCTCTCCCAACCACATCTGCTAGCACCTTCACCTCTAAGTTATCATGTATCAACTTTGAATATAGCTTCTTTATATTTATACATTCACATTTTCCCCCATTAGAATGGAAACTCTTTGAGTATAGTGATTGTTTTCCCTTTTTTTGTGTAACGGGGGACTGGCATCCTTTGATCCTCATTCCTTGTGAGATGGTTGGTGAAGATACTTCCAGGTGTGAATAAAGGAGGGCTTTCCTCTACACCTCTGAGTATGCACTGATGTTCTATGATGCCTTCCTATCCTATTGTACAGTAAGGAAATACTTTTTGGCTGGTTACAGAACTGGAACTGAGTATGTATAGAAAAGATTCCTGGAAGAAGTGACTTAAACTCTTTCCTCTCTGTGTTTGAATGAGAGTGGGGGAGCCAAGTAAGGGAGGAATTTCAAGCCCATTTCAACCCAAAGCTACCATGAAGCCAATGAGCTCTGCTATTGTGTCTGTCCTTGTTGTGTCTCGTCTTTCTTGTTCCTTAAGTAAAACAATATTTGAGATAGCTATGATCTTGTGAGCTCTAAATGGTTGGTAGAGAGCTGTCAGAGATCCAGAAACTATAGTCCAAACACCCTTCATTAGCTGGCTACTAATAAGGACAGGAAACACTTCTGGAAGCTATGAGACCAGGAATAGGATGAATAAATGCAGAAACAGGGAAAAGTGATCCCCTCTACCCAGGAAAGGAGCAAGCTTTACACTGTGGGCCAGACTGATATCTTTCACTGACAGACATTTATCATCTCTGCTCAGCTTGTCATCTTACCTTAGCATACAATTCTCTTCCACCCTCTTTTGCTGCCCATCACAAGGTCAGAAGACCTGGGTTAAGCTTGATGTCTTCCCCTGGCTATCCTGAAATTCTCTAGCTATACTCTCTCAGCTGTGCTTTCCTCTGGCAGTCTAGTGCTTTCAAGGTCAAGTCTATTTTTCCACTAAACCATTGAAAACCAGATCCATCTGTGCCCTGACAAGTGCCCTGAAAAGCTCTAAATTTCTTGTTTCTGCCACTCTGTGTAAAGGGACATGAAGGATGCTCAACAAATGTGTATTGGTTGAATTGAATTATGTGCTGTGGGAATTCAGAGAGACATGACTCAGAAATGGAAAGGTCACAAAGGAAGAAAAGTGGGATTTGGGTTGGATATTGAAAGATGGGTCAAATTTAGAGAAGCTAAGGGGAAATACAGTATTCAAGGAACGGAAATAGGTTGAGCAAAGTGACAAACGTTGAAAAATACAAGACTTGTTTGGTAGGTAATGACTAGACGAGTCTGGTTAGAATGCACCTTTTACATAGAAGAGATAAGTCTGGAAAAGGTACAGGGATGTTGGAGAGCCTTAGATACCAGGACTGACAAACTGGACATTACCTTAAAGGCAAGGGAAGGCTATATAGCAAGTTTTTAGCCAAGGGAATGCCATTGATTTCAAAAAATTCAGAAAATCAATGTTATGGCATCATATTGAGTGATTTAAATAGCTATTTGATGTGATCAATACAGAACTGGGTTTGACTCAGAGTCAGAAGTGCAGACCTAGTCTCAGATAGTTCCTAGCTGTGTGACCTAAGCAAATCACGTAAGCTCTGATTGCCTCAGTTCCCTCAACTGTAAAATGAAGATAATAACGGCACCTACCTCCCATTATCAAATGAGATAATACTATAAAAAACACAACACAGTGTCTGGCACATGGACAGTTCTATGTAAATGCTTATACCTTTCCCTTCTGCTTCCCCTCATTTGGAATGATAGAGAGACTGGGGATAGGAAGGTAAGTTGGAGATTTGCTATAATCTCAGCTTGAGCTGATAAGAGTTTTAACTAGGTTAACAGTAATTGGAATAGGGAGGAAAGGGTAGGTGTCAGGTATTATGAAGGAATGTGAAGTAGTTGGTGATTTGTTTCAGGGCATGTAAACCATATTTAACTTGACTACCTACTGGGTTAATTTATTAAATATGTGAATACCTGCTGCCAGATCCCTATCTACCATCTCTAAGACTTGGTCCATGCTGTGCTGCTTGTAGAAAAGGATTTATCTTTGTCTGTTGGAGAAAGCAGATAATGAAGGTAACTGTTAGGTATAAGAGGAATAACCATGAGCCTTAACTCAGGGAAGCATGAAGAAAAGAGTGTTAAAGGGACTCAGATGGATTTATGGTAGACTACCTTCAAGGCTTTCCTTGACCTGAGGCATCGTGGGATAAGGAAAGATGTAAAGAAGAAAGAGTTAATACTGATTCAGTAGATACATGGTAGAGGGTGACAGTGGGGAAGAAACGTTGAGGATCTTCTAATGGTCACTGGAAAAATGTCTGTAATCAGAATGTTAGGATATATACAGGCCAGCATGGATACCTAATTAATTAAGGTTTGTAATATATAATCAAATGCCTTCTTTTCATAGCCAATTACAGTATATAGTTAAGATATGGATAGGGTGAATGCAGAAGTTTAAGACAGAGACCTTGCTGGGAGCTTGCTCTCTCTTCTTGGTGAGGATTGAGTGAAGTATCACCAGGAAATCCTTCTGAGGCACCAAACCGGAGGATAAGCAGGTTTTGATCAATTATTTCTGGAGAGAGTAACATAAAAACTATTTTACCCATAGGCCTGATGACTTAATCTAGAGCTGGGAGAGTGCTCCTGTGGGTGTCTTAGAAGATACCTCTTACAGAGGCAGAGTGCTCTTGTGTATACAGTATTGGTCTTGGAGTCAGGAAGGCCTGGGTTCAAATCTATCCAAGACACTTAGTAGCTATCTAAACTTAGGCAAGCCACCTAAACCCTCAACCTCAGTTTCCCATAAAAGGGGATAACAATAGCACCTACTTCACAAGACTGCTGTCAGGATCAAGTGAGATAAGGTACATAAAATACTTAATAAACTTTAAAGCACTAGGTAGATGTGCTTAACTTACCTATTTCAATTTTATTCAATTTAACAAAGATTCACTAAATACCTGCTGAATGGAGAATAGTGTTAGACATGAGTGGGTGATACAAAATTGAAATAAAACACTTTCGTAATTTTTACAGTCTAGTTCAGTCATCCAGTAGTTAGGCATTTTGGGGAGTTAATTGGCATAATGGATAGAGTGCTGGACCTGGAGTCAGGCAGATTCATCTTTCTGGGTTCAAATCTGGCCTTAAACATTTATGAGCTTAGCAAGTCATTTAACTCTGTTTCCTCACTTTCCTCACCCATAAAATGTGCTGGAGAAGGAAATGTCAAACTACTCCATTATCTCCGCCAAGAAAACTCCAAAAAGGGTCAAGAAGAGTTGTACACAATTGAAACAACTGGACAATAACAACTGTGAGACATTTAGTCCTGTGAGAGTTATATGCCTACGTAACTGATGCCTACTCTTCAACTATTCTGAGGATTCGCCTTCTTTGGTGGACAAAGGGGTGATGGTGAAAACAAACTGCTACCATCTAAGCTGTGACTTGGTGAAGGAACCCTAGCAAATATATAAATTTCTGCAGAATACCCCGCCTGGTTCCATGAGGAAATGCAGTTGGATACTAAGCACTCTTATCTCTCCAATACTCCCTATCTGCCATACTCCATTTCTCTTATCTGAATCACATCTCACCTCCTCCAGGAAATCTTTCTAGCTTAACAATCAACCCATCTTCCAACTTATCAAAATAATCTTCAACCTCTATTTCTCCATCGAATTACAAAAGATATATTATTGTATTTCTATGGATTAGATCTCATCTATCTTTTTAGATTGTTAGGTAACTGACAGGAGGAACTTTGTCAATTATCAAAATATATGCTAAATACTTAGTATGCAACTAGAAGACAGTTGTAGTAGCATAGTTTAAAGTGCATCGGACAAGGTTTCAGGAGGGCTAGAGTCTAGCGTGATCTTTGCCATTAATGACTGTTATCTTGGGTGAAATCACTAAATATTTATTGTAATAACTGACATTTCTATAGTGCTTTAAGTTCAACAAAGTACTTTGTCTACATTACCTCATTTGATATTCACTTCACAATAGCCCTGAGAGATGGATAAAATCTTTTGCAAAACTTAAATAATTATGTAATATGAAATTATCATTGCTGTGGTTGTTGCTATCATCCCAATTTTACAGATGAGGAAACTGAGGCTCAGAAAGATTAAATTACTGTCCATGTTCACACAGTAGATGCCAGAAGTAGGAGTCAAACCTAGATCTAAGATGACTCCAAGGCCAACACTCTCTTGAGACCATATCATGCTGTCTCTCTAAAGTCACTAAATTTTTCTGAGGTTTATATTTCCTCATTTATAAAGTGGTGCATGTGTGGGGGAAAGGGTTATATGATCCTATGAGATATCTAAGCTTCCTTTCAGCTCTAAAATTCTAAGTCTACCTCTATATGTGATCTACACTTGTTGATTGATTCACTGAGTAGATTGAGCAACAGATGAGTCAATTTCCAGATGGGGATTGTCTAAGCATATTCCCATCCTTGCTTCTCCTTTCAACATTGATGTCTGGTTTGAGATATTTGCAAACTCTTCTACAGAAAGATAAAGTATTTTCTTTCTTCCATCTTTCAGCAATGGAAAGAATTGGGTCAAAGACCCTTCATGGAGAATTCCCTGTTGGTTTTTCTGTCTGGTCTTTTAATACAGTGCTACCCCAAAGAGGCATAAGCACACCCTGACTCCATAAGCTTCCAAATTTACTCCTTTAGCCTAGTTTTTAAAAAAATGATTTTATTTTCAGTGTTCTACAGTCATTTCCATATATCTTAGATTGTTTCCCCTCTCTCCTTCCCTCTTCTTCCTTCCTCCCTCTCCACTTCTCAAGATGGTGCGCCATCTTATATAGGTTCTACACATACATTCCTATTAAATACATTTTTACCTTAGTCATGTTGAATAGAAGAATTAAAATGAATGGGAGAAACCATAGAACAAAACAAAACAAAACATCATACAAAAGTAAATGGTCTGCTTCATTCTGCAATCCAATTCCATGCCTTAGCCAAGTTTTTAATGATTTGGAACCTTCACTCCTATCTTAAGTTGCAGTCTTTGTTATTGCTTCACCCTGGCCTTTGCTTAAAGCCCCCTCCTCATTTAGGTAATAAAGCACCTTTTGATTTGGCTGTCTGAGCAGGCTAAGGGACTAATATTTGATTATGAATTCACCACTGGCAGTAACTTGGACTCTTTTAAAGATTTGTCTCCAAGAGAGGGGGCCTGAGGACTGAGGTAGCAAAGACTGACTTTTAGACATTGATTTTTTTTTTTTAACAGTCCAATCCTTGCAAAGAGAGAGCAAGCACCATCATTTGTGATGACATCAAAACAGGGCAGCATTTTGTCATGACCTAGGCTAGCAAGAGTCACAAAGTCTTGTGCAGAAGAGAAGGAGATATAATTTGAGGGGTTTATAAGCAGGACCCCTTCTTATAAAATATCAAGAAAATATCCACCTTATAACCTGTCATGCTCTAGCCAGGGGCTAGCCAGACCTCTGCTAGGCTAAAGGCACAAGTACTGGAGACCTTTGCCTGTTTTCCCTGCCCTCTTGGTTTGTCTTGGACTCAGCTTATTGGAGTTACAGGTGTCCTTAAATAGGGGACCTAGGCTTCCAATGCTTTAATTCTACCCCTACCTGTGATTCTTGAGGCACAATTTTATTTTTTACTCTAATCCAGGGGTGGGGAACCTGTGACCTTGAGGCCACATATGGTCTTCTAGATCCTCAAGGGCAGCCCTTTGACTGAATCCAAACTTCACAAAAGAAATCCCCTTAATAAATCCTCAATAAAAGGATTTGTTCTGTGAAGTTTGGATTCAGTCAGAGAATCACACTTGCGGACCTAGAAGGCCACATGTGACCTCAAGGTCACAGGTTTCCCATCCGTGCTCTAATTAAGGGACCCTCCCCAGTCAGGATGGGGGTGGTGGTGATGGTGGTGGTGGCAGCAGGGAGATAGGAAAAAGGCATCCATGAATCAGGCATGGGACTGAAAATTTTATTCCCATATAGGAAGAGAATTGTTAAGCAACATCATAGGTGACATTAGCAATATCATCATAGAATAATTACAATCTTTGCAAAAGAGCTTCTTATGAGCTATTTTACATGTACTATCTTGTTAAAATAATTATCTTATTTTCAGCCTAGAAGTCTCTCAGGTCTGAGTGGTTCACTCATCTACTACTTTAGGGGACTTGTATTGGACAAAAAAAAGACAGGAATATAGTTACAATTGGGTCTGAGCTTCCAGTTAGGAAAATCCCTAGCATTTAGGTGGAGGTTAGGCATTCTGACTTAATTTACATTTCTGTCAGTTTCTATAGTTAGCCCCTGGCCTCTTCGTGGTTGAAGTAAAATCCAATTTACCAGAAATGTTTGGATAAAGAATCAGTATAGTATACTACTGTATCTGTTGATAGTGCTAGGAATGGAAGTTAGGGAAAGAGAAGACCTCTTCTTGGAACTATCTCCAGTCCTTGATGTGCAAAATTGGTGGCATCACCCAGATCTTTTCCTTTAATGTGTGTATAGGGCTGATGACCCTTCCTGATATTTCTCTTCTGTGTCACAATTCAGTCCTACTTTCTCTTTTTCCTTTTGCTGTTTGATCTGGGCTGCTGATTATTTCCAGCTTACCTCCTTCTTCATTGCTAGACTCTTAAAATCTCCTTCATATCTGAATCTCTTATCTTTTGACCTTACACTGGTCTGCCATTTTACAGAAGGCCCACACATTTCTACAACCAATTTGAACATTCTTTCCGTCAATGTCACTCCAGTTTCTCCAAGGACTTTTCACACTTAATCTAAAGTTTTGACTGATTGAGAGTTGTTCTCATCGCATGAAAGTATCTAGACATCTTATCACTTACTTTATGTGGGGTAGAATGATTTGATTGATTTACTCAATCACACCCCTCACTTATATTTCACTCCCCACTCAACATAACTTGATTAGTGCCAAGTGGCTTCTTCTTTCAGTGTTTTTATTTTTTTCTTTGTGGCCAACTCTCTCTCTTGCCTAGTCTGCCACTGCCACTGCAATGGCATCATCTGTCACTGTCTCTATTGCCACTCTAATTCCGCCAGTAACTGATACGCCATTGCTTGAATGCTTGGGAATGGTGAAGACATTGGCTGTCTTTCATGTTTTCACCAGACCCTGTACCAAAGGAAAGAAGACATAAAAGGAAGGGGTCCCGTTCCGAGTGCAGACTTACCTTGAAATTCTTGTCCTCATGCACTGGCCCTTGCACTGGAAAAAGATATTAGAGTACCATCTCCTTCTCTCCAGCCCTCCAGTCTCAGTTCAGCAGGAAAAAGAGGCCTGAAGAATGGGGAGTGTTATTTAGAATATGTTGGGAATTTTGGCCCAGCAGACAAATAAGTGAGTCCTCATGGCCAAATTGTGGGCATCTAGATGGTGCAGTGGATAAAGCAGTGGGTCTGGAGCCAGAAAGATGAGAGTTGAAATCTGACCTCAGACATTCATGAGCTGTGTGACCCTGAGCAAGTCACTTAGTTGTTTGCTTCAGTTTCTCATCTGTAAAATGATATGGAGAAGGAAATGGCAAGCCTCTCCCGTATCTTTGTCAAGCAATGGGATCTCAGAGAGTTGGACACAAATGGAAGGACTCAACAAGAGCAACAACAGCAAAGTAGTCTGATTTAGCTGGACTCTAGAGTGGATTTTGGGTTTTTCTCTGTCTGATGTTACCATCCCAGCTTCACGCAGTTGGACGTGACTGAAATGAGTCAACATGGCCCACTAGAAGGGTGCCTCCATCATGTGCCCCTAAAGGCTTAATACACTTCATTATTCTAGTCTTATTCCTTTGAATCTTTAAACTTCAAGTTTCTATTAAATATGAATTCCTCTGGGAGGTGTCAATCCTTAAGACTTAAACAGATAATAGTGAACATTGGAATACAGGAAGTAGGTGAGTTGTATACAGAGGTAGAAAGGTCAAGGGAAAGGGACAAGAAAGAAGGATATGCTATTGAATAATGAAGGTGGAAAGACATAAAAAGCAAATTTTTTTCCTACCTCATAAATTCCTCTCTAGAGTTAGCCCTGCTCACGTGCCCCAGAACATTTATTATTTCCAGCTAGGACTTTCCATAACATAAATTTATTGCACTTGCAAATTCTTGTAGCTCACAACAGGAAGAGTCTATAATCCTGTTTTCTGTAAAGAAGTGCCTTTGGGATTGCAATTCTTTGCAATCCATCATACTCATATCTTGAAGTTGTTAAAAAAAAAAAAAGATCTATTGGTTCAGTGCTGAATTTCAGACTTAACGCTCTCCTAGAAGGGCACAGGGTAGTGGCACATGGATTCAGATTACTCCTTTACCTCAGCCACAACATAGGTAAGTGAAATCAGGTCAAAATGAGCATTGAAATGGGAAAAATATCTTAGAAGAATGACAGACATTCTGACTGTGTGTGTGTGTGTGTGTGTGTGTGTGTGTGTGTGGTAATGAATGAGGGGCAAAGATGATGTCCTGGGTATTTATGATCTTGATATAACCATGTATATGAATTTTAGGTTTATTTTAGTAGCATCTGGTACCACCAGATGCCACCCTGAGTCACTACCCTCCAGATAGCAGCAGGAGATCTCCCCTTGGGCAATTTTCCTGATTTGTTGTACCCTAGTGAATGGTTTTGCACATACATATTGTAGCCAGGATAGCTAATCAATGTCATAGGATAATAGGTTTAGGGCTGGAAGGAGCCTGAGAGATCATTTAGTTAAGCTGCCTAATTTTATAGATGAGAAAACTGAAACCCAGAGAGATTAAATGATTTGCCCATTATTAACTGATTTGCTCATTGCCCATTGCCCACAGATAATTCAAAACCTATGCCTCTGACTTTTAGACTTCTTTCTAACATAACATGTAGTTAGTGAGCCCCTAACACAGGGGTTCTTGAACATTTGTGTGTCATGAACCTCCTGGGTGAAGGCTAGGGTCTTCTTAAAACAATATTTTTAAGTGATATATCCAATACATAGGATTACAAAGTATATAGAAGGTTAGTGAAAGTAAAGATGTAATTTTTCCCAGCTTAGTTCAAAGACCCCCAAAATCTTTCCATGGATCCTTTAGGGTCCAGATATGGTACTCTAGGAAAAGTTGATGAAGATGAGAACACTTTTGAGTGTGTGTGGGGGCAGAATTAAGGTTTCATGGAGGAAATGGCCATCTCTGAGTGGAATTGCAATTCCTTGCAATCTTTAAATAAAGAATTATGAAAAGCAGAGATGAAGCCAGAGTTCATTACAGGGGTGAGTGATGGCAAACCAAAACTAATGGAGGTGGGAGAAAGCTAGTCTAGTTTAGACTCATAGTCCAGTTTAAGGGCACCTAGGCAAAACAGTGGATAGAGCATTGATCCTAGAGTCAGGAGGACCCAAGTTCAAATTCAGCCTCAGACATTTACTAACTACCCCGGGCAAGTCACTTAACCCTGTTTACCTCAGTTTTCCTTATCTTTAAAATGAGCTGGAAGAGGAAATGGCAAACCACTCTAGCATCTTTGCCAAGAAAACTCCAAATGGGATTTCAGAGAGTTGGACACAACTGAAATGACTCAACAAAAATAACAATGACAAAGTAGTGCAGTTTAGGTGGAATATAGAGTGGATTTTCTGTTTTCTGTGTGTCTGATATTACAATTCCAGCTTCTCAAAGATAGTGGTTGAGGCCGAATATTACTATGAAGGAAGAGTGAGTAGGGAGGCTTAGGTTGGAATCTTGTCATTGCACCTTGAACATATAAAATCATCTAAGTCTTTTGGGTAGCCCTGGTTTCCCCATTTCTAAAATGGAGAGGTTGGATTAGATGTCCTCAGACCTTTTAGCTCTAGACTTATGATCCTATGATTTAAAAGATCTATACCTCACTTTCTTCATTTGTAAAATGAAAGAGTAGAATTAGATGATCACTAAGATTCCTTCCAGCTCTTAATCGATGTCTATGCCTTCCGTTGTTTTTGTTTTTTTTATTTTCATTCATCATCATACTTTGCACAGTGCTGGGTATGTAATATATGTTTCAAGAACCCATAGTTTCCTCTGTCCAGGCAGTTCCTATACTGATAGAAAAAAAGCCCCAATTTGGCATAATATAGAGTGATTGTGAGTTTCAAGGCAAAAAAAAAATCTCATAGTAACAATTTTGATGATGACGAGCCTTAGTGAGATTGAACTGATCCTGCAATAAGAGGCATACATTTGATTCCTGAGATAATATTCACTGGTTCTTCCACTTGAGCTTGGGTTCTTTTGGCTTAGCCATTTAGCCCCAGGGTCATCTTCAGGCCATGATGAAATATCAGAGCAGGACTTTTGCAGAAGCTGACATCTAATACATTTGTTGTTCAGTTGTGTCTAACTTTTTATGACCCCCATGGACCATAACATGCCAGGCTCTTTTACCCTCCATGATCTCTTGAAGTCTATCAAGTTCATACTCATTTCCATGACACTATATCCCCATCTCATCCTTTGCCATCCCTTTTCCTTTTGCCTTTAATCTTTGCCAACATCAGGGTCTTCTTCAAAGAGTCCTATCTTTTCACTGTGTGGCTGAAGTATTTAAGCTTCAGCATTTGTCCCTCCGGTGAATAGTCTAAATTAATTTCTTTAAGGGGCAGCTGGGCAGCACAGATGGTAGAGTGCCAGGCCTTGAGTCAAAAAAATTCATCTTCCTGAGTTCCATCTGGCCTCAGACACTAACAAACTATGTTTGCCTCAGTTTCCTCATCTGTAAAATGAATTGGAGATGAAAATGGCAAACCATTCCAGTCTTTGCCGGGAAAACTCCAAATGGTGTCACAAAGAATCAGATATATGATAAAATGGCTCAGTAAATCAAGTTGAATCTCAGTTCTTGACATTATTTGAAAATTGGATCTATCAATAAAATCTCTTTTCTGTTTTTCTTTGTTGACATTATGGAGCAGGATTGTTTCCGATGGAATGTACAGCATATACAGGTATAAAACTGAAGTTAAAAACATGAACAGATGAATGGAGGAAAAGTATTTATTATGTACTGGATAATGTGCTAAGTAAGTGCTATGGATATGAATACCAAAAGCAAGATAGTCCCAGTCCTTAAAGGAGTTTACATTATGATAGAGGAATACAAAACATATAAGTGAGTGGTAGAGGAGAAGAGAAGGGTTCTGGGAAGATAAAAGAATGGTAAATAGAATCACAGGACTTTAAAGAGATACATCCTTTCTTGGAAAGGTGGAGTTGATTTGATTGCTGGAAGTAGGGTTGAGGGTGGGATGGGGTGGGGTATGGATTATACATAGAATTATGGTAGAAAGAGGAAGTCCAGAATGGGAGCTGGACCAGAGGAACATGGTGTGAGGATGACAGGAGAGCAGTGAGGTGCATCTGGGTTGGATCAGATATGGTGCTTATGTTGAAAATAAAGTGCCAGAAGAAAGGGCACTAGATTTGGTGTCTGACTTCACTCTACCACTTAACTACCTCTGTGACACTGGGTAAATCATTTAGCTCTGGGCCTCAGTTTCTTCATCTGTAAAATGAGGGAGTTGGACTAGGTGATCTAGAGGTCCCAGCTAAAAAATGAATAAAGTCTATGATATTATGAGCAGTTACTTCCCTTGAGGCTTAACATTGGTTCTTCAGTAGGATTCCACCTCCTGGAGAAGGCTATTTATGATTAAAATGGTAGGTTGATAGCAATTATCATTATCAAGGTCTCCAGGATAGAAAGATTTACTTAGATTGGCAGGTTCTATAATCTTCCCTCAGATGATTGGTTTCCTTTGAGAAAGATAGCATACAGGCTCACTGCAAAGAATGGCAAAGCAGCATTTAAGCCTGTCACTAGAAGGACAGGGAAACTGTTATTGGAAGATAAGCCATTTCCCCCAACTGCCCTGTACTGAACCATGTATTTGATATCATCTGAATTCTCCTCACAGTTTGACTATTTATTTATCCGTTTTCCTTCTAGTCCATCACTTGGATTTTAGTCATTGTATGTCATTTACACTCAGGTGATCTGCTGTCAGGTTTTGATGGGTAAAAAAGTAAGGTGTTTTGGGAAGGGAATATAATGAGACACACATCTAACACCTTGTATTAAGCTGTCAGACCAACCAAGTGCCTGGGATATTTGGAAGGGTTGAGGTTGTGCTGTAGGCCTGGATTTGCCCTCCTTTCCTGCTATGTGCTTTCTTAAAATTCACTTTAGCTTGTTCTTTTTAGTTTTAAACCATCCATAGGGAACTTTGTGGAAAATTTGAAAGGCCCAACCTTTTGAGATTGGGGGATTTTTTCCTTTTCCACCTGTAGTAAAACCAGTCATCAAATGTTCAGCCATTTCAGTCATGTCCAACTCTATGTGCTCCATCACTGAGTCCTATTATAATGGCTCACTGTGGTTTAGATATGATCAGAGGCTATGCCAGAAGAGCTCAGTCCCTATATCCATCCACAGGAAGACTGGAGAGTTTTATCGCTAGAAAGTGATGATAAACTGAGTCAGAGTATTTTTCTTTTTGTTTTACTTTGACCATAGAAATTCATGAATATTAAGTTCTAAGACATGGACGAGTTGCTCTCTGTATTGGGAGCAGTGCCCAAGTTAAGGAAATCATCAGTCCTCAAAATATTAAGGTAACAGTTTGCTAAGAAATAACCTGCTTCCCCACTATGCGTGTCATTTAGTTAGTTTGCAGTCACTTCATGCTAACCATTTACATAATAGCGTGTCTTCTGTAGAAGAGTTTAGAACACAGTATCTTCATTTAATCCCATCTCCCAAAGTGAATTTTTAAATATTTAAAAAAATTATTGGTATCTTTTGTTTTTACATTAGCCAGATTTCCCAAGAGATCCTTTCTTTTCCTGACTCTCAGGGAGCCAGATTTTATAACAAAGAAGACAGAAGGGAAACACTTTAGCAAAACGAACCAACATATATCATAGGAACAAACAGAAGCCCAGAATTTGGGATCTTGAAGGGAGCTCACTCACCATCTCATCCCACTCATACACAAAAGGGATCCCCAGTCAACCAATTGTTCCTTGCCTCTTGCAAAGAAAGGAGTGAGTTGTATTCTCATAGATCTTCTTTGGGTCCAAGTTTAGTCATTAAAATTTCACAGCATTCAGTTTGTTTTGTAAAAAATAGTATCACAGAAGGGAACAATTATGGTTGAAATCAACCTCTCCTATGCAATTCCATTGATAGAATTAAATTTGCTGTGACTTGGACAGCTTTGGTGACTTGTTCTAGGCAGGACAGCTAGCTAATTGCCCAGCTTAGACCCAAACCCATCTTTTAACTCTTATGTTAAGGTCTTTTCTATTAGACTTATTTCTTATATATTGATATTATTTCTTGATCTTAATATATTTATGACTGCTTATTTCTTGATATTGATATATTTATAACTAATGTAGCACCTGGATTAAAATAAATAAAATGAAAATGTAAAGTAAAATAATAATAAATAGTGTTTTCTCTTAGTTTATTTTTGCATGCTGGAATTCTTTTTTTTTTCTGGGGTGCACAAAGGCAAAGTTCAGGAAAGGGGGATATCACTGTCCCAGTGCCAATCATGTGGTAAGAAGCTTCCATCCCCAGAGAGACATTCTGGGAATGCAAAATGATGAGGGTGCTTCAGAAAGCTCCAGAGAAAGGAGATGCATCAACTCCTTCCTCTCTGTAGTCAAGTCAGACAATTCATGGCAGACTCTGTATCACTCTCTGGCCAGGGGACTGCAGTTATCCATAAGGATGTGAGAAGTCTGTGGAGCATAGAGAAATGTTGATAGGTGGCAATGGCTTTTCCTTTTGCCAGGGTTTGTAGAGGCTATGAAAACTCCCTGTGATCTGAAACTTGGCAGAACAAGTCCAGAACAAATGTATTGTGTGTGTAGTGGTGGTGAACAGGGAAGCTGTAAAACATTTATTTGGAATTCACAGAAGATAATACTCTGGGGGAGAGTTTATGGTTTTGTTGAAAACATTTTAAGTTTTTTATCTTTTATTTTTATGGATCCTCAGGGTTCAGTTAAGGTAAAATAGCAAAGTTGGCAAAGTGTGTTTTGAGTTCCCTGGCTATTCCTCCTCCCAACAAAATTCTCCCCCTACATACTCCTCAATATCTTACCATCCTTCTCCCTTCCCTATTGAATGTCTGGTCATGATAACAAGGGGGCTTGGAATTAGGCCTTACAAGGATAGATTGGAAGGGCTGGGGATATTCAGTCTAGAGAAGTGAGGACTGAGTGATGGTGGTGATGAAATGGGAGAATAAGATTTGTCTTCTTATATATGAAGGCTGTCATATGGAAGAAGGATTAGCCCTGTTTTTAGTCATTCCTGAGATCAGTATGGCTTGGTGTCTGGAGAGCTGGTCTTAGTCAGGAAGAACTAAGTTCAAGTGCTGGCTCTGAGACATGCTGGCCATGCAACCCTGGGTTAGTCAGTTACTCTCTCAATGTTCCAGGTCATTTTCCAAGACTGTAAGTTGCAGGGCAGGTGCAGATCTGCATTAGTAATGAAAATATCCTCATTGGGAGTTCCCAATAGCAGTTGGTCAATACACATTCATTAAGTACCTACAATGTGCCAGGAACAGTTTTAAATGTTAGGGATACAAAGAAAGACAAAAGATAGCCCCTGCCCTCAAAGACTCACAGTTTATGGAGAATGGCAACACACACACAAAGAACCTGAAAAGTGGGTTAAAGCAGAGGAGAGAGGATACCTACCTGGGGAGATATAATGAGAAAAGTGCAAGACTGGGGAGAATTTTGAAATGGCTGCTGGGGATACCCCTTTTAAATGGAGGATCCAGGAAGAGCTCTTTCTCTCTTCACTTAGAGAGCGGTAGGGGCAGGGCAGGGGGAACTAAGAAAATTCAAGCTTGAGAGTTGATGTGATCTTGCAGGACGATGAAATTCTGGAGGGTATGATGAAAGTCCAGATGTGTTCAGCTAGATGGGTAATGATAAGAGTGCTAGTGAAATCACAGTCTGGTCTAATAGAGAACAAAACCAGGATCAGCTGTAGAAATTGAAGAGGGACAGATAACAGTTAATACACAAATGGATTTGTGATCTAATTGATTGTAGCTGTTGAGTCATTCCGTCATGTCAGACTACGACCCTGCTATCCACAAGGTCTTCTTATTAGAGTGGTGTGCCATTTCTTCCACCAGCGGATTAAGGCAAACAGAAGTTAAGTGACTTGCAAGGGTCACATAAGCTAATCTGAGGTCAAATTTGAACTCAGATCTTCCTGATGCCAGGCCCAGCATGCTATCCACTGAGCCACCTAGCTGGAGTTACATCCAAAGATACAGATCACAACCCATCCATGCCTGTCCATTCTTTGACTCTTGTTTCAGAGTTCTTTTGAAACACTGAATGTCCACTTGTCATATCCTATCATATTCTCTTCTTATCATACATTTTCTTAGTGACATACTTTTCTCCTTCACATTTCTTGGTTATTTAAATATTGTAGCCTGTTTATACCAATTGTGCACCTCTCCATTTCCCTCTCTGGGAAATCTTTAGATCTTCAGTGGCAGTGATGTTCCACATAAAACTGTTATATAGTAACACCAGTAAAGTATTAGTATGGAAAAGATGGCCCTTGCAGTATAGGATCAGTAAAAAAGCTTTACAATTTCTCAAAAGCTGATTTGCTTGCTTTCCTCCATCAACTAGGTGGTGCAATGGTTAGAGTGACAGACATGGAGTCAGGAAGACCTGAACTCAAGTCTGACCTCAGGTACTTATTAGATGTGTGACCCTAAATGAATTACTTAATCTCTACTTCAGCTTCCTCATCTGTAAAATGGAGATAATAATGACACCTATGTCCCAGGGTACTTAGGAAGGTCGAATGAACATATTTGCAAAACACTTTGCAAACTTTAAAGTTCTATATAAATACTAACTATTTTCAAGTACAAGCTATTTCAAGCTCATCATCAATCTATATTGTTTGTCCCACATAAACATGTTGTTGGACAAACTCTGAGGTGTATCCTTACAAATCTGTGTTGAACCCTAGGTGATAAAACTCTTCATCCACTTAGAATTTTCTGTATAGATGATCAGGCCAAAGTCCTTTGAATGATGACAGATGTCTTCCAAAATGATCTGTAATGTCTTGGGGTTTGATGCCATCAACACTATGCTTTTCACAAATAGGAACATCAGGAATGTCTTACCCACTCATAGGGAATCCCCTCTTGACCTGGACTCTTGGCTAGATCTTCTCTTTTAGAATGACAAACAAACATTTCCTTGTTTTATGCTTTGCTTGATACTTAAGAGAGGGTCATTGAACAAGTTTAATCTTGAATGATCTTTATTTAATTTAAATTTATTTATTTAAGTTTTCAACATTCATTTCCACAAAATGTGGGTTCCAAATTTTCTCCCCATTTCTCCCCTTCCCCACCCCAAAATGCCAAGTATTCTAATTACCCCTATCACAAATCTGCCCTCCCTTCTAACATCCCTTCCTTCCCTTATCCCCATCTTCTCTTTTGTCCTGTAGGGCATGATGACTTTCTACACCCCATTGCCTGTATTTCTTATTTCCTAGTTGCAAGAACAATTCTCAACAGCTGTTCCTAAAACTTTGAGTTTAAACTTCTCTTCATCCCTCCCTCCCCACTCATTTCCTTTGGGAAGGCAAGCAATTCAATATAAGCCATATCTGTGAAGTTTTATAAATGATTTCCATAACAGTCGTGTTGTGTAAGACTAACTATATCCTGGCCCCCGTTTCTTTTATTCTCTCTTTTGATCCTGTCCCTCCCCAAGAGTGTTGACTTCCAATTGCTCCTTCCTCCCATTGCTCTCCCTTCCATCATCCCCCCCACCCTGCTTATCCCCTTCTCCCCCACTTTCCTGCATTGTAAGATAGGTTTTCATACCAAAATGAGTGTGCATTTTATTCCTTCCATTAGTCGAATGTGATGAGAGTAAGCTTCATGTTTTTTCTTTCACCTCCCCAGTTTTTCCCTCCACTGAAAACTCACTTACTTGCCTCTTTTATGAGATAATTTGCCCCATTCCATTTCTCCCTTTCTCCTCCCAATATATTTCTCTCTCTCCGCTTAATTTCATTTTTTAAAGATATGATCTCATCCTATTCAATTCACCCTGTGCTCTCTGTCTCTGTCTCTCTCTCTGTGTGTGCGTGTGTGTGTATGTGTGTGAGTGTATGTATGTGTGTGTGTTTGTAATCCCACCAACTACCCAGATATTGAAAATATTACAAATATTGTCTTTCCATGTAGGAATGTAAATAGTTCAACTTTAGTAAGTCCCTTATGATTTCTCTTTTCTGTTTAGCTTTTCATGCTTCTCTTCATTCTTGTGTTTGGAAGTCAAATTTTCTTTTCAGTTATGGCCTTTTCATCAAGAATCCTTGAAAGTCCTCTATTTCATTGAAAGACCATTTTTGCCCCTGAAGTATTATACTCAGTTTTGCTGGGTAGGTGATTCTTGGTTTGAGTCCTAGTTCCTTTGACTTCTGCAATATTCTATTCCATGCCCTTCGATCCCTTAATGTAGAAGCTGCTAGATCTTGTGTTATCCTGATTGTATTTCCACAATACTTGAATTGTTTCTTTCTAGCTGCTTGCAGTATTTTCTCCTTGACCTGGGAACGCTGGAATTTGGCCACAATGTTCCTAGGAGTTTCTCTTTTTGGATCTCTTTCAGGAGGTGATTGGTAGATTCTTTCAATATTTATTTTGCCCTTTGATTCTAGAATATCAGGGCAGTTTTCCTTGATAATTCCATGAAAGATGATGTCTAGGTTCTTTTTTTGATCATAGCTTTCAGGTAGCCCCATAATTTTAAAATTTTCTCTCCTGGATCTATTTTCCAGGTCAGTTGTTTTCCCAATGAGATATTTCACATTATCTTCCATTTTTTTCATTCTTTTGGTTTTGTTTTGTGATTTCTTGGTTTCTCATAAAGTCATTAGCCTCCATCTGTTCCATTCTAATTTTTAAAGAGCTATTTTCTTCATTGAGCTTTTGAACCTTCTTTTCCATTTGGCTAATTCTGCTTTTGAAAGCATTCTTCTCCTCATTGGCTTTTTGAACCTCTTTTGCCAATTGAGTGAGCCTATTTTTCAAGGTGTTATTTTCTTCAGCATTTATTTTTGCATCTCCTTTAGTAAGGTGTTGACCCACTTTTCATGCTTTTCTTGCATCTCTCTCATTTCTCTTCCCAATTTTTTCTCCACCTCTCTTACTTGATTTCCAAAATCCTTTTTGAGCTCTTCCATGGCCTGATACCATTGAATATTTATTTTGGATGTTTGGGATACAGAAGCCTTGACTTTTATGTCTTTCCCTGTTGGTAAGCATTGTTCTTCCTCATCTGAAAGGGTGGGAGAAGATATCTGTTCACCAAGAAATTAACCTTCTATAGTCTTATTTTTTTTCCCTTTTTTGGGCATTTTCCCAACCAGTTCCTTGACTTTTGGGTCCTTTGTCAAGAGTAGGGTATACTCTGGGAATCTGTAAGATCTCAGTTCCTCCAAGGTGGCACAATCAAGCGTGTACACTGGTCTGGGAGTAGAAAGAGATTTTTGTGCCCAGAATCTTAGCAGTTACCTCTACAAAGCCACCTGGTCTCCAGTTCCACCACATCAGCACTGGGGGCTGATTTTCAGATAAGCTGAATGGGCAGGGCCGCCATTCAGTGTGAGATAAAAATCAATTTCCTCAGGGACTCTACACAGGGCTGAGGTAATATTCAGCTCCTCAGTGCCCCCAGGGGTTTTTACACTCCAACAATGGATGTGTTCTGACAGTTGTATGGGCTGTAAGGAACTGCTGTCACCTGCCTGCCCAATGTGGCTTCTGCAGGCCGCTGCCTGAGGCCAGAGCTATGGGGAGTTCCTTCTCCCTTCCTGGCTAGCTGATAAAACCCTGTCATTGACCTTTGGTGCCTGTGGGTTGAAGGATCTGCAGACTGCTGCTGCTGTGACTGGGGATTCTGGGACTGGAGATTCCACCCCCCAGGTGTCATCCTCTCAGAGTTGCACTGTGCTGCAGAGTCAAGGCTGGGCTGGGTTCCACTCCACATCCAGTGCAACAGACGTTTCCCACTGGCCTTTCAGGTCACCCTGGGCTGGAAATGTCCTCCACTCTGTTGTTCTCCACTTCTGCTGCTCCAAAATTTGTTGAGAGTCCCTCTCTAGAAGTATTTTATGGGCTGTGTGGGGAGAGCCTGCATATGTGTGCCTTTCTACTCAGCTATCTTGGCTCTACCCCAAATGATCTTAATAAATGGAGGGGAATCACTTTACTGTAAAAGAGCTTATAAGGTAACACTTTATTCTACAGAATCAAATGATTTTCATAATTAATAATCAATAAATGTAGTTGGATCTTATATCCTCTTTGTCTTTCAGGTAATTGTGAGAAAGTAAATATGTCATCTATTTTTAAATATTGTTTGTAAATACCTGCTTATGTCCTATAGTAATATCATAGAAGATGCCCTTGATTGGTTTACATAAAATTCTTATAAAGATTTTGCATAAATGAGAGAGAAGGTATATAGGCTGGTGGTTATTATTGCCCCTAACTTTTTAAAATACTTACAAACTATGATATTATTCCCCCTACCCTTTGGATATCTTACATGTCTTCAGATAACGTGTATATTAGTTCACCAATGCCCTCACAGTTCTATCATCTCCAGCATGCATCTCCTTTCTCTATAAATTGCTTTTCTTCTCTTTTCTCCTTAGTACCATTTCTCCCTTCTCTGTAAGTAATTTGGGAGCTACAATTTTAGGGATAATGTAAAGTTCAGTCCTAGCAATGAACTACATGTCTGTTTTCTGAGATTCAACTTAAGTACAGTTTAGAAGCTCATTCCTTTGTCGATTACAGGCTAATACATTTTCCAGCCTTTACAACTCTCAACCACATACTAAATTATAGAGAGGTTAGCACTACTGTTGGTGAGGGTGGGAGGAATATGTACAACACCAAAGAAAAGATCATTGGCATATTGAAGTGAATGGAATGTGACTTGGGGACAAAAATCAACTTCACAAAAACAGTGTTGAAGTGGAATGGCTAAATTTCAGTTCCTGTGAAAAAAATACTTAGTGTTTTGAATGGATTTCAAATACAGTGTGATTCAACAGTATGTTTTGACCTCCAAAAAACGTACTGCTATACTAGGATGCATTATTCAGACAACATAGCATCCACAAGAGGATGGTGATAATCCCAATGCATTCTGCTTTGGTCAGAGCATATCTATAATGCTGTTTGCTGTTTTAGATACAGCATTTTAGGACAGACAATGACACATGGAAGAGGTGAAGCAAGTGTACCAGAGAGCAAGTGATGAGGATTGCTTGAAGGAAGTTGGGATGTTTAAACCGGAGTAGGGAAGACTTGGAAGAGAACATGAACTGAATATGGCTGTTATTTTAAAAAGGGATTGGATTTCTTTGGTTTGTTCTTTGACAGAACTAGAAGCAATGGGCAAGAACTGAAAAAAAAACCCTTCATTTTAGTATCACAAAATCCATAATATTACAAATTTTGATTTGAAAGGATCGTTAAATCTATCTGGTCAAACTCCCTTATTTTAAAGAAGAAAAAGTTTGCTAACAGAATTCTCCAAAAGTGGAATGGGTTACTGGGTTATTTTGGAGGGAGAACTGTGGGTTCCCTATTTACTGCAGGTTTTTAGCTAGAAGCTAAATGATCACTTGTTGGAAATATTGTGGACTCTGAGGCTTGGTGATTCTTTGATTTTGTGCTACCTGGCACTTGACTCCATTTGAAAGAAAACAAAATGAAGGAAAGAGTGTTGATGCTAGATTTCCTGCCATTTCTTTGACTTTGTACTAGTTGAAAAGCAAAGAAAAAATCAGCATATACTTGGTTCTTTTGCCTACACAATAAAAAACTGAGCTGACAAACCATTTGTGCATTGGGCTGATATACCTTTAATCTAATAGCCTGCCATCGTATAAGCTCACGAGTATCTTGATAAAGGCTTTAAAAAAAAGAATTAAGTCTGGAAGATCTATTTGTAATTCCCTTCCATTTTCCTTGTCCAATCTGGCTCTTGTTTTGGAGGGAAACTGGCTGGGAATCTTTGAGATAAGCCTGTACTTATCTCTGTTGAACTGGAAATTACAGGAGTTGTGAATAACACCAGAAAGGAAAGAGGATTTGAGTGCATTTGGATGGAGGTTTGAGAAATAATACTGGGAAAGGGAGTTTATAGAGTTCTCAAGCTTTTCTTTGTGGTTTCAGATCTCTGGAGAGATTCCAGCCCAGATTATGTCACAAGCAGAAGAATTTGCAATTTCAGAATCATTTGCCTCTGATTAATGCCCGACCCAGAGGTACAGTGGGTGAGAGGTAGAGAGAAATATATTCTCTTTACCTGCTACTATGGCAGATCAGGTAAAGAAAACAAACCAAACCAAAAATACAATTATCCATAACATATGAAGTAGACTTTCAGGAAGCTCAAAATAGAAAATATAAAATGAAAAACCATTGAACACTTAAGAAATCTATGGTAACATTTGAAGCTTATATACCTGCTTGTACTAAAAATTTTACCACATTTATGTACTCCTTCCCTTCCAAGAAGTTCAAATGGAATCATGTGAGGTTATAACCTGAAGGGACCCTAGAAATCATCTCATCCAATTAAGTATGATTTAGTCATTGTTTTTCGATATAAAGCCAAAGTTTTGTATCTAAATTTTAGATACTAAAATCAAAGATAACTGGGTTTAGAATCAAAGAACTTGGCTCCAAATACTTCTGGTGTTTACCAGTTGTAACCCTGGAAAGTCAGTTACCTTCTCTGTGTCACACTTGTCTTCTCTAAAACGAAGGAATAAACCTAATTGACCCAAGTTAACTTCCCCCTCTGAAAGCTTATGATTGCCTCATTTTACAAATAAGGTTGCCGAAACCCAGAGAGCTGAAGCAATTTGCCCAAGTTTATATAACTAATTAGTGTCAAGTTAAGACGGGGACCTCTGTCTCTTGACTTTTCCCAGCCTAATGCTTTCCCTGTATATTTTGGTGATTAATCCTTATTATATTATTGTGTGAAGTCAAGTTTCACCATCCTTCAGCTTATCTGCAAGAGACACCGAGGTTATTTCTGCACTCAAGGAAAGAGGAGATTAGAGATTTGCAGGTGGAACTAAAATGTGCCCGATGAACGAATGTTAGTTTGTGGACAGTGCTTTTGGGACCATGAGACTAATTTTTTTTAATGAATTAGTGAGTTGGTATAATGGTTCAATGAAAAATATATTATATTTAGAGTCAGAGGATCTAGGTTTGAATCCTGACATAAGATCCCCTCTCAAAGTACCTTGAGGTAGTTGCCTGAAGGACGTCTCTGTGATGCTACATCCTAGGTATGGAGAAAGAGATGTGACTCAGGCTTGGCTGTGATATCTCTGAATTTCAGATACTGTGTAGGTGCAGAGAGACTTCAGAGAAGGAGAGAGAGAAGCAGAGAAGCAGTTTGTGAGAAGGATGAAAAAGAGAAAAAGAAGCTGTGAACTTCTGAATGGTGGATGGGAAATCTTAGAGTCTGAAATGTGGGGAAGCTGCCCTCCCCCTTTCACTATATTCCCTAACTCTCAGAACCTGAATTCCCAAAGATATATATATATATATATATATATATGCATTTTTTTTGGTATGCCAAGCATTTGATGGAAAGATGCTAAATTAGAGGGGGTAAGGTAGTTATAACCCTCCTCTGTAGAATAATCAGAAAAAGTGGCTTTTATTCTGAACTCCTAAAAGAACATCATAACCTTAGACAACAAATAACTAATAGTTATAATTCTAGTCCAATATACTTCTTTGATATAACAAATTGAAGGAACAATTTCCCAGTCATGGCTGTCCTGGATCCTGCCTGACTCTACCCATTAAGCTATTGGCAGAGGAACTGAAATACTTCTGCTCTGTGCAGTGGTGGAAATCAGTCTCCCCAAAGACAGAGAGTTTCACCCTCACTAGAGATCTTTGAGCAGATATTCAATGATCCCTTGATGTCTATATTACATAGAAGATCAGTTTTTCCATTTTGGGTTGGATGATATGCTTACAGAGGAGGTCTTTTCCAGCCTTGAAATTCGTTGACTTTCTGATCTTTCCTCGCAACCATCCTACATACTAGATAGCAGAATTGTCATCACTCTCATTTTACAATTGAAAAAGTAAAGTCTAATGTTCTTTCCATAGCAACAAACATTTATTTTCTACGTTACAAACCTTCAAATATTGGGAGAGAATAACAGTATCCTCCTCAGTTAACCAACATCCCCATTTCATACAACCTATCCTTGTATGAAAAGGATTTCATGTTTCTCTCTTCTCCAATCCCCTATTCCTTAAGCTATCTGCCTCTGGATATGCTTTGTATTCTGGAATTTAAATCTCTCTACTGTTCTTGACCATACAAAATCTCTTGAATAGACAAGGCTGCCTCTAAGTTGTATGATGGCTGGTGTGATCCAAACGACAACCTATGTGCCTATTCTACAAGTTTATTTGCCAAAATATTCTGGCAGTTAGTGTAGAATAGGTCCATCTTGTCAGGCAGGTGTCCTGAATGTCATGATATTTAAGGTGTTAAGAATATGTTAGGGGACTCAGAATCTGTGACTAAACAGGAGCATATCCAGAGTAGAAGTTCTCTAATGTTGTTTTCTGGAGGCAGTTAAGCACCATTATTTGACCATTATTTAACTCTTAGAGGATGATATGAAGAAATTCAGAAAAGTCCTCTGGGGAACTCAAAACTTGCCTGCTATTTTGTTTAGTTATAATCTTGTTTTGGGGTCTGCATACTGTGATGTGTAGCTTATCGTTTGGCAACTCATTTATTATTTGGGAACTGGATAGCTCCTTATTCCTAATTGTTCTCCAGCCAGAAAAAGAAAATCATTATTTTCTCTTCACATGGGGTCTGACTGTCACTGAACATCTCATTTGTCTAATTTCATACTATTATCCAGAACGAATTCACTAAAATGATGGTGCTAATGATATGTTTGGGGTTGATGACTTACTGCCCACAGGAGATGGCACTTGTTTGATAATGAGGAAATGGAAAGCCACTCTCTGGACTTTAAAATGCCTTTAATTAATATCATAGCACTTAGTGAATGGCACCTTAGCAAACAGCCACGCAGAGAAGAGCCTGGATGAAATGAAAAATACAATAGTAGATGTTTGAAGTACTCACCAATTATTTCTCCTTTTTATTTTTCTCTTCAGGATTTGACTAATCATTTTTAAATACAAATCTGTCTCACTGGGCACCTGCAGCTTTCATTAATGGGTGCAATACATGTCTACCTTATTCCTGTTGAGCTCCCCTAGCCAGATGTAGAATCATTTTCATTTCCCAGTGAAGAAGCTATATAGTCAATTAGTTTTCATGATAGTAAGAAAGCAATTATTTGACATCTCTTAGAATGCTTTTCCATCCTCATTGTTCTAAGCCTCTTGGGGGGGAAAGAAAGAAATGTAATTAACTTGACAAAGGCAGCCTTTTCTCAGGAGAATAGAAAGTTTTACATGCCATCATCCCACTTTCATAGGTGTTGGTAGTGGATGATATGAATGAATGGATTACATAGCTTGATTAATGAGGTGTATTATTTGGTAATTAACAATCCAAACCTATGTCCATTCTTTTTCTGCCACAAAGTAAACTGTTACCTTATATGGTCTTGTTGAGTGGAAGATTCATGCTCAATAGCTGTGAAAGTCTAGAAACATCTGGGGAAGAGGGGGTGATGTGGGCTAGTCTTTTGTCTTTCTTTTAATAAACAGTCTTTTCTTTAGATACATCCTTTCTTTTGCCTTGTATCTCTCCTTCCTTTTGAATCTGTTGGAAAACTTCCAGGCTTGAAACTTATCTCTCATGCAGTCTTCTTTCTTTTCACCTCCCTGACTGTGACATCAGGTGTAGAAAACCAATCAAATATGACTGAGGAAGACTGTGACTCTCCTGATAGAAAACCTGGTATTCCTCTATATATAAGAAGTACCAATTTGGTGGCGTTAGCCTAAGTATACCTGCACTAGACTTGGTAAAGGATTTCAAGAAAGAGCCTGGAACAACCTGGGATCAAGTCCAAAGAGCCTTTCTTGCTGTGTAACCAATTCCCTTCCTCCTCCTGCTGCCTGGAGACCATCAGACCTTTATCAGACCCAGAGCCCATGTGTCTCACCTGTCTCCTTCAGATTCTCATTCCATCTTTTGTCTTACTAATGGCTATGATCTGGATTCATTCTCTCTCCCCATCTCCCACCTTGTGCCCTTGGGGTTGTCAGATAAGCTATTAGCCTTCTCTTTTTAGTTAAACTTCTCCTATCTTAAAGCTCTATTACTGTGCAATAGTGACCAGCCTAATTCTTTTCTAAAACCCTTTCTAAGTCTCAGCAATCAAGCAAAATAATAAGATAACAATTATATGACAGGGAAGAAATGCTAGACTGTAAGTGAGATAATATTTCTGACGTATGTGTGCATGTATGTGCACACCCATATATATGAAGGACAGAAGATAAGGAGAAGTGGGGAATGTTTACATACAACCCTAAACTCTTTGTGGACAGAGAATAATGTAGACTATTCTCTTAAATCAGAAATGGCTTTAATATCTATTGGCCACATAAGACTATTAGTCATCCTTCTGTGTGTCCAACATTAGCCTAAAGCCTGAGTGATGCTGAACCATATTTTAAGTGACAAGACAGTCCTATAACACTCTTGTAGGTGTTATATATGATTGCTGGCATACACCTTTGGGGTCTGGGGCAAAATTCCCCTCTCAGGTTCACACTTTGGATTTCAACTTATTGCAGAGAGCTGACTCTTCCTATGTGTCTAGAATCTTAATACTAAGAGATAGAACTAGAGCAAGCTACTGGAACTGATTGTGTGACTGCAAGAAGAAAGTGCTGACCTGACTTACCTTTTAGGAAGTAGAAAGAATATTCAGAGATCACTAAAACTCTGGGAGAACTAATCATAACTAGAGAGTCATTCCTGTGTCTTTTTAAAGCTTGGGGACAAATAATGAATGTGTTGATTTGTCCCTTTTCTAGACTGTGTCTTGACTTTTAATAATTGTCACTGGGAGGTTTTGAACTTTATGAGGCTAACATGGCAATGGAGTACCTGACCAATGTATGGATGTACCTAGAAAATGTTTAAACCCATATTTACATTTTTAAGGCTATCTGGTATAATAAAATACAAAATCAGGCACAGTAACATTTTCCAAATACCCATTATGAGCAAGACACTTTATCAAGCAGATAAATCAAATTATACCAAGGAAAACAGTACAAATCTCTAAGTACAAAAAGCTATAATTTATTTACTCTTGACTTGACTGTGAAGAATCTTTGATCCACTCTATTAAGCTTCTTCTTAGCTATTTTAAGCAGTCTAAATCCCGGTTTTCCATAATTATTTTCATTATTCTTTGCTGCTAATTCAGTCATAAAGAGTCATGTCCTTAATTCACCTGCTCTGTTTCTCTCTTGGCCATCAAAGCAATCAGTATCTTTCCTGATCTTTCTAGAACAAGACTCTTAGAATAATGTGGAATAATTCTTCTTTCTATGGCATCTTGATGAAGTAGAATAAATGCTGGACTAGATCTCAGAAGATCTGGTTCTGTTACTAACCAGCTCTGTGACTTTGAGCAAATCACTTAACCTCTATGGGTTTCAGTTTCTTCATCTGTAAATGAATGAGATTGGAGTAAATAATCTAAGTTTTTTTTTCCCTTACCTAATAAGTTACAGGACTATAGCAAATACTTCTCCATCTAAAAGGAAAAGCTCCCACCTCTCCTTTTCTGTGAAGCCTTCCCTTAGTAATAAACCTTTTCTTCAGGACGCCGTTTACATGGTAGACCTGTGGCTTTCTTCATCCATAAAACATTCACACCCTTAGACTTCTACTTATTAAATTACTTACTCTCTGACTTTAAAGAAGTCAGATAATAATCTAAAAATCTGTATAAGTTAAGTATTGTAGAACCTGGATAGAATGTAAGCTTCATGAGAGTAGATATTATTTAATTCTTTATATTTTGTATATTGAATACCAAGCACAGTCCCTAGCACTTATATGGGGCACCTGATAAATACTTATAGATTGATTAAACCATTTAACATATTAAGTCCAAATGAAACAAACACCATTTTTTTCACATTTATGAAATCACAGAATATTACATGTGAAAGTGAAGAAGGGCAGGGGTAATTTCTGGAATAATGTAGGCCTGGCCCCAGAGCCAGAAAGATATGGGTGAAAGCCTTGACTTGGCCACATGTTGACTTTGGAACCAGCACAAGTTGCTTAATATCTCCATGTGCCAGGTTACTCTCCAAGACTATAAATTGCAGAAGTGTGCTGACCTGCCCTGGTAGAAGTTTCCAAATTTGTGTCCAAGAACCCAGCTAACTGTGTAGAACTCGTATAACTCTGAAAGGACAGGTTGCAGGAATATCCTTTTCTCTGTTTCAAACTCTTTCTCTCTCTCTTTGTCCAGCTCTTTCTCTTTCATACTCAAACCTATACAATTAGAAAATTCTTTCCTCTTTCCTTTCCTTTCCTTTCCTTTCCTTTCCTTTCCTTTCCTTTCCTTTCCTTTCCTTTCCTTTCCTTTCCTTTCCTTTCCTTTCCTTTCCTTTCCTTTCCTTTCCTTCCCTTCCCTTCCCTTCCCTTCCCTTCCCTTCCCTTTCCCTTTCCTTTCCTTCCCTTTCCTTTCCTTTCCTTCCCCTTCCCCTCCCCCTCCCCCTCCCACTTTCCCTTTCCCTTTCCCTTTCCCTTTCCCTTTCCTGCAACAATTGAGGGGAGAGATAGCTATAACAGCATAAGCAAGGCTGAATGAGGCAGACTCCAAACAGCTGCTCTATGATTCACAGTGGCTTTCCTGTATGGCTTCTCAGTGGGGACCTGGAATTGACAGTGCCAATCCAGGCTTGTCATTAGGATGACCCTGGGAGAACTAGATATACTGAAAGTTTCACTTGTAGCATGTAGAAATTGTACAAACATTCTCCAGAAGCACAGTAAAATAACCCAAATAAGTTGTTTTTTGAAGATGTTCTCCCTGGAAAAAATAGGATTAAATTTCACCAAGGGAAATCAAGACCAAAAGTGTTCAGAGGTTCATAGACTTAAAACTATAAGGGACCATAGAAGTCAATGGGTCTAACCCTCTCTGAAGCCCAGAGAAATAATATGAATGACAGATACAAGGTCTCAGATATAAATAAGCGGCAAAGCTAGGATACGAAGTAGAGGCAGTTACATAGGGCAGTGAATAGACCACTGGGCTTAGAACCAGGAAGACTCATCTTCAGAAATTCAAATCCAGTCTGAGGCACCCTGGGCAAGTCACTTAACCTTCTTTCCCTCAATTTCCTCTTCTGTAAAATGAGCTGGAGCAGGAAATAGCAAACCACTCCAGTATCTTTGCCAAGAAAACCCAAAAATGAGATCACCAAGAGCCAGATATGACTGAAACAGACTCAACAAGAACTCAAACTTAGCTTCTTTGACTCCAAATCTAGTATTCTCACAGTCCCTCTCTATCAGCAGATTTTTTTGACTTGGAGGCTGAATGAAGGGAGTATCACTTATGGCACTAGAGAATACAAAACCAAATCCTCAAATGGAAAGGAGGATGTAGACAGTGAAAGTGTACTGGTTTTTCTAAGAAGGTTTGTGTGTGTGTGTGTGTGTGTGTGTGTTTGCATGTATGTGTGTGTTTGTGTGTGTGTGTGTTTGTAAACCTCACAGAAATCTTGATATTCACTGAGTCTAAAATTCATGTTGGCTTTAAACAGTACTCTGTGATCCTTGGATTTTCTGGAACCCCCAATTTGACTTGAAAGAAAAATGCCCTGCAGTATTAGAAATGGCAAAGGAGAAGAGGTCTATTTGTCTTTGTTGATTCTGTTTATGCTTGTCTATGTCAATTGGTAATTCCTAGGGAATGGAGTTTAACTCATTCTCCTTCCAATTTCTTTAGTTGATAAACAAGCTTCTGGCATCCATCATACCTCACTCATGGGGCCCTCAGGGTTACTCTGATCTTCAAGGTCATGTGGGCATAAGTGAGAATAGTGGAGTATGTAAATTGTTGATCACTGGACCTGTCCAATCCTAAGACATCACTGCTCTTTGTGGGGAAAATAGAATTCCTTGGAGATGATTTATAAATGTGGACCTCTGAGTTCCTAGGTTGAGACCATAGTAATGGCTTATATTCTTACAATAGTTCAGAGTTTACAAAAATGCATAGAATATATTGTCTCATCTCATCCTCATAGCATCCCAGCAAAGGAGGTAGTGTGACTTTTCAAAAATTCTATTTTGGATGAGTGGTTTCATTGATATACGAAACTCCTGATAAGTTAATCTTTTCTACCAATGCAGATCAGCAAATGATCTGTAACTTGTCTAATCTTAAGAGTCCTCTGGAACACTGAGTGGCTAAGTGGCCCAGGGCCACATTGCAAGGATGAAGAAATGGGATTTGAACCCAGGTCTTTCTGACTACGAGGCTGCCTTTCTGTTCACGTCTCCTTGTTGCTGTATCAAAGTATTGATACACTTTTTGGGACTTCTCCATCGTGACTTCTTGGAACCTGTCATTTCACGTCTCATCAGTGTCCTCTGACCCTAGGGTCCCTCTGATTTGTACTCCCAGTGCTTAGCTCTATGCTTGGCACATGGTAGGCATTTAATAAATGTTTATTGATTGACTGTTATCTCCATTCTATAGATGAGCAAACTGAGGCTTAGATAAGTAAAATAAGTTGTTCTAGGTCGCACATGGTTAGAAACCATGTCAGAGATAGCATTTAGACTTAGGCCTTCTGCATGCAAATCCAGTTCTCATTACAGTATACTACACTTTTTAATGTTATAGCAGGGTCCACTTTTACTCATCTGAATATTTTTTCATCATAATTATCATTGTCAGATATTTATTGTGTTCTCTAACCAGCTGTCTGCTGAGTGTAAAGACCATGGGGGAATATCTGTTGCTATATTTCATAAGTCTCTAATTTTTTGCTAAACGTATGAATGACAATATGGCTTGGAAAGTGAGGTGGCCTAAAGGTCAGGAAGATGTGGTTCAAGTGTTGTCTCTGATCCATAACTGTCCACGTAACCCTGGGTAAGTCACCTGATCTCTCAGGCCCCTGGCAAAGCTCTAAAATTTAATTTTCATAATAGTTGCAGACCAGTATTAGCAGAAGATGATATCTACACAAATGGAATCACAAGTCCTGGACTATCCTCCTAATCTAAATGTTTGGTTTTGGGCAGAAGGAATACCAAAAAAGAAAAAGAAAAAGAAAAAAAAAAGAACATAGTACTTAGCCTCAAAGAGTTTACCATGGACTTGCAAAGAACTGAAGAATAATTACAAAACTTTCCTTGTTCCTACTACCCCTGTCTAAAGTGAAAAGGATAGTATAACCTTGTTAACATCTGCGTTGTGGGCTAAATAGAATGTTGGACTCGGTTTCTAATTTCAGTTTTTCTAACTGGGTGTAAGACCTTGAGCAAATCACTGAACTTCCTTTAATCTCAATTTTCTCATGTAGAACATAAGGATCTCATTTGTATTGTGTTCCTCATGGTGGTAAAATTTGGGGGAGGGTTCTAAGAAAGAACTGAGATAGCATATATAAGAGTCATTTCCTATTCACTGTAGGAAATGCTTCAATTCACTTTGAAGCTCCATTAATTAGACTTCTATTGGGGATGACAAGCATTCTCTTCTAAATTATGAGAAAGGTTGCAATATTAATCATTTTCATATTAGTATGATTCATAATCATGGATATTTTTGCCAACATCTTGCTGAACTCAGCAACATTAAGGGATAGAAGGATAATTGAGTCAGGGTAGAGATAATTTTGGTGCCTGGGTTGCTAATGAAATAGAATGTTATATTGGAGGACTGTAAACCGGAAGAGGGCAGCACTGAGTGCCTGATTTTTGGGTGGGACGGAGAGAGAATCTAAGGCAGAGAAAGGATGAAGGAATAAACTTCTGAGGATGACACTGATAGCAATAAATCTCTGAAATCCTCTTTAGATCCAAGGTAAATGAAAGCTCAGAAAAGATGACAGCACAGAACTGGTAGATGTGGAGAGATGTAGAATGTCTCCTATAATGGATTTACGCCAGTGATGTCAAAACCAAATTTGACAATGCCACTAATCTACACCTGAAGATTCCTGTGAGTTGTATATTAACTTAGTTTTAAAATGTAATATTATCTATGTTCTATTGTATTTTTATTTATTTTGGTTAAACATTTCAATCTGGTTTTGTTAGCACTGGGGAGTGTTGTGGACCACATGTGGTCTGTGTCTTTGAGACCTCTGATTTACACTATTGGTTGTTTTCTTTGAGTTGTTTCATTTGTGTCTGACTCTTTATGATCCTGTTTGGGGTTTGCTTGGAAGAGATACTAAAGTGCTTAGCCGTTTCCTTCTCCAGCCGATAGGGTTAAGTGACTTGCTCAGAGTCATACAGCTAGTAAATGTCTGAGGGTGAATTTGAACTCAGGTCTTCCTGACTGCAGGTCCAGCACTCTATCCACAATACCCCCTAGCTGCCCCTTAATGTGTTCTTAGTGGAGTCATATAGCTTATCATCATTCATATACATCCAGTGGTTGACAAGATGTTTTGATTTGACTCTTTAATTTGGGATAAATAAATACTTAGATTTATTCAGGAGAGAAAATAATTTAAAGCTAAGCAGAATCAAAATGAGCTTAAACTGTCCCTCAGAAAATGCCATGTTTTATATGAATTATTCTTGACATTGTTGTGTTGGTGGCTTATGTTAAATAGAGAAGAGTTTTCCATGGAGACATCAAATACTCAAACATTGTCACCTTACTTAGGTTTGTTTTACAGATTTGCAGCATATGAATAAACCGTGAATGTGAAATTGATTCAAAGGCTTTACAATAATTAACAATGACATATCACTTTCAGATGACTTGATCAAATCTTCCCTAATCAATCAATATGAAGTTTCTCTTTACACTGCTAAGACTTCATTTCTCACCTGGCTATCCTCCTTTGAATTCTTCATCATCTTCCCAGGAACCTCATCATTGGGAAACTTCATCATCCCATAAGGCTGAATCAGTTTTGGATGAAGAACTTTAAAATCTTCATGTGGGTAGGGTAGCCAGGTAAATCATCTCTTCATTTCCCACCTGGCTGTATTCCTTTTACATCTCCATCATGCTCTCAGCTCCAGCCCTAACTCTGACAGATTTGGGGCTTCCTTTTGTGAGCTGTTGTCCCCCATTACATTTTAAACTTCTTGAGGACAGGGACTACCATTCTTTTTTGTATTTCTAAACTCAGTACTTAGCACAATGCCTGGTACATAGTAGGTTCTTAATAAATGTTTATTGACTGACTTTTTTGTGTACTCTTTTTCTCCCCAGCCACTATAATATTTTCTTATAAGCGTATATAATTTTTTTTGATGATCCAAGCAGTGTTTTGTATACTATATATAAACATGTAATTGGTCTACAGTTGGAGAGGTTACTGGTAGTCTCATATTTTGCTAATAGCTATGTGATACTTTACATTAATGTGTATAGAATCAAGCTTGCATCTGGAAGGAAGCTGTTACTGTGCTTTACTAGCAATTCATGTGCCCTGTGAAATATTTGAACCAATGGTTATGGATTTTATCCAGCCCCACTTGCTACTTTCTCATTTTTTAGAGAAAATAGAATTCCAGTAATTCCTCTCACTGCCATTCATTATATTAACAGTGTGCAAGCTTTCTGTTTCTCATTTGATTCAACTTGCGTGTTCATTGTGTTGGACTTTTTGTGACTACGTAGCTAACCAAAGATTTTCCACATCCTCCTTGAAGGGTTCTTTCTGGCTTCTGGTTTCTTTCTTCTTAAGTCTTAAGTCTCTTTAGATTGATTATTTTTTTCTTCCTACTGTTTTGCTTCTTTCTGTTATCTTAACTATTTGATTTTTAATTGCTGATTAAGGAATCTAGGATTGCTGGGATACTTTTGTTTTCTCCAATTTGCATCTTGAAATTTAAGCTGTAATCCTTTAAGTATTACATTAAAAGTATTAGCCAGTATTAACATTAGCTTTCCATGTACTTCTTGATGTTTTTAATTTATTAGTTATTTTTAACAATATGTTTTAAAAACTGAGGTCCAAATTCTCTTCCTCTTTTTAGTCCCTCCCCTACTCACTAAGAAGACAACATGCTATCAATTACATATGCAAAATCATGCAAAACATATTTCCATATTAGTCATGTCACAAAAATGCAAGAAAAATAAAGTGAGAAAATTATACTTCAATTTGTACTAAGAGTTCATCAGTTCTCTGTCTGGAGATGGATAGCATTTTTAATCATGAGTCTTTCAGAATTGCTTTAAATCCTTGTAGCTAAGTTTTTCACACAATTCATCATTATAATATTACTATTACCTTGCACAAAGATTTCCTAGTTCTGCTCATTTCACTATTATTTCATGTATGTCTTCCCAGGTTTTCCTGTAATCATGAATCTTATAATTTCTTATAGCTCAGTTGTGTTCCATACAACACTTTGGTCAGTCATTTCCCAGATGATGGACATGGCCTCAGTTTTCAATTCTTTGCCGCCACAAGAGAAGGGCTGCAAATATTTTTTGTATGTATAGGTCCTTTCCATTTCCCTTTGATCTCTTAGGGTGTGACACAGTAGTGATACTACTTTTGTAAACTAATACCTAGTAGTGTTATTGCTGGATCAAAAAATATGCATAATTTTATAGTCCTTTAGGTGTAGTTCCAAATTATTCTCCAGGATGGCCCAGTCAGTTTACAATCCCACTAATAGTTTATTAGTGTGCCTACTTTCCCTCACTCCTCCAACATTTGTCATTTCTTACAGCTGTGAGGTAGGAGCTCAAAGTTGTTTTAATTTGCCTTTCTCTAGTCAATAATGATTCAGAGTATTTTTTTCATATGACTATAGATAGCTTTGATTTCTTCTTCTGAAAACTGTCAGTTTAAATCTTTTGACCATTTATGAGTTGGGGAATGGTGAATTTATTTTTTATAAATTTGACTCAGTTCTCTATATATGAGAAGTGTGACCTTTATCAGATAAACTTGTATAATTTTTGATATGATCTCGTTGTCGATGGTGCCTTTTAACAAAATGTTTTCTCCCTGATAATCTGTTTCAATTAGATCTATGTTTACTTTTTATTTGTCCAAGATCATGATTGCTACCCTTGTCTTTTTAAATTTGACTGAAGCGTAATAGATTTTGCTACAGCCCCTTATTTTAGCTCTTTGTATGTTTAAAGTGTGTCTCTTGTAAGACACACTTGGATTGGATTCTAGTTTTTAATCCGTTCTGCTATCATCTGTTTTATAGGTGAGTTCATCCCATTCACATTCACAGTTATGATCATGAACTGTGTATTTCCCTCCATCCTATTTTCTTCTGTTTATATGTCTCTCCTTTCACCCTCTTCAGAAGTCTGTTTTGCTTCTGACCACTGCCTCCTTTAGTCCATTCTCCCTTTAAATCCTCACCTATACCCCTCCAACTTCCTTGCAGAGTAAGGTACATTTCTATGCCCAACTGAGTATATATATTCTTCCTTCTTTGAACCAATTCTGATGAGATTGAGGTGCAAGCATTACCCACCATACCACCTCACAATTCTCCCCTCCATTGTAAAAGTTCTTCTTGCTCTACTCTTTTATGTGAGATAATTTTCCCCCATTCTTCCTCTCCAGTCCTTCTTCTCTCTGTGTCCCTCTTTCTCACCATTTCATTTTTTTGAGATCCTCCCAACATAATTGACTCACAACTATGCTCTCTATGTAGATTCTCCGTGAAGTATGATTTCAGTTTTCCCAAGTAGGTAATAAATTCTTGTTTGTATATCTAGCTCTTTTGCCTTCTGAAACATCATATTCCAACCTCTCTTCTTCTTTCAAAATCTTGTGTGATCCTGATTGTGGCTTCGTGAAGTTTTAATTCTTTCTTTCTGACTGCTTGCAATATTTTCTCTTTGGTCTGAGAGCTTTGGAATTTGGCTATAATATTCCTAAGAGTTTTTGTTTTGGGATCTCTTTCAGGAAGTGACTGGTCAATCTTTCAATTTCTCTTTTATTCTCTAGATCTAAGATGTTGAGGCAGTTTTCCTTGATAATTCCTTGAAATATGATATCTAGGCTCTTTTTTAAATTGTGACTTTCAGGTGATCCAATCATTCTTAAATGATCCTTCCTCAATCTATTTTCCAGATCAGTTGTTTTGTTGTTGACATATCTTACATTTTCTTCTACTTTTTCATTCTTTTGACTTTATTTTATTGTTTTGTTTATTTGTTTTATTGATATCCCCTGGAGACAGTAGCTTCCACTTGCCCAATTCTAACTTCTAAGGAATTATTTTCTTCAGTGAGCTTTTGAAACTCCTTTTAAATTTGCCCCATTCTGATTTTTAAGGAATTTTTCTTGAATGATTTCATGTGCTTTTTTTTTTTTTAACATTTGACCAATTCTGTTTTTTAAGGTCTTATTTTTCTTTACTATTTTTCTACCTCTTTTACCAAGCTATTTTTTTTTTGTTTTTTTCATACTTTTTCTTGTATCAGTATCATTTCTTTTTTCCATTTTTCCTGTACAATTCACATATCTTTCTTTAATTCTTCCAGGAGTTCTTGTGTTCAAGGCTTGTGTCCAGGTAATTTTTTTTTCCCTTAGAATATTGCTTATAGCTATTTTCATGTTCTTGTCTGCTGAGTTTGTATCTTGATCTACCTTGCCACTGTTGTAATATTTTTGTAGTCAAGTTTTTTTTTTGTTGTTGTGTGCTTATTTTTGCAGCCTATTTCTTAACTAAACTTTGTGTTAAATTTGGGTTCTGCTTATTGGGGATTGGGGAGGCACTATTCCAAGCTTCAGAATTTTTGTGCAGTTATTTTCACAGCTAGTTCTGTGGTTCTGTAAGTTTTTGGTGCATCCAAAGTGGTGTGATCTGGGGAGAGGTTTGGATATTGTTCCCTGGTCTGTGTTCTGGTTTTTACTCAGGAAAGGCACCTACTCCCCTGCAACTGCTAGTCCCAGCACTCCTCCTGGCCCTGGGACTATGACCAGGTTCTCTGTTCTCCTCTAGTTGCAAGAGCAGTGCCCATCTCTGCCTTGGAAGTGCATTAGGCCCTCTTGTTGCTTGTGACCAACCACAAGTACTCCTCCACCCACCCTCACTGTGACACAGAACTGTGTGAATAATAAAGATGCTGAATAGTGTCAGACCCTGTAGCCAGGGCTAGCAAAGGATATCCTGTCATCTCTTTCTAACCAATTGACTGATATGCTTAAAGTCTCTGGGCTGAGAGCTTATGAAGCTACTGCTACTACTGTCACCTAGTGACACCTAGAAGGCTCAATGCTGATGCTGCCAATATATGTACTCCACGTTGGCCCCCATCCCAGTGTCATAGACCTCCTGCTGACCTCCTAAGCTGTCTTAAACTCGAAAAATGTCTCTCTGATCTTTTATTGTCTTTGCCCCTACAGAATTGATTTGAGGCATTATTCTATAGTTATTTGGAAAGGAATGTTGGGAGAGTTTGACTAAGTTGCGGCCTTTACTCTACCATCTTGGCTCCAGTCCCCCACATATTTCTTATTGTTGCCTTTAATTTGATACTATGGCATTTAGTGTTCTATTACCTCTACCAGCTAAGTATTGATGTTATCTTTTAATGCCTTTCTACAGATTTCAATACCTTTTCCATATTGCTTCCACAATGGTTGTAATTGATGTTTGTTGATTCAAGTATGTCTTCTTAGAGTCACATTTATTCTTATGTTTATTATTGTGGAAATATCATCCACATATACTGATATGTGCATGTCCTGAAATAATTTAACTTTTTTTTTTGTTTGCCAAATACTATAGAAGAATATATTTATTTATAATGGTTATAACAGACACTTGTTTTGGTATATTTTCAGCTAATTGTACTTCTGTTATACTTTTACCTCAAAAGGGACCTTTTGGAATTCTACTCTAAATATGCCCATCTCCTTTGCAAAGGATATCATTTAAGATATTGGAGCTATTTTTGGTCATCTGTTTCTTTATCAAGTATTTTTTTTTTCTTGAGTTTGCCTTAAGTGAAGATTTTCAATGAATTTTTCAAAGTTTTCCTTTTGTTTCATCTCTTATTTTTTCTGTTCTAGGCTTATCATAGATATAGTCATCTTTTATGATTGTTCTGTACTGATTGACAGTATCTTGTTATGTGACCTAGAGATGATGATGTCATTAAAAAGCAGTGTCAAATTTTTGTCTGTAACTTATGAGATCTCTTTCCAATTTTGTTACGATATTTTACTGGCCCATAATGAAAATATTTGTGTATTTTCTCCATTTCATGCATATTCATAGTTTTCCTGACAGTACCACCTATGCTGAAGTTGCCAGCTACCTTTAGAGACTGCTAAGAAGATTTGACCCTTAAAGCCAAGGTAACAATTCAATCATCCAAGTTCAAGCTGCTTCAAGTAATAGAGGTAAGTGGAAGTTGTCATGCCAAAAGAAATTACTAAGTGAAGTCAAGAAGTTTATTCTGGATGAAGATAAACAAGAGAAAAATCAGGTCTGGACTTGGAGATAGGAAGACATTGGTTCAAATCCAAACTCAGACACTTACTAGCTTTGTGATGCTAGGGCAGTTATTTAACTTCTCTTTGCCTTCATTTTTCCATCTATAAAATAAGGGTGTTGGGTCTTCTAGCTCTAAATCTATAACCCTGAATTCTAAACCTAAACAAAGAGGATTCAAAAAAAGAAATTTAGTACTTCCTAGCCAATTAGAGTGGTTTGGAAAAACAGAACCCATCTGTGAAGTACAGGCGTGTGCATAAACGATGATCATCTTTGCTTTCTGGACTTTTCTTTCCTTTTGCTCCAGATCTTTGATTTAATCAATTTAAGAAATGTCCAGTGAGGAAACCCTTTTCACTGATGTAGATCAGCAACCTGTCTTCAACTTATTGTCTTAGAGTGTTGCCTCAGTTGGACTGAGAGATTGAATAATTTCTTATGGGTAGAGAGATGATATGCTGCCAAAACAAGATTTGAACTCACATCTTCCTGATTCAAAATCAGACTTTTTCCTACTATGTCATACAAATTTTTCTGGGAAAATGACATGAAATACACTACCAGTTACAGACAGTATGGTAGTGTTAAAAGAATTTTGATTTTGAGCAAAAGAACTTTGATTTGGCTCTTGACTCTACTACTTACTCCTTACAAGATCATAGGCCATTCATTGAACTCTGCTGTGCCTCATTTTCCATATCTGTAGAATGAAAGAAATGGCCTTGATCCTTGAGGTTCTTTCTAGCTCATTAACCTATGAAGAGGACTATAGTCTCTTAATGACTAACAATGGGCTTCAGCCATGACAAAATCCATCACACTGACATTAGTGGCCCTACATGGAATTAATGTTTGATTTTTTCCAAGTTTATACTGTGAGTTTTTAGAAGGGAAGGATTTGGATTAGTGCCAACCCATTACAGGAATTTAATCAAATGCACTGAAACAGTCTGATAAGTCAGAAAGTTGTTGCATTTAAATCATCATTAGAATCTGAATCCTGAGAAAGAATCTTTGATCCTTACAGCATATGGAGTCTAGTCATCATATGCTTTAGCAGGAGATATGTAGCAAAATAAGCAATTATTTTCACTGAAGGGACATTGTATGTATTTGTAACATCTCTTTGTTATTTCTAAGTCATGAATGTTTCTAAAGAAAAGGAAATCACAAACAATAGTAAATGAGACTAATGATAATAGAACAAATTACTGATGGTTCTAATTGCTCTGTAACCCCTCCCAGATTAAGCTGGGGTCCCTTATCACCTGCTCCCAGTTGGAGCAATAATGATAACAGACTTCACAATACAAAAATCCGTTGTGTAGGTGTATGTGGAGGAGAGTGTTCTCCAATTACACATTTGCTTATTATATGCCAAAAAATCTATTGCCCCAATTTTCTAAATGGCATTAAAAGTTTTTAAAACCATGTCCTCTTGGCTCCCCAATCCCTAGAGCATCCTTGTTACCTATCCCTGATACCACATTTCTGACACTCAGCATCATAAAAGGCACAAAAGAGATAAAAATTTAGAATCTCCTCAAGAGAGATTATAGGATGCAAAACAGGAAATTCTAGAGACAAACTAAAAAATGAATTTTTCAGCATATTTAGAAGAATAAAAACAAAACATGAAAGAGGAACCCTCTGCCTCAAGGGTTAAATCAGGTTCAACCTCCTCCATAAAATTTTCACTAATGTTCCTAGTGGCTAAACTTTTTTCCTCAAACTACCTGGTGCTATCATTTATCTGTCTACATTTTACAATGAACACTTCTCAAGGGAAGGGACTATTTTTTATTTTTGTTTCTGGGTTCTCACAGCATAGAACAGTACTTGGCCTTAAAAAAAATGGTTGCTGAATTGAGTCACTGAGCTCTTCATGAAGCCTGGCTTATTCTTTCTTCATGTTGACAAATCTAGCCAAAGCATGGTGATAGTGGAGTGGATTACACTCCATGGTTGACTGCTCTCAATAAGACTAGGAAAATTCCCTTGAAATCAGTGTTTTAAGGAGTTTCAGGCCACAGCTGTTTCCATGTCCTCTGAGAAAATTTCAAACATTGAGGTTAACCCTCAGACCACAGGGCATAGGCCCATAAATCCCTTGAGGTTTTCCAAAACCAATGAACTAAACTCTAGTGGTTGAAGCTCAGGAAACCAGAAGTTCTTCTAATGCTTGCAAATAGCAAACTAACTTGTCCTTACATTTTCCAAAGATACAAAGTGAGTTCTGTCAAATAATCATACAAAAACTGCAAACACTGCTAATGAGAAGTCATGAAATGGGTTGTTTTTCCCTTCTGAATAATGAGCATTGGATGGTCCCATAAAACCATTTTTTAAAATGTCATTTGAAAAGCAAACAATAAACTCAACTTCCACACTAAGCCATGTGAATGATTCAGTTTGGATCTGTAGAAATTGGATTAGAGGAGCATTAGTCAAAATGGCATAACAAGGTGTAATTTTCCAGTAACTCAAGTCTGGGACCTTTCTATTTGAGAGATGTAGTGAATTTCCTTCAAAAACCCTGAGAAATATGGTCTTCTTTGTCAGTGGATGAAAAGAGGTGGGAAACTCATTTCTTCTTAAACACTGACATTCTTTTTGAAATCACTCTGTTTTCTCCCAGCACTATATATAGAATTATAGTCTTTCAAATTCAATGGTTTATTTTATGTGTAATCTGGGAGTTAAATTTTGGCTGCCTGGCCATTTCTGAATTTTCATTCAGTGGAGCAGAGAACAACGAAATGAAACATTCAGATCTATCACCACCAAGACCAAAGTAGAGAATTTAGGGGTGAAAATTCTGTATACAATTCACTTCAAAACCTCAAGTGGACAAGTACTAATAATGTTTTCTCTTTGTTTAAAAAAAAAAAAAAGCAAACCAAAAAAAGCCCTCCTTAGTGGAACACTGAGCGGTATTTCCACTTTTATTTTTCCAGATTTTAATTTTCAATTTTCTTGGGGAAAATGTGGAAGTATAAAAATGACTAAATAGACTTTCAAATTTGACTGAGATTGATTCTCCACTTCTGGGTGGAAAGGTGGGTGGTAGAATGTACAGACGGTACTACTTGGAAAATCTATCAACTTCTGGGCTCCCTAGGGTATGGCTGCTAAGGAAAGCTCAAGCCAGAAATAGATGGTGGCTTGCACACTCTCTAGGGTAGCCATGGAGCATTCCTAGAGTATTAACTTGTTTTTTGCCTACCTCTGTCCCTGATCAAGTCCCAGAAATTCTCAAGAAATTTTATCTGCCATCTCCTTTTCTCTCAATAGCCCTCTTCTCCCATTGCTGAGTTCCTCCTGGAACCTTCATTTTGAGGAATGATCCAGATCAGCCATGCTTCATTCTCTGGTTTTCATCTTCATGCCCTTGTACAGGTATCTATTTTTATCCCCTCAGCTCCTTTTAATGTGCTGCCTTTCCCTATTAGAATGTATTCTCCTTGAGGGTAAGGACTATCTTTCTTCTTGCTCATACTTGTATCCCCTGTGCTTAGTACTGTGCCTGGCATATATAGTAAGTGCTTATAAAAGCTCTCTAAGGAAGGTGATGCTTTGGGGACTTTGACCCCAGATATTGACAGCACTTGTATTGTTATGCTTCTACAATGTAGAAATACTCAAACAGTGCCTAGTTAGCAAAAAAATTAAATTAACGGAACCAGGAAGCTACTTTACGACATGCTTCTTTTCCTTACCAGCCATACCTCAAGGTGAACTCCACTCCTCCTTGAACTCCTTCTTGCTCAATTTCTCTGCTCATCACTACATTTAATGCATTCTGGGGTCCCCTATGCTCCCCCCACCCCCCATAAATATGAGTTTAAAAGTTTATATGAGGGTGAATATTTTAAAGTACATCTCGCTCCAGGCAACAAACTTTCTAGTTATGGCTCTGGTCTATGGGCATTCCCTACACTTCTATACTGCATAGGGAGAGACTTTTGTCTTCTTCCACTCAATGCGTTACAAATTTATGATAGTCAACTTTTCCTGCCCTTAACCAGCTAATCGCCTCCAGGCAAGAGGCTGAGAAATAGCTTATTGTAGTTCAAGATAGTAAAGAGATTTGAGGGTGGAGCCAAGAGGGCAGAGAAAAGGCAAGGACTCACATAAGCTTCCCCAAATTCCCCTCTTTAAATAATACATTAAAACTAATACTGGAGTGGCAGAACTCATAAGAGGAGGGAATAAAATTAAATTCCAACCCAAGACAACTTAGAAGTTCAGAAGCAAGACATTTTTGAGGATGGACAGGTTGAAAGTAAAGAGAAAGTAGAATAAACAGGGGGAAAATAGGAGGAAGATACAGAGGAATCAAATTACAACAAGGTTCTTTGATAAAGGCCTCATTTCTCAAATAGAAAAAGGAGTCAAATTTATAAAAAGAAGAGTCATTCTCGAATTGATAAATGTTTAAAGGCTATGAATAGATAATTTTCAGATGAAATAAAGCTATCTATAGTAATATGGGAAAATGTTCTAAATTACTATTCATTAGAGAAATGAAAATTAAAATAACTCTGAGATACTATACCACACCTATAAGATTGGCTAATATGACAGAAAAGGAAAATGACAAAAGGTTGGAGGGGATGTGGTAAAATGGAGACACTCTGTGTTATGAATTGATTTAGCCATTCTAGAGAGTAATTTGGAATTATGCCCAAACAGCTATAAAACCACTTAGACTCTTTGAAAAGCACTATTAGGTCTATATCCTAAAGAGATTAAAAAACAAAAAGGAAAAGGATCTATATGTAAAAGAAAATAATTATAGCAACTCTTTTAATAGTGGCAAAAAAATTGGAAGTAAATGGAACGTCCATCAATTGCGGAATGGATGAACAAGTTGTGGTATTTGGTTGTGAAGGAATACTATTGTACTATATGAAATGATGAGCAGGATGCTTTCAGAAAAACCTAGAACGACTTACATGAAGTGATGTAAAGTGAAATAAGTAGAATCAGGAAAACATTGTACAGAATAAGAGCAATGTTTTCTGATGATAAACTGCAAATGACTTAGTCATTCTTGGCAATACTGTGATTCAAGACAATTCTGAAGGAATTATGGTGAAAAATGCTATCCATCTTCAGAGAAATAGAGTTTGAATATATATTGAAGCATACTCTTTTTTTAACTTTCTTTTTCATGCTTTCCCCCCTTGGTTTCTTTTCTTTCATAACATGACTAATATGGAAATATGTTTTACATAACTGCATATGTATAACCTATATCAAATTGCTTGCCTTCTCTAAGGGGGGTGAGGAGAAGGTGGAGGAGAATTTGGAGCTCAAAATAAAAAAAAAATGAATGTTAAAATTATTTTTGCATATAATTGGAGAAAATAGAATATTAGATTTTTTTTTAAAGTAGAGAGAGTTGATTGAATTTGGACAGTAACTTAGAGCAAGATTCAGAACATCTAGGCTTGGATGCTAACTCTGTTGCTTAGCTTTTATTCTTAGTTGAGTATCTTCGTTGATCTGCAGTTACTTTATCCATAAAATTGAATATCCTGACTCTTTTGAAGAATGATTACAAGAGTTATTAAAAGTTGTTACAAGGGTTATTACAAATTATGACAAGAATTAAAGTTATTATGAGATAAAGCACATTGTAAAATATTAAAGTGCTTATGAATCTAAGGCATTGCTATTATTTCTCCCTATATTATATATGTATATATAATATATAACACATACTATATATATTTATATAGCCTATGTAAAGAAAATCCTTTAATCTCTCTTTTATAGTCAACATACAGTTGTGTACACAAGGATGATCTACCCTAAAAATCTGACTAAGCTGACTTAGAATCATAGGATTTAAAACTGAAAGGACCCTTGAAAATCATCATAGTACGACTACCTTTTACAGATGAGGAAACTGAGGCCAATAGAATTGAAGCTGCTTGCCTTATTCATACATGTAGTAAGCAGCACAACTAAGATTCAAAGTTAGATGTTCTGTTTCCTGATTCAGCTTCTTCTTAATCCTTGGGACCAATCAAGGACCAATCCTTCTGTATTGCAGGCCCCTAACCCCAACCCCTGTTATTTACCTATCAGAAAATGAATGACGACTAATGTATAATTTTGGGGTAAAAAATATATAAATTAAATTTTAAGTAGAGATGGAAGGAAACAAGTACTTATTAAGCACCTACTATATGCCAAGCACTGTGCTTTATAAATACTATCTCACTTAATCCTTAAAACCAGGAAAGTAGGTGCTATGGTTGCATCCATTTTACAGTTGAGAAAATGGAGCTTAACAGAGATTGTGACTTGCCCAAAGTCACACAGCTCATAAGTGTCTGAGGTCAGTTTTTAAGACAAGCCTCCCTGACTCCAGGCATAGGACTCTGTCCACTGAATCACTTAGCTGCCCAATTAGCATAATCAGAGAGGTAAATTGTCTATAAATGTCATCTCTAACACAATTAGAGATTTCTAGTCTGCTGTTTCAGTGTTAATACAGGTGACCTTGCTGAGAGATGACTGCTTTTCCATTAAATATTGAATGCCTACCAAAATAATCACAGTAAAATTTATGTAGTACTTTACAGTTTAGTTTATGAATGATCTCCTGACAACAGCCCTTGAGGTAGGCAATGTATGCAAATTCCCAGTGTCAATCAGCAAGCAATAAATAATTGGAGTAAGAATACTAAAATGAAAAAGTAAGAGTCTAAGCCAGAGTGGTAACCATTTGGAACGGGGAGGAAAAGTTTACTACAGGAGATACTCAGAAGAATTTAAAGGATTTGGGAACTGAATATAAAACCATTGTCATCATCATTTATGTGGTGCTTCAAGGTTTGCAAAGTGCTTTACATATGTGATCTCACTTGATCCTTGTAGCAAGCCTGTAATGTAGGTGTATTATTATCCCCATTTTATAGATAAGAAAACTGAGATTGAGAGACTGTCTCTAACACATAGTGAGTAAAAGGGTCACATAGCTGGTAATTATTTGGGGCAGGATTTAAGCTTAGGTCTAACTCCAAGTCTCTTCACTGTGCCACCTAGTTGCTCATTTAAGAGATGGAAGAAAGGTAGATGACCCCAGTGATCTGGGTCTAAGTGATGGGAATGTCACTTTCTGTCAGTGGTAGAGAGATCGATAGAAATAAAGAAGGGAGAAAGGTAACCAGTTCGAGAAAGTTCAAAATTGAATCTGGGGGGTTTGAAGTGATAGCAGAAAATGTTTAACAGGCAGTTGCTTTTTCACTTGTTCATTTGTTGGTTTGTTTTATAACTTTCCTATATTGAAATCTAGGAAACTAGAGGGTAAAATGTATAGAGATTGGTGTATAGAATCCACAGTGGACCTACAATCAGGAAGACTTAAGTTCAAATGCAAGCTCAGGTGTGTGACTAGCACTGACTTAACCTCAGTCTCAGTCTCACTTTGCTCAGCTGTAAAATGAAAATAATTATAGCATCTCCTTCCCTGCCTTGTTGTAGGAACAAAATGAGACCATATTTGTAAAATGTCTTGTGAACCTTAAACTGCTATATAAGTTCTAGCTAGGTGGCACAATGGATAGAATGCCAGTCCTGGAATCAGGAAGACTCACCTTCATGAGTTCAAATATGGCCTCAGACACTTACTAGCTGTGTGAGCTTGGGCAAGTTACTTAACCCTATATGCCTCAATATCCTCATTTCTAAAAGAGCCAGAGAAGGAAATGGCAAACCACTCCAATCTTTGCCAAGAAAATCCCAAATGAGTTCACAAAATGTCAGACATGACTGAAATGATTAAACAACAGTAACAATAACAACATTATTATTACTGTTTCCTCTTTGTAGTGGAGCTCTCCAAGGTAATGCCAGAGAAACATGATGTCTGGTACATGCTTCCCGATTAGAAAAGCTTTGAGTCCAAGTCCAGTGTCTGCTGCATTGGAAGTAGCCCAGTTAAGTTCAGAGAAATTTATCATCATCACCAGAAGTCTAGCCAATGAGAAATGTGTTTATAAAGTGTGGAAATAAAATGTCATCATATTGACTTTTGTGATATGTTTAAGTATTTCATAAGGTAAACCAATGGACAGTGTCATTCCTTGTCATTTAAAGGCGACGATGCTGAGGCATCAAGTAGTTCAGTGACTTGCTCAAAAGTCTGACTAAAAATGTTCTTAACAATGACATTGTTCAGAAAAAATGTATTTGCCAAGGAGGCTTGCTTTATCGCTGGCTCAACTATAACAGACATCACAGACAACATTTCTGCAGAATTGGACCTAACTTAATTTTCTCCCTTTTACCCTCTTTCTAAGACTATGGTTGACTGAGTCCCCATTGTCTTCTAAACTCCTTTGTCTGAAGACACAGATAAGGCATAGGAAAACAAGGGTAGCTGTGTACCTTTCATCTAAATCTATAATCAAACACTGTTTCCAACTTTAGGCAAGCAGGAATATATTGCTTTTCATCAGAAAAGTGAAAAACCTAAGTGTTGAATGTGAATAGATTTGGGAAATATAATAGGATATGGAATTGCCAGCACTGAGCTGTTTTTCAGCAATCCTGAGATCTACTCCTGATGCAACATATGTAATATTATTAATAATAAAATTATTCAATATTATGAAACACATATTATTATATAATTACATATTAATCACATAGTACCTATGTATTATGTAATATTAATAATAATAATATGGTGATGATAACAAGCACAAGCATTTACAAAACACTTTTAAAGTTTGCAAAGTGCTTAGCAAATATCATTTTATTTTACCATCACAACAACTCTGGGAGGTTAGTGTTATTATTATCACTACTTAACAAATGAAGAGACCAAGGCAGATAGATGTTATGTGGCTTGCCCAGGGCATACAGATGGTAAGTATCTTAAGACTTGATTTGAACTCAAGTCATCCTGTCTCTGGGTTCATTGCTCTATCCACTGTACCACATATCTGCCTCTATATGTGAATCTGGGGAAGTCACAAATAATTTAACTTTTTTTTTGCCTTAGTTTTCTTACCTGTAAAATGGGCAAATTATCCTAGATGATCTCTAACATCCCTTCTGTCTCTTAATTGATGATTCTGTGATTACTGTGGCAGAGAAGCAAATTTAGTCTTAACTGAAAGAAAACTTTAACACATGAAGTCATCCCAAAGTAGAAGGAACTGTCTAAGCAGGTAGTGAGTTCCCCAGAATTCAGCTCTCTAATATACACACATGTAAAATACACATATGTATTTATACACATATTCACACACAATAAACATATTGTACATGTGTGAATGTGTGTGTAGTGTGCATGTTTGTATATGAGTGCATGCCCACCCCCAACTTGGGTAGGAGAACTGGACTTTGTCATACTATGTGCTACAAGTGTTCCCATTCATCTATTCTTTCTGGATAGCAACAAATAAGCTTAACACCTCCCTAGCAAGAGTATTCAGTTCCAATAGGAAGTTACCAGATGACACCATTTCTTTCTAACTCAAGTGAGCCCCTATTTGTCCCCAACTCCACCCACCTCATTGTCTCTTCAATGAGATTGCCTGTAAACAACAAAATTGCTAGTTATGTCTCTACTTCTCCCTAGAGATCTTTGAGCAAAAGTCGGGCAAATTTTTATCAGTTATATTTTAAGAGGATTCTTGTTCTGGTACCTGTTAAACTTGGGTGACTTCTGAGATCCTTTATACAGCTATAGGATACTGTGATTCAGTTTCATTTTTATAGTAACTCATTTCAGAATCAAATAATCAGACTTGAAATCTCAAGTTTTTAGGACTCCAAGGAGCTGGCATTTATTGCTAAAGTTAAAGTTTACTGTGGAAATATATGACTTACCTTTTGAGTTTGACCTTGATAAAATGCTGCATAATAGGAAAACTCAACTTGGCAGTAAGAGAGGAGAACCAAGAAATGAGCCAGGAAGTGTGAATTTGGCAAGGCAATTGAGAAATGAGATATCTTTTCCTTTGTTTGTCGAGGCTTGGTCATATAGGAGGGTTTGGGGAGGTTGAGGCACTTTTAACGATCAGTTGGGCAAAGTACTAGAGAACCATAATGCAGGTGAGAGGCACTCAAACCCAGCTCTGACAGTCAGGAGCCATCAGCCACAACTGTCTCTCAGCATGCCTCATTCTCACCTTCTTAGTCCTTAAGCCTGACCTACTTCTTGAGTGCCCTTTTCTTATGTATGGAATAATTCAGGATCCATCCTTGTCATTCTCGTTATGGTTTGACCTTCTGTTTTTTTTTTCCTTTGCTTAAATGATTTTTTTTATTGATTTCTTATTTTTATATCACCTTCATAAACCTTTCCTCTCATCTACCCACAGAGCCATTCCTTATAACAAAGAATAAAATGAAAGTTGAAGGCCTCAAAACAAACAACACTGAATATTGTATAATTATAGTGACCAAGATCAGAGATGGAGAAAATAGAGGAAAAAATATTTTCCTCCCCTCTTTTTTTTTTCAGAGAGGGAGAACTCTAGATATGGAAATATTGTATACTTTCTGACTTAGTTAATATGTGGGCAAGTTTTGCTCAACATATTTTTTCCTTTATCACTTATACAAAAAACCTTTATTAAGCTACTATTTGCCAGGCATTGTAGTAGGTGCTGGAGCGAACACACAAAAATGAAACAGTACCTTCACTCAAGACGCTTACATGTATGCAAAATATCCATATACAAAGTCAATATGATATAATTTGGAGGCTGGCATTGGCAGTATCAGAAAACATGTCATCTAAGGGGAAAAGAGGCCGATTGTGAGAGATACTATGCTGGTAGAATTTACAAGGTTTGGAAATTGATTAGATATGTAGAATTTGTGAGGTTGAGGACTCAAAGATGAGTTCAAGGTGCTAACTTGGGCGGCTGAGAGGTCATCAGTGACCTCACTAGAAATAGAGAAGTTAGGAAGAAGGTTGGTTTTGGGGGGAAAGATAAAACACTTCTTCATTAATATTATTTCCCTTTATTTTGAGTGAATGATTTGTTTAAAACAGGTCTGGTTGGTACTGCAATAACATCTCTTTTTTTTCCTATTCTTTCTTCCAATTTATTGCTTATGTTGATATTTGCCCTAATAGTTCTGACTGCACAAAGGCAGCTGAAATGGCTGGTCCATCTTGAATCTGTTGTAGTAAATCATAAATTTCATTTAAAAACAGTTCTGCCTCTAGGTATTTATATCCAATCAAACAATCAATTATGTGGTGAACTGTTTTAAGAACCTGGGGATGAAAAGATAAAATGAAATCCCTGCTCTCAAGGATCTTACATTTTATTAGGGAAAACACCATGTACATATAGAAATTTATGCAGAATAGATATAGAATTAAACACAAAATGGTTAGGGAGTGATGGAAGTGGTGATGTATTAAATCTTGCTCTCATCACCTTATTAGAGCTGAATGCTAAATTTTTAGTGTGAACATTTAAACCTTGGAAATTGGCAAACACTAAAATCAGGGCTTGATTTATAATTTTGTGTGTTGGTTGTCTCAACTTAGGAAAGTTATGTAGAAAATGTAAATAATTGTGGTTTGTCCTTTGTTCTCAAAGAGGACCATGACATCAGGGAGATGATGACATGGCTTACAATAGACTTTGATTTGAGGGAGGGAGGGCTATGTCAAGTCGCCAGCCTCACTTTCTCCTCCAGAGCCATCTGGGTGCAGTGGCCAGATATCTATCAGGAGGACTGGAGATGACTCAGGATGCAATGGGAGACCTTGACCCTTTTAAGCTGATATCTTTTTAGGTGCTCACTTTGAGTGAGGTAACGCCCATTCAATGAATAGACCTCTTTAAAAAGTGAGTCAGAAAATGGCCACTTTTATTAGTGAAAGTATCAAATTGGGAGGGAAATACCTTCAGAGTTGTGGGTCAAAAGAGACACAGTTACTGTTTACATTCACTCTGAGCCAGGAGGTGCTTGGTCCGGGACCTATTGTTGTCCAATCCATGCGATCCAGACCTAATTGTGTTTTAAGATTTGGTCTTTGAGAAAGAATGTCAAACACACATTACCTGGATGTGAATTAATGTTTATTAATGTGTATTAATTTTTTATAATTTATTACATTATATTATGTATTTTTATAATTTATTAATGTGTATTAATATTTACCAAAATACCCTTGGCCTGGAGGACACTAGGAGATGGGGCATTAGAAAAGGCTTGGTTTAGATTCTGCTTCAGCTATGTCTTAAAGAAAGAGAGTTTCTTTGGAATAGAGATAAAGATAGAGTGCATGCTAGGAATGGGAAATGACCCAATGCAAAAACATGGAGGTAGGAGATGAAGTGATATGTAGAGGGAATGGAGAGAAAACCAATTTGCCTGAATCTTTGAGGAATGGAAGGGGAGGGATGTCTAATAAGACTAGAAAGATAGGTTGGGATCAGGTTGGAAAGGGCTTTGAAAGTCAAAGAAAGGTTTATTTTTGATCCTAGAAGAAATAAGGAGCCACTGGAGTTTCTGAAGTAGAGGAGAAACACCACCCATGCAATTTGAAAATAACTTTGGCAGTGGTGTGGAGGATGGATTGGACAAATTAAGACCCTGGAGACAGGAAGACCAATTAGAATGTTACTGCACATGTAAGGAGTGATATGAACTTGGTGCAAAGTAGTAACTATATGAATGGATATAAGGGATCACATGCGAAGGATATTATGAAGATAGAAACAACATCTGGCAACTGATTGCATATGTGTGGTAAGAGAGAATGAGAAATCAAAGAAAATGCTAAGGCTCAAAGCTGGGAGAGTAGAAGCATGGAAGTCTTCTGGGCAGATATAGAGTTTGGTGGAGGGAAACCTTTGTGGGGAAATAATGAGTTCTGTTTTAGAGGTGTGGAATTTGAGATATCTCAGGTATGTTTAACTCTCTTTTTGAAGAAAATATTCATATTATCAAGGCATAAACCTTCTTCTGCTAGTCTCTTAGCCCTTTCCCTCCTTGATTCTCAATCATATTTTCCATCCTAGTTTTCTTCATTCTCTCTGCCCACTTCAAATGATATTGACCCAATTAGAAGGATGTTATCAACATTTTCAAAGAACTTCATTTGTCGTCATCAATGGATATTGGTGTGTAAGTTGTGATTATTTTCATAATATAGCATGTGAATCAATCAACTCTGGACTCCGAAATGCTAGGTTGATAATGGGATTTTTTTGAGCATAAGAGTATCTCATTTTGGCTCAAGTCCCTATCCCAGAACAACCTCTAAAATCATCTGAACTCACTTTGCACCCTTATTGATAGACTAGTCAAAGAACATACACTTAAAAAGTAAAACATTTAATCAGCATTAAAACAATTACCAAAGGAAAAGAGAAATGATTTCACATGCATTCCTGAGGGATTACATTTTAATTCCACTTAATCTCTCTCTAATCCCCCTCACCTCTAGTACATTGAGGGGAAGGAACAAAATAATCACCTGCAAGAGCTCCAACATGGGAAAAATAAGTCTCACAAAATCTCTAGAAACACTGGGCCAAGGTTGACCAGTTTCCACTGACATAGTACCAGTTTCTCCTAATCAGCTACATGCTGCACAGCATGCTGGGATAGGTTTGCTTTTCTTTGTCTGAGTTCTTTTATCATAAAATCAGCGTCTCAGTTCCCTCATTAGAGTGTACGGTCCTTGAGAGCAGGAAGTATCTGCCTTTTCTAATTTGCATTCTCACTACTCAGTATAATATTTTGTACATAGCAAGCACTTAAATTCTTTTTTATTCATTTGTCATATTCTTTGCAAGGCAATTTGGCTGAATTGTTTCAACAAAGGATTTGAAAAAAAAATTAAACAGTTCCACCAACTCTTCTCATCTCTCTGGAGAGAGTCTGTGAGCTATTTTTCTATCTGACTTCGGATTACATCTTCTGATCTATTTAATGAGACTATCTGTATGGATATGTTATAGTTTTTCCACTATAGTATGTTAGTCTTTTGGACATTGGACAATGATCACACTTTAAAAGTACCAATAATTACATTCTTAGTAGCTAATCTTGACATTGGGTGCTTCTTCTTACCATTTCATTCCATGTTTGTCACATGAAACAGAAGGTGATGCACAAGAGTTAAAGCTCTTTCATGAATGACTTTGACCAACAAACAGCCCTCATTTGCTGGCTAACTTCTTGGTGATGAATGAACCTCTTTGAACTTTTCTAGGTCCTCAGAAAACAGATATGAGGTCTGTTCCCAGAGGTACACACAGTCTTTCCAGCTCTGCAGAACCAAGTAGAATTTACACTTTGCTGGCATAACTTTCCCAAAGGATCATCTTCACACCATGATGAGGCACTGGAGGAGGATTAAAGTGTGACAATTGTAATAATATTTATATGGCACTTTCAGGCATTACCTCTTCATTCTTACAAATATCTTGGGAAGTACTTAGTACAAGTATATCATTTTCAGAGTCCATGTGGCATACAGCACAGAAGTACAGCCTTGGAGACTGGAAAGCCTGAATTAAAGTTCTGCCTTGTACACATATTTTATGACAATAGGTAAATCATTTAATCTCAGCATTCAAGACTCCAAGTTATAGAATTGTTGTTTTGCCCTGATACAGGGAATTCCCACAAGTTCTCTCAGATGGATGAAATCATCTACTACATGTCAATATCTATCAGGATCATGTCTCTCCCCAGCCCAAAGACCCTCTCTCTGGCAATAACTCATGAGTGGGCCCTAGTAAGGCAAGCTCTCTCTACCTATTACAAGAACAAGCTGACCTCTGTAGAATTTCCTTGTATGAAAAGGACTATCTTATACTAGCAGAACTATCAAGTACTGATTCCCATAGCTACTACATACAATCCAGAGGTAAAGCTACAGATTTCAACTCTTGAGGCTATCTTGTTTCAGATGTAGCAGACCAAAAACGGAACAACTCCCTGCCCCTCCATAACCCATGGCTTTTCAGTAGTAAATCATGCCTGCACCCAAGGTACAGAAACTGTATTTTCACCACCTACTTGTGTCCTATCTTTTTCATACTCAGGTGGCCAGGAGGTTATATCAAATGCCCTAGGGTTCAGTATCTTGAACCAGTTAAATCTTAAGGATACTTTCAAAAACATTTAAAAATGACTAGCCTAGCCAACATGGTGGGAGATCCTAGTAGACATTCCTCCTACCACCTATATGGATGTCAATAGTAACTGTTTCTCTTTTAAGCAGCAACTCTGAGGGTCTTCCCCTCCCAATTTGATTTTTTTTTAAATTAAAGGGGCCATCACATGACTCATTTCTTAAAGAGGCCTATTTGCTGAATGGGTGCTGCCTCATTCAAAGTAAGAACCTGAAAAGGCCTTAGCCTAAAAAGGGCCAGGGTTTCTCATTGCATCCTGAGCCATCTCCAGTCATCCTGATGAACATCTGGCCACTGGACTCAGATGGCTCTGGAGGAGAAAGTGAGGTTTGTGACCTTGCACAACCTTCCTTCATTCAAATCAAAGTCAACTCTAAGTCATGTCTTCATGTCCCTGATGTCACGATCCTCTTCTAAATTGAAGGACAAACACAACAACAAGTTGAAAACATTTTCTCTCACTTTCCTCAGCGCCTTCAAGGTTCTTCCTCCTCATCTTTACTCTACTGGTTTCCCTAGATTCCTTTAAGTGCCAACTAAAATCCCATCTTCTACAGGAAGCCTTTCTTAGTCCCTCTAAATTCTAGCACCTTCGCTGTTTATACTATTTTCTATTCATCTTATTTATAGGTTGTTTTTATATATTTGTTGTTCTCCTGCCCTATTAAATTGTGAATTCTTTGAGGGCAGGGACTATTTTTTGCATCTTTTTGCATCCCCAGTACTTAACACAGTGCCTGGCACATAGTAGGCACCTAATAAATGCTTATTAATGGATTGACTATACAACCTGTTTCATACTACTCCCTGTAATGTAAACAACCACAGGCAATGAGAGTTAAAGATGTTCACCACTCATTAATAGTCCTCAGGTGGAGCCCATTAAGGGAAGCTTGATTAGAGGAGGTTTGGTGTGTGTGTGTAGTATGAGGTGAGGTTTTGCTTTGGGGGCTTACTCTTTGAAAGAAGGTTTATGTACCAGATAAGACTCTGGGTACCTCTTAAGGAGCCCCTCAGCTTTGAAAACTCAGATGTTAGTGGTAACTATGTTTGTATGTAATGGTCAGACAGTTGGATCTGTCCGTTGATCTGTGATGCATGTATTGCTTATGATCAGGTAATTAGAAGCCCTGTCTCTTGGTCTTTATTTCTCTGTATTTTCTCTGTTGGTATATGTGATTGATGAAGATTGTTGACCCCTCAAAAGTTGTTTTCCTTTTAGAAAAGTAGATCTAAGAACCTGTGCAGCATGCCATCCTGGATGTGTGTCTGGGTGCTTGCTGCAACACTCCCTTTCACGTGTCCATTGCAGTCAGTCTTCTTGTTTCTTATACGTGACATTCCATTTCTTGTCAGTGTGCCTTTACATTGGGCATCCCTCATGCCTCAACTGTATTGACTCATTGCCTCTGCCTTTTGGAATCCCTGGATTCCTCTAAGATGAAGTTTAAGGGTTTCTAGATGAAACCTTTGCTGATGCTTTGCAATTACTAAAATCCTATCCTTGACCTTCAACACAATGTATCTATTTTGAATCCCTTTATATATACTTGTTGCCTCCCCTGGCAGAATATTGGCTCATCAAAGAAAATAATTGTTTAATTTTTCTCTTTGTATACTCAGCACCTAGCATAGTGATAGGCACATAGTAGGTGATCAATAAACATTTGTTGACGGATGGCAATTTCAGCCCTCTTTCCTTTATACAATCTAATGAAACAAGTCCTTTTGGTGACAAGATCTCAGTGGCATATTTTGAAAATGTTTATTCTCATATTTTAAATATTATATTCTGTAGGTATCAAATAAATAACAAAATCTACTTCCAATAATGCCTATACATACATACATACATATATATATATATATGTTTATTCATGAGGCACGTAACTTTTAAAACTTCGTATAACTTTTGTTTTTTCTAACATATTTTCACAGAAAGAAAAAGTTGAAAAGTGTCAGGGCTTATTCTCTCAATTTTTCTAAATGTATTATTGAATCCCAATGTTTCAAAATACCTCTACAAACAAAATAAAATTGCCACCTGAGAAATTTTTCCCATTTATCTTTTTGCTTTTGAACTCTAATATTCTTACAATTTATGGCAAATGTTTGCCTGTGATGGAAGAGAAATAGGTGATGACTTCCTGAGAAACATCACCTTACCTTCAAGCTGTGGAAGCATGTTTCAAAAAGCCTTAGTTTATGACACAACCTTCAGGGATTTTTATGGAGAGAGAAGCAAATGGATGTGGAACAGGTTCTAAATGTACCCAGAGCCAATATGTGGAAATCACTGTGACTGGAAGATAATAGCTCTGTTCATTTTTTCCTTGAAGGGATGTGGAGGGAAGGGAAGAAGAGGGAATTAGGGCAAGTTGTTTCTAGTGTAAAACTTGGTTAATTTGAATTCCATTAATTTGGAATTCCTAATAATACTGAAGAAGGCTGGTTGATGTTAACCTTGGCCCTTCCTATGAGGAGAGGACTTACTAAGTAAATTAATAGTATAAATTAGATTTGGGATATTTAGATAAATTACTTACTTTTTCCAGTATTTCTCAAAATGTTTTAGAAATATTCAAATACATGCTTATAGCTACTGATGGACTAAAATCCTATTTTTATTTATTTGAGTACATTATCTGAGACAACTTATTAAATTTAATTCAATAAACATTTGAATATGTAGAAGGCTTTGTATTAGGAACTGGGGTCACAAAGACAAAAATAAAACAGTCCCTGACTGCAAGAAACTTATATTCTATAGGCACATAATAATAGCAACTATCTCATTTGATCTTCCCAACCGTGGGAGATAGGTGCTGTTATTCTCCCTATATTACAGGTGAGGAACCTGAGGCAAATAGAGGTTGAATGACTTGCACAGTAACAAATTGAGTTTCTGAGACATCCAGCTCTAGTATTCTGTCCACAGTACCACATACATTCCTAGCTGGTTATCCTAGTTCTAGCTATGACATGTACTTGAAAATTAACCGCATTTCTTTTGTAGAAATAGTGATAGTTTAAGCTTTTCACAAATTCATAGAGATTTTTCTAAATTAGTCAAGTTTTCCTTGAAAATTCTGAAAGCATATGAGCAACTAGGGGCCACACTGGATAGAGTGCCAGGCTCGGATTTAGGAAGACCTGAGATGAAATCTAGCCTCAGACACTTACCAACTGTGTGACCTTGGGCAAGTCATTTAATTTGTATGTCTCAGTTTCCCCCTCTGTAAAATGAAGATAATAACAGCACCTCTCTCCTAGGGTTATTGTAAATATCAAATGAGATAATAATTGTAAAATTCTTAGCACAGGACTTGACACATAGTAAACACTATATAAATATCAAATGTGCTTGTTCTTATTAGTAGAAGTAGTTGTAGTAAAAGTAGTAGTGGTAGAACAAGCAAGAGTAGTGGTAGTAGTAGTAGTAGTAGTAGTAGTAAAAGTAGTAGGGGTAGTGGTAGTAGCAGTAGCAGTGGTAGTAGTAGTAGTGAAGTGCTTAGCATAGTACTTGGCACATAGATAACACTATATAAATATTAGCTATTTTTGTTATTGTTATTTTGAAAGGTATTTTATTTACATGCAAACCTATATTGATTTTTTTCTTCTTTGGGCTTATGCTGCCTTTCACAACATACGCTTGATGCAGCATAATTCTTCTTTCTCTTTATAGGTCAAAGTTGAAGTGACATTCTTTAATTTTCGCCTTTGACTGTTAAAATTGTGAGAATGAGCACATCATGTGCTGTCAGACCCTGTAGTTGAGTTCTCCTGTGAAAATGAGCAGTTTGGAATCAAGTTAAGGGCAAAAGGTTGGTGTCTTCTGAACAGATAACATCTTTAGTTAATCAGAATAAATTCACATGCTTGGGATAAAAAGAAAAAATCTGGCACTTCCAGAGGTTCCTCAAGCCCAGGTGTTAGTGATTCAAGCACTGGCTTGCCTCCAGACCCCCCACTCCCTTCCTCCTCTGGTAAGAAGCCAAATTTCTTCTCCTTGGAATGAGCCTTAAAGAAGAATGCTAAGACAAGTTTCTTAAAGCAACCATTGGTGCACATGAAAAAGTATAGAAACACTCTACTATTTTACCAAATAATATGCAGCTAGGGATTTCACATGTCAGAAATATTGTCTGGGAAACTCTAATAGACCAAAGAGGGACAAATGCAGCTGGTTACTTAAAAAATAGATAAATAAAAGCCTTTATGACTTTTTAATGCCTATAGGGCTGGGAGACAGGAAAGGGATTTAGGTTTTATTTTTTGAGAAAGGTGAGGTATGTTATTTAAAGGTTCCCTGCTCTTCATGGCTGGAAAAGGAAACCAAACTCTGCCTTTTGGATTCAGACAAGAACTTTCTTTCCCAGATCTGTACTTGATTTGCTGACACATTATTATGTACATGCTCCCTAGTGGAGGGGAGTGTGTGGAAAAATATAGATTATTCACATTTTTTGCTCAAGCTTAAGGAAAAAAGAAGTTAAGTGATGTGGTTAGTGAAGTTCAGCATTGCAGAGTAGAGCTCTAACTGGGCTTCTTTTTTCCCCTCTAACTATAATGAAAAACATTTGATATTTTAAGGTGGTCAAGGGATCCAGTTGTTACACAGAATATTAGGGGATATAATTGTGTCAAGAGAGAAAATGGTCTGGCCCCTTCCCACTCAGGAGTCAGGGAGGAGGGTAAGTTTGGGGAAATGGCTTCCTGAGGGTAGTTTTGTTTAGACCAGTATGAGGGGCAGGCATATGTGTTAAGTTTACCATGGGGCAAAATATTTCCCCCAGACTTTAGTGTCTTGGAAGAAAAGCTCCATTTGTCCCATGTCTCCCTAGTTAGAGTACGACTTCAAGAAAAGGGACTGCAGTAAAACCGAACTTTGCTTTTTCATAGTCTACCAATTAGCTCACACATTGCCTTTATTACATCCTTTTTCTGGTAAGAACTTTAATGCAATTGAGGAAATAGCTCTTCTAAATGTTCATATCCTCTCTCAGAGTTTTAATGTTTGTTTATTAAACTTTCTAACTCAAGGCCACAGTTATGGATTTATAGAGCATTTCTTTAAAAAAATGAACCGCCATTTTATTAGTCAAGTTCAACCTGAATCAACTTGAAATGAAAGATCTTAATATGTTGTAAATGGGCAATTTGGATGATGAATTAATGGTATTAAGTTTCCAGAATGGAAATTGAACCTATTACGTGTCAACAGTGAAGGTTGTATAAGGTGTATGAATCAATCATCTGTTCTAGCAAGCTGAATTCAGGACAGTAAATTTATTTTCTATGGCCATTTGAGAACAGAACTTTACCTTTAGATGAAAATCTCAGGGAGAGAGAACCAACCATGCTATAGGCAAAGCATTTTCCATGTCAATAGTCATGTCTTACAAATGCAGTTCATAAAATGCAGGGACATTGGAAAGTGAATGTGCCAGATATGTGGCTTGGCGGTGATTGCTGTTATTACTGTGATATTTTGGCAATCTGGAACCAGAGGTGATTACATTATGAAGTATACATAGTTTTGCTGAGTAACCTTGTCTATAAACAGTCTTAATTGATGACATGGCAAAGAGTGGGCTCCTTCCTTGCCTCAAACCTGAATAAATGTCCTGTCAGGATGACTCATCAGATACAGTTAACCTCTTGCTGCTTTGGTCATTATAGCCTATTCAGATTGAGTCTAAATCTGTCATTTTGGAAACTATTAATAATAGAATCTAATATTCACATAGTTCTTTAAAACTGGCTATGCATTATACAAACACCTCCATTTCTCCTTACAACTCTGAGAGTTATTATTATTTTCTTTTTATAGGTGGAGGAACTGAGGAAAAAGAGGTTAAGTCACTTGCCTGGAGTCACTCAGTTAGTAAATGTCTAAGACTAGATTTAATCTTAAATTCTCCTGATCTGAGTCCCAGAGCTCTAGCCATTGAATCACCTAGTTGCTTCTCATTCATTTCTGACAGCATTTTACTCTCAGCAGAACAAGTCTAATCCTTTTTTTTTATCATGATAACTTTTCTTTTCTTTTTTTAAAAAATATTTATTTTATTCTGAACTTAAGAAATAAAGCATTTCCATAACATTGTAGAACACAAAAAAAAGATGATTGCACATGAAACAAATCTATTATGTACAACTTACTAGTCCTTTTGAATGTATATTAAAGGTATCATATAACTTTTTTTCCTTCTTTCCCCTCCCCCCCAGGGATGGCTACCATTAAATACAAACATATACACACACAAATATGCATACACATATATATATATACATATTCATATATTGTAACAGTGAACACCCCAACATACATAAGGGGGCCTGCTGTCACAGCTTCTTAGATCTGCATTTTTAGAAGGAAAGCAACTTTTGAGGGGTCAACAATCACTTTAATCAAACACATGCATCATTCACTTAGTTCAGGGGAAAAAGTCAGCACCCTGAACTTCAGAGAAAATACAAAGAAATCTAAATCAACAGACAGTGCTTCCAAACTGTGTGACAGTAAGAAATATATACATCACAAATCAACAGACAGATGCGACTGCTTGACTATACATTCATAGTTACCAGAGAGAGAAGCACCAACATCTGGGTTTTCAAAGCTGGGGGAGCTCCTTAGCAACTTCTCCAACTTCCCAGAGTCTCCTCTGGCAAAACAAAATATTTGTTGTCAGTAAGTCCCAAATAAAACCTCACCCTCAGAGTATTTATACATTTTTTAGAGTCAGAGGGTATCACAATCCTTATGAACTAATGCCTCATTAGAAACTTAACGAAAGGTGTGGACCTTCCTACAAACTCCCCTTAATGGGCTGACCCATTAATGGGTGGGGAAGATCTTTAATCACATTAAAATAATTAACAATACAAATACATATACTCTTTCTAGTTAAAGAAACTCTTGTTTCTATACTTTACTCCTAGTTGGCTGGTTGCTGTCCTTCATTCTTGAAGAGGACCAAAATGACATCACCATAATAAAGTGAAGTTTCAATGTGTCTGACTGTGGCTGATTAGACCAATACAAGCTGGGAATGCTCTACCACAGATTGGGCACAGAGAGTCCATGAGAATATTTGGGGTGGTTACTCCAAATCTGAGCATTCTATATTTCCTTTGGGCTGTCTCAGTTTTGCTTTGCTCATAGAGCACAGCACCTTTTCTGATGTGGACGTGCTGTGCCAGTGTCTCCCATGTTGCACAGTCAAATCCCAAGTTCTTGAGAGTGTCCTTGTATCTCTTCTTCTGACCTCCATGTGATCACCTGCCCCATGTGAGTTCTTCATAAAATAGTCTTTTTGGTGAGCATACATTTTGCATTTGAATAACGTGGCCAGCCCATCAGAGTTGTGTTCTTTGAAGCATAGTGTGAATGCTTGGCAGTTCAGCTTGAGCAAGAACTTCAGTGTCTGGCACCTTATTCTGCCAGGTGATCCTCAGTTCAAATGGAAGCGATTCAGTTTCCTGGCATGGCACTGGTAGACTGTCCATGTTTCACAGGCATACAACAATGAGGTCAGCACAACAGCTCTGTAGACCTTCAGTTTGGTAGTCAGTCTAATACCTCTTCTCTCTCAAACTTTTCTTCGGAGCCTCCCAAACACTGAGCTAGCTCTAGCAATGTTTGCATCAACCTCATTGTTAATATGTACATTCCTGGAAAGTACACTACCAAGGTAAGTGAACTTATCCACAGCATATAAAATAGCCCAGGCCATATAGTTGTTTTTCACTGGAAGCAGTAGTGGGACTTGGCAGCCCCCTGGGTGTCTGAGCAGTCTTTTAAGGATTGCATTGCTTACTTCCTAGTGTAAGGAAAGGAGTTAGAAAAGGTTACCTAAACATTGCCAACTTACCCAACCCTGGCCTGGTTGCGACAGCAGGTGGAGAATCCCACTATGCAGTCAAAACACAAAAAAAATGCACGAAAACATCTGCAAAGATGATTCCACTTACCATTGGCAAATGGAATGCGTGCACACTAATAGACAACACAAAATCCAGTAGACCTGAAAGAAGAACTGCTCTTGTTGCAAGAGAACTCAACAGTATTGCATCCAAATAGCAGCCCTAAGTGAAACAAGGTTGGCAAATGAAGGCCAGCTCACTGAAGCTGGAGCTGGATACTCCTAGTAAAGACTCTTGGTTGATAAAGGCAAGATTCAATCAGAGGCACTTGATTATACTAAAACAAAAATAGCAAAAGATCCTTCTTTACTTGTCATCACATATATCTCTATATCTATATCTCTGCGCACACATATAAATTATACACACACACACATATAAAATCATTCTGCACGTAGTTCTGTTTATCAGTTCTTTCAAATTCTTATAAATGGCCATTGTATCAACAAGTTTGTTTTCCTTTCTCTTACTTAAACCTTCCTGGTTCCTTTCATTGATCCTTCAGGATGAGATCTCAAAATGTCTCCATGCTGGTTGTTCTCTGGGCATTGAGTACAATAGTGCAGATGTAATCTGACCAGTGACATTATTTTCTATGTAGGCCTAAAACTAATGCAGCCTAAGATGGCATATAACACTGCTGACTCATATTGAGTTGGTGCTCAAGGAAAATCTACAGATTTTTTTCATGGAAAACAATTGCTAGCTTCAAGACTTCAGATAGAAGTATGTAAGGTGACTTACATTAGAACTGGACTTCATCCATACATACCCAAATCAAACAATGGGGAGAAAATTCTGGTGCTCCCTGGAATTTGCAGACTTCTACCATGGTTATTTATCCCTCCATTGTCTCCGTACTCAGTAGTACTCCAGAAAAAGAGAGAGACCCCAGAAATCCAATCAATGTTTGTCCCTTTCCTGCAGATACAATTTACCTTTTATATTATTCAAAACATTTGATGAATCTCATACAATATTATGGTAAACAAGATGGTGAATTGTAGGCTAAAAATAGCAAATACTAGCACAATTAGGTGAATTTGGCCCAGTTTGAGAGGGCTCATGCAAAGAGGGGTCATCAGTAGTCCAATGTCAACTTGGAAGGAGGCCTTTGATGTACTGTACCAAGGAATCTGTACTTGACTGCTCACACTTTTGCTCGGTGACTTGAATGGCATTACTTTTCAAAATGCAAATGACACAAAGCTGGTATTAATAGCTAACATGTGAGTATAACAGAACCTGAATCCAAAAAGTTCTCAGGGACAAAATATAACAATATGAAATTTACTTAGAGATAAATGACATTTACCATCTCTGTAACCCAGGGCAAGTCACTTCACCTCTTGGGATTCTGTTTCCTCATCTGTAAAATGAAGGAGTTGAACTCCATGAATTCTAAGGTGCTTCCTAGCTCTAAACCTTATATTCTATCTGAAGCCTTGTATGAAGGCTACAGATAGAAAGAACTCCCTTTCTTCCTGATCTCTCTCTCTCTCTCTCTCTCCCTCAAACTCACACACACACACACACACACACACACACACACACACACACACACGCCCACGCCCATGTACATCCTCTAGTTTCACATAGAAAAAGTTAAGAAAATATCAAGTAAAGTCTTTAACAAAGAGGTTGGTCAGTCATTGAACTTACTAAGTATTTACAATGGCATTATGCTTGGTGGGTATGAAGAAAGGTGATCATCCCTTTTCTTAAGGAATTCACAGTCCAATGAGGGGTGATCATGTGCAAACAACTGTGTATAAACAAACTACACACACATATCCACACTTATACAGAGAGGATAAATTGAAGGTAATACCAGAGGAAGGTACTAAGATTAAGGAGGATGGGGAAAAAGACATCTTGGAACTTTAGTCAAGATCTGATCAAAGCCTAGGAAACAAGGAGTCAGAGAGGAGGAGGAAGAGCATTCCAGACATGAGAGATAACACAGGAGATGGAGTGTTGTGTGTTAGGAATAGCAAGGAGACTAATGTCACTGGATCTCAGGGTTCATGGTAGGGAGTATGTGTAAGAAGACCAGAAAGGTAGGAGTGGCAAGTAATGAAAAGCTTTTAAAGCCAAGTGAAGGATTTTATATTTGATTATGGAGCTAGGTAGCACAGTGGATAGAATTTCAGGGCTGGAGTTAGGAAGACATCTTTTTTATTTCAAATCTGGCCTCTTGCCAATTTAGTAGCTATTACCCTCTTTGCTCAGTTTCCTCATCTGTGAAAAGAGCTGGAGAAGGAAATGACAAATTATTCCAGTGCCTTTGCCAAGAAAACCCCAAATGGTGTCATAAAGAGTTGAACTTGACTGAAAAAACTGAGCAACAAAAATGAACTGAAGAAGGAAATGGCAAACCACTCTAGTGTCTTTGCCAAGGAAACCTCACATGGGGTCACAAAGAGTTGGACATGACTGAAAATGACTCAGGAACAACAATAACATGGAGGTAATAGGGAGTCACTGACGTTTATTGAATAAGGGATGACAGTGCTTTAGGAAAATTTTTCAGCTGAATGGAGAATAGATTGGAGTGGGGAGAGAAGTAGCATGGTATAGAGAAAAGAGTGCTAGACTTGGAGCTAGGAGAGGGCTGTATTGTCTAATTCTTCTGAGCTGGTGCCATTAGCTAATTCATTTCTTTTCCATAAACCTCAGTTTCCTTCTCCATAAAAATGGAGATGATAATGCTTCTGCTATCTCCCTCACTAGATTGGGTGGAAGAATGGGGTTCATAAGTTTTAAAGCTCATTAGAAACATGAGCCAAAATAGCATCCTGAAACATGGCTACAGCTATGAAAGAGAAAGAGAAAAAATGGCATTAGCACGTATTCCTCTCCAGCTATGGCTAGGTTCCCCCAGAGACACATTTCTGAACTGCGTTAGAATCTGAGTTGGTTTCTGGGATACAGGTTGGTCTATCCTTCTAGGCTAGTTGCATAGCACAAATAAACAGGCTATGTATCTGGTTTGTGGAGTAAACTCTTCTGGACAGCTATTTTTATTTTTACTTACATAAAAAAGAGAAAAAAAACTTAACATTTTCTTTCTTTAGTTCTATAAGACACAGGCAAGCACTGTGCTAGTCTTTTCTTCTATCTGCATAATATTCTAAAGACTTCTTATGGCTGCTTTTTTCAATACTAAAAAAAACATGGTATTAGGTAATGATGCCCTTACCTTTTGAAAAGGATGAAGGCAGGTCAGAGTTTTCTGAGGGAGGTTAAAACATTAAAATCTTGTTAATTGGCTCATCTCAGATCTGGGATCATTTTTCATTTTAATTTTATTTCAATTACTTAATTATTTTAATTTTTAATCAAGAAGCAGCTATTCTATTTGAAGTAATGTCACAATTTGGTGGCCAGTTACTCTTTTTTTCCTATGATTTTTAGATACTTTCCTTCCACACTGACCTATTTGTTGTTCTCACTGCCTGACATTTAATTTCTCATCTTCATGCCTTTGCAAAGGTTGTCCCACATATCTGAAATGCTTCTGTACCTCACCACCTTTACTTGGAATTCATAAATCTTTTCAAGGCTTTGTTCAGTTGCCACGTCCTTCAGTAGGGCTTTCCTGATGCCATCCTGTCCCCCCGTGGTTAATCCACTGAGGGCAGCTAGTGGCATGGTGGTTGGAGTTCTGGCAGTGGATTCAGGAAGACTCAGCTTCAGTAATGGCACCTATGTCCCTGGGATGTTGTGAGGATCCCATGAGCTATGAAGTGCTTAGCAGAGTGCCCAGCATATAGTAGGTGCTTAATAAATGCTTGTTCCCTCTTTCCTCCTCTCCCATTGCCTTATATTGGTTTTATATTTATCCATTATTTATTTCTCTTTTAACAAGTTGCAACCCCCAGTATAAGGTAAACCCCTCGAACAGGGGATTACTTTGCTTTTGTATATTTATTCACGTTGCCTAGAACAGAGCCTGACACATCACAGATACTTAATAAATGCATATTGAATTGTTTAGTCAGTCAACAAGCATTTATTAGGTATTTGCTAAATGCCAGGCAGTGTGCTAAAGTTATGGATACAAAAAAGGGCAAAAACAGTCTCCCCTCAGAAGGAGTTAATATTCCAGTGGGGTAGGTAACATATTAGAAATAGATATGCATATTTTAAAAAATAGGAAAAATAGATTCTCCAGGAAGAAGAGGATGTGAATTATGCTTATTTCTTCTGTTTTGTTTGTATGTATGCCTCTATGTGTGTGTGTGTGTGTGTATGTGTGTGTGATGATATTTGACATTTATATAGTGCCTTAAGGTTTTGTGAAGTGCATTATATTATGTCAAATAAGATATCTGGATCAAATGATTCACACAGTCTTGCAAAGTGGATGTTGTTATTATCCCTGTTTTTACGGATGAGGAAACTGAAGTGAAGAGAGGTTAAGTGACTTACCCAAAGTCACAGGGATATGAAGTATCCAAGGCAAAATTTGAATTGAGGGTTTCTGACTCTAAAACCGATGCCATTCACTGCACCACCTTTCTGTGTAGCTGCACTATGGGTGATTATTGAATTAATTCATGGTCAGTAGACCACACCCATTATTTTGTGTTTTTCTTGGCTGGGCTATGCTGTACTCTCTGACCCAGTTCAGAGAGTCAGCTTCTCACCTTGGAAAAGTTTTCAGGACACAAGAATGGCACTTAGTAAATGATCTCCACCAGGGAACTACAAATTAAGAAACAACTATAAATTAAGACACAATGATGAGAAGCTAACTTCAGACATTGTTTAACCCACCAAAAACTTAGACCATGACCGAACTTTCAGGAGAAAAAGAAAAAAGGAGAGGGGCAGGTATAGTTGCATAGCATAACAGCAACAATGGAGGCTAGGACTGGGAGAGCGTAGTAAGCGCAGGGCAACAAAATGTGAATTTTCTCCCATTTGCCTCTTTCCCTCCAACATGAATTTCAAAGGTTAGGCAATGAAGAGTCAATGGATCAATTTGTATTTACTGAGCCTATTATGTGATAGGTTTTCACTTGAGTTGGGATGTACAAGGAGAGGTAGAAATAAGTTTTAGCTGTGAAACAATGTAATTAGGGAAGACTACACAAGACTAATGAAAATGGATGGTGCTTGAAGCCCTCAGAGACACTGATTTGTATGAGAGCTGGCACTCATCATGTCCCTTGACCTCTAGGGCTTTCTGCTGCTGAGAGGGAATCTCTCCTGGTTTGAGTTGAGATCTTATGTCTCAGATGAAGGTTTTATTTACCATTATGTAATCTTTAACTTATTCTAATCTGAAGAACTTTAATTTCTTTGTGCTTGGATAAATTCTCAGTATTCATGTTTTATGAGGATTTTTTTTTTGTAACCAGTATTTGGTGAGAATTGGTTGAACTGGTGAGTTTAAGCTAAGGGCTACTCTAGCCCTTATGAGTAATTAGGGAAATAACTTTCTGTCTAAACCTCATCATTGTACACCTAAACCATAGATATTTGAGGCACATAGATTCTAGCCTAATACTCATCTTGGAAACGAGACAAGAGGTCTCCCTTGGGCAGCCTGGATTCTATTTACTACTCACCTCAGCTAGTAACTCTGAGAAGGCTCATTTCTCATTCTCTGCAGGAGAAGGGGCAGGTGGGTTGGGGAGAGACTTAAGATTTCTATCCATGATAACCTATAAATTGTGTCCATAGACTTAGACAACATATATATGTATATAAATATGTGTGTGTGTATATATATATACACACATATACACATGCACACACATATATAATTATACATTTGTATATGTGTGCATATATGTGTATGTTTATATGTAAGCACACACATATACCTATGTATACATACATATATGTATATACTTATTGAAAAAAATGATTATTTTCTTATTATATTAATAACTGATTCTATAGGTGGGATCCAATTCCCCATTCAAAGCTCAGTCTTCCAAGACATTTCTGACCTTCCCAAAATTCACCCAGCCCAGACCATCTAATCTAGGTAGAATTCTTATTGTAACTCTTACTGTACTTGTTCAACTTGGGTAGGACTGGGTTGAGAATAGATTCTTTTATACAGATTGCTAGAGGTGGAATGATCTAGGAGTGCTGACATGATCAAAATCACATACCTTAGCCTCTCATTAGAAAAAGCCCACCTCTCACTATAATATTCATTCTCTCATTAATTTTTAACCAATCAGAGTTGATTTTCATCTGTCAGGAACACAAAGGTATTTAAATATTTATTGACCTTCATGTGGGCTCTTTGGTTGTGAGAGAGACCACTGGTCTCAATTTATTGATTTTTTTGGTTAGCCTAATTAACAAACTGATTATTAATAACCCAGAAACTACATCTCTCAGACTTTTCATTTTTCTCAACTAACACACACACAGAGACATGCATACACATATGCACACACATGCATGCCTATGTTTTCTTACAAAGGAAAGGAAAGTCAAAGGTCTCATTTGCTATCTGTTATTTAATTCTTGGAAGAACAATAGAATAGCTCTTAGCATATAACATAATTAAATGTTCCCCCATGACGTGAAGGAGTTAATGTATTTTCAGAAAGATATGCAACAACCACCTTGGCTATAAGTGTCTCTGTTTCAGAAGAACTTAACTACTTTGGAAAATGATTTTTAATACCAACCACACATCTTCCCAACAATGTTTTTCTGACTATCTCTTACACTGTGTGAAACACCTCTCTAAATGGAGAAAGTTGTTTTTGTTTCTGATACCAGTTGGACTGGGCTCATGATATCCGCTGCTATCGCTGGCTAGCTTTCCTTAATGAAACGAGCCTGATCAGTATGGCTTAGGCATGGGGAGGTTTGATTTGTTTTCCCTGAATTGCTTTTCTCCCCTATTTTTAGCACCACTGTTCACAACGAAAATAAAGATAATCATTCCAGAGATTGAATATCGAATCACTGGGAACAGAACAGAAATTATAGCTTAGGAGCAAGGATTTGGCAAACATCCTCTTCCTCGGAAAGAATAAAAATGGTTGCACATTCAGGAAATATGGGTTTAGGGATAATCAAAACCCAAGGAAATTTGAGAGGAAAAACCTTCCCTAACTGGGTGCAAAGTTAATTGAACCCTTGATAATCAAGGCCAAGCCAAATCCATCAGTTTCCTTTTTCCTTGACTTTATGCTATCGATCTGGACAAGTTCATCAAATGTTATTAAAGGTAGCTATCGGCATTTCCTGAATTCCCATTTTGATCAGGGCAATGACCTGGGGCAATGGGGTGCTATAGAGTAATGATAATAGAGTCACCCAGATGCTTAGCATAGTGGATAGTGTGCTAGAGTTGTCAGAAAAACCTGAGTTCAAATTCTGCCTCAGATACTTATTAGCTGTGAGACCTTGGAGAAATCACTTAACCTCTGTCAGCATCTGTGTAATTACCAATAAAATGTTATTAATGATAGCACTTGCCTCACAGTGTTGTAAGAATCAAACATGATCATATTTGTGTAATGCTATATCAATGTTAGCTTTATTAGGGGTAGTGAGGTGCTACAGTGTTCAGAGTACTGGACCTAGACTCAGGAAGACCTGTGTTCAAGTCTGGCCTCAAACTCTACTTGTATAACCCTGAGTAAGTCATTTAACTTTTATTTACCTCAGTTTTCTTATCTTTAAAATGGAAATAATAATAGCACCTGCCTTCCAAAGCTATTGTAAGAATCAAATGAGATAAATAGTTGTAAAACACTTAGTATAGTACCTGGCACATAGAAAGCAAAATATAACAGTTATAATAGTTATTTATATCTATTATTATGAGAAGATACAAGAGGAGAAGGATAAATATATGATATCTCCTACCTATATTCTAAGACTTGACAATCCTCTTTTCTCATCTGTGACAAAGATAATTTCAGTGTGGCAAGCTGCCAAAAGCTTATCTGGTGGCAACCATATCAATAGTTCCGATTTGCCTGAAGGATTCCCCCTCTTCTGTCTGCTTCCCAATGACCCACCTTCACCTCCCCATTTCTCCTCTGTGAGCATTACTGCAGTGGCTTTGCTTGGCTAAATCCTTCCTTTACAAACTGGGACTTTAGCATCACTCTATTCTCTAAGTTGAGCTGCTTAGGTTTACATGCTTAGACTGCAGTCCATGCCTGGAATGCTCTTGACTCATTCCTTGACTCTGCCTCATAGGATCAGCTCATGCACCATCTACTTACAGGACAGCCTTTTCTGATCCCCTTAGTTATTAATGCTTGCTCTTGTTTCCTCCTCCTCCTCAAAAGAGCATGCGCAGACTGGCTGGTTTGTGTGTTGCATCCCTCTAGAAAAATCTAAGCTCCTTGAGAGCAGGGACTGTTTTTCTTCTCATCTTTGGATCCCTAGTGCCCAGCACAGTGCCTTATACCCATGATAGGTGCTTGAGAGATGCTTGATCTTAAATAAAGTGGGTCACATGAATGGCATTCCCAGTTGAAGCATATGCGTTAGAAAAAGCATAGCCATAACCAGAATGGGACAAATGGGTTTTGCATGTCAGAACTGACATCTATCAGGCTCAGAATTCACTGGGTTCTTCACTGGGTAAGTGCTTCCTCCTCCAACAGTAACGTCCTTGCACTTGACCTCAAAATCCTTCTCTGCCCATACTACAAATGTTTTGTAAGTACCCCTGCCATTCCTGCTAGAGTCTTGGTGCTATCCATTTTCTGTTATGGGACCAGCCTTTCCCCAGTTCTTGCTCAGTGGGGCAAAAGTTAGACTTCCTCCTCTCCAAATATTATTTTACTTACAGAGAGATTATTCTCTGTTCTGTCACTGCCTGCATCTACCCCCACAAATATTTTTTCCTCTAGGTAAAAATATTTCTATTTGTACCTCTGGGAAGAAAGAGAGAAACATGTCGGATTTGATCATAAGTTCCCCAAATTGTGATAACACATTTTCATAAGGCTTTTAATGTTTTCAAAGCTTTTTGAAATTTATTGTTTCCTCTATTCCCACAACATCCCATATGGGGAAATAATATGATTCCTCTTTAATAGATGAAAACTCTGAATGAAGCCTAGGAAGTCTACGTGACTTGCCCAGAGACATTCAATAAATAAGTGGAAAATATTAGAATCTGTTTCCTGACCTGGTATTTTTCCACTGATAAAACAAATGGCAAAAAAATTCACTTAGAAAAGGCAGAAGTTACTCTTGACTCTCCCAAGTTCTTATATGGGGGCAGTTAGGGGGCATGGTGGATAGCATGCTGGACCTGGAGTCAGAAAGAACTGAGTTGAACTTCAGGTTCAGCCACTTATTAACTATGTGACCATGGGCAAATAATTTAAACACTGTCTCAGTTTCCTCATCTGTAAATGGGGATAATAATGGCACTTATTTTCTAGGTTTGTTGTGAGAATAAAATGATATAATATTTATAAAAAATTTGAGATTCTAAGTAGTTATATAAATGCTTGTTATTATTATTATTAAGGGTAAATAATAGTATAGCTAAGATATGAATAGTAGGTCAATTGCCTTGGGGTCATAGGGAAGGTAAGTGAATGGGCATACTTAGGATCAAGGCAGATTACTTCATAAAAACTTGTGGATAGAAGAAACTAGGCATTGAAGAGAGGGTTCTTGGCAGAAAAGACTCATGGTTGGGAAAAGGGGAATGTAGAAAGGAGGAGGAACATAGATACCTAACTTTACTGCCCCAATAACAGACATGGCTCCCTGACCCTCTGGGGTCAGATGACAGGCAAGGAAGGCCATTGTGCCCAGCCAAGCATCATATTTACTTAACTTTTATGATGATAAAGGAATAGAGAGATAAATCAGGGGGAAGAGGAGAGACAAATAACTATAGAAAGTAGAAAGAGTAACGAAGATGAAGAAGGGAAACAGTACAGAGAAAACCAAGAAAAGCCCTGGGGGAAATAGAGTTTCCTAGAAACATATCTTTCATTGGATTTATGTAAGAAAGTCCATTTATGTCAGATCATTTCAGAGAGAAATACTGGTAGAGAGGTTTAATTTTGTTTGTTTATGGTATTCTATTAGAAGTATTACAGATCAGAAGCCTCAATGGTAGCAGGTAGAAAAATTTGCTATCATTTTTCCTTTTAACATATTCTTTTAAGATATATTACTGTTTTATTCCCTCAAGAAGTTGGTGCAAAATCTTGTGCTATGGTGTAATTCTAATGTCACAACCACAAAACTGAAAATCCCCTTTCTCCATCCCCTCTTTCATTTTGCCCTTCTTGATTTTCTCTATTGTCTCTTCCTCCTCCATTTCCAGCTTTGGCTTTGAGATGATTACAATTCTAGAAGGATACCATATGTATAACAGTATTCCCTTTTGTCTTCTTTGGGTTTCTGTAGTCCGTAACAGTTAAACCACATGGGAATCTCTGAACCTTGGACTCCAGTCAAATACCCCATAGTGTTTATCCAGCAAGATTAGCTCCCCATCTCTTTCCATCTAGACTGAGATCTAATCTTAGATAGAATTGCAATGTCTTTTTCTTTTGAGCTTCTAACAGCCCTTTTCAGTATTGTTTTCCAAGTTTAGTCCTTCTCCTTTAGGAAGTATAGGGTATGCTCTTGGGGCATCAGCCATGTTGGTCACCAGCCTTGATAAATTTATTTATACTATAATGTAAACGTGTCTAGAGGGATGTTTACATTTTTAAAAGTCTATAAAGGGTAACGATTAATGTAAAGGAATGACTTGCTGCTAGAAGTTCAGCTTTTATTGGAAACAATAACTTTAGGGAGAGTCTTTCTTAGGATTCTGAAACTAGGAAGGCAACTAACTAGCTATTGACCTTGGAGGCTGTCTTTGCTTATAACATAAAAGAAGGGTGTGGTTAGATATGAGATTGTGGGATAAGGATAGTAGTGTTGTAAAAGCAATTGCAATGAGCTTGGTGGTGTAGTAGACAGAATGCCAGGTCTAGAGTTAGGAAGGGTCATCCGCTTGAGTTCAAATCTGGCATCAGGCACACTTACTGGCTGGGAAATCGTGGACAACTCACTTTACCCTGTTTGCCTCAGTTTTCTCATCTGTAAAATAAGATGGAGAATGAAACAGCAAACCATTCCGGTATCTTTGCCAAGAAAACCCCAAATGAGGTTACAAAGTGTTGGACAAGACTGAAACAGTTGAACAACAAATAATGCTAACAACTCATAATTATGTAGCAACTTAAGGCTTAGAAGAGGCTTCAAAACAGCCTTTTAAAATAGATAATATAAGTGCTTTAGGAGGAACATTATACATGCCACCCCATTTTACAGATGGTATAACAGATCTGGAAAAACGAAGTAATTTACTCAAGGTCACACATCTAGTTTATGTTGGAACTGGGACAAAAAGTCATTTTCTAGTTACACTTTTGGGTTTCTTCATTCTCATTTTAAGGAAGTGTGATAGTCTTTAAAAACTCTTCTAGAAATATGAAACGTGTAAATGAGGAGAGAATTTAAATGTTCTCCTATTTTAATTTTGTTGACTGAGTTACATTTGGCATTCAATGGCTCCTGAATAGGTAAGAAAATATCATGCAATGTTCATAACTCTTCTTTCAGACTGTCCCTATCCAGAGACACTCCAAGACTCCAAGCCCAGACACAAGTGTGCAAAAGCTGCAAACTTTAATGCAGCTATTGATCTAATTAGATCCCTGAAAGTCTTGTTGCTGTGCATTCGTTTTTCAGTTGTGCCTAACTCTTGATTGACTCCATTTGGAGTTTTCTTAGCAAAACTACTGGAATGGTTTGCCATTTCCTTCTCCAGTTCACTTTACAGATAAGGAAACTGAGGCAAACAAGGCTGAGTGATTTGCCCAGGGTCACACAGCTAGGTAGTATCTGAAGCCATATTTGAACTTGGAAAGATACGTAACACTAGGTCCAGTACTCTGTCTGCTGTACCATCTAGCTGCCATCCTTGCAAGTCTTATAAGACAGTAAGTGCCCAGTTCCCTCTTTTCCTTATTCTGTGTACAATTTTCCTCTACTTTATGAGATAATATTATTTAGGGTCATACAATTTTCTTTTTCATAAGATTGTTCAGATGAGTTTATATTCTATCCTAGAGTTTGGCAACCATAAGTCTTTTTGGCAAGAAAGTCAAATGTTGGCTGATGAAGGTATTTTCTGGCCTTTTTTTTTGTTTCCTTGTACCATTTATATTGGATTAACTTCTGAATGAAATTAATATAGTCATTATCAATGTAATTTCTGTTGTCCATTTTACATATTTGGTTTTCATTAATCTGTTTAAATAATTCAATAATTCATGGTTAAATCTTATTAATTTTATACCATATATTTTTCTCAGTATTGTTTTTACTTATTATAATTTCTGATTTTGATACAGACTAGTGAACAACACAGTTACACACTAGAGATGGCTAAAGGTGACCCAAAGAAACCAAAAGGGAAAATGTCTGCTTATGCCTTCTTTGTACAAATATGCTGTGAAGAATATAAGAAAAAAAATTTAGAAGTTCCTGTCCATTTTACAGAATTTTCAAAGATGTGTTCAGAAAGATGGAATAATATGTATGAAAAGGAAAAATTCAACTTGATCAAGTAGCAAAGGATGATAAGTTGCGATATGACAGAGAGATGAAGGATTATGGACCAGCTAAAGGAGGGGGAAAAAAAGGATCCTAATTCTCCCAAACAGCCCCCTTCTGGCTTTTTCCTATTCTGTTCAGAATTTTGCCCCAAGATAAATCTACAAACCCTGGAATATCCATTGGGGATATAGCAATAAACTGGGTGAGATGTGGAATAATCTGACTGATGGCGAAAAACAGCCATACAACAATAAGGCAGCAAAACTGAAGGAAAAGTAAAAAGGGTGTTGCTGATTATAAGTCCAAAGGAAAGTTTGATAGTGCAAAGGGAATAGCTAAAGCTTCCTGGAAACAGGTAGAAGAGGAAGAAGAAGATGAGGAAGATGATGATGAATAAAACTATATTGTCTTAAATACCACAGAGTTGGGGAAACACTAAAGCACCTTTATTGATACAGTGTCTACTATATTTATACTATTTAACTTTTAAAACTGGAAACAGGTGTTCTAGATATTTTACCTGGTTTATGTCTTATAGGTATAGGTGTTATGAGCACCTTGAAATTGTATCAAAGTTGTTCATATTTCCAAATATTTTTAACATAAAAAGGAAAATTAGTGTTTTCCTCTCTCTGTTCACTTTGCTGTTGCTATAACAAAATATTTTTAAAAGTTACAAGCTTTTTTGTGTGTTAATTATGGTTATTGGTTAGAAATCTCAGATTGGAAACTTACACTTTCTCTGTATATCCTAGGAGGTATGTAAATATATCCACACACCCATATAGACATACACCCACATGTAAGTACACACACACAATATGCATATATATGCATATTGTATGTATGTGTTTATGTGTACTAGACAAATTCTTCTCATAAATATTTGGAATTATGACACTTTAGAAAGGGAAAATTCATTTCACTCATTATGTGCCATGGCCCAAAGCATGCACTGTGAGAGTAGCTTTATGTGATGATTGTCCATCTAGCTTAAAGCTGTCATTTTGTATATAGTAAAATAGCAGTCGGCTGCCATTCCTTGATGTGGCAAGGGGGTAGGGCATCAGCTGGCATCAAAAATGGTTTTTTTTGGCTGTGGTTGTTAAATGCTGTCATTTTAAAATGGAAACTTTTTTTAAAAACTAAAGAGACAATACAGCAGTGGCAGTTAAGACATTCTGTACCTAGTACTTGGAACATTTTGCTGATTTTTTTGTATGTTTAGAATGCTAAAAAAGTTTTCCATACTAAATAAACAATATTAAAATTTTTAAATTGGTTTTTACAAGATTGACAATTGATGATAATTTTTTAAGGAAACATCAAAATCATTTACTAGCTTATTGTTGGGTTTTTTGTCAACCAGGAAGACATCTTAGAGATCAGCTGATACAAACATTAAAAAAAAATTTCTGATTTTGGGCTGAATTCTCAGTGGTGTGATCAGATATACCAGCCATCCTGGGAATATGATCCTCATTTTTAAGATTTAAGGAAAAAGGCAAAATAAAATGAAATTATTTGGAAAAAATAATCATACTTAAAAATAACCACCATTTATATAGTGCTTTAAGGTTTGCAAAGAACTTTGCAAATCTTATCTCATTTCATCCTCATAACAACACCAGGAGGTAGGTATATTATTATCCCATTTTATAAATGAGAAAACTGAGGCAACCAGAGGTTAAGTGACTTGTCCAGAGTCACATGGCTAGCAAATGTGTGAGGTTAAATTTGAACTCAGGTTTTCCTGACTCCAGGTTCAGTCTTCTCTCCTCTATACTGTACAGCTGCTTGCTGTCTAGGAGAATGTCTTGAAAATGTAGTATATGAATTGGGGATTGAGAGGGTGAGGAACCCAGGATTGTGGATATATAATACCATATGCACAAGGAGATCATGATGTTCTGAAGTTTCCCTCCCAAAGGAAAGCAGGAAAGAATGTTGTTACAAGCAGTAAACTATATATCTCTCTATATAGATATATATAATGCGTTTATGTGTATATATATATATATATTATCCACACCCATATATACACATATGTATATATATATATGTGTGTATGTATGTACATATGTATATGCACAATATGTATTTGATTTCTTGATCTCTTTTGGTAGTCAAATTTTTAGTGTCCATACTTACTAAAAGGCTCAATGTGAATGGAGAGCTTCCAAATGTTATGTCTGCTCTTTCAGGAACTATATTTCTGCTCCTGTTTGATGCTCTGGAAATTAACTTTTGACAGAATAATTAAATCTGACCATAAAGGTCTGCCTGAGGTTGCCTCATCATTAATCCTAATCAAGTCCTTCAGAGATTATTTGGCTATCAATCAACCAACCAGCTAGCAAGCATTTATTAAACACTCTGTTAGGGACTGTGCTAAAGGTCAATGATAGAAAGACAAAAATGAAGCAGCTCCTGCCCTTAGTGAGCTTACATTCTAACTGGGGAATGAACATACATACATATATATATAACCTATAATAAATAATATGTATAAAATATAATATATGACACATAAATATATAAAGACATAATTAATTCAAAGTGGTTTGAGGAAGGGAACTCTAACAACTGAGGGGGATCAGGAAAGGCATTTGAGTTGAGTTTTGAAGAAATTAAGGTTTCTAGGAGGTGGAAGTTAGGAAAGAAGGTTTTCCAGTCAAGCAAGACAGTCTACAAAGGCAAGGAGACAGGAGACGGAATGTGGATTGTGCGAATCAGCAAAGGTTGGACCAAGGAGTACTTGAAAGAGAGAAATATAATAATGCTGCAGAGATTAGTTGGAGCTGAGTTGTGAAAGTCTTTAAATACCAAACAGAGGAGTTTGTATTAGATCCTACATGTAACAAAGAGCCATTGGAATATATTGAGCAGCATAGTGATATAGTTAGACTTGTGTTTTCAGAATGTCGTTTTGGTATTTGTGTATTGTCCTCATTTTACAGACTAGAAAACCAAAGAACATATAGATTAAATTGCTTGCCTAACACCACAAAATTAGTAAGTATTGGGTATAGAACTCAAATCTGCCATCTTTTTCCAAATCCAGCTTTGTTCCATTTGTCCAGAGACAAATTTTGGGGAAAAGATAATGAATTCTATATTGACATGTTAAATTTGAGATACCTGACCAATGGTGTACTGATAAATGTTTAACAACTAGCCCTCTGAGGGAAAAAAAACTTCCCTTGACACACTTAATTTTAATCTGTATTATTAGCATTTTCTCCTTCATATTCTTAAGTTGTCAATCAATAAAAGTCAAGTCCTGATTTGTAGCATTTGCTGATTTCCAAGATGTAAATGTTCACACTGAAAATTTAACAATTAACTGGCTCCAACAGATTCCTGCCTTTCAGGCATGTAGTTCTAATAAGCAGTTGGTATTTTAGAGCTCAAAAGAGAACTCAGGGATGATACTTAAATCCATAGAACCCTCAGAAATCAAGGACTTGGAAAGAAATAAGAAGAGGGCAAGGAACAGAGCCTTGTGGGGAGAGGGGAGGAGAGAGATACACTCATAGTTGGGAGGCACTATACAAATGATGATGCAGCAAAGAAGATGGAGTAGAGGTCGGTCAGGTTGGAAAGCAACAATAAGAGAACGGTATCACAAAAAATCCAGAGAAGACAGTATCCAGATGGAGAAGGGAGGCAACAGTTTGAAACATTGCAGAAATGTCAAGGAGGGGGAGGGTGGAGAAAAGGCTATAACATTTGATTAGAATAGACATCATTTTCTGTAATGTTAAGGGGAGTTAACAGATCTTCCTAACCCTAGGTCTCAGGTGGAGCCGATTAAGGGAAGTTTGATTAGGGAGGCTTATTTTATAGGAAGACCCATACCTTTTGTTGATTTCTAATGAGGCACTGGGTCATGAGGGTTATGCTCCCTGGCTCTAAAAAGTATATATATATATGTATATATATGTATATACACACATACATATAGATATAGATAGATAGATATACATATGCTCTGAGGTGAGGTTTTGTTTTGGGGGCTTACTCTTTGGAAGAAGGTTCATGTGCCAGATGAGACTCCGGGTAGCGGTGCACCCCCACCCCCACTTTGAAAACCCAGATGTTGGTGCTTCTCTCTCTGGTAACTATGTATGTATGTAATGGTCAGAGAGTTGGATCTGTCTGTTGATCTGTAATGTGTGTATTACTTATGGTCAGACAGAAGTTCTGTCAGTTGGTCTTTATTTCTCTGCCTGTGTGTTCTTTGTTGGTATATGTGATTAAAGAAGAATGTTGATTTCTCAAAATTTTCTTTCCTTTTAGAAAAGCAGATCTAAGAACCTGTGCTAGCAGGCCATCCTAAATGCATCAAGATGCTTGCTGCTACATTAACATCTCTCAGGGTGATGGTAAGCAGTAGCTAAAGTGAAGACAGTTTCTTTCTACAAACTTGCTGATTTTTCATACTTTCCTTGATAGAAGGTAATTGTCTTTAAAATCTTTTAATATATACTGGAATAGAGTAATTAAAAATCTGATTTATATTAACAAATCAAAGCAATTAATCATGTTAAATGACAATGCTATTAAGAATTTTGAAGGGGGATTTGCTTACTTGGCAATTTGGTAATCAGGATTGGAGCCTGACTGTAGGCATAATATAACTCAGAAAAATATGACTCTGAACCACCACTAGAAAGCACCATTTTTCACTTAGTATTTTATTTTTCCCCAATAATATGTAAAAACAATTTTTAACATTCATTTTCAAAACTTTGAGTTCCAAATTTTCTCCCTTATCTCCCCACCCTCCTCAATGAAAAGGCAAGCAATTTGATATTGGTTATGTATGTGTAGTCATGCAAAATATGTTTTCAAATTAGTCATGTTGTGAAAGAAAATACAGACCAAAAAAAAAAGTATACTTCAATCTATATTCAGACACAGATGGCATTTTTCATTATAGGTCCTTCAGAGTTGTCTTCAATCATTGTATTGCTGAGAATAGCTGTCATTCATAGCTGATCATTGCACAATATTGCTGTTATGTTGTATACAGTACATTTCACTTTGCGTCAGATCATGTAAGTATTTACAGGTTTTTTTGAGAGTATCCTGCTCCTCATATCTTATGAAATAATAGTATTCCATCACAATCACATAGCAAAATTTGTTCTGACATTCATCAATTGATGGGTATACCTCCAGTATCTAACTCCCTGATGCCACAAAAGAGCCGCTATAAATATTTCCATATATATATATCCTTTTACTTGTTGCTTTTATTTTACCTCTTTTTGGATACAGACCTAGTAGTGGCAGTGCTAGATCAAAGGATATGCATGATTCTATCACCCTTTGGGCATAGCTCCAAATTGCTCCAAAGAAGGGCTGAGTCAGTATACAGTTCCCCCAATTGTACATTAATGTCTCATTTTCCCCATATCCTCTCCAATATTTGCCACTCTCCCTTTCTGTCCTATTAGCCAATCTAATAGGTTTGAGGTAGTATCTCAGAATTGTTTCAATTTGCATTCCCCCAATCAATAGCCATTTAGAGAACCTTCTCTTATGACTATAGATAATTTTGATTACTTTATCTGAAAACTGTTCGTAATTCTTGATCATTCATCAGTTGGGGAATGGCACCTATTATTATGAATTTCACTCAGTTCCCTACATATTTGAGAAATTTGACCTTATCAAAGAAACTTGCTTCAAAATTTTTTAACAGTTACGATTACTAAATGTATTTCCCTTCATTCTATTTTTTCTCTTCTCTTTCTCCTTTCATCCTGTACACCCTCAAAAGTGTTTTGCTGCCTCCTCCAATTTATCCTCCCTTCTATCATTGTCCTTGCTTTTCTTGTTCCCTTCCTCTCCTACTTTACCGTAGGGATAGATTTCCATACCCAGTTGAATGTGTAGGTTATTCCCTCTTTGAGTCAATTTTGATGAGAACAAAGTTCACTCATCCCCTACCACCTACTCACACATCCCCTATCTCCTCCTCCACTATAAAAGCTTTTTCTGGCCTCTTTTATGTGAGATAATTTATTCTACTTTGCCCCTCTATTTCTCCCCTTGCATTTATCTTTCTCATCCCTTAATTTAACTTTTTTAGATATCATTCCTTCAGCTCACACCTGTACCCTCTGTCTATATATACTCCTAATAATGAGTAAGCTTTTATGAGTTACAAGTATCATCTTCCCATGTAGTAAAATGAACAATTTAACCTTAATAAGTACCTTATTATTTCCCTTTCCTGTTACCTTTTCTGAGTCTTGTATTTGAAAGTCAAATTTTCTATTCAACTCTTGTCTTTTCATCAAGAATGCTTGAAAATCCTCTGTTTCATTGAATATCTATTTCACTCTGAATAGCTGCTAAATCTTGTGTTCTCTTGACTGTGGCTTCATGATACTTGGTTTGTCTCTTTCTGGCTGCTTTTAATATTCTCTTTCTTGACCTGGAAGCTCTGAAATTTGGCTATAATATTCCTGGGAATTTCCATTTTGAGATCTCTTTTAGGGGGTGATCAGCGGATTCTTTCAATTTCTATTTTACCCTCTGGTTCTAGAATATCAGGGCAGTTTTCCTTGATTATTTCTTAAAAGATGAAGTCTAGGCTCTTGATGATAGCTTTCAGGTAGTCCAATAATTTTAAATTTTTCTCCCCTGGATCTATTTTTCCAGCTCAGTTGTTTTTCCAATGAGATATTTCACATTGCCTTCTATTTTTCTCATTCTTTTCATTTGCTTTTATTTTTTCTTGATTTCTTATAAAATCATTAGCTTTCATTTGCTCAATTACAATTTTTAAGGAATTATTTTCCTCAGTGAGTTTTTTGTACCTCCTTTTTCATTTGTCCAATTCTACTTTCCAAGGCATTCTTCTTCTCATTGGTTTTTAGTACTTCTTTTGTCATTTGGCCTATTATATTGTTTAGGGTTTATTTTTGTCAGCATTTTTGTGCCTTTATCAAGCTGTTGACTTGTTTTTCAAGATTTTCTAACATCACTTTCATTTGTCTTCCCAATTTTGCTTCTACTTCTCTTACTTGATTTTCAAAATCCTTTTTTAGCCCTTCTATGGCCTAAGACCTATTCATATTTTTCTTGGAAGACTTGGATGTAGGAGCTTTTACTTTACTTTCTTCTGTTTGTATATTTTGATCTTCCTTGTTACCATAGTAACTTTCTACAGTTAGAATTTTTTTTCTGTGGTTTGTTCATTTTTCTAGTCAATTCTAGACTTTTATCTCTTTGTTAGAGTAGGGTTCTGCTTCCAGGATAGAGGGCATACTTTCCCAATATTCAGGGGCTTTGTGCAGCTGTTTTCTGAGATAATTATAAGGACCTGTTTGTTTTCAGTTCCTACAAGGTGGTGAATTTGAAGAAAGGTGTATTTACTACTTTTCTGGTCTGTGCTCTGGTTTTGAGTGACCACAAGCACGCTTTTCTACCCTGGAACTGGCATGAGGGTCTGTGCTCCTCTGCAGCTGCAGGCTCTGATATGGTAGTTCTCCTCCTTATCCTGGGATTGCCATCCAGGACTGCAACCCAGGTTTAAGTATGGGCAAAGCAACAAGGTCCTGCCCCTGGTGCCAGCAAAGGGATCCATGTAATCTCCTTCAGATCAGTTATTCAGCCCCTTTACTGTATGTGGGCTGAGAGCAGATGTTGTTGCTGTTGACTCAGTGGCTCCCAAGGCCTGCCTCTGGTTTGCTATGTCCCAGTCTTTGCTAGCACAACCTGTGCTGAACTATGTTTCAGTCTCCTCAAGGTGCAACAGACATTTCCTGCCAATCTTCTAAGTTGTCTTTGGCAGGAAAATTATTTCACCTTGTACTTTTGTGGGTTCTGTTGCTCCAGGAATTGTTTTATGGCATTATTTAAAAGGTGTTCAGAGGGGTTTGGGAGAGAACTCAGGAGAGTGGCTGCCTTTTCTCCACCATGTTGCCTCTGTCTCCAAAGCACTATTCTTTTAGACTCTAGGGTAGCCTCTCTTTTCTGGTGCAGAGACACTGTTTTAAAATATACAATAGGGTGACTATAGGCCCAAATTGTGTCATTTCTGAATCTATGCCTTGTTGGAAGAAATAATTCCTTGAATTTTATAGTATAGCTTCCATCTAAAAGGATTGGAAAGAGATCTTTCAGGTTGCTCATAGGAAACCTTTCAAATATCTTCTTACAGTATTCTTGCCTGGGTAAAAAAAAAAAAACAACAAAAACATAGCTAATCTAGGCACTGTTTTATAGAAGGTTAAAAAAGGTTTTCTCAAGACCTTCTTGGTGGTATAGCAGCAAGGACTCTGACATACACTGGAGAACCTGCTGTATAGGTTCTTAGATCTGCTTTTCTAAAAGGAAAGCAACTTTTAAGGAGTCAACAATCACTTTAATCAAGCACATGACATATGACTTACTTAGTTCAGGGGGAAAAGTCAGCACCCTGAACTTCAGAGAAAACACAAACAAAGAAATAAAGATCAACCAACAGACAAGGCTTCCAACTGTCTGACCACAAGCAATATATACATCACAGATCAACAGACAGATAACTATCCGACCATGCATACACAGTTATCAGAGAAAGAAGCACCAACATCTGGGTTTTCAAAGCTGGGGCTCCTTAGTGGATGCCCAGAGTCTCTTCTGACCAAACAAACACTTCCAATGAGTAATTCCTATAGTAAAATCTCACCTCAGAGTACTTATACATTTTTCAGAGCCACAGGGCATCACACCCCTTGAGAACTAATGTGACCCTCCTCTAATCAGACTTCCCTTAGTGGGTAGGACCATTAATGGGTGGGGAAGGTCTTTAACTCTCATAATTACCATTGCAGGCAGTTTTCTTGCTTAGGATAGACAGTAACCTATGACTAGACTCATAAGTGGAGTATAAGCTCCTTGAGGGGAAGGACTATTTAATTTTTATTTTTCTATCACTGGTTCCTTTGTATATTATAGAGACTTATTTATTATTATTACTTCTTGACAAAGAGCGTGTGGAGATGTTCAAAGGTTTTTACTGAGAGGTTACTTGTCCAATTGGAGTACTACTATTGTAGGGACCAGAAACAGCTGTCAGCTCTTCCTACATGAGGTAACCATGAATGACTAGAATAAAAAATATGGACTTATTGGAGGAGATGCTGGACTCTGTGGATGTGTTATTCAGTCCCTGGGAAAAAAAATAATACAGAGAAGACACAGTAGCCTACATAAAGGAGTTTGACAGGTATGTAGTACAATCCCTCCTGGAGTTGCATTGTGTATGGAACTTTGGCAATTATGGAAGCCATTAGACTAAGAACTTAATCTACTTCTATCTGGGACAAGTTGCCATTCTTCTGTTCCAATTTGATTAAGCTAGGGTCTATGCTACTTACCTAATGATCCGTCCAAACAAAGACTGCAGCCTAAATTCCAAATAGGAGACCAGGGGAATCCTTCACTCCTTAAGTCTTTGTTGTATTGTTGTTGTAGACAGCATTCTATGTACTAGTGTGTTGTCATTATAAAACAATTAACAGAACAGCTTACATTTGTTTTCATTTTCTACACCATTTTTCATTATCACTCTCTCCCACTCTACCAAATCCAAATCTTTATTCAAAAGTAAAGCTATTAAAGATATGTTTGTTATTTTTTTTTTAAAAGGTTAAATCTCAACCAGTATCATTTTAGGAAACTCTCATCCTTCCTTGCCTACTTGTTGACCAATGGCTGAACATCTATCTTGAAGAGTTAAATCCATTTCCCTATAATTTCTTTAATTTAAAAAAAATCTCCTTATGTGGAGTTAGTCACACTTATATGTGACATACACCATAAGGAGTATAAGTTTAGGATTTCTCAGAGGTCTAAGAGATAAATAGAAGAATGTCTGCTTCTGTAAGTGTAGGAAACTCCCTCCATCAGCAGATTAGCTATCAAAGGTTTAGTAGAACCTAGGGAATTCTTGTCTGAAAATCAGAGAGTTACCTGGGCTCCCTGAAATAAGAATCAATGGTAGGATTTGGACCTAGAATTTCTTGATTCCAAGGTGAACATTTTGTCCCTTATGCCAGACTTCCTCTTCTCAGAGGGATAGATTGGGTTGTAATATACTGACTGTTACTCTTGTAAAGAGATGACTACCAGGATTGGCCACAGAGTGCTCAGGTGGGAAGCTGGTAGTAGTCAAAAACACTTCACCATTGTGCCTGGGACATCTGGGTTGTGATCTTTCTCCTATTACCTGTCAGGATCTAAAAATTGGTGGAGGAATGGGCAACACCTCCTAACTGGTAAAGCTTTTTAATTATTTCTAATCTTGACTCTTCTTAGAAGAAGTCAAATTATGTTTTTGGTTGTCATCGTTTCATTCTCCAAAGAACTGTGACCACTGTTTTAGTGATGATTAAAATCTATTCATTTTGCCTGGGGAAATAGAATAAGGATAGCTTACATTTATAATTAACTTTATGTTTTCATCACAATGTAGGTTATGTAGGTTTTATTTTGTGTAGGTTGTTATTGTTTAGTCATTTTCAGTTGTGTATATGACCCCTTTTAGAGTATTTTGGCACACATTCTGCAATGGTTTGACTTTTCCTTCTCCAGCTCATTTCACAGAGGAGGAAACTAAGGCCTACAGGGTAACTTGCCTGGGATTTCAGTTAATAAGTGTCTGAGTCTTGATTTGAACTCACAAAGACTCCAGGCTCTGTGTCCTATCCACTGTACCAGCTTGATACCCATGTATGTAGCAGTTTGAGTAGATAGTTGCTAGGTAGATAGGTAGTAAGTAGATAGTCATTTAAGTAAGTAGTAGTGCCCCTACTTTACAAAGCAGGAAATCAAAACTCTGGAAGATTGTTACTTCCCTATAGTCACATGTTAGTCTCAGGTCTAGCTCTCAAACCCACTGCTTGGTTCCAAATTCAGCACTGTTTGTCTAATCTAGGCTGGATAGATGGTGAAAAATTAATATGGGGACAGAGTGATTATTTTCCCAAGGTTACAGAATTGTTTAGAAATAGAAATAGTGATATAACATGGAGATTATTAATAGTAGATGATAAAGCAATGCTCTATCTGAAATCAATATACTCTTTTAATCAAGTTTTTAAAAAAATTTCTTGGTATGAATATTTGCAAGGCAAATGTACTTTAAGTGCTTTTGCTAGTTGACTAGGTCTGACTGCAAGTGTGACTCACAAAAGGTCATAAAGGAATTCCTCCTCTAGGACAGGATGTCACCAGGTTCTGTCTGTAATTTCCTCTGTGTCTTCACTGTTGCCTCTCCCAATTTTTTGCCTTTATGCCTGTCACCTTATGTAATTTAGCTGTTGCTATCTCTGTTTATTCACTCCTTCTGCATTTCTGGTCTGCAAGTCATCAGGAAAAATACCTTAACATATAGAGAAAAGGACATTCAAATAAAGCAAAGGTATTCTATACTCCTAGAAAAAGAAGGAAGACATGGAATAATGTGTTCCAAAAAACACTGGAATCTTGGGTACTTTCAGTCTTTTTTTCCTGGATTTATTTTTCTTTTTGTTAATTTCTGACTCTTTCTCCTCTTATTGTGATTTCTTTGGGGGTTGGATCTCACAGTGTCAGTCTCCTCCCTCATAGGGCAATTCACATACCACTAGCCTGGGTCTTTGCCCGACTGATTTTGGGTGGTTAGAACTGGCCCCAGTTGGATGATGTGTTCTTTCCTCAAGCTCAGTGGAATACTGTACAGCATTCCATGTTGTCTTGTCTTGTTGACCCATTCTACTTCTTCTGTTCCTTAGTTGTCTGGCATGGCATCAGCAGTTAAGAGCTTGGTGACACTGGTAGTTCAAAGTCAACTTTCCCCAGCATCAGTGGTTCAGAGCTCTCAGAAGTTCAGAGCTTTGCAGCAATAGTGCTTCTAGGTTATAGCCCCTAGCAATAATTTGGTCCTGAAGGGTTATGGCCAACCTGGCTTTTGAGGCCTGAGGAAACTTTCAAAGCCTAGAACTCATGTCTTTATGGCATTAGAAAGAGGGAGGAGGAGCCAGAGAATAGGGTTGAATTTTGATATAAGCCTATGTTGTGTCCATGCATCTGCTAATGTAGCCTTTCTGCCAGTAGCATGGGAGGTGAAGGAGGGGTGCCAAGTGAGCTCAGCATCAGTGAGCATCAGTTCTTGGTGTCCTAGACCATGGAAACAGCTGACATTGCTTTATTTTTGGTGCATAGTTTCTGTTTTGGAGAGGTTTGTGAGGTTGTGGGGATCAGAGAAAATTTCTAGTCTGCCATTTTTACATAAAGTTATTTTAAAATTTTTTCATAAGTATATTTCAACATAATTGACTTCTTTTCTTGTGAATATTACTTAAGTGACCTCTGGGTAAGTGTAGCTCAGAGATATATAACCTTTAATTTTCTCTAAGGGATACTAGTCAGATTTAAGCAGTGACACTCATAAGGCACAAATGGAGAAAGAGAAAAGGAGAGGAAAAAGGCAATTAGGAAAGGAAGGGAAAAGAGACAAGGAGAAAGGGGGAAATAAGCAGTATATCTACACTAAATATTGATGGAATCAGGTTGAAATCTACTTGTGGGCAAAAAGGAGAGCTGACTTGGTCTCTACTGCCATCACATTATATGATACTGCCTCACCTTTTTATGTTACTAGCTCATCCCCCAGCAAGATTAATAAAGCTCAAGTTATTTTCATGACATAGAAACTCTGCTTAAAATCTATATTATATTGCTCTGGTGAATGATTGCTTTCTTTTTAAAAAAGCTTATCTACCTATCATCTATTTATCTATCATCATCTAGCTCTCCAGTTTTTACATCACCTTTATTTTCAATGCATGTAACCCAACCTCTGTCCATACCCCAAATCTTCCCTTCTAAGAAGAAATAGAAATTGAAGAAAAATCAGTAAAATTAACAAAAAACCCAAATCACAACAAAAATAAATGGCCAGCAAAACTAACCAAGGACAGCTAAGTGGTACAGTGGATAGAGTACTGGGCTTGGAATCAGGAAGACTCATCTTCATGAGTTCAAACCAGGCCTCAGACACTTACTAGCTGTGAACCTAAGCAATTCATTTAACCCTCTTTGCTAATCTATATTTATAAAGTTCTTGATTGTCTTTTCCCTTTCTTTTTATCCCCAGTGCTTAGTACAGTGCCTTGCACATAGCAGACATTTTAAGTAATATTTTTTGACTGTGCTTTTGTTGATGTGGGAACTGTTCACAATATTGTGAACACTCCCCACAAATGGAGACTGAAACCAATCCATGTATGTCATTCCTATACTATTCTTGTTCATATCTTCCAACAAAACTCCCCAAGTATTGCGGGAAAGGTTATTCTCTAAAACAGGAGTAAGGAATCTGTGGCCTTAAGGTCACATGTGACCTTCTCGGTCCTTGGGTGAGACCTTTTGACTGAGTCCAAGTTTTGCGGAACAAATCCTTTTATTAAGGGGATTTGTTCTGTGAACTTTGAATTCAGTCAAAGGGTTACCTGAGGACCTGGAGAGCCACATGTGGCCTTGTTGGCTGCAGGTTCCCCATTCCTCCTCTAGATATTTTTGCTGAGGCACACAGGTTCACTATGTCATTTATGCCTTGCTCTCATTATGAGACTGGCTTGTATTTTTTTCCTTGTCATATATTTTCCTGATCTTATCCTTTATATTACTTTTTCTATATAGTTCTTCATTGTTACTGTGTTGTAGGCTACTCATGTCCACCTTTCACCTTTCCATTGCCTTTGGAGTGACCCTCAACTTTGATTTTTTGGAGAGAGTGGTACTGTTGACTTGAAGTCATATATAGAATCATTAGGAAAGGGATTATGAAAAAGAATTTTAAAAATTAATTTTCAAGAGAAGATTGGTGTCACAGTCTAGTGGATAACACAACATGCAAATATCTAAGTACAAACAAGATACGTACAGGATAAATTGGAGATAAAATCAAATGAAGGAAACTAACATTGAAGATGAGGAGGTAGTATATCACCATAATACTCAGTATTTAAGAAGGATATTCACACTCATGGGAAAGATACAGTTTAGGAAAGATGTAGAAAAGATATAGTAAAACACTCAGCTAGGTATATAATTTACTGGAATTTAAATAACAGATACAGGGATGGTATACCTTTCTGTGACTTAAGTCCCTTTTATCTTGATTAAGAACACACTAAAATACAACATACATATTTTTTATTTAGCTTACTTCACTCAGTATCAGTTTATATTAACCTTTCCAGGTATTTCTGAAACTGTCACTTAGTCTATTTCTTACAGCACCATAGTATTCCATTTCATTCATATGTTATAATTTGTTCAGCTGTTCTCTAATTGAGGAGCATTTTAGTTTCCAGTTTTTTGCCATCACAAGAAGAACTGCTAATAGTTTTTGTGCATATAAGATATCTTTGAGGGTATAGGCTTGATATGGTTGGTCAATAGGTATGCATTTTTAGTAACTTTTTGTACATGATTTCAAATTGTCTTCCAGATAGGTTGGATCAATTCACAGCTTCATCAATAATGCATCCATGTGCCTGTTTTTCCCCAGGTTCTCCAATATTTGTCTTTTGGGTTTTTTTGATTAGCTTTTCCAGTCTGATGTGGTGGTAAAGTGAAATATCATACTTGCTTTAATTTGCATTTTTGTAATTATTAGTGATTTGGAACATTTTTAAAAATATGGCTTTGGATAGCTTTGATTTCTTGAGAACTGACATTCATTTGCTTAGACTAGTTGTTCTCAAAATGTGGTCCAAGGAACTCTGGGGGTCCTGAGAACCCTTTCACAGGATTTATTAAAACTATTTTCACAATAATACTAAGATGTTTTAATTTCAAATATGGTAAATACCTATAGATATAATCCATATAAACAAAAGCTCTTTGAGAAATTTTCAATAATTTTTGTAATTATAAAGGGATCCTGAGACCACAACATTTGAGAACCACTGCCTTAGATCATTTATCCATTGGAGAATGACTCATGCTTTTAAATCTAAATCAGTTCTTTATACATCCATGAAATGAGACTTTTATTAGAGAAACATAATGCAAGGACTCCTCCTCCCCCCCTCCCCAGCTAATTGCTTATCTTCTAATCTCAGCTGTATTGGGTTTATTTCTGCATTTAAAAAAAATTATGTAATCAAAATTGTCCATTTTTTCTTTGACATTCCTTTCTATCTCTGTGATGGTCATAAACTCTTCCCCTATCCATAGATTTGAAAGCTATTTTTTTCCTTCCTCCTCTAATTTGTTTATGATGGTACCATTTATATCTAAGTATCCATTTGGATCTTATCTTGGTATAAAATGCAAGGGTTTTTTTGTTTCATCAAATACTGAGTCCTCACCCAAGTAGATGGATCCTTCGTGTTTGCCAAATATTAAGCTACTAGGGTTGTTTGGTTTGGTATACTTTGTTGTATTCCATTTATTGATCTACATTGTGTTCTGTTGCACTGACTTATCTTTATACTTTTTAACTAGTACTAAATTGTTTTGAGAATTACTGCTCTGTAGTATAGTTTGAGATCTGGTATTGCTAGATGTCTTCGTTTCCACTTTTTTTCCTCTGGACATTCTTGACCTTTTGTGTCTACAGATGGATTTAGTTATTATTTTTCCTAGTTCTATAGAGCAACCTTTGACATTGAGATTGGGATGGCAATGAATAAGTAAATTAATTTAAGTACATTATCTCAACCTCCCCACAAGCAATTCATATTTCTCCAGTTATTTAGGTCTGTATAGCTGTAAAAAGTATTTTGTAGTTGTATTCAAAATAAAGAAAATAAACATGTACTTTTTCCCCATCCAAATTCATGAATCACTGAAATCTATCCATAATTCCCTTAGGTATCCATGAACCCTAAGCTAAAAAGCCCTATTCTAAGGCATAAATAATAAAGAAGCAACTCTAGCTGGTTTTTTATCCAACCACATTTCACAGTCTGAACTACTTTCTCGGTCTGTCTCTTCATCTCTCTCTCTCTCTCTCTCTCTCTCTCTCTCTCTCTCTCTCTCTCTTTCTCTGTCTCTCTTTTTCTCTTTCTCTCTCTCAATGCTATAATGATGCTCTTTAAAAACAAATCTACCACCATAATTTACCAGTAATCTTCTTATCCCTCCAAAAAGATCTTCAATTATAGCACTATTTAATCCTTGGGTGAATCTTGATATACTCTCAAATAGTTTAAAGAATCTGTAGTTATTCTGAATGTGGTTTCCCTTTCCAACTCTTCCTGAGAGGTTTTATTAGTTATAGGTAGGAATGCTTATGATTTATGTGAACTTATCTTATATCCTGCAACTTTGTCACAGTTATTAATTATTGCAAGTAATTTAAAAAGTTGACTCTCTAGGGTTTTCTAAACACACTACCCTGTTAGTCAAACAGAAGCATCTTTAGGAACTGACCACCTGTAGAGAATTCATATTCTATTTGAAATCTGCCTTGAACTCTTGAAAACATTTTCAGTGATAACATGCCCCCTTATTTTATGTGTCAATTGACATTAATATCCAGAGACTTTCAAACAAGTTTCTTTCTCTTGTTGCATTTTTCAAGGAACTTTATAGGACTTTGAGATGTGTTTAGGAGATACCTTGCTAGAGCCTTTAAATCAGTCCTTTGCATTATGAACTTTATTACATTTTTATAATCAACACACAAGCATAACAGGACATTTTATTGCTACAGTTTTCAGTTAGTTATACTACAGTAAAGATGTAGTGCACTGAAGGATATCTAAGAAAGTCTATATTATTAACCCTCCATCAAAGATGGCCTCTCTGTGTTACATTGTCTTTATAAAAATGTGGAGAAAATAGTTATATGAGTCATTAGTTATTGATGTTACATCAGGCACTCCCTTTTTTTGTAATAATAAGGTTGGGAGTTTTTTTTTTCACCTAAAGTCTTTGTTTACTCCACATTTCAAATGCCTTGAGAACTGATCACTCAGTGCTCTCAAAACAACATAGTCTCCAGCACAGACTTCTGTATATTTTGGTCTTGTCCAAGAACTTCTTTCATCTCTGTTTTCTTCGATAATGTTTCCATTTCATATTGAAGAACATCTAGGATGGTGATGTTCAAGTACAAATGACTCCACTGTCATTGATGATAAAAAATGTTTTTTTTGTTTATTAAAAGCCCTTACTGATCATTTCCATTTTTATCTGCTTGTTTTCTTGTTCCCATTGTCATCTTTAAATGGCCTTTGCATGACTGCCTATTTTGAAGTCATATCAAGCTTTTGGTAAAGTTATTTTTATACATTTTCTTGTGGTTTCTTGGGTGATTCTGCTCATAGCAATCCTCTAGTCCCCTTCTTAAAATTTTATAGTGATATATAATTCAATAGGATAGCTGACATTTATGTGTTCTCAGTTTTACAAAATACTTTACATACATATACACACAAATATATCATTTGATACAATAACTTATGAGGTATTAGGCATTTTTATCCCTTTTCATAAATAATATATTGAGGCTCCTTAAGTCTCTGTGACCATGGTTATCCAGTTAGTAAGGATATGAAGAAGGATTTCAGTCCACATCTTTTTGGACCTCAAGTCTCTAAAGTATGTACTAAAGTGTGTTGTCTTTAATATTATGTGATAATACAAGAGGAAATGCATGTTTTTCAGTGTGGTAAACTCATATAGTAGGAAGACATACATCAATGTAAGTAAACATGCCTCTATATAGCCCTAGGGAGTTGCCTGAGGCACACAGTAGTTGTTATTTTCTTCATGATTCTGCCAAAAGCAAGGGTCAAAGATGAGACTTGAACACTGGTGGCTAACTCTAAGCCCATCATTTCATCCACTATGTAAATTAAACAACTTTTTTTTTTGTATCTGTAAATTTATTAATGTGTAGGACATTTCCTTGACCAATGTTAACCTGCAAATGATTTACAAGTTACATTCTTTAAAATTTGCTTGTGAGGTACTGGAAGGTAAAGTATTTATCTGTCAAGGGTCACACAGTCAATATATGTAAGAAGTGGAATTTGAACTTAAGTTTTTGTAACTATCTCTGTCTTTCTCTTCACCCACTATGAAACTCTTTCCCTTGGTACCTCTATTATGTGATATTATTAAAAGCAATTAAAATCATAAAAAGATACTTACATAGATACCTATATTACTGATGTCATTTGGGGTCCAGTAGAAAACTATCTTTTAACTTTATCTGAATGATTTCTTTTTGTTTTAGATTAAAAATCTATTCCTTTATATATGTGTAATAGAGGATTGGCCAATGAGCTCAATCACTCTAAGCATTCATAGAATGCTATAGAGGTAGTTCCCCAGATGGAAGCACGTTTCTAGGAGAATTATAATAGTATATAATGGGGAATAGAAAGACTCATGTATGCTAGCTCCAAATACACAGCCCAGAAATTTTCTGTAAAAAGAATTCCCCACAGATTCTGGAGCAGTGCAAGCTGTGCAGCAACTCAGTGGAGGAGATTTCCATTCCAGAGAGCCCTGAAAAACCGACTCCAAAGGTCCATCGTGCACCAGACAGCAGAGCCCAGCCCTGCGCTGCCCTGGCCATGAGGCCCCAGAAGAGCAGATCCGAGCAGGCTTCAGGGATGGAACCTCCAGGGGCCACAAAGGTCCTTCCACCCACAGGTGCTGCACGTCAGTGAGAGAGACTTCTGGGCTGGCCGAGAGGGGAGTGGGGTGTCTCCATGACTCGGGCCCCCTCGGGAGGCAGCGGCAGAGGCAGCAGTGGCCAGGAGCTCCCGGAGCGGACAGGAGCTCAGGGCCATTACTGAAGGTCTCTGCATAAACCCCCTGAGGGAAATGAGCCTGGGAGGTGGCCTTGCCCACACCTGAGAACCTGATTTAATCTTACCCTGAACAGCAGCCCAGCCCACCACTGAAAGCCCTGAGGCTGGGGAGCAGCATTTGAATCTCAGACCCCAAGCACTAGCTGGGCAGATCTAGGCGGGGGTGGAATCTCAGAAGTCAAGTAACTGGCTGGGAAAATGCCCAGAAAAGGGAAGAAAAATAAGACCATAGAAAGCTACTTTCTTGGGGGACAGATGTTTCCTCCTTTCATTTCTGATGAGGAAGCACAATACTTACCATCAGGGAAAGATGTGGAGGTTGGGGCCTCTGTATCCCAGACATCCAAGGTGGATGTCCGGTGGGCTCGGGCCATGGAAGAGCTCAAAAAGGATTTTGAAAATCAAGTTAGACAGGTGGAGGAAAAACTGGGAAGAGAAATGAGAGAGATGCAAGAAAAGCATGAAAAACGGATCAATACCTTGCTAAAGGAGACCCAAAAAAATGCTGAAGAAAATAACACCTTGAAAAATAGGCTCACTCAATTGGCAAAAGAGGTTCAAAAAGCCAATGAGAAAAAGAATGCTTTCAAAAGCAGAATTAGCCAAATGGAAAAAGAGGTTCAAAAGCTCACTGAAGAAAATAGTTCTCTCAAGATTAGAATGTAACAGATGGAGGCTAATGACTTTCTGAGAAACCAAGAAATCATAGAACAAAACCAAAAGAATTAAAAAATGGAAGAGAATGTGAAATACCTCATTGGAAAAACAACTGACCTGGAAAATAGATCCAGGAGAGACAATTTAAAAATTATGGGACTACCTGAAACCCATGATCAAAAAAAGAGCCTAGACATCATCTTTCATGAAATTATCAAGGAAAACTGCCCTGAGATTCTAGAACCAGAGGGCAAAATAAGTATTTCACTGCCTGAAAGAGATTCAAAAAGAGAAACTCCTAGGAACATTGTGGCCAAATTCCAGAATTCCCAGGTCTTGTGGAAATACAATCAGGATAACACAAGATCTAGCAGCTTCTACATTAAGGGATCAAAGGGCGTGGAATAGGATATTCCAGAAGTCAAAGGAACTAGGACTCAAACCAAGAATCACCTACCCAGCAAAACTGAGTATAATACTTCAGGGGAAAATATGGTTTTTCAATGAAACTGAGGACTTTCAAGCATTCTTGATGAAAAGACCAGAGCTGAAAAGAAAATTTGACTTTCAAACACAAGAATGAGAAGAAGCATGAAAAAGTAAACAGCAAAGTCAGAAGGGACTTACCAAAGGTGAACTGTTTACATTCCTACATGGAAAGACAATATTTGTAACTCTTAAAACTTTTCAGTATCTGGGTAGTTGGTAGGACCACACACACATGTACACACACACACATGTACACGCGTGCATGCGCACACACACATACACACATGCATGCACACACAGAGACAGAGAGCACAGAGTGAATTGAATAGGATGGGATCCTATGTTAAAAGAAATTAAGGTAAAAGGTGAGAGAGAAATGTAGTGGGAGGAGAGAGGGTGAAATGGAATGGGGTAAATTATATCTCATTCAAGAGGCAAGCAGGAGACTTTTTAGTGGAGGGAAAAAGAGGAGAGCTGAGAAAAAAACATGAAGTTTACCCTCATCACATTCAACTAAAGGAAGGAGTAAAATACACACTCATTTTGGTATGAAAACCTATCTTACAATAGAGGAAATTGGAGGAGAAGGAAATAAGCAGGGAGGGGGGGATGATGGAAGGTGAGGGCAATGGGAGGAGGGAGCAATTTGAAGTCAACACTCAGGAAGGGACAGGATCAAAAGACAGAATAGAAACAATGGGAGGCATGATAGGATGGAGGGAAATACAGTTAGTCTTACACAACATGACTATTACCGTTCATTTGCAAAACTACACAGATATGGCCCATACTGAATTGCCTGCCTTCCCAAAGGGAATGGGTGGGGAGGGAGGGATGGGGAGAATTTGGAACTCAAAGTTTTAGGAACACTGTTTAGTGTTGTTCTTGGTACTAGGAAATAAGAAATACAGTTAATGGGGAATAGAAAGTCATCTGGCCCTACAGGAGAAAAGAGAAGATGGGGACAAGAGAAGGGAGGGGTGATAGAAGAGAGGGCAGATTGGTGATAGGGAAAATTAGAATCCTCATTGTATTGGGGTGGGGGAGGGGACAAGTGGGGAGAGAATTTGGAACCCAAAATTTTGTGCAAATTATTGTAAAAAGTTAAATAAATAAATTTACATTTTAAAAAAGTAAAAAAAATAGTATATAATGAAAGTTCTTTGGAAAGATGTTGGAGCCTACATAGCCATTCTGTAACTTGTTCCAGGCTAAACACGTGCGGAATTGGAGATTCTTGATCGCCTGTAGCTATGGAGCTGGAACTGGGTCGTGATAGTGGGGTAAGATTCCGAAGACCTTAGGTAGCCTCAGCATATGTCTCTCTGTCTCAGTCTTTTTCTCTGCCTCTCTCTTTCTGTCTCTCTGTCTCTCTCTGTCTCTCTGTCTCTCTCTCACTGTGGCTTTTATAGTTATATGGTTTTATACTTAGCTTTACCTATTGATTTCCAGGTAGGAAGAGAAACCTTTAACTGCTTCAAACATCCCAGAGATGTTGAGCTGCCTGCTTCTCATTACTAATTAAGTCTCTTGGAGCAATTCTTTTGCAGGATTTATTTCCCTTTGGTAAAAATTGAAAGGAAAAAAAGTCTTGTGTCAGTATAAGCATTGACTTGCACAAAAGTCCACAGTGCTCTTTTATCCAATTAGTGATCTCTCTAGTAACTGGTTTTTTAGTTTTAACCTCATCTTTTTTTTTAATTTTAGAAATTTTCCAGCTTTCTTATACACTTTCTTTCCTCTTTTCTGAGCAATTATGTATGTCCATACATGTATACAAGTGGTCAAGTTTACTCATAGAAACCCCAAACTGATATTTTTAGGTGCAGACCTGACCTCTTGGAAAATTACCAAAGTCATAGTCTACTTAGGACCTTACCTTTTGAAAACACATTTAAACCAGGTGCCATCTACTCCTTAAGCTAAAACAAGAAGTGGTTTCCTCTCAGAGAAAAAAATAATTCTAGGAATTAGAACAAGATAGCACAACAGGATGGAGGCTATTTGGTACTTGGGGAAAAGTACCTTGGTTTTCAAAATATAATGCAAATCATGTTCCTATCCTCAGGATTTCCAGCTCGGTTCATAAGATTGCATTGAACAAATAGCAAATCCTAGGAAGCTTTTATTTTATTTTATTTTATTTTTTGCTAGATAATTAGTGCTTTGAGAATAGCAACACAGGAACAACATTAATCATGCTTTTTTATTAGGCATTTACTTGTGCAGTGTAAAAGGTTAGTCCAGAAGCACAATGAATTTTATAATTATGCTTTTATGTAGGATTATGCCAGACTCCACACTTCTACCTGTTAGAATCTTCTACAGGACACTGGCAGCAGAACATCTAAAATATTATCTTTCTTTATTGAATGGCAAAGAAAATGGTACAGCACAAAAATATTTTACTATTTTTTTCTTCAAAATGAGAGTAATGATTCTTCAATCTTCCATTTCTGTGGTTTTCTAATTAAAAAATTTAGCTTTTAGTCAATATATAAAGATATATTAATTTGTGATGACCTTTAGCCTTTTCTTGGATTTTTCATGTCATCAACTAGAATATCTTGGAGAAGATTGGCAGCAGTAGGATTGGGCTTTCATGATTTTTTGGAGGGGTCAGAGTTCAACCAACATAGTCATTTAAGTCAACAAATTGAACAAAACATTTTAAGTAAGCACCTGCTACGTGCAGAATATAAGTTTGGGGAAGTTACGGAAACTTTGATTAGACAATGTCCTTGTCTTCATAGACTTCAGTCTAAGAGTATAGGACACATATACAGGCAACTACTAATACCAATTATTACATCATAAGTATAATCTTGAAGAAGGTGTTTTGATAAGTACATTGTGAGATCCAAGTTAGAAATGGATGGCACATAGTAGTTCTTTATTAGTTCATGGCTTGTTTAATTCAATTAACTTTATCATGTGTTCATCAGTAACCTGCTGTATGCCAAGCACTATACTAAGCAAAATTAAGGATAAAAATGTAATAATTTGTTACTCAGCACAGCAGCAGCCCTTCTTTCTTCATAGTGGTCAGCTATGACCCCCCACTGCCCAGCAACCATGATGAAGGGACCCACGGTTGGCATTGATCTTAGCACCACTTACTCCTGTGTGGGAGTCATCCAACATGGGGGAGTGGAGATCATTGCTAATGACCAAGGAAACGGGACGGCAGCCAGCTATGTTGCGTTTACCAACACAGAATGTTTAATCGGTGATGCTGCAAAAAATCAAGTTGCAGTGTACCCCACCAACACAGTTTTTGATGCCAAATGTCTTATTGGTGGCAGGTTTGATGATACAGATATATAGTCAGTCATGAAGCACTGGCCTTTTATGGTGGTGAATGATGCAGGCAGGCCTAAGGTTCAAGTGAAGTACAAAGAGGAGACCAAAAGTTTCTATCCAGAAGAAATATCTTCTATAGTCTTGACCAAGATGAAAGAAATTGCTGAAGCTTACCTTGGGAAGATTGCCATAGTCACAGTACCAGCCTATTTCAACAATCTCAGCATCAGCCACTAAAGATGCTGGAACCATCACTGGTTTCAATGTGCTCTGAATCTTCAATGGGCCAACATCTGCTACTATTGCTTATGACTTGGGCAAAAAAGTTGGTGCCCAGGGAAATGTGTTGATCTTTGACCTTGGAGATGGTACTTTTGATGTCTCCATTCTTACCATTGAAGATGGAATCTTTGAGGTCAAGTCTATAGCTGGGGACACTCACTTGGGTGTGGAGGACTTTGACAACTGAATGGTCAACCATTTCATTGCAGAGTTCAAGCAAAAGCACAAGGACATCAGTGAGAACAAGAGGGCTGTTTGCTGTCTTTGCACCATTTGTGAACATGCAAAGTGCACCCTATCTTCTAGTACCCAAGCCGGTATTGAGATTGACTCCCTCTATGAAGGTACCAACTTCTATACATTGATCACCTGAGCCCATTCAGAAGAGCTGAATGCTGGTCTCTTCTGTGGCACACTGGACCCTCTGTAAAAGGCCTTAAGAGATGCCAAGCTAGCTAAATCACAGATTCATGACATAGTCCTGGTAGGTGGTTCCACTTGAATTCCCAGACTCCAGAAGCTTCTGCAAGACTTCTTCAATGGCAAGGAGCTCAACAGGAGTATCAATCCTGAAGAGGCTGTTGCTTATGGTGCAGCTCTCCAGGCTGCCATATTGTCTGGAGATAAATCTGAGAATGTGTAGAACTTGTCACTCCTCTCTCCCCTGGAATTGAAACTGCTGGTGGAGTTATGACTGTACTGATCAAACATAATACCACCATCCCCACCAAGAAGACACAGACCTTTGCCACCTATTCAGGCAACCAATCTGGTGTGCTTATTCAGGTTTATGAAGGTGAGAGGGCAATGAGAAAGGATAACAACCTGCTTGGCAAATCTAAGCTCACAGGAATCCCCCCCCAGCACCCAGAGGTGTTCCTCAGATTGAAGTAACATTTGACATTGATGCAAATGGTGTTCTCAATGTTTCTGCTGTGGATAAGAGCTCAGGCAAGGAGAACAAGATCACCATCGCCAATGATAAAGGACATCTAAGCAAGGAAGACATTGAGCGTATAGTCCAGGAGGCTGAGAAATACAAGGCTGAGGACGAGAAGCAGAGAGACAAGGTGTCTTCCAAGAATTCTCTTGAATCTTATGCTTGCAACATGAAGGCTACTACGGAGGATGAAAAACTGTAAGGCAAAATTGATGATGAAGACAAACAGAGGATCCTTGACAAATGTAATGAAATAATCAACTGGCTGGATAAGAACCAGACCACTGGGAGGGAAGAATCTGAGCATCAGCAGAAAGAGTTGGAGAAGGTCTGCAACCCCATCATTACCAAGCTGTACCAGAGTGCAGGGACCATGCCAGGAGGCACGCCTGGTGGATTCCCAGGTGGTAGAGCAGCCCCATGTGGAGGTGCTTCTTCTGGACCCACCATTGAAGAGGTGGGCTAAACAACAGAAGAAAGAGCATTCTACACAGCTTTCCAAAAATTGAAGGACTCAAATATGTAGCCAAGGTAGTGGCAGTTTAAAAGTAACATTTAAACTACTGTGTAAATCTGAATTCTGAATACTTGAATGTGTGCAGAGGGAGAGAAGCGAACAACATTACACTTTATCAGTCCTGTAAACAAGTGGAAATGCAATTCTTGTCCTGGAGAATAAAAACTATTTAAAATTGGCACCATAAAATAAAAATGTAACAGTTCCTTCCCTCAAAGAACTTACATGTGTGTTCATCTTTCGTTGCCAAAGAAGACCATGCCATCAGAGAAATGATGACACGACTTGCACTTGACTTTGTTTTGAGTGAGGGAGGGCTGTGCAGGTCACCAGCCTCACTTCTCCTCCAGAGCCATCTGGGTCCAGTGACCAGGTACTCATCAGGATGGCTGGAGATGACCCAGGATGAGGCTGTCTTTTTGGTGTTGCTTTATCCAAGGAACTTAAATTCTACTGAGGAAACAACATGTACACAGATAGTAATATGTATTTCATATATTTTATATATATGTGTTATATATGTACATATATATGTATATACATATACCCACATACATATATATGTATGTGTGTATACATTACAAAGAAATTTCAGAGGAAAAGAGAGAACTAACAATGAGAAGAATCAGAAAGGTGTAGGAGGTGACACATGAACTGAACTGGGAATCCCAAGAGACTGTAGCATGAATGAAGAAAGTTTTAGGCATAGAGAACAATCTGGACAAAGGTGTGAAAGCAGGAAATGTATTATTGTGTGTGGGGAAGAGCCAAGTGGGTTGGTTTGACTAGTATATAGAGTAAATGTGAGGAATACGAAATCACCCTCAAAAAGTAAGTTGAATTAAATTAATTTGCATTTCTGGGAATTGGTCAAGGCTTCGTGGAAGAAATTTGGGTAAGGCTTTAAAAAAAGGGGTAGGAATTGAACAGGGCAGCTAGGTGGTCCAGTGGATATAGTGCCGAGTCAGGATGAGTGCTAGAGCCAGAAAGAATCACCTTCCTGAGTTCAAATTTGGCCTCTGACAGTTACTAGCTGTGTAACCCTGTGCAAGTCATTGAATCCTGTTTGCCTCAGTTTCCTCATTTGTGAAAATGATCTAGAGAAGGAAATGGCAAACTACTCCAGTGTCTCTTCCAAGAAAACCCCAAGTGGAGAGTCAGACACAACTGAGAAGACTGAACAAGTGACTGAAGTGTCAATATGAAGAAGTTTGGACAGGTAATAGGAGCCTGATTTTAGAGGACTTTGAATTCTAGGCCAAAAATAAAACAAACTGGAATTTTAGTTGACAACCATAGTGAGCCGCTAATGTTTTGGATCAAAGGAGTGGCAAATACATACTGAAGTAATATAAGCATGGCAACATATAAAGTATAGATTGGAGAGGGGAAGAGGGCGGAGAGGGGATAATCTGTTAAGAGCACAGGCAGATAATAATGAAGGACTCTTTTGGGGCAGTAACAGTAGATAGAGACAGACAGAACAAATGTAAAATATCGCAGAGCTGGAGTCGACAGGGCTTGTGAACTCATGGGACAGGAGAGAGAAAAGCCAGAGAAAACTAACTACCTGGTTGTGAATAAGATGAACTAGGTGAATGATGGTGTTGATGGCAGAGACGGTACAGTCAACAAGAGGAGGGGATTGTGGGGAAAGAATATACTTGGAGAGGTTGAGTTTGAGTTGGCAGTTGGAGAGGTGTGTCTAGAGGGCAGAAAGGCCAATAAAATTTTTTTTAATAGTTGCAATCAATTTATTAAAAGATATGATTGATTAGGCATCTGCAATGGTGATTTCAACTTCTATACCTGGTTCAATGCTGATAGAAGTGATCTGTTTAACAATTTCAGAAGGACAGTGCAAATCCATAAGACATTTGTGTATTTTCATCTGGAACTCATTCCAAGTCTTTGAAGCTTCACCACAACATGTTTTTCTGGTTATGATCTGAAGTGTCTTAGTGGGCATTCGAACAGGTCCCTTCACTTTCAAGTTCTTTTCTTTGGCTTGTCTAATTAGGGCAGCACACCCTTTCTCTAGTGATTTCCTGCGGTGGCTGAGGAGGGTGATTCGGTTCTTGTGGATGGCTGCTTTGGGCTCCACGAGTATCTTGCCAATGTCTTTGAATGCCACGACGGTGGAGCAGCTTCCTGACTGACTTATTCCTCAGTGACAGCAATGGTGAGTCATGAAGAGGAAAGGCAGGGATTGCCCACTTCAAGTGGCTACAGTGATGATATCTTCACCAAAGAGGGCCAATTAAAGATGTGAAAGTCTTCTACATAAAGGGGTTAATTGAGGCAGAGGGAATGAATGAAAAGAGAGAAAAACAGAAAGGAAGAGATAGGATCAAAGGCAGAACTTTTCTCTTTTGTACCCACTGATGTTACCTAGATCTCAACCTGCAATTGAACATGAGAGCTAGCCTTAGATATCACTCACATGTTACTGTTCAGTTGTTCAGTCACGTCAGACAATTAATGACCCTGTGGACCATAGCATGCCAATACTGACCATGAGATTTCCTTGGCAAAGATAACTGGGGTGGTTTGTTATTTCCTTCTCCAATAGATAAAGGCAAACAGAGGTTAAGTGACTTGCCTAGGGTCACACTATTAGTAAGTATCTGAGGCCAGATATGAATTCAGATCTTCCCCTACTCCAGACCCAGTGCTCTGTCCACTGAGTCACTTAGATACCTCTCATAAGCCAAGTAGACAGCCACATGTATGGTATGATCCAAGGACTGCTGAAAGATCGTCCTGACCACAAACATCTCACTATTAGCCTTGCCAGTATGATAAATATCCACATTACTTCATATTTTCCTGGCATCCTACAGAGGATCAGGGGAAGAACATCCTTAGTTCTACCTTTTTAGGTATCTTTCAAGTAATCACTTGGTCAACCCTTTCTTGAACTAGGTGTATTTTTCTTGTGTTGGTCTTGTGTCAATGTACATTAATCACTTGTAGCAAATTTGAGCATTTTCCTAATTTGCTCATGGATCCTAAGAGCTTTCTATTTGTCATCTCAGGACACTTTGTGTAGACCAGATCAATTCTTATAGAGACTGGGGTTTGGGGTTCTTGGATTAATGTCTTCCTCTGACTCTGATATGACTCACATCTTTATCATCAGAAATCATTGTCACCTCTGGCAATGAGACAAATAAAATGAGTCCTCAGTCTTTACATCTGTTCTCATCTTGGCAAGAGATACCACTTATGGAAGTGAAACCCAAGCAAAGCCAGAATCTCTCATCCTAGGATATCCCTCCTAAAAGAACACTTCTATTAATCAAGTCTTTCTGCCTTAGTTGGATCCTGGCAGAAGGTTTTTGGCTTTCTTACCAATGTATTCATTTTTTACCAGATGTAGAGGAAGCACTGATTATAACACCAGAAAGTCCAAATAGAGGAATGAGATTTACACAAGACCCATTCTTGCACTTTACCTTTTGAATAGTGTAGTATAGGGGAAAAAATTCTCACTCGAGTCTAAGGATCTGGATTCAAATGCTATTTTTGATACTTACTATGCGAATAGAGGAAAGTTACTTAATACTTCTAAAGCGCTTTTTCTTCATTTATTAAACAGGAATTTGGACTAAATCATCTCTGAGGTCTCTTCTTTTTTATATTAATTCTATTTATTTTTAGTGTTCTACAATCCCTACCATAAAACTTAGATATTTTTTCTCCCTGCCTACCCCCCACCCCCCACTTCTGCCCTCCTTCCCCGAGATAGCATACAATTCTATATAGGATCTACATATACGTTTCTATTGAATACATTTTCACTATAGTCTTGCTATGTAGAAGAACTAAAATGAATGGGAAAAATAATATAACAAACCAAAACATAATGCACATACAAAAAAGTGATCTGCTACATTCTGCGATTGAGTTCCATAGTTCTTTCTCTGGATGTAGAAGGCATTTTGCCTTAAAAGACCATGGGCATTTTTTTTAAAGTCCTTGCATTGCTATGAAGTTCCAAGTCTACCAGAAAAAACTCTCGCACACTGTGGTCGTTGCTGTGCACAAAATTCTCCTGGTTCTGCTCCTTTCACTCAACATCAGATCATGTAAGTCTTTCTAGGCCTCTCTGAAGTCTTCTTGTTCATCATTTCTTATAGTGCAATAGTATTCCATTACATTCATATATCATAATTTATTCAGTCATTCTCCATTGATGGGCATCCCTTTGATTTCCAGTTTTGAGCCACTACAAAGAGAGTTGCTATAAATATTTTTGTACACGTGGGGCCCTTTTCCATTTTTATGATCTCTTGGGGGTACAATCCTAGAAGCACTATTGCTGGGTCAAAGGTTATGCACATTTTTGTAGCCCTTTGGGCATAGTTCCAAATTGCTCACCAGAATGGTTGGATGAGCTCACAGCTCCACCAATAATGAATTAGTGTTCCAACTCTCCCACATTCTCTCCAACATTTATCATCTTCCTGTTCTGTCATGTGTGATGTGGTGCCACTGAGGTCTCTTCTTGCTCTAAATCTATGATTCTATGATCTGTCAGGGAGAGGATCTATCCCCCAAAGATGACATATTGGGAGCTAAGTTGTGTGACCTAGAATGTAGAACTTGAAGACAGGAAGACCTGAGTTCAAATTCTGCCTCAGACATTAACTTTGTGACCCTGAGCAAGTCACTCATCCTCTTTTACACTAACATTTCTATTCTATAACATAAGAAGATTAACCTAGGAAAAACCTGAGCTCTAATGACATTTCTACTCTAAATCTATGGTCTATGACTCCATGTTTCTCCTGAGCAGAACATTTCTGTGTTAATTCAAGAAGATTGATTCTTGGTTCTGGGCATCTTTTGTGTTTATAAATAGAAAAAAGAATTAATAAACTGTTTTTTTAAATTTGGGGAGATACATTTCCTCCCACCCTGTAGCTTTAATTTCATGTTTTTTTTTCAGTCATTTCATTCATGTCTGACTCTTCATGACTCCATTTGGGGTTTTCTGGGCAAAAATATTGTAGTGCTTTGTCATTTCCTTCTTCAGCTCATTTTACAAATGAGAAAACTGAGGCAAACAGGATTAAGTGACTTGTCCAGGGTGACACAGCTAGTAATTTCTGAGATTACGTTTTAACTCAGGAAGATGAATCTGCCTGACTCCAAACCCAGTGCTCTATCCACTGTGACACCTGTTTTTGATTTTATGGGGTTATCCTATAATTAAGTCATTGCTTAGCTAAATGTTTATTGAGTACCTTATCTCATTGAGGCACAATGCCAGAACCCTAGGGGACAGAGAAAGGCAATCTAGCTTCTGCCTTTAAAAGAGTGTATAGTCTCATTGGGATGGCAAGACTACTGCTGTACATAAGAAAGTTAAGTAGTAATTGGTCAGAATAAGATGAATGGCACAGAACATAATAACATGAACTAACATTCATGAGTTTATAGGAGGACTTCTCCTCCTGCACATGGATGCATTACAAGAAGGATGGCATATTTTATTTCACATTAAGAAAACAAATGCTTTGCTTTTCATTGAGGAAATATTGACTATATTGACTCCATGAAGTTAATCCTGTCAGAAGACAAAGAAGAGAAGTGAAGATTTATGGAACCTGAATACAGTGTGCTATATGCTGAATGATAGAGAAGCTCTCACAGTCCTTCACTAAGGAACTTGCAGGCTTATCCTTTGTACTGAATCTTGATGACTATGAGTCCTTTGGAAGGAAGGCTGAAGTGATGGAACAAGGTAAGGTCACATACTAGCAGTGATGGCAAAGCCCAGCCTTCAACTGACAGGACCCACTGCACTTATTAGGAAAATGCTCCTTTGTCAATAAAAACAGAGAAAAAGCCTTTTTCTGTGTGTCACACAGCAGAGGAGATGGTTGCTGGAGAGGCCTTTAGTGTGGAGGAAAGAGCACTGGTCTTGAGAAATAGGAAGACTTGAGTGGAAATCCTGTCTCCATCACTCTCTGTGTAATCACTGGCAAATAGCTTGACCTATTTTTTCATCGGTTAATGTAACTAATAACACCCTAATATCTATCTTAAGGGCAGGTAGGTGGTACAGTGGATAGAGCACCAGTGTAGGAGTCAAGAGGACCCGAGTTCAAATCTCACTTCAGACACTTGACACTCACTAGCTGCGTGATCTTGGGCACGTCACTTAGCCTCAGTTGCCTCATCCTGGGTCATCTCTGGTCATCCTGATGAATATTTGTTCACTAGATTCAGATGGCTTTGGAGGAGAAGTGAGGCTGGTGACCTGCACATTCCTCCCTCACTCAAAACAAAGTCAAGTACAAGTCATGTCATTATTTCTCTGATGACATGGTCTTTGGCAACGAAGGACGAACACACACACACACAATCTATCTCACAGGTTTGTTGTGAGCATTAAGTGAGATCAAGCTCCTCATAAACTACTATTGTACAAATGTCAGTTCTTGCTATGATGGTTGAGTTTTATTCTTTGTTTCAGCAAAAGCCTGATCAGATTCTTTCAATGACTCATCTCTCAGCACAAGATGGGACATTATTGAAATCTATAGGGAGACATTCCACACTGTGGAACATTCATTACTGTAGAAATCATTACTAATGACAGCTGACAAATCCCAAAACAACAGCGATTTCAGTGAAAAGGTTTCTCTCTAGAATAGCATGATGACAGTCCTTTGTGGAGACAAGAGGGTTGAACTAGAAAACTCCTCACAGTCTTTTCCTGCCCTGATAATTCTAAAACCTCTGGATAAGAGGAGAAGGAAGGAATACAAGAGAGATGAATTTCTTTTTGCATTGAGGGCATGGTTTTTCCAAGAACGGAAGTTATCGTCTTATGTGGACAACTAGGTTGTTTTAAAGTGATGGATATGAACAATCTCATCTCCTCCCACCCTTGATTGTCTGCATAGTGTGCCTTGGAGTTTGCTCAGTAACCTTCCCATTCTCCCATTCTCCCTTAGCATCCCTTCTCCCCTTCCTTCCCCACATGTGTCCGGTGAAGCAAAATATATTCTTGGATCAGCATGTGCCAATAGTCATAGGCTTGTCTGACTAGAGGCACATTTTTCCTCCCAATTCTTTAAATTTGTAGCATTTGTACAAAGAAGTAAAGGATTTGGAAGAGCAACACCAATATAAAATAAGTATAAGATTTTGTACTTTTTTGTAGTTTAACTTTCTTCAGGAAATTCACTGATTATTTTTTTATATCAGGTTCAAATCAACTTGGGATTCTCTCTCTGAGTGGCCTTGTTTTTCAGAGGTTATTGTATCTGTATTTATGTGTATGAGTGTGGGGGAGAGACAAAGACACACAGAAAGAGACAGAGACAGTCACAAAGACGCACAGAGAGACAGACTGACAGAGACAGAGAGACATAAAGAGACAAAGACAGAGAAAAGAGACAGAGATAGAGACTTGAATATTATTCAAAAAACAAAAAAGAAGAGGCATAAAAGGGAAATGAAACATTAATTGATCTTACCAAGAATCATGGATTCTACTTTGAACTCTTCCCATTATGTGGTTTTACTGAAGACCTTCCATAATGCATCCAAATAACTAGTTTGTAGGGAAAAAAACCCTTTTAAAAGATTATGTTTCCTTTCCAGAAGGCTGCTTGAAGCTCATCATCCTTCCTGGATGCCAGGATTTTAGCAGAAAGCTCAGAGCTCTTTCTAAAGCAACTACACACTTGGAAAAGAGATTAGTATAGTAATATAGTTCTTGTAAGCTCTAGGGGAAACACATACTGGAAGAAATTACTGTACAATTACAGACTAAAACAATAGAGGAAAGCAATTACAAATTTTTCTCAGGGGATTCTGAATCTAGGGAATCCAATAACACAAGTCTTGGGTAAATAGTCTCTCTAATGGGTAGCCCAAATGTGAAGAGACAAATATTTATCCTAAATAAGGCCCTGTATGTGGTCCTTATAAACTGAGGGTGGGGCATGGAGGGGAGAGTACTCTTATCCTAACTCTAACTTGCACTGGCAAGTTGTGTCTCCAGCACTAGACTAACTGTATCTTCCCCTCAGGGTTCTAGGGTTACCCTAAGGAGATTTGTAGTTTTCTCATTAATGCTGAACATTTGAGCTCCCATTCCAATTTGTTTCTCCCAGATCATTTTTCAGTGTTCATCACTCTAATGTAACTTAACAAGCTTACATCAATTAGCTTCAACAAAGGAACTTTTTACTGAGAAGAAATGACAAAAACCGGAAGTACATTTTCCCCCAACACTTCGCAGTACCTTCTCTTCTCTATCATCTCTGGGCAGCTCCGGGAGAGACTGGGCTCAAACGTGGAGATTGGATCATGCCAAGCATTCTATTTGTACTCATAGAGACCGAACTGCCATTTACCAGTCCAATATTTTTTGATATGATTTAATAATTTAGTCATCTCTGACTCTTCATGATCCCACAGACCAAAACATGCCAGGACCTACTATCTCTTGAAGTCTGTCCATGTTTGTGTTCATTGTTCTCGTGATACTATCTATACATCTCATTCTCTGCTATCTCCTTTTCTTTTGCTTCAATAGTTCTCAATATCAGGGTCTTTTCCAATGATTCCCATCTTGTCATTATGTGGCCAAAGTACTGAAACTTCAGCTTGAGCATTTGTTCTCCCAATGAATGACTGCATTACTTTCTTTAAGTATTGTCTGACTTGACCTCCTTATTCAACTTTGACCCAACCACTTTATTAGTGCAGGAACTGTGTGTAGTTGTCCTCCATTCTACCCCAGTAGTGTATGGGGCACCTTCCAATTTGAAGGGTTCATTTTCTGACATCATCTCTTTTACCATTTTAGTACTGTTCATGGGATTTTCTTGGCAAAGGTACTGGAGTGGTTTACTGTTTCCTTCTCCAGTGAATCACTTTTTGTCAGAACTCTCCATTATGACCAACCTATCTTGATTAAGCCTCTACTGCATAGCTCATAGTTTCACTGAGATACACAAACCCTTCTGCCATGACAAGGCAGTGAAGTGAGGTGGGGGAAGGGGAAGAGACAGGAGAGTCCAATATCATAATAATGAAGAATTTGTTAATACCTACTGATCATTTGCTGCTGACTTTTACTTCTTTTTTTGTTAAATGTATTATAGACATTTAAATGAAAAAAAATCATCCCCTCCTCATAACACATACATAGAAACAACTATTTGTTGAATTTACTGATGGTATATGATGATAAGCTAGGTCCCTTGGGGCTGTATTTCACTATAGGTAAGACCTCTATGTTTAAAAAGCCTGTAATCTTCCATACATTTTCTCTTCTTACACCTTGTAAAACATTTAAAGTGCTCTGGATCCCTGGATTTTGTCTTTTATTTCTTGGGGAACCCTTGGTGCTAGGCACATAATATGTGCTCAATAGATCCTTTAAAGACTGATTCCTTCAATTTTACTCTTCAGATTCTATTGCTAGCATCTTCCTTTCCTTACCTTTCCAAGCTGTTTGTTGTTTGAAGTTATATCTTTACTGGTTTAGGGAACTCCAAAGAAGGAAACTTTCTCTACCAATGCAGATCAGCAACTGCTCTGCAAAATTACACTTTTATTAGAGAATTGCCTGAGGCACTGGGAGATTAAATCACTTGCCCAGGGTAACCCAGCTACTCTGTGTGAGAGGCAAGACTTGAACCCAGGTATCCTTGACTAGGAAGCTATTTCTCCATCCATTGTGCTATACTGCCTCTCTAGTAGTTCCCTCTAGTATTGTCAGATTTGATTTTTTGAAAAGTTTGCTCCTGCTTAGTTGCCTGGATAAGTAAATATATCATTTGTAGGAATTTCATCTTGCTGCTGAATTATTACCTAGCGATTTGATTCCTCCTCCCATTTTCTGTTTTCAAAGTTCTCTCATTTTTCCCCCACCTTGTTTACTCTTATATCAAGCAAAATTTCTTATTTGTATGGAGTAGGTGTCTGTGCAAACACAATGCTTTGGATAGTGTCTTCTCTTGTGGAGAGGTTGGAAAAGTCATGATGACTTGTAATGGAAGTACAATGAAGACATTATGTAGACATTCTGCAACTGGTTCCCATTTTCCAATCACTTGGTTGAGAGGGTTCTTTTTCAACAGGATGAGTGGCCAAAACTTGTAACTGGCTCATACCATCTGATTTGGTGACTCCTTCACTCATGGTGGGAGATTCTACAAGAAGAGAGACCTCCAGGCCTTTCCCCCTCATTAGGTCATGTGCCCTGAAAAATGGATTTTGGTCATTGGCCTCTGCTTTTGTTCTTTTCTTGTTATAGGTGAAGAGAATAGTGTCTCTGACTTTGTGAGTTTCAAAAGAGTGAATCAGAGGAATACAGGAGTTAGTGTCTAGACTGGGTTTTATGGCCAGTCCAGCTTCAATGACCCAAGGAGCACAATGTGACTTTCAGGAGTGATTTACTAGCCCCAGACCCATGGAATCTGAGCAAATTCATCTAGCAATCGTGTCTCATCATAGTAGGAACAATGCTAAATAGAAGCTGAGCTAAGTTTTCTGAGCTTCTTCTTGTAGAGAGTGACGTAGTACAAGGGAGAGGACTCCCCCAGGTATTGGAGGGTCATATTTGCACTGTCTCCTTGCTATATCTTGAAAGTAAATCTCCTTTTGTGAAAATTATTTGATGGTAAGTTGTTAAATGGAAGTGGGACAAAGTTCCTGGGACCTAATAATGAGTCAGGGGAATACAGTATAGCAGGGGAAGAGACACTCAAAAATCCCTCAGGATATCTTAGAACTCTGATGTAGGAGGGTGAGAGTTGGGGCAAATTTTCTATATCAACATGCTCCAGGAACCCACAGGTAATGGTGTCTTGACCTCTTGCTATTATGCCTCAGTATACTTAATCTTGGAAATACACTCTATATCCCACCAATGTTAAGTGCTGTTTAGAGGAAAAGAATTTAAAAAGTGACACCCTTGTCATTGAAGAAACTATGTATTAATCCAAGAGTAGAAAACTTGCAGGTAGCCCAACTGGTTAATAGTGTATTCATTTTCTCCCCTATCCCTCTTACTGCCTCATCTCTCAGAACTTTCCTATTTTAGTTTATAATACCACCACAGTAAGCAGGTAGCCTATATGAATTACTTTGGGGTTTACGTATTCCTGCAGTGACTATACCTGTTTATTTTTTTCCAATCTCTGCTGGTACTCAGCTTCCTACTTTTATACCCTATTAAGTCAATACTCTGCACTGAACAACTTTCCCAAATTGAACTGGCCCTTTTGATAAACCTGGCAGTTCTTCCTCAGTGCAAACTTCAAGAGTCAGAAAATGTTTCCTAACTCAAACAGACAGGGACTGAAAAGCTCTTAATCTTCTCCTCACTCAGTGTGCAGTGTAGGCATTCAGCACCCAACAATGGAGGCCAGGGCGAGACAGAGGCACTCCAGATGCCAGGAGGATTTCCTTACTTTTGAGCACTGAGAAAGAGAGAATTGCTTCAGGGAGAAAAAGCATTCATTCTCAAAGTGAGCTGAATCTCAGATTGGACCAAACTGTAGCATGTCTGAAAGGCTTAGGTAGTTTTCTTCTATCATTGTGAAGTGTCGATGTTGGTCCATGTAGCCCACAACACTCCCCAGTAAGGTCTAAATCAGATTAAAGTATAAGTGGGAAATATTTAGCAAAATAAATAAAAATATAGTAAAACACAGGCAATGTTATCATGTGGTTTTCTGAGCCAATATGCAGCCCACAAGGATTGTATTGTATGATTTAGTTCCTCTCAATTTCTATTTGAGTTTGACATCACTGCTCTTTGTAATGGGTGTGTCCTCTCTATAGGTAAATTTTTTTTCTTTTTTGCTGATCCACTGAAAGGGAGTTAATTTATCAGTCAGTCACGCAGGGTATTATTTGGTGATAATTTGCTTCTTTCCAGACTTGGAAAATCATCCATCCCCAGAATTCTTTCACCTTCTGTGAGTGAACAACTTCCTCGCAGAGAACTTTTCAAGTGGGTTGTCAGTGAATCAGGAAGCCAGTCAAGGGACTTTATTTTGCTTTCAGGATGCAGTTCAATGTCCACTGCCCCACTCCATCAACTAACATTTATTAACAGTGTACTAAGCACTAGGGAAGTAAATCCCCAATGGAAATAATCCCTACCCTCAAGGAACTGTCATTTTATAGGGGGAGATAACACCTATATATGTAAGTGCAGTAAACACAAAATGTAAACATATAAAAAACCTGCAGTCACCATCTGAAGTACTTTTTCCACTCATGTGCTCCTATAGTGATAACTGACGTACAATCTTGCTTGCCACTCATACTGTCTTGTAGAGTTTTAACTTTTCATGGGTAGTGGGATGGAGATAAGGTTGGGGAGAGGATTGTTTTTTGATGAAGTTGGGGGTGAGGTTTTGCTAAAGAAACTGTACTTTCTCTTTTCTTATAGCCTTCAGAGTAGGTAACTTTCTGACTCCATTATCAGTCTTTTTTGAACCATCCCTCCCACCCCCATGCTTCCTCTTCTCTCACTATAGAGACCAAGAGACAGCTGAGGATACTTGGGTCAAACACACCCTTTAGCAAGTGCCAGAGTCCAGGATGCAAAAATATACATGCTTACCTCTACGGGAAGTGTTCCCATCTACTCCCCTCCCATGTATTTATATGATTTCCCCAACTAGACTATGAATTCCTGAAAGACCAGAAGGGTGCTTATATCTCCACAGGCTTCTGTTTTGCTTTGTTTTGTTTCTGTTATTGATTTTTGTCTCACTCTCTTATAGACTTGGGCCACAATTTTTAATCTTTTTAGCCTGTTCTGATCACTGTGCCTCACATATTTTATTTGATTCACTTCATCAAATAATTTTTAAGCACTTAGGTATAAAGAATTTACCTAAACACTAGGGATACAAAACCTAGAATGATTTCAGCTTTGCCCATAAGGAATTTGCTGTCTATTTGGAGGAAAGAATAAGTGCAAGGATTAGAAAATCAGCAACACAAACAAGGTATTTTTTGGTGGGAATGAGGAGAGTACTCACAATTTTAAGTGGAGAAGGCCCCATGAAGGAGGTGATGCAAGCCAAAGGAACTAAGCATTTCAAGAGGTGAGGTGACAAAGGATACCATTCCAGAAATGGACAACAGCTTGGGAAGGCATAGATGTGGTGGATGGAATGTCATATACAATGAAAGGAAATCAGAGCTGTTTGGTTATATGGTGTGTAAATTTTGAAGTTATACTGGAAAGACATTGAAGGAAGATTGGGAAGGACATTAAAAGTCAAATGGTAGAGTTTGAATTTTATTCTAGAGACAAAAGGGAAGCACTAAAACTACTCAAATATGAGGGAATATTATGAGCCATTTGGTAGCCATGTGGAGGATAGATTACAGAGAAAAGAGACCCAATGCAAAGAGTCAGATTAGGAGGCTTTTGTAACATCTTGTGAGAGGTAACAAGGGCCTAAACTAAAAGAGAGACCATGTGCATGGAGGGAAGAAGAAGGATGTGAGATATCTTTGGGAGGCAGAATAAGCTAGAGTTGGCAATTGATTTGGGATAGGGTGAGGGCAGGGAGGGAGAGTGAAGAGTCTAGGAGTACTCAAATTGTGAACTTGAGTGGCTAAAAGGATGGTGATGTTCTAGTGAAAATTGGGAAGTTAGGTTAGGTTTCAAGGGGAAAGATGATGAGTTATGGTTTTTGATCTACAGAGTACTCAGGTAGATATGTCTAGCAGAAAATTGGTAATATGAGATTGGATTTCAGAAGAGAAATGAAGATGGGTCTGTTATTTACAGAGTCACCTCCATAGAGATGATAATTGAAGTTTTGGGAGCTACTAGATCAGAGGAAAAGAGAGAAGAGGGCCCAGGATAGACATCGGGGGTACATCCAGGGTATAGATGGCATAGTAGATAAGTGTCAGACTTTAGAGTAAGGAAGACCTGTGTTCAAATCCGACCTCAAATAATGACTAGTTGTGTTGTCTTGGTTGAGTCACAACCTCTGTCTTGGTTTCCTCATATGTAAAATGTGGATAATAATATTGCTTACATCACAGGGTTGTTGTGAGAATCAAATGAGATTACATATACTCAGTGCTATGAAAAGCTTAAAGCTCCTTGCAAATGCTAGCTATTATTGCTATTATTATAACCTGGAGGTAGGAGGATGGTATTGTTGTTTGTCTTTCATTTTCAAAAAGAACCAATGACATCTTGGATGATGTCTTGACTCTTGTGTGAAGTGGATTTGAATGAGGCAGAGCTGCACAAAATGAGGCAGAGTTGCACAAAGCTTCATTCACTCTCTCTTCCAGAGTCATCAAAGTCCAGTGACAAGATAAAAGTCAGGACCACTGGCAACAGCCTTGAATGTAGTGAATGACCTTGGCATCTTTGATGTCTTACCAAGGTCTAAGTGCTCTACAATGCCTGCTTTGGTTAGTTGTTGGGACAAATGGTTCTCATTCACCCATTCTGATGGGGAAAGCTTTGATATGCTTCAGGTACATACGCTCCTAACTCACTGATCAGGTTTGAGGTCCGTTGGTTACCTTTAACCTGGTTTAGCCATCTGCTGTGATGTTTGAAGTATGACTGCTCTCCATGGTACTGCTTCTTGAAGCCGCAGGTGAGAGTTGAGTGTCATGTCGATGCCAAAGGTGGAAGAGCAGCCCTGAAAAGTGCTTGGAAAATCCTCACACCAGAGAGGCTAGTCCTTCTTGAATATTCTATACATCTCAGGATGGTATGGTTTCATAGAAACTAGGAGGAACCAGGAGAAGTGGATGGTCAACACTGGAAAGAGGTCAAATAAGATAAAGTCTGAAAAAATTATACTCAATTTTGTAGTTAAGGTATCTTTATCAACCTTTGAGAGGATAGTTTTTGTCTATTGGTGGTATTTGAAAAATATATGGTAGGGAAGAAAGTAGAAATAATGAGTAGGCAAATTTTTCAACTTTGTTATACAAGGAAGAAAAGATGAGGAGACATTAGGGTCAAATGAAGATTTTTAAAGAAGGGGAAGATCTACACATATTTGTAGACAACTAAGAAAGAGTTAGTAGTTAAAGAGAAATTTATTGGAAAGAGAAGATGATAGAGACAAGATCCTAGAGGAAAAAGAAAAGGTTGGGATTAGGGAACCAGGGAGAAGATTTGGCCTTCACAAGGAAAAGAACCACCTTTTCCTCATCAGTTGGAGCAAAGAGTGAAAGGCAGAGATGATGTTGAATACAGCACAATGGATATAGCACTGGGCTTGGAATCAGGAAGACTTACGTTCATGAGTTCGAATCTAGCCTCAGACATTTCCTAGCTGACTCTGGTCAAGACACCTAACCCTGTTTGCTTCAATTCCTCATCTGTCAAATGAACTGGAGAAGGAAATGGCAAACGACTCCAGTATCTTTGCCAAGAAAACCCCAAGTGGGGTCAAGGAGAGTCAAACATGACTGAAAAATGACTGAACAGCAATGACAACAAAAGTTTGAGATGCCAAATTAGGAAAAAGCAGAAGTTCACAATGGATGACCGTAATTCTCTTGGTAAAGTATGAAGCAAAGTCCATTGCCATAAATAAAGAGTTGGGGGAAGGGAGCTGCAGTTGGTTTAAGGAGAAATAAGAAAGTTTGAAACAGATGTTGTTGGATTTGTGACAGGAAGTCAGTCAGGGAAGAGTAAAAGAGCTACAATATTGAGGGTCCACTTGAAATTACACATCATTAATTTCTAGTACATCCAGACAGCATGGTTGTTGGACTTTTTCCAGTGACATTTAGCATCACAGGAGTTGAAATGGAGAAGGTTAATGAGGGAAATAGTTCAGACCTGAGGCTTAGAAAGGGATGAACGATCATAGGGCAAGGGGATAAAATATTTGAGGGTGGAGGACAGTGAAAAGTTGAAATGATTAAGGACAGCATCAAGATTACAAAGGGAAGAAAGTAGGCTTGAAGCAGAGGTGATATACTAGGAATGATTGAAGGGATAGGTAAAATGGAAGTTTCAATGAGAGTAAAGAATAGGCATTGAATGATGAAATAGTAGAGGTGAGGAGAAGGGAAGATGGAAAGACAAGAATATAAAAGAACCAGAGGGAGAGAGAGATAATCTAAGGAATTTATATGTGCAAATGATGATGAGATCATGGATATACCCTTCACTGTGTGTGCCTATGGTAGACTGAAGGTGCAGATTATAGGAGATGAGATGGTTGACAAAGTGAAAGACAGAATGTTTGAGGGAATGTTAGTAACATGCATATTGAAATTCTCAAGTATAATAGCATGGTTGGTATAGAGAGGAAGACTACCAGCCAAAGATTGAATATTCTGAGAAAGAACGGAAAGTAATTTGGGGGCCACCGCTGATTGCCACCAGTGTTTTGAGAAAGGTTAATATAGTCAGATAGAGTGAACCTCAAAAAAGAAGAGGTAACTGAATGATGTTAATGGTAGGGGAAGAATCTCAAATTAGTAGTGAAAAGGTCCCTATTGTAAAGTTGCAGGATATAAAATAAACTCACATAAATCATCAGCATTTCTATATATTATCAACAGAGCCCAGCAACAAGAGATAAAAAGAGAAATTCCATTTAAAATAACTGTAGACAATAAAAACTATTGGTGAATCTACCTGCCAAGACAAACCCAGAAACTCTATGAACACAATTATAAAACACTTTTCACACAAATCAAGTCAGATCTAAACAATTGGTAAACTATTAATTGCTCGTGGGTAGTCCAAGCTAATATAATAAACATGACAATTCTACCTAAATTAACTCACTTATTCAGTGCCATAGCAAACAAACTACCAAAAATTATTTAATGCAGTTAGAAAAAACAATACCAAAATTCATCTGGAAGAACAAAAGGTTAAGAACATAAAGGAAATTCATGAACAAAAATGCAAAGGAAGGAGGCCTAGCTGTACTAGATCTAAAACTACATTACAAAGTGGCAATCATCAAAACTATTTGGTACTGACTAAGAAATGGAGTGTTGGAATAGGTTAGGTGCACAAGACACAGTAGAAAATGACTATAGTAATTTGTTGTTTGATAAATCCAAAGATTCCAGCATCTGGGAGAAGAACAGAATAACTGCTGGGAAAACTGGAAAATAGTGTGGTAGATGCTAGGCATAAACCAACATCTCACACTCTATACCAAGATAAGATCAAAATGAGTACATGATTTAGACATAAAGGATGATACCATAAACAAATTAGGAGAATCAGGAATAGTTTACCTGTCAGATCTGTGGAGAAAGGAAGAATTTATGACCAAACAAGAGACAGAGAATATCACAAAATGCAAAGTAGGTAATTTTGGTTAAATTAAATTAAAAAGGTTTTGCACAAAATCAGCACCACCAAGATTAGAAGAAAGGCAGAAAGATGGGAAGTAATCTTTACAGCCAGTATTTCTGATAAAGACATTATTTCTCAAAATATGTGAAAAATTCAAACAAATTTATAAGAATACAAGTCATTCCCCAATTGATAAATGGTCAAAGAATATGAACAGGCAGTTTTCAGAGGAAGAAATTAAAGCTATCTATAGTCATATGAAAAAAGAATTTCTAAACATTATTGATTAGAGAAATGAAAATTAAAACAACTCTGAGGTACCACCTTATACCTATCAGATTAGCTAATATGACAGGAAAGAAAAATGATAAATATTGGAGAATATGTGGGAAAATTGGAGCAGTAATGCATTATTGGTGGATTTGTGAACTGATCCAATCATCCTGAAGAGCAATTTGGATTTTTGCTCAAAGGGTTATAAAACTGTTCATACCCTTTGAACTCTCTGGGCATAATTCTAGAATATTCTCCAAAATGATTGGATCAGTTCACAATTCCACCAATAATGAATTAATCTCACTTTTTCCATATCCCCTCCAACATTTGTCACTTTCCCTTTAAATCATTTTAGCTAATCTGTTAGATGTCAAATGATATCTTCCCAGACCCCAGCTTAGGTGTTAGTTTTCTCCTCTTGGGTGAAGGGCAAGAGGCAGTGGAGCTGTGATCCAGCAGTCCTGGTGGCTGATGATAGGTCTGGCAATGTCACACATTGTTTATGGAGTATATAGAAGAGAAGCTAGAATCAAGGCATTAACTTAGAAAACTAGAAAAATATTTCTAGGTAAGAGGTAATGAAGATTGAACTTGGATAATGGCCATGTGAGTGCAGATGCTAGATATCTTGTGGAAGTAAAATTGACAAGACTTGACTGCTGATTGTATGGGATGGGGGAATGTTGGGGTTATCAGGTGAGGGAGAGTAAAGAATTGATAATAATTCCAAGGTTGCTGGCTTGATGGCGATCCCCTCAGTGGAAACAGGAAATTCAGGAGAGGTGAGTTTCAAGAAAAAAAAAATTCCATTTCATAAATGTTCAATCTGAGATGACAGGAACATCTAGTGAAGATACTTAATAGGAAATTATTTATGTAGGGCTAATGCTCAGGACAGAGATGAGGGTAGATAAGGAATTTGGGGAGTTATATGCATAGAGATGTTAATTGAACCCAAGAGAGGTGATGAGATTTCCAAGAGAGAAAAGAATCTCATGCAGAGCTCTGACATATGATCACAATTAAGGGTCAGGATGTGTGATGGTATAGTAAGGAAGACTAAGAAATGTCATAAAATTCTATGATACTGAGAACAATGTCATGGAATCCAAAAGTAGAAAGGTTATCTGGGAAAAAGAGTTAGTCAGGAGTGTCAAAAGTTATTGAGAAGTCATGAAGGATGAAGACGTAGAAAAGACCATCAGAAATGCAAGTACTAAGAACTGATGATCCTTCTAAGGATTTTGGCAGTGAAAAGGACAAGGCACAATAGCCTTGAAAGGATGGCAAAATCAATTATAGATATTTTAGGGATAGAAGAGATATGGGCTTATTTGTAGGGAGCAGGAGAAGAATTAATGATCAAACATATATGAGTATATATGTGAGTTCATGTGTGTGTACACATGTGTGTGTTGTGTGTGTTTGTGTGTGTGTGAGAGAGAAAGACATAGAGAGAGACTGTCCTAATAATAATGGGACAAACTCTCAGGAAACTGAATAGCATGTGATTAAAGATATAAGTAGAGGTGATTTTTTTTGGCAAGGATAAAGGTTACCTCTCTCTCAGAGAGTAGAGCAAAGGAAGATAGCATGTCAAGGGAATTCGCAGTATAGAGGATGGAGCTTTTGATAGATGGCCTCAATTTTCTTGGTGAAGGATGAGATAAGGTACTTTGCTAAGATCTGAGACAGTGGCAGAGGTGATGTTCTGAGATGTGAAATAGGGAGAAAGAGGGAGATCATGACAGATGACCTCTATTTTCTTCATAAATTGGGAATTAGGTTTCAGTGCTGAGAGGGAGAGAGCAAAGGATGGTGTAAGATGCTTGAGAGATGAGGTTTTGAATAGTTACTGTGGAGAGTGTGACAGTCAATCAGGGAAGAATGAAAGGATTTTCATCCATCAGTAACAGTCCAGTTGAGATTAGATAGTAAATTTAAAATGGACACAATCAGCACAGTTGTGTGACTTTCAACAGATTTTAGCAGAAAAGGTTGATAGGGGAGGTACCCCAGAAATGAGTTTGCCAAAGTGTATCAACTAAACAGGGAATTCAAGCCTGTGAAGTGAGGCCAGAGAAGGGGTGATGGGATGAGAGAGCAGGGTAAGGTGAAGGGACTGGAGTTCTTGTTGAGGACAAAGAATAGGTCTAAATAAGCTGGAATGAATTCATATTTGTTAGCAGTCCTGTAGACTTATCTCCAGGTGGCAGGGAATGAGGCATACACGTAAGTTACCTTGCACATGGAGCAAGTTCTAGGATAGCAGCTCCAGAATTGCTGGAAACTTGAGCCATCTAGCTTTTTTGACGCCCTTGTTCTTGGGGATTTTGTTGTTTATTTTGAGATTCTCTGAGGGACATTAGTTCCCGTTAGTGTAGACCCCCCAGTATCCCTAGTTCTCTTGATGGATGGGAACCTCTTTTGGTCTAAGACTGCTATTACCTTTAGTTTCATAAGGAATAACAAAAATTGGTTGACTTAAATTTCCACCTCTCTGGTTATTGACTCAGCTGTATTACGATGCCTCTTTGTACTTTCCCAGTAATGTTTATAGACCTCATATTTTGTAGATTACCCTCGGTAATCCATTATCCCATCATTTTTCCAATTTAAGATAGAATATATAATAGAATACATGTACTTTAGCTTGGCAGAACTAGATTGACTTACACTTCAGGAATACATACATATACACACACTTTGCAAGTTAATACTTAGCTCTATTCTGTATGTATGAGCTACTTGAGTCTGGGGGTAACTAAACAATGAAAATATGAAAATAATTATAGGCTTCAAGAGCTAAAAAGGATGTGCAATACATTTGAACTAGGGAATGATATAATTACTTGATGCTTAAGGCGCTTGTATGCAGAATTTATTGGAAGAGTGAGATATGATACAGACAATACAGAAATGTGATAGGAGCCTGAACTAGGATGGTTCATGTGGGAACAGGACAGATAACAAGGAGCAATTCAAAAGAATATACAAGGCTTGTCAACTGGCAATGGAAACCTAAAAGATAATGCTGAGATTTTGAGCCTAAATGTGATAGGGAAGTCAGGAGGAGCTGGGTTTTTGTTTTGTTTTTGTAACGAAGATATAACCCTACCTTTCCAAGATATGATGATTAAGATGCCCATGAAACACTCTGGTGGAAATATAAAACAATTGATAGAAATGTAAGCCAGAGGCTTGGAGGAAGAATATTTGCCCTGGACGTAGATTTGAGAGTTGTCTGCCAAAAGGTCATAGTCAAGTTCGTGTGAGTAGATGAGTTTGCTAAGGGAGAAAGAGTTTAGAGAAAGCTTTAGGAAGATTCTTAGATTCTTCTTTAGGAAGAAGAATCTGTGAAGGAGACAGAAGGGATATTCAAAGATATAGAAGGGTTATAATACAAAAATTGAAGTAGGGGAGTCTCAAACAGGATGGAACCTTTAGGAACCATATCTCTTTATGTTTTAAGGTTTACTATATCCCCTATTTTCAAAGACCAAGAAAAGGCCATTGCATTTAGATATTAAGAGGTCATTAATAAGATTGTACAGTTTTATTAGAGCGTGGGTGGAAGTAAACTAAAGGGTTAAGGAAAAAGAAAGTAAAAAGGCATGAGTGTCTCTTCATTTACTGGAACTTTTAGCTTGTTTTGCTCAGGTCTAAATGATTTAGTCATTGAAGTACCCAAAGTGCTTTATTATAAGGCAGTCATATCTATTAGGTAAGCCTAAGTCAGGGCATAGAAGACAACATGGCTCAAGATCTATCTATCTACCTATCTATCTACCTAAATATATGTACACACACACACACACACACACACACACACACATATATATATATATATATATATATATATATATATATAAACACAAGTATTTTAATTTGCTAATAAAATACCTTTCTTCCCCTCCAAGAAAGCTCTCTGTTCAACTTGGGAAGACATATGAACTGATGCTGAGTGATGTGCATAGAGCCAGGAGAACATGGTTTGTAGTAACAGCCACATTGTGTGATAATAACTTTCATAGACTTGGTTCTTCTCAGCAATGCAAGGATCTAAGACAACTCCAAAAGACTCAATATAGAAAATGCTGTCCACATCCAGAGACAGAAATATGGAGTCTGAATGCAGATTGAAATATACTATTTGCTCTTGCTTTTTGTTGTTTTTTTTATTTCATCTTACTCCTGGTTCCTCCCATTGATCCTAATTTGAGAAAATACATTTGATATGAATGTATATGCAGAGTCTATAATAGATTGCATGCCATCTTGGGGAGGAGGGGAGGGAAGGGAAGGGGAGAAAATTTAAAACTCAAAAGTTAATTGAAGTGAATGTTGAAAACTAAAAATTAATTAATTAAAAAAAGAAAGTTCTTCACTCATGATCTTACTCATGCTTTCTAGAAAGAATCTACAGTCCTTGCCTTTTTATTCTTTAAACGCTTTCATTTGTGGTATCACCAACTTAGAGCCAAAATGGAAGCTGGAGTTCATTTAGACACAATTCTGTACTCCCAAGGCCATCGCCTTCACCCCCAGTTTGCAGATGGGGAAGCTGAGATAGAAAGAAGAGAAGCAATTTGCCCAAGGTCAAAACTTTCAAACCCAAGTCTTCCAATTCCCAAACCTAGTATTCTTTCCTCTACACATTTCTGTAGTCAGTTCAATGGTAACTGACCAAATATCCTAGTCTGAAGGGAAGAATTCAAGGCCTAGTAAGCATCTCTTTTGGAAGTTGCTATTTGACTCTGGATAATTTAACTTGGTGGTTTTTTCATGAACTAATGTTCATAGTTCTTGTTACAAATGATAGAGTTCCTGGCTGTGTGGTAGCTGTTTGGCTGAGATTCGGTTCTGTCTCTGGAATAAGGGCAATTCTTTGAGAGTTCATGTGGATTTCTAAATGTGCCCAGATTTCAACACTGCAGTTTGCAGTGTGATTTGAAGATTTCTAATCTCTCTAGAGGCGTCTAGAAATGTTACTACAAATATTTGCCGAGTTGGCTTTATCACATTGAAAGGAGTCTGTGTAGGAGATAAATAGCAGAAATTGAAACTGAGTTTTGACATTTTTTTTTCATAATAGGGGGTTGACTGGGGGAAGGGAAATAGAGGCACAGACAAATCAGGGGAAAACAGCTGACTAAAATGAAAAAAAATCTTTTTTCCAACTTCCCCATCTGCTACATACTGTATTTCTTCTGCAATTACCAAGTTTAATGAAATACACACCACCAAATGCAAAATGCATTGAAGTGGGATTAACCATCACCAACTTCTGACTGGTAATATGTTTACTATAATAAATGAGTTGCCTGAACAGCTGTTCATTTTTTTTTTTTTTACAATTTCTCACATCATTCCTGTCTTTGAAAGGCTTTAAAAAATATCTAATCTTAGAGAGGCTATTTGGTTTTCAGATCGAGCAGATTAATGATAATCTTGTTAGCATTAGGATGGTAACTTTCATTTAATGGATGAGTCATCCCATGAATCTTGGGAAATCCGAGGGACTGGCTACTATTACCTGAAGCAGCTGATCCCTAGCAGCTGCTGGCAGTGGCCCTAATGAGGGCTCTGGTTTTACTCCCACTCAGGGGATAACTTTGGGCTGTACATCAAAGCAGAGAGAACAAGAGTCTCTGAGGAGGTACTTGTTATAGACTGCCTATAATTCTGTAATCGTAGTTTATTTAGAAATAGATTAGGTTGGATAGTGGTAAAAAGAAGGTGCTAGGTGAGATTTCTCTGTGAAAATACCGGAAGGCTTTGGGTTTCAATTACTTCTGGATGACTTTCTTTTGGTTACCCTGGATTGTGTATACTTCTAAACTGTAGAGAATTCTCATGGGCCAAGCTATGTTGTGAAAAAGGTTTGGGGTCAGAGAGATGGGTGATGATGACAGCTCTATCTTTAGCACTACCTTAGCCTTTCCTCATTGTCTTCATCATGCTAGCACCATAGGACACAGGATCTTTGCAGGCACAGTTGTAAGAACCCTGATAGCTGCTTTCAAACTCTTCCTACCATTTTACTGAGTGAATGAAAAAGAAACCAATGTGTAACACTGAATTTAGAGTGCTCAAAAAAGACATAGACAAGATTAAACCCTCAGAATACTGAGGTAGAGTTTCTTCTCATAGTGCACAAAATGAATTTAAAAATAATTAAAGATGAACTCTTAACAAGTATTCATTGTCCTTTGTCCTCCAACAGGATCATAACATCAGGAAGATGTCATGACTTGCAAGTGAATTGGATTTAAGTGAGGCAGGGCTGTGCAAAGTCACCAGCCTCACTGTCTCCTCCAGAGCCATCTGGGCCTAATGGTCAAATATAGAACAGGATGACTGGCTATGGCCTTCGATGGTCCTTAGTCTTAATCACTGAATGGGAGTGGCCTCAGTCAGACTGAGACCTGACAAACTTCTTAGCTTATTAACAAACATATCAACATATTAGGAGGCCATCTATGCTATACTTAGAGCATTGAACTTGAGGTCATGGGTCCTGAATTCAAATACTAGCTTCTCTCCTCTTTCCCCTCTCCTCTTCTTTCCCCTTTTCCTCTTCTCCCCCTCCTCCCCACTCTGTTTCTCTTCTCTCTCCCTTTTTCCCTCTCTTCCTCTCCCCTCTCTTTTTCTCTGTTTTCCCTCCCTTTCCTCTTTCCCTCTACTCCTCCCTCCCAATATACACTCACCCTTAGCATTAGATCTATGATTTCCTTTAGGTTCATGGAGGAATAAACTTTAGAAGTCATCTAGTCTAGTCATCTCCTTTTATGGGTAAAGAGGCAGCTAGGTGACCCAGTGGTTAGAGCACTGGATCTGGCATTGGGAAGACCTGAATTCATATCTAGCCTCACTTTACTAGTTATGTGACTCTGGGCAAATCACTTAACCCATTTGCCTCAGTTTCTTCAACTGTAAAATGGGGCTAATAATAGCATCTACCTCGAAGAGTTGTTGTAAGGTACAAATTAGATTTTTTTAAAGTGCTTAACACAGCGAATAGCACAGAGCAGGCTTTTTCCCTTCCAATCCCAAAGTCAAAAAAGTAGTAAATAGCAGAGGCCAGATCTGAGTCTAGATTTTTTTTCCTCTACATCCAGCATTATTTTTAATTTTCTGTCAGGACCTTGGGTTAACATCACATGATTCTGTATGCAAGGTGGATATTAGTATAAATAAGGTGGATTTTAGTGTGTGTAAAGTGAATTTTTGTTATTATTTCTTAGAGTTCAGTTTCCCAGGATCCATAGCCATAACAATCTCTTGTTCCTAGGTATTAGATGTGAGTTCCTACAATTATGGTTCAAAACATCTCCACCATGCTTTCAGAGTTATATGATGGTAAATAATATAAACATCCACTGCGGCTGTACAATGAGATACAGGGATGAGGTGATGCTGGCAATATGCCTTCTTTGTCTGATGTCCTATAAAGCAGGTGGTTATTGGTCAGTGAATGGGGAACCTTAGGGTTGAATGCACAAATGCTGTGTGTGTCTTGATCGGCCCCCATCAAGACTGGGGGTAATCTATGTTTGCCTCAACTGGCCCCCACTGAGGCTTGAAGGGATTTAGGCAAAGCACAAATTGTATCTATCTCAATTGACCCCCTTCTCATGGCCTCTGTGAGAAGGGAATGCTGTAGGAGTTGTGCTCCCATTATCAACAACCTCTTCTGAGAAAACTGGACTAAAGTGAGATTATTAACCCCTTCTTAGTGTCTTTTCTGTCTGACCAGATCAACAGTGAACCTGTTCTAGCAGACCTTCTATGTGCTATGTTTATCTGTCTTGCAGATTCCTATCTCAGTATACAGTAAGGACTAAGGGATGGCTATACCTATTCTGATTTTAGGAGAGACTTCATCTGAAATGAGGACAAGCACTGCCTTTTACCTAAAACTTGGAGGATTTTTGGGCCAAAGATGAAACTATTATCTAGTGGAGCCAGACAACCCTCCGGGGCAGAGACCTCAAACTCCCTGCCTGCTAATGCCACAGGGGCTTACATTGATCCGTTCTGGAGTGCAGCTGAACCAAATTAAAATGTAATTGGGAAATATTTAGCAAAATAAATAAAAATACAATACTACATAGATAATATTACACTTTAAAACTAAGTCAATAAGCTGCCCATAGAGATCCTTATGTATATATTAGTGGCCGTCATTTTCCACTTGAGTTTGATATCCCTGCTCCAGGGTCTAGGTCCCTTTAAGGTCCAAAGCTGTGATGCATGGAAAGCACTGAACATCTGTATTAATCAATTACTCAGTAAGCATTTGTTAAGTGCCTTCTAAGTGCCAGTACTAGGCTTGATCAAATAAAAAAAGACAGTCCTTGCCCTCAAGGAGTTTACATCATTCTATATCATCTTAAAATGTGCTACTTAATTTTAAAAAAAAGTCTGTTTTGAAAACTTGCTCTGTTATCTATGCTGGTGGCTTTGAACTCAGTCCAGCTCCAGTCTCACCATCCTTTTGGTTTTACTGACTTTATTTGGATCCGTCCTCTACCCATAATTAATTACTAATGTTGACCATCCCCTTCACCTTTCCTGCTCCTTGGAATTCTCTCTCTGTGTGTCTCTCTCTGTCTCTGTTTGTCTCTTCTTTTCCACTCTCCTCCCTTCCCCTTCTTTTATCTCTACATCTCTTCCTCTTCTACTCCTCCCAACCTGTCCTCTCTCTATGCCCAGATTTGATGGCTTGATATAAGTTTTACCACTGTTATGACTGATTGCTTAGTACTATATTCCCACTGATTTCTAGTATTTGTCCAAGTAGACTATCTCAACACCTGTATATTGGCCAAAACCTCCCTACCCAATCTTGAGTATTTATTGCTAAGAACTTCTGGACTTGAGTATAATCCTCACTTGACTTAAAGAGTTCTAGAAATATACCCCTTTTCCATTCCAATCGTTACAAGCCTATCTTGAGTATCAAACTGCAAAGAGTCCAAATTACCAGATATCTGAGGTGTGGAATAAAATAGAATATAATATCCACCTATTCAGTCTTTTGGGCTTACTCTGAGAGTCTCAAACTTCTTCCATTACAGGGGTAAAAAATGTTTTAGAATTGACATGCTATCCCAGGAGTACTTAAAGGTCTCTAGGACTTTAAAACCATCTAGGCTTGGGATTTTTACCTTTGGGAGTTCGTAGCTTAGAATCAAAGTTGGAAACCTTCACCCAAATGGTAGACTCCCTGAAAAACAAGATGGAACCAACAGAATTCAGCGATTCCACGAGGAACAAGAAATAGCAAAATAAAGTTAAGCATTACATTTTTGGACATGGCCAATATGGGGATTCTTTTAACTTGGCTGTACAGATTTGTTACAAGGGTTATGCTTTTGTTTGTGTTTTTCAATAGGGAGGAGGAGGTAGAAAAGACAATAATGCTTGTTAATTTGAAAAATAATTTTAGTATTATCTCTAGGGTTCCTTTGGATTCAAAGCTTTTTTTTTTTTAACTGACTAGAACAGATTCTTACTTTCTTTCATCTAGTCTGTTCATCTCAGGATGTTTGCAAACTGCCCTGGGATTGCCAGATAAGGTCAGCAGTGTTCCCATGTCATACCAGCTGACAAAATTTAGGGTTCCTTATGCATCCTACAGCTTTTCGGGAGTATACTGAGGATATTCCTGAGAGTTCTAGTATGAACCAAGTACACCTAGTTATTCAAATGTACTAGTTCCCCTTTAGTTGAGGGGGAAGAAAGGGAGACTTATAATGTGCTAAGACTACGTTTTAAGGGAAATTACAGCCAACAGTTTCAGTTCTAGTGGTATAATTCAAATAAATAAAACATGGCTATGAAATTGTATCTTGGAACACCGGTGCTGAGAAGCTAACATATATGATTGAGATCATACAGTTGTTCATTGTCTTTTTTTAAGTCTGGGGGGAAAGACTTGATGATTTCACTTTGAACATTTCCTTTTTTTTTCTGTATTTAGAAATACTAAGATAGTATTTTGAAACTTTTCTGTTTCTAAAAGCTTCCCATATCAAACCTTATGGAATAATAGACTTATCAGGTGGAGTAGCAAAGCAATCATGAGTTTCATCCCTGGAGGAGTAGTGGTTTATTACTCAGGTGGGTCAATTTAGTCCATATTCTAGAAATCAGGTCAGTTAAATATAGCTGTTGTTATTGTTCAGTTGTTTTCATTTATATCTCTTTTGTGACCTCATTTGGGTTTTTCTTGGCAAAGTTCATTTTACAGATGAGGAAACTGAGGCAAACAGGATTAATTGACTTGCCCAGAATTAATTGACAGTAAGTGTCTGAGGCCAGAATTAAACTTGGGAAGATGAATCTTCTGGATGTCAGGCCTGGGGATCTATACACTACACTACCTAATGGCCCTACATATAGTGGTAGGATCTCCAAAATGTTACCTAACCCAGATTCTCATAGATAAATCAGTTTCTTCTTTTCCTAAAGATTTTGGAAGTTCCTGTTCCTGAGACTGAGCCAGGATTGACCCATTATTTTCTATGGGAGCTGAGTATCTGCATTTTGACTAGCACAGATCACAAAATAATGAACACATATACTCATTGAATAGTCAGTATTTTATAGACTTTAAATCTCTATGACAGTATGAGATATACTTTTTATTCTTCTCCCATTATTTCTCTATTTTTAACCTTGTCTATATGGATTTTATGCTTTTTTGAATAACAGCATGAAAGTAAATATGTCTAGTTGAGTTTTCATGAAAAATACAATTTTTAAAAAATTCTGAACTCTTTGAAAAACTTTATTCTATTTATCTTTTACTGTGGTAGTCCTTTTATTCTATGTGTTCTGGGTTATAGTCTTTTGGGACTATTTTGGCAAAAAAGAAAGTAATAGACACTCAGTATGGGAGATAACTTTAACTATTTCCATTTTTTCCCCTGCCTATCAAGCTTCTTTCTTTTTTTAAAATTTTAATGGTTATTTATTTATTTTTAGTTTTTGACATTTATTTCCACAAAATTTTGACTTCCAAATTTTCTCCCTATCTCTCCCCTCCTCCCATAATGCCATGCAATCTGATTACCCCTTTCCTCAATATGCCCTCTCTTCTATCACACCCCACCCTTCCCTTATCCTCATCTTCTCTGTTTTCTTGTAGGGCAAGATAAATTTCTACACCCCATTATCTGTATTTCTTATTTCCCAGTTGTATGCAAAAACAATTCTCAACATTCATGTCTAATATTTTGAATTCCAACTTCTCTTCCCTCCTTCCTCTATAGTCTTATTCTATAATATATATAGTCTTCTACAGTCTTATTTTTTCTCCTTTTTTTTTGGGCATTTCCCCAGCCATTTATTTGACTTTTGAGTCCTTCGTCAATAGGAGGGTATACAGTGGGGACCTGTAAGTTCTCAGTTCCTCTAAGGTGGCACAATCAAGGCAGAGGAGTTTCCTCCTCTCCTGGCCTGTGCACTGGTCTGGGAGTAACCAAAAATTTTTCTGCCCAGAATCTGCATTCCCTCTCCACAACTGCCTCTAGCTCTGTCACACCCCAGGACTGTGCTCAGGGCTGAAATTCAGATTCCCCCAGGGGCTTTAGGCTGAAGACTCCACAAATGGATGCTGCTGCTGCCTCCTCTGCCAGGCCCCTGCCACCACCTGGAGCCAGGGCTAGGGAAGGACCCTGCTTCCTTGTCACCTAGGTGAAAAAGCCCTCTCACTGCCCTTTGAAGTGTTCTTTAGCACTTGTGTGTTGAGGGATCTGAGAACCCTCTCTGCTGGGGATTCCACCCCGAGGCCTGCTCTGGTCCTATTTCCTCCTCTCCCCCACATCATGTTCTGTGATGTTGGCTAAGGCTGGGCTGTGCTCTGCTCCGTGCCTTGTGCAATAGACCTTTCCTGTTGGCCTTCAGGTTACCTTGGGCTGGAAATTTCTTTCACTCTGTCATTCTGTGGCTTCTGCTGCTCTAGAATTTGTTGAGAGCCATTTTTTACAGGTATTTTATAGGCTGTGGAGGAAGTGCTAGAGTATGTGCATCCTCCTACTCTGCCATCTTGGCTCTGCTCCCTGTTCATTGTCTCTTAAAAATTGTTAACTTCTATTCCACTGAGGTTTTCCAACAGCTTTTATTGTATACCTGCCTTTACAATTTACTCTTGAATAATCCTTCTCAAGGCACTGGTCTTACCCACAATAGTGTTCTCTTCCATTACATAAGAATGCCACAGGCTTACTCCTTTCTTTTGTCATGTTATTGGATCTCATGGGCATAGTTGGAGTGCCAGATGTATTGTGACTTGCCTGTGGATTTCTGTGCCACTTGTTGTTGCATCCCACTTGGCTTCATGTTGAATTAATCCCATGTATTAAGCAAAGACTGCTAAGTTAATGATACTTGTAGTTCAGAAAGCAGATTTGATTTTCAGCCTTCAGTTCAGTAATTTGACAAGTAGGTGTTCAGTTACTTTAATTTTTGGAACCATTATTATAACACTCCTTGTTAGCTGAATTTTTGCTGACCTTTTAATCTACTAAAATGATAGGCTATCAAGGGATTCTTGAGAACATTCTACATTTAGAAGTTTTGTAAAGGAATTGGATGGAGGAGCGGGGTGGGGTGGTCTTTAATGTTTATTTGAAAACAAAATAAGTTTCTCTCTTTTCTCAAAAAAAAAAAAGCAAAAGAAAGAAAAAAGAAGTAGTTTAAGGCTACAAGGAAAGTCAGAGCTGGGTAGAGAGCATTAATAGCTCAGTGATTGGTAGGACCAAGTCCATTTATCTTATGAATCATTTGGCATTTCCTCCAGTCAGGCCTGAACAGATCACAAGGCTTTGAAATGAGTCAGTCACTTACCAGGGCTCTGCCTCCCTTGTCAGAAGCACTGCTTCTCAAGTCTTGATTCAGTCTGTGCTGGATTTACCATAAAGTCTGTCAGCTGATTGGCTTTGATTGTCAGATTAAATCAGACATGGTCTCATGTAATCACTCTTCCATTGAACCCCTTGTCTTTGAAGTCAGCTCTGTTGAGCTTTCAATGACATCTGTAAATCCAGAGCCCCAAATGTAAGAAAAGAACAAGAACTTTGCAAACAGATTTTTAAAAAATTTGCTTCTCTCTCATATTCTGTCTTTCTGTATATCTTTCTCTCTCTCTTTCCCTGTCTCCATCTGTCTCTATCTCTCTGCTTCTCTCTATCTGTCTGCCTGTCTCTGTCACACACACCTGAATGAGCACAGATGAACACCTAAGATTGTGTGGACTTCTTAAAATATGTCAATCTTCCAGATTATGTTAATGACATTTTCACATAGGTTCCTAGATACAGAGCTGGAAGGGACTTTAGCAGTAATCTCGTTGAAGCCTCTCATTTTATAGTTGAAGAAATGAAGACTTAGTGAGGGTAAGTGATTCACCTAAAGACACAAAGGTAGCCAGTGATGGATTCAGGATTTGAACCCACTGACTCTTTGGGTTTCCCCTGTCACATCTTTTTTTTTTTTTCAATTAGTCATTAGCAATTGGTTCAAAAGCAGGCGATCTTTAAACAAAGTCTAAAAGATGAAGATATTTGGCCTTTCTGTTGGCTATGACCAATGGGGTAAAAAAATGTTGAATGAGATTTCTTTCCCCTCTTGTCTGGTAGTGACAGAGAAACTGAAGTCACTAGTGTGTTTTAAAAGTCTTTCACAATAATATTTGCATTTTTCCCATTCAGGATCAAATGCAGTGATTAGGGCAACGAGGTGATACACTGGACTTGGAAGCAGGAAGACTCATCTTACTGAGTTTAAAACTGGCCTCATACACTTCCTTACTATGTGACCCTGGGCAAGTCATTTAGCCCTATTTGCCTCAATTTCCTCATCTATAAAATGAACTGGAGAAGTAAATGGTAAACCATTCCAGCATCTTTGTCAAGAAAAACTCAAATGTGATCATGAAGAGTAGGACACAACTGAAAGAACTAAACAACGAAAAATGACTAGAAAAAAAAGAGATAAAATTATCTTTTACGGTTCTGAAATGTCAGATAACTCTACCTTCGGTAGTTAGAATACATGAGAAATAAACGTTCCTGTGTTGATAAGACCAGGTAGGAGCATGAAGCATGGCTACTCCAGTGTGATACAAAGCAGGCAAGGAAGACGAGGGAGATAGTTAAGTACAATAGTAACTTTTACTCTGAAACATTCTGGATTTACATAGCTAAGCTTTTAACATATCCTATCCTATCATAGCTTAGCTCTAGGTACTAATAAACACTCAGAAATGAAAAGTTCTCATCATTAACGTTCTTGGTACTACAAAATAGTTCAACCTCAGAAATTAATATGATTTTTTATCAGTAGAAATATTATTAAAATATTATCAAATTATTAAAAATATTTTAAAAAGTAGAAATATTAAAATATTATTAAAATGTTATTAAATTAAAATATTATCCCAAAAAGAGGAATTAAAATCTGTTTTGCCACTGTACCCTAAGGACCATGGGACTCTACCATCTGACTTGTAGCTGAAACCTACTATGTGTGTTTCTCCCATTAGGATGTAAAAATTCTGAGAGCAAAGACTCTCACTTTTCTATTTGTATCTTCAGCACTTAGCACATAGCTTGCTATATAGCAAAAATTTAATAACTCCTTCCTTCCTTCCCTCTCTCCTTTTTGCCTTTTTAGTGACCAGACCCAGACCTCTACCTTTTTTATCCATCATCCCTAGACTATGCCACTGTTATCTCCTAATAGGATGTGAGCTCCTTGAGGGCAAGAGTATAGTAAACAATCAATAAAGACCTGCTCAATATACTTTCTCTCTCTCTCTCTCTCTCTCTCTCTCTCTCTCTCTCTCTCTCTCTCTCTCTCTCTCTCTCTCTCAATCAATTCTGGGACATAATAATTGGGAATCCTGCTCCCAATAAGACTAGTAAGTAATCATAATATATGTAAAGGTAGGCTTATGCAAAAATCACAGTTTTGGGGAAAAACACATTTTGGGAGAGCATTGTGTATGTTACACCCTCCCTCCACCTCCTAGCCTAGGACAAGTAAGCCAAGATTAAGGGCTACAAGGAGCCACCAAAAAGGATGGAAGCTTTAGTGAGAAAGGTCAAATATAACATGATTAGTTTCTCTGACATTCCCCATATTTTCCCTCTTGATTCACTTAATACTGACCTTCAGGTCAAAATCTCCATCACAACCTCTGGTTTTCTTCTTTATCTTAGTCCTTTAGGGCTTGGTGCTAGGAAGAAGCAATTGTACTAATTTGGTTGGTTTCCGACTTTATAGCTAGATCCAGATTCATTCTTTTTCTCAGGATAGGGTTTCTCTTCCCCTACCTGGTTGCCTAAGCAGTAGAACACGATAGCCATCCCCTAGGAAAGCTTCATCAGAAGAAGGCTGTAGAGTAGGCAATTAGCCTGTGCTGTTCCTCAGGAGAAGTAAGATTCTGTCCTAAGTCAAACTATAGTTGAAAGCTGTCTCAGATATGATGAGTTGGTTCCTTTCTTTCAGGTAGATTTCTGCAGCTTTCTGTAGTGTCTGCTTGCCCTGAGAAATGGCAAGCACACAATCATCTAACTTATGTTTTTGTGCCCTGGGGAAAGTGACATCCAGTCAAATTAAATCAGGCATTTACTACATTTATTATTATGTGCCAAACGCTATGGTAAATGCTAGGGATACAAAGAAAAAGGCCACTTCACCCTCCCCTCCCCTCCCCTCCCCAAGGAGTCCATATTCCAATGAGGGAGATGACATGCTAACAAACATATACATAAAGCAGATATAGAGGGTAAATTGGGAGTAATATCAGAGGAAAGGCACCAACATTAAGAGGGATTGAGGAAAATTTCTTAAAGAAGAGGGGATATGAATTACAACTCAAAGGAAGTTAGGGAATCTAAGATGAAAGGGTGAGGATGTAGAGCATTCCAGACATAGGGGACAGTCAATGAAAAGGAATAGAGCTGGGGAATGGAGGGTTTTATGAGAAAAAGCAAGTCAGTGTCACTGGTCATAGAATTTGTGGAAGAAAGCAAAGTATAAGAGGTCTGAAAAAATAGGAATTGACTAGGTTGTGGAGATCTCTACAAGCCAAATAAAGGACTTTTGCCCTTTATTAGAAGTAATGGACAATAATTAGATTGAGTAACATGATGAGACCAATACTTTAGAAGGATCCCATTGGCAAGCTAACGGAGGATGGAATTTAATGGAGACTTGAGGCAGGGTGACCAACCAAGTTAGTTCATTAAAATTACAATAGACCAAGGCTATTGTAATAGTCCAAGCAAGAAGTGATTTTGTACCAGGGTAGAAACAGTGTAAAAAGAGAGAGGGGAGGATATATGATAGATTTTGTAATGGTGGAATCAAGAGGACTTAACAACACATTGGATATAGGTGAGAGAGTGAAAAGTTGAAGATGATATGTAGGTTGTGAATCTTGAGGACTGGTGATGCCTTTGGGAGGAATAGCGTTGTTCAGAAGAAGACAGGGTTTTGAGAGAAAGATAATGAATTGTTTTGGACGTATTGAGTTTTAGATGTTATAACAATAGGTTATAATAATAGCATTCATATAGAGCTTACTCTGTGCTGGGCACTGTACTGTTGATGTCCATTCTTTACGTTTGAAAAGGACTGATGACATCATGGGGTGACATCTCAACTTGAGCATGAATTGTTTAAGTGAGACAGAGTTGCACAGTCATCAGCCTCACTGTCTCTTCCAGAGTCATCCAAGTCTAGTGACAAGACAAGTTAGGATCACTGTCCATGGTCTTGGCATCTTTGATGTCTGACCAAGTTCTAAGCCCTTCACAGCACCTTCATGGCCATTGGAACAAATTGTTCTCATCTCCATCATTCCATCAGAGGAAGTCTTCACATGTTTGAGGTAGACATCCCCCCTAACTCACCGACGGGCTTGAGCATACATATTAGAGTATTTGTGTGTATATGTGTATATATGCTCTATCATACACAGTTGTATATATACACACATAACATTTTCAATATATTTGGTTTCCTTCGTAAACCTTTGTATTTTATTTTATGCATTTAAAAATGTTTTTTTCCCAAAAGTGTCCTAAGGTTTCCCTAGACTCTTGTAGGAATCCATAACACAAAAACAGGTAAGGACCCATGCTCAACGCAAATACATTTTCCCCAGTTGCTAATTCCATCCCTCACCAACAAACCCCATTTCCTATATTTAAAGTCAAGGTCTACAAACTCAGATCTCATTTTGTGATATGACTGTAATGATTTGAATTCTGAAACCCACTGTTCTCTTCTGACAAGTCTTCTTATATCTTAGATCAGTATAACTGACAAAAACAATATCACATCTGTGTTTTTAGGAGTTTGGTTCTCCAGCTCCTCACTCAAGATTTTATAATGATATGCCTGCTACAATATATATATACATATATATATATGCACACATACACACCTGTATGTATGTGTACACATGTACTCGTGTATATATGCATACATACATGAGAGAAATCATTATTTTACTATTATATTAATAACCAATTATTAAATTGCAACCCCAGGATTTTCCCCTTTATTTTCTGATTAAGGCCCAGCTCCTATAAAAAGTCAGTCTCTGAAGGACATAACTGATTGGTGAGATTGCCCCTCAGCTTCAAGGAAACATGCTATTCAACCTGGGGTGAAACCCCACCCAACTAGGAGACGTAACTTCTGTTTATAGGATAAACAGAATCCAGTCTGGGTTAATTCTTACCTTCTCCTTGTACCCCTCCATTAGAGTTTAGGGTGACCCAACTCATGAAGGAGAAAACAGCTGGAGTGGTCTGGATGGTGATGGATTCCTCTGTGCAGATTGATAGAGGCAGCTGAATCTCATGATCAATCCACTTTTCAGCAGGAAGAGCTGAAGACTTTTAGCCAAGTCCTCATTAGCTGTCCACCAGTTAGGGCTGATTTTCACTTGTCAGGTGAATTCCACTTTATAAAGGTAATTAAGGCATTCGATGTGTCCCTTGGTTGTCTTTGGTTACTGAGAGAAACTGCTGACCATTGATTTATTGATTGTCAGTTAGCCTAATTAATAAATTGATTATTAATTACCCAAACTCTTTCTCAGGGTTTTTAAATTGTCATGTACATATCTGCTCTATAGACTCATACATACATACATAAGTATGTATGTATTACAAGTATATGGATTCCATGTTAAGAACCCCTGGCCTAAAGTCTTGTAGATCTAATCAGAAGAGCTTAAACTGAAAAGGACAGGGACATAGCAATGAAAACAATGCAATATGGGAGGAAAATATGTTAGATTTAGAGTTAGAAAATTCAAATTCAAATCCTGGCTCTGCTACTTAGTAGCTGTATGATATAATAGCCAATGATGTAGTGTCCTTGGGTCTTAGTTCTCCTCATTTGTATGACTGCAGGTTTAGACTGGATGGTTTCTGAAGTCCCTTCCAGGTCTAGAGCTCTGAGTCTCTGAAGTCCTATAAAACAGTGAGGGAGCTGGTCTAGATGACATCTAAGAATTCATCCATTTCTAACTATATGATCTTATGAATGAATAACCTCATCAAACTAAAGTGAGTGGGGTTTTCTGAAGCAAAAATTAACCAGGAATGTGGGCTACCTCTTGGTGCTTTGGTACCAAGTGAATGCTGGGCATGGCTCCATTCAGTTTTCCTGAAAATTTGAACCAACCTTCTGGCAATCCTCTTACATGACACTTTGTATAAATAGCTGTAGTTCGTCTTATAGGATCCTAGATTTCAATCTAGAAGGGACATCAGCAACCATCTATTCCAATGTCTTCCTGCCTTCCCACTAGGTGGCTTGGTAGACAGAGTTTAGGAGTTGGAGTCACGAAGACCTGAGTTTAAATACTGACATATATTTACTAGCTGTGTGACCCTGAGCTAATTACTTATCCTGTCTGTGCTTCAGTTTCTTCAACTCTGAAATGTGGAGAATGATAGCACTCATCTTTCAGGGTTGTAGTGTGGATCAAATGGTCAAAGGATTAAAATGTAAAGCACTTGCTTTCTCTGTGCCTTAGTTTTCTCATCTGTAAAATGGGACTAATAATAAACACCTACCTTCTGGGATTGTTGGGAAGATCAAATGAATAATAATTGTCAAGTTCGCAGCAGAGTGCCAGGCATATTAAGTGCTATATAAATGTTAACTATTAATAGCTGTTCTTATTAAAGGAGCTGTACAAAGGCTATTACTGTTGTGTTTTTTGTGATGATAATGATGATTATTTTTTAGCTCAGGAAACTGAGACCCAGGGAGGTTCAATGACTTCCCCAAGATTGGGATTTGAACTCAAGTTCAACTCCAAATCCAACACTTTTTAAAGAATTATACCATGTTGAGAAAGAGGTTCTGGTTACCGTAGTTACCAGGTGCCCATGAAGCAGAGTTGCACCTACCTATCTAATGTTAGCACAGGCAAGAAGAAGCTAATGAGGGTGTTTACAAAGCGCTTTGCAAATGTCAGTTGCTATTTAAAGGCAAGTATTTGGGCACATTAAAATTTTCATCAGCATTGATAATGGTCTGTTTAAGCCCTAACCTCCCTCCCCTTCCTTCCTTCAAGAGATGAATGCAGATACGTAATCAAGGAATTGCAGCTGTAGACAGACCTCAAGGTATCCAGAGGTGTTGGATTTTGCATATATACATTTTCATCTTGTCTCATCACTTGTCAGAGGTTCTAAAAGGAATCCTGTTTTGTCTTTGGTGGTGGTGGTAGTGGTGGGGGCAGCAAGTTTCTCTTCTCAAGCTGTTGCCAAAACAAACTAAAGATTGTTAACATTTTTTGCATGTAGCAACTGGAGAGACTCAAAGCAGATAGTTTGGTGCTTCTAATTAGTCTACAAATGGCAACATTACATAAAAGATCAATATTTTTATCTGCAGTTGAAGAATTCCCTTACTTAATGCAAATGGAGAAAGACTGGGATGGAGACATAAAAGACCTGGATATTTTTATGGAGAGGGTACTAAACCAAAACCTTCTTGTGAAACATTTCTTGTTTCATTACTACATTCTGGTGGTACATTGGGTTTGTTGAACATAGCTGTTTCAGGGAAATTTCTTTGGCAAGATGAATGGATTATGATGGAAGTCTTTCAGAATTATTATTTTTTTCCATTTCAAGGTGAAATTTCCTGTGTTTTTGCTTCATGGGGCTATTCCCCCTAATACTCATTATTCCAGTAACTCTTGACTCTTCCTTTTCTCTTGGCTTCATTTTTAAAATAATTTAAACATTTTTACCCTTTCAGATTTATTGATGTGATATTTTTGTATATTTTTTCCTTTCCTTTTGGATGAAGCTAATGGTGTATTTTGTTTTGTATTATGTACAGTTAGAGATAACTTCTCTTTGTAAATGGTCTCTTGTAACAAAGTAAAACATTTAAGTAAAGCTAATAATATTGTAACCTCATATGAAAGAACATGAGATATTTCACACTGATAGGACCTCACTACTTTATTTAAAAAAATAGCAGAAATATATTTTCTCTCCTTCCCACTCCCACTCCATTATTTTTTTTAAGTAAATAGGGAAGCAAGACAAAAATCTTGTGGTGGCTACACACACAGATATACACAGATACATTCATGTGTGTATATATATAAAAACATATATATGTTATTCACTCATTTCAGTCATATACAACTCTTTATAACCCCATTTGGGGTTTTCTTGGCAAAGATATTGGAGTGGTTTTCCATTTTCTTCTCCAGTTCATTTTATAAATGAGTAAACTAAGGAAACTAGGGTTAAGTGACTTACCCGGGTCATACAACTAGTAAGTGTCTAAGGCTGAATTTGAACTCAAGTCTTCCTGACTCCAGGCCTGGCATTCTATCCTTTGAGCCATCTGGCTTCTTTGTGTATATGTATGTGTACATTTACATGTGCATATATATGCATACACATATGTATTATGTATATATCTTAGGCTTCATGAAACCCTACATCCATCACTACTCTCTAATGGATTTCATATTTCATCATTAAACCTCTGTAATCATGGATGGCCATTATATTGATTATAGTTCTTAGAGCTTTCAAAACTGTTTATTTTTATAATGTTATTATTGTGTACATTCTTACTATTGTATACATTAGTGTACAAAAGCAGGGAATCACCTTCTAAACCTAACACATAGTAGTAACAACACTGAACAACAGAGCAGGTAATTGTAAAGGAATACCACGCAGTTGTTTTATAACCAGTAGGTTGATTGACAATCAGGATCCTAACAGGCTAGAATGATGAGCCTAATCTAATAAAATGAAATTTAATATGGACCGAGGCAAAGTCCTACACTTGGGTTCCAAAAATCAGCCTCAGAAGTCTAAGATTGGAGAGGAGTGGCTAGACAAAAGGTTGTGTGAAGATCTGGAGATTTTGATTGACTTCATGCTCAATATCGCTAAATCAATATCACTTAAGACTTGATAGCCTTAAGAAAACTAATTCACTCAGACTATATGAGTGGAAGTATAGTATTCCAGATGAGAGACATGATGGTCCTGCTACCTGCTGTCACGATCAGATTGCCCTGAGTATTATATTCCATTCTGGGTATTGAATTCTAGGGAGGCTATTGAGAAACTGAAAAGAGTTAAGACCAGTGGGACTAGGATGTGATAGGATTCTAAACTATGGCATATGGTGTGTATATGTGTATGTATATATGTATGTGTGTGTATTTTATACATATATATATATATATATATATATATATATATAATCTTGGAGAAGAGGAGACTTAGAGATGTGAGAGGAGCATTATAGATACCTTTAGGTATTTGAAGGACTGTCATGTGGGAGAGTTTTAGACTTGTTCTGTCTGGTCTCAGGGGGCAGAAATAGGAGCAGTTTGTAGAAGTTGGAGAGAAGTAGATTTTTGGCTTAATATGAAAAGCAACTTTTAATAACTAAAGCTGTTCAAAAAATTGAATGGATTGGTTCAAAAACTTCTGGAATTTCTATCACTGGAGATCTTATAGCAGAGCCTGGATAAACACTTATCATGGATGTTACAGGATGGATTCCTCTTTAGGCAGAGATCAGATTAAATGGTCTCTAAAGTCCATTTCAACTCCAAGGTTCCATGGTTTTATATATTTAGGACAACACTGGGTAACAGGAATTACTCTGGATCTGCAAGTCAGAAGATCTGGCACTTATTACCTGTGCCATCTTGAGTAAGTGACTTCCATTCTCTAGGCTTCAGTTTCCTTGTATACAAAATGAAGGTGTTAGATCACATGGTTTCCAAGGTCTCTCTCATCTCCTGAATCCTTTAAGCCTATGTTTTATAATATTTCCTGGAAAGAGTCAAGTGCTGAAAGTTTGCAGACCTGAATTCTAGGCTTGTCCTGCAACTATTATGTAGCCTTAGACAAATTCAATGCAGTGTTCCAGAACCCTTCTCTGTGAAATTGATGAGGTTATTTGGAAAAGTCTCCTGAAAAGTAGAAAGTGATAAAAAGCATAGCATCACAGCCAGAGTTATCTTTGGGGTATAGTAATGGGATTATGGTCAGCTTTGGAGATCTCCACTACAATTGCAGGAGGGTAGAAAATAGGTTCAGATTCATTCTATAATCTTGGGTGACACTACTACCTGGGTTTCTTGCCTTGCCCAGCTTTGATCTCTGATCTCTCTCTCACCCCATCCTGCCTACTAAGATACCGAATTTTGGTTACATCCTCCAATTTAGCCTGATGCTTCAGACGCTGACCTTATTCTTTGGTTTAATGATAACTACTTGCTCCCTAAAAAAAGGAAAAGGAAAATTAGACTCAAATCCCTGGAAATGTTAGAAAAGGTTAGCACTAAATGGGGTGATGTTTTAATCATTTCATGCTTCCGTGATGATGGAGTAGAGTTCAAGTATGACAAAGTCAGATTGACATGAATCTATATAGGGTTTTTTCATCTAACTCCACTGTTCAACTCTTCATTTATCCTTCGTATTAGGGAAAGATATTTTCCCCTTCCAGACTGATGTGAAATAGGCTACCTAAAACAGAACTGGCCTTTTCCCCCTTGCTTTGTTAGGATTCCCCTGCCAAGATGTACCCTCCCTTTTTATTCCTCTATTGTTACTGTAGGAGACACTCTATTTTCTAGAGCTAAGGGCCAATGAGCAAGCTGTGCCCTGAGCTTGGCACAAAAACAATCCTTTGTGCCCACCCTTTGGATGAACACAGCCATAGCAAAATCCCAGAATTGTTTCACAGTAGCAACAAGTAGTCCTTGAGGTTGGACATGTACCTGCAGAAACCACGTTCTGGTCAGGAAGCCTTGCTATGGATCAAACTTGTGTCACTGTTGTTACCCCTCACTGTCAGGGCTATAGTTCACTGCATAGTTCCTAGTATACGTATTGAGATTTGCCCACACTAAAGCCAGTCTACTACTAGAGGAGGCCATTGCATAATGTATCTTACATGTAAATATAATGTAGACCACATGTACATAATGTAATTATGTACATTATTACATTAGATTAATGTATCTAATTAGATACATTGGAACACGTATCTAATTTCCCTCCTCTAACATAATAAAGAAAGTTTTTTTGCTTATGACCATTGTTATCTCTTTGTTTTTTTTCCCTTTATTTTATTCTTCAGAGTTAACTATGGTTTTGATAACCTGTGTGAGCTCTTTGGTATTTTTAGAGTCCATGGCAGCTGCAAAACCTCAGTTATTCTTTGGCCATTTGTTTTCAGAGATGATAGCTTAAATTTGTTGGTCGTCCAAACTCAGACCTTCTGTGGGACTTCACCAATATTTAAATATTTGTTTAAAAGGCTTTAATTTCTAGCTGCTGCTATGCTAACCCAAAATGAGCTTATTAAATATGTTAATTAAGCACAGTAGATAATAATTTCAAGAACTCCAGAGTCATAGTCTCCATGGATGGACCCTGTTGTAGATAACTAAGAGCTCTTTTGATGTTGCAGGGCAATTGGATCTTACTTCCTGTGCTGGTTCCCTACATGTTTCTTGTCAGAGAGTAGACATGTACTTGTACAGGCGAATGAACACTTACAGGACAGAGTGATTTAAGGGTGTTTGGAAGAGGTTACCAATGCAAGGAGATTCATTCATTCATGAGTCGCCATCATTCCTGGTTCACTTAATTTTGTTGTTAGCTGCTGGGTTTCTTTAGAAAAGATTTCCTCTCTGGTTTCAGATGCATGAGAATACATTTTCTACCTTTGCTGACTGTATCACAGTTTGCCTGGCAGCTGGTCTATTGTAAGTCCAGGAGAGACTGGATAAATTTAGCCCTGATTAAAAACTGAATCATTGAGCTGAGAGATAGTTTAAAGTACAATGGCTCAGCACAACTGTTTTCCCTCCCCACTAAATCTCTTCTCCTCCTCACCCTAGTAAATAGCTTTTCTTTCAAGCTCTGATGCGAAACAGAAAATTTTGGAGGAGAATTTATTAGTGGGCTGTGAACTCAAACAATTATATGCTCACCAAAGAAAGTTGGTGGGCTTTGTGATGCCCTTTTTGTGCTGTCCCTGAATCAACAGCTGGGAAGCTACTGATAGAAAGGCTGACTTCAGAGCCCACAAGGAAGAGGGAGGAGTGCCTTTCTCTTTGTTAAACTGTCAGGCTTGGTGGAGAGATTTGTAGAAGGAGCTCCCACAGCAGAATGCCCTGCAAAGGCAAGGAGCAGCAGTATTCAGTGAAAAGAATACACAGTACCATGGTGTGGTGTGATGCAGTATAGCGAGTTCCAGTTTTAGAGCCAGAGGGTCTGAGTTCATGTCCTTCCTTTATCACTTTATTAACTACGTAGACTTGGCAAAGTAATTTCACCATTCTGAGTCTCAGTTTCCTCATCTGTAAAATGAGGGGTAGAACAATATTACCTTGAAGGTCCTTTCCAGGAAGAAATACACACACACACACACACACACACACACACACACACACACACACACACACTTTTCAGAGCTAGAGGGCCTCACAACCCTTGAGAATCAGTGGCGCATTAGAAATTAACAAAAGACGTGTGCCTTCCTACAAAACAAATCTCACCCAATCAAACTTCTCTTAATGGGCCAGCCCATTAAAGGGTGGAGAAGATCTTCACCTGTCATTAACATAATTAACTTTACAATATTGATTTGGCTCTTTTCCACTTTAAGGTTTACAAAGTGCTTTCCTTGGTAGCTCTGCACTCATATATGTGATGGGGGTAGGGTGGGGATGAGGCTGCTCTCAGGTTTCAAAGTACTTCATGAAGATACACTCCTGAGAACTGTAGCCAATAATTCTCAAATTATCTCTCCTTGATCTATTTTTTGGTTAGTTATTTTTCCTATGATATTTATTTCACACTTTTTTCTATTGTTTTGCAGTTTTTTAAATATTATTGTTGCTGTTGGTTTTTTTTTTTTTTTTTGATGTCTCTTGGGGTCATTAGTTTCCATTTGGAATGGAATTCTGTTTTTCTGATTTTCAAGGAGTTATTTTCTGAAGAGAGATTCAAACTCAGCTCACCTGACTCAAGGCCAATACTCTTCCTACAATGCCAAGCAATTTCTTTTTCTCTAGCTGTTCCTCTTTCACTAGACCCTTATTATTTTCTCAGTCCTGTAATATAGATATTTCCAAAGGTTGTGCCCTTGGTTCTCTTTATTTCTTTTCTGTGCATTACCTACTGAATCTCTCATTTAGTCTTCAGTCTTTCAGGTGTCATCTCTGAGCAAATTTCTGACCTTACTTATGAACTGTACATCAGAAGCACCGTTTTTATTAGTGGCATATAACTATTCCCTCAGCATCTCCTCTCAGTCAATAAATATTTATTAAGTACTTACTGTGTGCCAAGTCCTGTGCTAAGCTCTGGAGATACAAGTACAAGCAAAAAGGAAGACATTTCATACCCTGGTGTCCCAATAGGGGAAGACAATACAGCAAAGGGAAGTTGAAAAACTGGGACATATAGGTGAGAAGTATTTGAAGTAATTCCAAGTAGAAGAGGGATTAAATTTCTTTTGCTTGGCCTTGTCTTGCAGAGCAGGAGTAATGGGTAGAAGTGTCATTGAAAGCAGATTTGGCTTGATGGAAGGAAACCCTGTCTAATAATTAGAGCTTTCGGAATGAATTCTGTTGCTTTGGGTTCCCCTTTCATGAAAATATTGAACAAATTGAACAAATATTGAACAAAATTGAACAAATATTGAACAAAAATTGAACAAATTGAACAAAATATTGAACAATTGAACAAAGGCTACATGACTCAGTGTATGGTCAAGAGGATTCTTCTACAGTACAGTTGTGACCAGTTGTCTTTTGAGGTTGCTCCTAGCTCTGGGATTGTGATTCTATTAAATGTGACTTGGTCTAGTAACATACTAAGGTGAAATGAAAGCTTTCTGGTCTTGGGATCAGGAAATCTGTGTAACTAACTTAGCTCTCTAATCTTGGGCAGGTAACGTCTCATATAGTTTTCCACATCTCTAAGCTAACAGCAGCTCCCTAACCGTGTTGTTGTTAGGATCAAATGAGATTTTTTATATATACATATATAGATACACATACATATATAGATAGATCTATAGATATACATACATAGATAGATATAGATAGTTTTGCAAACTTTAAAGTGATATATAAATGCCATTATAATGATTGCTATTACCACTATTATTGGTGCTTCTTAACCTTAAAGCACCATATGGATGTAATTTACTTTGAGTGTCAGAGCTGAGATTTGAACTTGGGCCATTTGACTCCAAGTTTCATGCTTCTTGTATTATACCATAGTGCCTCAAATGTACTAAAATTTACTATGTCTGAAGGCTGACTGGTTATGTGCCCAGGTCACTCAAGGACACGGGTTGTGGTAGTCGATGAAACATTGACATGATAAATAAATAAAGTGGCCAAGAAGAGGAAATCAGTGGATGGGAGGAATCCTGCCACACTAGACTCTTACTTGGGTTGGGATGCTAATTTACATTTTCTCAGTCCTGAAGTAGTAAGACTGTATCTCCTTTCCTGATAAAGACAACCTCTACCTTTCCTACATGCTTTCTTAGCAATTTATCCAGGAATCCAGGAATTGCCTTCTTTAGCTTCTTTGTAGGAATAGATACCTCGGGGAAAGGCAATTACAACACCAGATAATAAAAAGAGCATTCATGGGATTCTTTGGCTTAAACAGCCTCCATTCCAGGTCACTTTCTATTTCCCTCCCCTGCAACAAGGAGGATGCTTTTGATCAAGAGTCAGTACATGTGCTAAACTAGTCTTCAGGGAGGCTTGGCTCTGTTATAGAGATAAATGGCCACTTCCTTTTCAGTTTTTACTTGGTCTGATGAAACCCCACTAGCTCAAGAAAGATTAGGTCAGTTGGAGGTGGCGGGGACAGGTTGGAAAATATGAAGAAAAGGCACTCTGTGTTTAATACACAAACCACTTATTGTCTTTTTCAAGGGCAAGTAGTTACTCCTGTTTTAATAATGCTTATTGTTTTTGATGTTCACAGTCAAATTTCACAGGGTCCATGATGGGAAAGTACAGACTGGTCCTGTCATTGGATGGCAGAACTATACTTAGCAGTTTTTGCCTCATAGATCAAGCATGATGCTTGGAACCTACAGTTACCTTTATTATCTTAACTAATGTTTCATAACTAATTATGCTAAGTAGGGGCTACCTTTGATTATTTATATTCTACCAAAGGACTGCAAGTGTTATAAGTACCCTCTAAATTTGGTGCCCTGGAAAAAAACTCTGGTTGCCCTACTGTAGAGTCTGCCTTACATATAGAATTAAGTCCCATCTCTGTCACTAGTTAATGATTCTTTGCCAGTTTTATTCCTTTAAGGAGACTGTAGGATAGGCCTGCACAACCTGGGGACTCATGAACTTTGGGTGGCCCATGAAAAATGTAGAGAATGTTTTCCTCTACATTTTTCACAGGTTTGCCAAAATCCTTTAAGGGGTGTCAGGTTGTACAGGCCTACTCTAGGGCAATCACTTAAAGGGAGGCAGGAGGTTATCTGTTCATTGCTTTGGCTTCAAATCTACCCTTTAGAATCTATGAGACCTAACAGGTTGAAAGAAGGAAAAAAGGAAGGGGAAGGGAGTCTGACTTACTTGGTAGCTGACTTCTCAAATTTATTGTTCACTATATAGGCGTGAAGGAGGGGGCTACCTGAGTTGGGAGCCTGGGAAATATATTTTGTCTGTTCCTACATCTAGGTTTGCACATAGCAATAAGAAAAAAAAACAAATTCCATTGAATTTGTTGGAGGTTCAAATTTCTGACAAATGTTAACCTTCTGCCAACAGCCTTCAGATTCTAAAGATTCTATCTCTAAAGGTAGAATTAACTGACAAACATCTTCTCTTTTATTCAGTAAGCATTTCTTAAATCCCTCCCTACTCCACCAGGTCTTGGGGAAACAAAGTCAAATCTGAAAATAATTCCTGCCCTCAAAGAACTTACATCTTAACAAGTGGAAAGAATATGAATATAGATAAGGCATAGATTTATATAATTGTTATAAGGTATAGATAAACATTATTCACAGGAGTCCAGCCTCTTACACATATTGGTTATGTGATCCTGGGCAATCCACTTAACCTCTCAATGACAACAGACAGTTCTCAAAGGCTATAAGTTGTAGAAGGGTTGCTGATTCACATATAGATGCTTAAGAAATAAAAATTTCCTCTGCCCATGAAAAAATTGCAGGGTAATTTCTGGGGACTTTTGTCCAGAACTTCATACACTGGGGAGAGTGTATTGATGAATCAGCAGGCAAGTACAGAGGCTTACAAAATGCTACCAGAAACCTTTCATGGCTGCTGAGTTTGAAATGTGAAATTAAGAAAAGGGAACTGAGATTTGGTCAAAATCAATGTTCGTAGAATTCCTAGATACCTTTAAATAGAACACTCATTAAAGTGCTTATATGTGAAGCCCTCTTCCAAAATAACCTAAAATAGAGGATAAGGTGGAAATAGTAAAAAAAAAAAATGTAAAGATGTATGCTCATTTCTAAATAATGGGGGCAGATGTGTGTCGTCATATTAATGCATTACTACCCATAGGGGCAATTAACATTTATAAGCCTGGCATCATCCAGGTGTTTGCTTTTTAATCTCTACACCCATGAAATGTCACATTAACAACCAGCAAAACCAGCTGGTTTGAGTTCTATCTTATTTTATATCTCCAGCTGACCTCAGTTGGATGTGTTAGCAAGAAATTGAAGGTCAAGGGATGAGGGACACAAGAGAGATAAAAAAAGCATGACATTCTAAATGGGACCTGGGTTCTCTTCAGAGGAGATGTTTAGTCTTTGAATAAGTAACCACTGCCAACTCTAGCTAGCTGTATTACTACAGAGCAACAGCAGAGGTATGTACCCAATCACATTTCCTCTGGTAGTGTTTAGAGGGTTTCATTTGCATTGTAGTTTCATAAACTGTAAAACTGGGAATTGTGTATTGTTTCAACTTATTTGAAAAAGCAAAGCCCTGATTGAAGTCCTGTAGCTGGCTGCTGTCAGATTAAAATGTTTTAGACCTGTGATTAAGAGATTTCACATACAAACACATACCTCAAAGCTTGTGGTCTTTTCTCCGCATTCAGGCCAGAAAGCTATTAACACTGAATTTTATTGTTCTGTCTTGGGATGACTCATAAAAGGAATACAAAGAAAGGTGGGAATGGAAGCTAAGACAGGTTATCAATTAATATTTTTAATGTACCCCATGATGTTTTCTGGTCTCCTACCTTGGAAAGACCCGACATTAGCTTGATGACAATTAAGTAAATGACTAACACTCACCGAAATCCTATTGTGACCTTAGCATTATTCTTAATTCTATGGAAGATTCAAGTAACTTTTTTTTCTATTAATGAACCACATGCAAAAAAGCAACCTGAATTGTTTTTCATCTTTAAAGAAATAGAGAATATATTTAGCTTGACTGCTTTTAAAAATTTTGAATTTTATTTAATAAATTGACCATAATATGGAACTGAAATCCCTCTCCTCTTTCTTCCCCCTTCATATGTATATTAGTTATTTAAATAAATTTGAGACTGATGAGAATAGATAAGGAAGAAAACAATACACAGAAACAGAAGGGGAGGAAGAAATGGAAGAAAGAAGGAAGGAAATTTTACATCTTGAGGTTTGAAAAAAAGAGGGCTGGTAAGAGGTAGAGGGAATAGATTAAGGACTGGAAAGAGTTGTACTTTGCTGTTGACATACGTGCCTGTTGGTTTCTACAGTTAAATACTCTCCTTAGCTTCTAGTCTTTTGTTCTTTTTTTTGTATTTTTTTGTTATGGACTTTAACATGGTCATCATCATGGTCATTATCATCATTGCTTCTTGTCCATAGACTTTAGAAATGTTGATTAGGGGCAGCTAGGTGGTGCAGTGGATAGAGCACCAGTGCAGGAGTCAGGAGGATCTGAGTTCAAATGTCACCTCAGACACTTAACACTCACTAGCTGTGTGACCTTGGGTAAGTCACTTCACCCCAATTGCCTCCTCTTGGGTCATCTCCAGTCATCCTGATGAACATCTGATCACTGGATTCAGATGGCTCTAGAGGAGAAGTGAGGCTGGTGACCTGCACAGCTCTCCCTCACTCCAAACAAAGTCAAGTGCAAATCATGTCATTATTTCTCTGATGGCATGGTCTTCTTCAGCAATGAAGGAGGAACACACACACACACAGAAATGTTGATTAACTCATTATGTTTCACAGCTCTTCAACTCTCTGATCCTTACTATTTTAGAAGCTACATTCTTAATAGACTTGCCAAAACACTTTGCTACAATAGAAATTGTTTGGGGTAAGTAGTAACAATGATGGCGATAAAAAACTAATTTTTGATTGGTAATAGTTGATATTTATAAAGTACTTTAAGGTTTTCAAAGGGTTTTTCATATATTATCTCATTTGATTCTTACAATAACCTGTGGGGAGAGTGCTAGAGAATGAGTAGCCTCATTTTACAGATGAATAAACTGAGATTCAGAGGATAAGTGATTTATCCACAGTTCTATGATTAAATGTGTGAAAAAGGATTCAAATGCATGTCTTCCTTACTCCAAGTCCATAGCCCTACTCACTACACCACCTGTTCCTTTAAATACGGTGTGGGCTGCAGTTAGCAGTTGCACTGAATGGTGAGGGGGTACAGAATAAGGAATATAAGATAAGATTCTAACCCACAAGGATTTTCCGGAATATTTTGTAGAGACATAAAATCCCAGAGTTGAAAGCTGCCTCAAAGGTCATCTAGTTCAAAACTCGTAATACAAAGGAAAGATTGCTGAATTTGTAGTCAAAACATGAGTTAAAATGCAAACTTTGCCTCATTACTAGTGTGACCTTGACTAAGTCACTTAACTTCACAGGGACTTGGTTTCCTTCTTTTGTGATTCTCAGTTCATGATACTATTAACCATTATGTAAAACATACATCCTATCCACTGTACATCCCCAACAAGTGATCAGTATGATGTTGCTTGAAACAAATAATAGGGAGCTCACTACTCTTTCTGTAACATAATAAATTTATGAATTAGGACATACATACTCAAAGCATTTAATGAGATAGAGAATTGTGTATTTGTGTATACATACATATGAATGTGTATATGTATGCTATTGAAATATTATATAATATACTCAAGTGGATCTGTGGTCTTGTCTATAAGGATATGGATCATAATGCATCCATGCTGGCCCATCTTGTGTGACTCTTGCCCATGTCCTCCCATAAATTCAGGAGAGGGGGTCCTGCAAAGTGTCAGAGGTCTTGTTTTTTTTTTTTGACATGGTGAACATAATGTTGTAGCACATGGGCTATCTGTCAGTCAGGAGATGAAGGAGACTAGAGTGATGGGGTTTATTACATTGAATATTGGTAGAGTCCTACTGAAGAATAATAGGGCCTAGTATGGTGTAGGGAAGCTAGGTTTAAGTCCAATATTGACTCTACATCTTGGGCAAGTCATTCAACCTCTCTGGGCTTCACTTTCCTCATGTATAAAAATGAGGTGGTTGGATTAAAGTGCCTCTAAGATCTCTTCCTGGTTTAAATCTATGATCTTATAATACCATAAATATAATGGGGGCAAATCACGAAGGACTTTGGAAGTCAAGTGGATGAATCTACTCTACAAAGAAATAGGTAATAAGAAGCCATTGCTAGTGTTCCAGTAAGGAAGTGAATTGAAGAAAATAGCCGCCTAGCTATCCAACTTTATTTCTCCCTACTCCCCTATTTTAACAATTTGTTTCTCAATTGAAGCCTTAGAAAGATTAATTTGGCAGAGATTATGTATGGGATGGATTGAAGTGTTAAGAAACTGGGAATAAGACTAGTTAGCAAACAGTTGAAGTAGTTCAGATGTGAGTCGATGAGTCCCTGGATAGCATAGTGATGCTGGAAATGGAAAAAGGAAGAATCAGGAAAAACACTGGAGAAAAGAATAAAGGAGAAACTTACTAACTATGAGAGGTAAAGTTATTCCAAATTATGGGAAATTGGGAAGAATCACTAGTTTGGAATAGTGGGAAGATGATAAATGATATATAAAATATACTGAATTTGGAGTGACAAGAGTAAGTTGGAAATGTCAAACCAGCACTGAATGAAGAATCTGAAACTCCAAGTGTACATTTTAAGTCATTGACAAAGAAAGAAAACAATGAGAGAATGGCTTCTTCAAAGAAACAGCTATAGAAAGAGGACATATAAAGCATGGCACAATGGAGAGAACTCTGGATTTGGAGTCAGACGATGTAGGCTCAGATCCTCTGATACTACCTGTATGACCATGGGCACATCACTTACCCTCTCAGTGTCCAGGAAATTCTTTTTAGGTATATGTGGTATAGTGGAGCAAATGTTGGACTTGGGTTCAAATTCTACTTCAGATCTTATTAGTTAGGTGACCTTGGTAAGTCACTTAATAAAGGTTCTGGGCCTTAGTTTCTTAATCTGTAAGAAAAAAAATTTGGAATAAATGCCTTTTTAAATACAGATTCTTTGATTCTATAAAGGACCAAGGATTGAGTCTTGGAGAATTTTCATTTAGAGCAGGGATGATTAATCTTCTCTTGTCCCAGATCCCTTGGATAATCTGGTAAAGCTTCATTTAAAAATTACATACGCACATTATATATACACATATACATACACACATAAATTCACAAACTTAAAGTTAAAAACCCCTTAATTAGAGGCTGAAAGAGAAAAGGTAGCCAGAAAAAGACATGGAAGATGTATGAAAGTCAATGAAGATTTATGAAGTGCCAACAAAATACACTAGGGACTGTACAAGAAGTATAAAATATGGTTGCTGCCCACCCAGAATTTACACTCTCATTAGGGATAACACACACAGATGGCACAGTTAAATAACAATACAAAGCAGGTGGTTTGCTTTTTTTTTTTTTAGACACTTTTGTTCACTTGAGGTAGTGGCATATTTTAGACCATTGAGCAGAAAAGTTATGTGATTTGTTGCAAGCCTAAATATTGTTGTGGAAAAGCATTTCCTGGTCATATTACCTTCCACTTAGTGCCATTTCTGCTTGCTCCTAGAAAGCTGTTCACATTCATTCTCATACTATAGAACCAATCCTTAAAAAATAGACATCACATCCTAGGGTATGGACAACATGATACTGTACAGGGAAAAAAACTCTGGATTTAGAGTCAGGCAGCCCCTCTCTGACACTAACTTGATATGTGACCTCTTTCTGTCTGAGAATTATCTCATTTGTGAAAATTATCTCTTTTTTAAAGTGAGGGAGTTGGATTTGAGCTCTAAGATCCCTGTTAGCTTTAAGAAAAATGTAATTTATAGAAGACAAGGAAAGAAAAAAATGTTTTAGAAAAGAGGGAGGGTTTCTCAATAGTGTTAAATGCTGCTAGGATACTCTATACAAATGACCTCAAGAGGGATATGAGGGCTGTATTAATCATGAGTATCCAAGGGTCAGTATCCAGAGGGGACATTCCTTTCCCACCAGAGTAGTTTGATCTATTTCCTGTGTCTCATGACCATATTATTGCCGTTCCTATCGGTTTCCAAGAAACTATTTATTCTTAGGGTCTATGTTGTAGGGAAGGGCAGCTAGGTGGCACCATAGTGCATACAGTGCCAGGTCTGGAGTCAGGAAGATTCATCTTCTTCAGTTCAAATCTGACCATAGACTCACTGTGTAAGCCTGGGCAAGTCACTTGACCCTGTTGGCCTCAGTTTCTTAATCTGTAAAATGAGCTAGTGAAGGAAATTGCAAACCACTCCAATATCTTCGCCAAGAAAAACCCAAATGAGGTCATGAAGAATTGGGCATGACTAAAAATGACTGAATAACAATATGGAGGATTCCAGGATAAAAACACAAAATCTAAAATAAAGACAAGTATTCACCAGCTACTGCCCCACCCAAGGAAACTCTCTTCCTCTCCTTTCCCTTTCTTTTGTGTCCTTCTTGAGCTCTTCAAAACTCCATTTCTTTCTAGAATACTTCCTCTAACTTTCTAATTTTCTCTGCAAGACACCAAATATCTTGGGAATATCTCCAAAGATGGTTATTCCTTTTAAACCCCTCATACATGGAGCTAAGAGGATGGCTTCTTGCTCCTGACTTACAACTCTGAGACTTTGCCTCTGCCATCATCACTAAGCAACAATCCCTTCTCTTCTAAAATTCCTTTCATCATGTTCAGATCCTTGTTGCTGCATCCATGGACATACAGGTCAATGCTCCTCCTCTCCAGTAATTTTAAGTACACCATCTTCTGTATCTTGACCCAAACATCTTTGAATTACCTTAACCTTTGAAGTTCTCAATCCCCATTCCATCCACTAAACAGAGGAGTGATTGAATACCTTAGACCTCTACCATTAACTAAATTTGCCCCACATTCTAGAATGCCTTTTGATTGCTCTGATGAGTATGAAGAAAATAGATTTGAATCTGGCTAGACTGACATCACTGATGACCTTTAATAGTTCACCAATGAGGCCAAGGTTAAACTTGAAAGTTCTATTTTATATCCAGAAATGTGGATACACACAAATTCACACCATACCCTCTCCCCCTTACTCTCTTACATACAAGGTTAAAGAAGAACAAGGTGGTAGTCTAGTTAGGCATCATTATTCACCAGCAAACTGCCTTGCAACAGAGTACATATAGTTTTAAATGAATCAAAAAGAATTGGTTCAATCCAGGTAGAGAAGTCATATTTCAGTGTAAACCCAGAGTAACAAGGAGCAAATGTGGTAATGAAGTCCAGGTCAGAAAATACTGAAAGACTGTCACAGGTGGGATTCTCATGAGACATGAGAATCTCATGAATGTTAACGCTCCATGAAGTTGAGCTCAAGGGTGGGGTAGAAGGCCATTGACATGGGTAAAGAATCAAGATAAGAAGACTGAGTAATCAGAGGGGTAGGAGGAGAAACAGGAGAGAACAGTGTTATGGAAACCTAGAGAAGAAGTAGTCACAAAAGAAGAAAAGACAAAAGCAAAAAGGGAAAGTTCCATCCAGGTTGATGATTGCTTAAACAGATCAGTGAGCCAGACAAAGTTCTAACTCTCATGATTATAGGCAATCCAGGGCAGCAGTGCCTTTCACTTGCAATGGACTTCCACTATACTTAAGTTCAGCTTAAGATTTGCTTGAAATCAGCCTACCTCATCGTGCTACTGGGACTTGGTGAATTTATCCATGATCTATGCCCTTCCCAACTTTTCTTCTTTAATGTTTAGTGAACCATCATCACTTACACTCTTTGGATTTTTATATTGTTTGTACTGTATTGCATTGTTATTTTTTGTACTTTTGTGATGGATTTTTCCAGGTAAAAATAAGTAGAGTTTTACTACATTTTAAATAATGTTTGATATAGAGAGGTGAGTAAGAAATGGAAGCAGCAGCTCTCACATTTTTTTTTTCAGTGTGCTACAGAGCAGAGAAGACAGTCTCTTCTTAGTGGCAGAGAAAGTAGTAGTGGGGAAAGGAGGAGTGAGAGGGGAGAGATTTCTTCCCTAGTCTGTAGGCTTTGGGCCTACCAAATTCCACACATGTTCAGCATAAATAACTCCATGAAATAACATGAGGAAAAGACAAAAATAAACTCCTAAGTCCAATTTCCTAGACTTTAAAAGAAAAAATCATGAGCCTACGTTAATCTCTCTGATAAGACAAAGGAGGCTTCTCTAGTATCTTACACTTTTGACATGAAAGTCAGTCCAATGAACAAATTGTATGTGCAAGCATCCACACTGGGGAAAAATGCCAAGATAGATGACAGGAGTCATCTTGGTCATTTCAGCAAGTTTGTCACAGTTATAAAAAGTGAATAAAATGGATTAACTTTTTGAACATATTAACTTTTTAATTTCACATTATTAAGTTGTAATCAAAAAGACCTTCTTCAACTTGTTCAGGGATCCTTGGATATTTACTTCTCTTGAAAATATGGCAGCTACTCCAGAGTCAGCTAATGCAACTATTTTTCCAGTGGCCTGCAGGTATTATACATTTTTACTCTTTACCAAGAAGGATATGAAATACATGAATCTTGAAACTCTAAAGGTTTACTTAGTGTAATATCCAGAAATGGATATTATGGTGTCTTAAACAAGCATTTTTTAAGTGTTCAATCAAGTACTAATCTGAAACTTCCAATCCCACGTGGCTTCCTAAAGATGAGAGGTGGCATGATACAGTAGAAAGAGCACTGAATGTGGAGTCAATGGATTGGGTTCAAATTCCATCTCTGCTACGTACTACATGTAAAACTTTGCTCAAATTCCTTCACCTCTCTAGGCCTCAGTTTCTTTATCTGTAAAATGATAACATTGAACCAAATAACTTCTAAGGTCCCTTCCAGATTTAAATCTATGACTTTATGACTTTACACTTTTCACTTGTGGTTGGACAAGGGTGGGAAAAAGAATTTATTCTTCAACATGATGTGTAGTAGAAAGAACCCTGGACTTAGTATCAAAAACCTGAGTTAGAATCTCACTTTTAACCATTGATAGATGTATGACTTTGGATAAACCTTGCTTGAACATAATTTCCCCATCTGTAAAATGAAGGGCTTAGACTAGATAATAACTGACCCCATCATCCTCCTACTCAATAAATTCCAGCAACTTCCTATTTCCTCCAGGATCAAAAATAGAATACTGTTTGTCTTTCAAAAGCTTTCATAACCTGGTCCCTTCTACCTTTTCAATCTTCTTATATCTTATTCCCTGACAAATACTCTTTGATTCAGTGATGCTGGCCTCCTGACTGTTCCATGAAACACTCTCCCTCCTCTGTTCCAACCATGACCTCCTTGACTTCCTTTAAATCTTGACTAAAATCCCACTTTCTACAGGAAGCCTTCCCTAACCCCTTTTAATTCCAGTGCTTTCCTTTTAATTATTTTCTATTTGTCATGTATTAACTTGCTTTGCACATAGTTGTTTGCATGTTGTCTCTCCTGTTAGATTGTGATTAAGATTACAGGGAAGTGTGTGTGTGTGTGTGCACGCATGTTTTATATCTGTATTTCTTAGCACAGTGCCTGGCATCATAGAAGGTATTTAATGAATGTTTATTGAATGGATGAATAGCATGACTCCTTTCAATGCTAAATTTATTAATCTTTAATTTCGAGTAAATATTTTCATCTCTCTAAACCTCAGTTTCTGCTTTTGTAAAATGGGTTGTTGGGAGGATCAAATGAAATATTGTATAAGAATCATTTATAATATAAATGTAAACTAGTTGTATTTTCTTCTTTGTGTACTATGACTCTTGATTAAAGTGTTTCACCTTTGGCTTTGTTATTTCACTAAGTCTTTGAAAGTTAGGCAGCATGGCGTGGTAGACACCTTACTGGATTTGGAGTCAGGGCAACCTGAATCTATATTCCATTTCAGATATTGGTTTTGTGATGGTGGGAAATTAACCTCTCTCTACCTCAGTTTCTTCATGGAGGAGTTGAACTTAATGGTCTTTATAATTCCTTTTAGGTCTAAATCTGATATTTTAATCAATGTGCCACTTATACTCATTACCCCAGAACACATGATCATATACTGGGGACGTTGTTTGTCCTGGCTGTATTACCTTTAGCTAACCCCGTAACAGGTGAAACAAGTAGGTACACTGTAGGTATAAATTGAGGTTCTCATTTTATTCTCTGGAGTGGAAAAATAAATGCGTCAGAAGGAGAAAAAATAGCACACAGTTGACTTATATAATCAGACATTTTGAATTAACCTTTCTTTTATGGGAGCAATATAGGTCATGATATAATGAAGTACAGTTTTGGACGTCATGCAGTATTTCCCAGGGCGTAGATACAAAATCATAGAATGTTAGAAGACAGAAAGGTCTTTAGAGATGATCTGTATTTCCTCATTTTAAATACAAAGACAATGATCTCCATAAAGGTAAAGTGACTTCTCCAAAGTCACAAAGCTAGTTAACAGAAGAGTCAAGATTAGAACCCCAGAACTCCTAACTCCTAATGAAGTACTATTTTCATTACTCCACAGTTTCCAAGTATCAATCTGACTTTTTTTTCTAAAAGGCATGTCCATGTTTCTCCTTTCACACCTATACAAAAGGCAATTTCAGTGACTTTTTGTTTGACCAACACAGGAGCCCAGCACAAAGGCAATCTGGCATGGTGAGCAAAAAGGTAACTTCAGAACCAGGACAACATAGATTTAAATACTATCTCTAACATATCCTGGTTGTCTGACCCTGGGCTTAATCTTTCAGTTTTCTTGACAATCTCTACTGCAAGTTGCAGAGAAGACAGCAGTATTTGTTGCTAGAGGAAGTTTTGTCATTTGACAATTCCCTAAATCAGGAAAATCACAAGTCCATACTCTATTTCCTATCCCCAGAATAGAGGGGATCCATGTGTCTCCCAGGTATCTTATCATTTGCTTTGGATTTCAGATTTCAGCTGTGTGATGGAGTCCTATTTCATGGAACCTGGTAAATGAGCATTGGCAATATGGTAAAAAAAATCTTTTCCCACCATATTGGGGTAGGGAGGAAGTCAAGAGAATTAGGTTCAATGTTAGGTTGTCAAAACCTTTATAAAAACATTTATTTGATGGATACTGTCACATCTATGAGTTGTTTTTCTTTTTCACTATTTATGAGTTGGTTTAAATAATTTTTAAAATTTTTACACAACAATTTTCAATGCTGTTGTAACCCACCCACATATTTCTTCCCTGGGCTCAATCATCATGAGGTGTGCATACCAGAATAATGCAGTTGCCTACATGGCTGTTTTAGGCAAGTGCTGGTGGGTGGAAAGAGCAACAGAATAATTAATTTTCAGCTTTATTGGATGCATCAAATGATTCATTTTTTTAAAAGATAAACCTTTTATGATTTTCATAAAAAATACTCCATTATGATTCCTTAGAGCTTACTTACTATTAGTCACAAAGTTAAAATGGAATTGAATACGATTGAGAGAGGGAGAGAGAGGAGAGATTCTAAATGAAGGAAGCAGGGAAGAAAATATGCTTTTAGGTGAGTTTGGAAGAGAGATAAGATCAAGGAGACAACCTAGATGCAACAGAGATTGCCAAATTCTGTGAGAAGATGGGTGTTTAATGAGCAGAATTTTAAGACAGGAAGAGGTTGTTAGAGAGGAACTCCATAGCTAAAGTTACAATTTATGAAGAAAAGAACTCTGTTCTCCTTTCAAGTATGTATTAGTTGCGCAATACCTGTCATACTGTTGGCAGTATAATAGGTTTATGGAATCTAGAAATTAAATTCTGAAAATGGAGTAAAGAGAACTAATGGAACCCTAAATCATAGGGGACTTTGAGACTAAGCCAAATTACAAGGAGCCTTCAGGGAAGTCTAGAAGGATTCACATAACAATGGAAGCAAAAGCTAAAGGACAAAGAATCTGAAGGAAAATGCAGAAATTTATGCCATGTAGGACAGGCATAATGAGTGTGATGCCAGCAAAATTTCCCTAACAACTTATGGTGGACTGTTTTAGTAGGTAGAGACATACCCATCTCATAATGTCTTCAAGAAGGGGCTATATTACAACTTGACAATGAAATTGACAATAAAAGATTGTTTATCATGAGAGATCTAGCTAACTTCTGAAGTATCTTCCAGCTATGAGTTTCTGTAATTCTTGTCTTTGACTCCAAACTCAGTTCTCTTTCTGATATATTACAGAGTCAATCAGGAAAATAAAGAATGAGTAAATTCTGAGTTTGGATTAGGGAGAATTGTATCAAGGGTTCTAGTTTTAATTCTTTCCTAAACAATTGAAAATACAATTATGTGTATGAAGTCTTTATGGCAGCTCTCTTTGTGGTGGCCAAGAACTGAAAATCAAGGGGATGCCCATCAATTGTGGAAAGGCTGAACAAGTTGTGGTATATGAATGTAATGGAATACTGTTGTACTATAAGAAATGATGAAGAGGAAGACTTCAAAGAGGCCTGGAAGGACTTATACGAAATGATGCTGAGTGAAAGGAGCAGAACCAGGAGAACTTTGTATATAGCAATAACCATAGTGTATGAGGAATTTTTCTGGTAGACTTAGTCCTTCACAGCAATGCAAGGACCTAAAAAATTCCCAATGGACTCTTGAAGCAAAAATGCCTTCCACATCCAGAGAAAGAACTATGGAAGTGAATTGCAGAATGAAGCAGCCCATTTTCTCTTACGTTTTGTTCTGTTTTGTGGTTTCTCCCATTCATTTTATTTCTTCTATGCAACATGTCAAGGTGAAAATGTAGTTAATAAAAATGTATGTGTAGAACCTTTTTAAGATTCCATGCCATCTCAGGGAAGGAGGGGGAGGGAGGGGAGAAAGAGGGGAAAGGAGGGAGAAAAATCTAAGATCTATGGAAGTGATTGTAGAAAACTGAAAACAAATAAAGTAATTCAGAAAAAGAAAAAAAAATACAATCATGTATATGTACATGTTCACTAAAAGTCTTGGCACTGGAATTTTTTTCATTTACTTAAGAATTTTTTTTTTATCTAGGAGCTCTCCAACAATATAAGGAAAGTCACTAGATTTTCAAGACAGATTTTAAAATCAAAATAAATTTTGAATGACCTTATTTGTATTCAAGTAAATGCCAGGGAACATTTTTAAGAATGAAAAGGGGATTTCAAAATTAGTTGCAAGGAATTATGATTCTAAAAAGCTTGAGAATCATTGTTCGTTAAGGTTCTTGAGGACAAGGAATGTGAACACTATGTGCTCATAGGTGATTTTGGATGTGGATGGCATTTTTCTATGCAATGTAAAAATCTACAAGTAAGTGTTTTTTTTTCCTTATCTTTGTATTCTGTCCTTAAGAAGATTATATCCTGAAAGACTAGGTATAAACTGCTAAAAATAAACGGGATCAAAACAACAGTGCCAGGTACCAAAGAAATTACTTTTCTGGATCCTAAAAGTTTGGATGGGTTTTTTGGTATGTGGTCTGTTCTTTCTTTTGTTCTCCCTCTAAATGAGAGGAATGGACCAAGAAGAGAGAGTGGGTAGTGAATAAGCAGTAGAGACACTGGAAATAGAGGTGTAGAATAGTCCAACACACTCTCTTAGAATCAGAGATCTAGAAAGGACTTTTAAGGCCATCCCTTCATTTTAAATTAAATATTTTGTTGGGACTTTAAGAACTCGTATGAAAACTCATTTCACCGATGTGGAAGAGTGACGCTTTTGTAAGTTACTTAGTCTTAGAGTTATGAGAGGCAATGAAACTTTAGACTTCTCAGAATCTCACAGCTAGTGTGTGCAAGAGACTGGAACTGAAAATCCAGATCTTTGTGACTCCAAGGCCATCCCTCCATCTACTATGGAATTCTAGATTTTTATAATTAAAATGGATCTGAGAGGTCATCTTGTTCCACTTATATTCTCCTAAAAATCCTTAACATGACATAACCAACAACTGGTTAAAGTGTTAGCAAGATTGCCAAATTTTACAAGAGGGTGGACGCTTAATGAGCAGAGTTTTGAGAGAAGAAAAGTATGATAGAGACAGAGGTATGCTCATAAATATTTAATGATTGTCTCTCTGAACAAAAAAGCAAACTGTAGTCATGGTTAACTTTGAATTTATTCTGCATTATTACAATTTTTCTCCATCATTTTCAGAACTCAAGACAATTAACAAAACTAAAATCAATCCCTAATTTGTAGTGGACGTTGATTTCCAAAATATAAATGTTTATGCTCAAAGTTTAACAATCTTCTCTTGGGAGCCGGTTCAAGCTGGCTCCACCACATCACTAGATAGAAACTCTACTCCTGAAGTTGAAATTCAGAAGTAGAAAGGGACCCTGAACCACTACATAGATATATTTTGGGCTCTGTTTGAGTACCCCTAATGATTGAGGAATAGTGCCTACCAAGGTAACCTATTTTACTTTTTACTATGCTAAGAGGGCATGTTTTCTTTTTCTTCCATTCATTTTATTGATGAAACTACATCACAGAGAGATGATGTAACTTAGTTCAATCAGCATGATGTTGGTTCAGCAGAGAAAAGAGCCCTGTTCTCCTTGATTCCCAGCTCAGATGAGTGTTCTTTCTGATAAATCACACTGTCTCCTGGGGAAACCCAATTATGTATGTTAGATTGTACTTAGTATGTTTCAGCTTTCATACAAATCTAACCAAGGTAAAATAACATCTCAGAGGTCATGTATACAATTTGTTAGTTACATCATTGATTCTTGGCAAGATGAGTGATTCCTGGAATCCATTGCTAGAATATGACACAACATGCATATGAAGCAGCTAATGAATTTGACCTTATGGCAGGCAGAAAGACTCTGAAGGAGTTGGTTACCAGAATAGCCACATGCTTTAGGGAATTCACAGAAACTGTTAAGAAAAGATTCAGAGTTTAAAAACATCTGAAAATTTAGGCAGCCCTTTGCTAACTGCTAGCAGCACCTACTCCTTTACTCAGTTCATGTAAAGATCTTTAAATTAGGTCATGACTGAGTCATTTGAGTTCCTTTCCCTAGTATTATGTGTTCTTCTGAGGGAAATTGTGATGTCAAAAGATTGATGATGGTGTATGCCTTTGACCTCTTGATAAAAGAAGTAAGGGAGTGGGGATAAGGAATATGATACACATTTTCAGAAATGGGCAATGTATTGATTCATTTTACCAGTATATATGTATTTGTTCCAAGGGATGGCTTTTATTCAGGGGCAGTAGGTTAATGAGTAGTAATAGGTATGCAAAAAATAGTATAAAAAACATTTTAACGCACAGAAGAAGTGCAGAAGGTGATACAAACAAATTGAATGTTTTTGCTACCCTATTAAATTATACACGTGTGTGTATACCTACACAGATATAATTTTACAAACTAAATCCATTAGCAAGCACTTATTAATAATTTGCCAGGTGCCAGGCACTGTGCTAAACACTGGGGATACAAAGATAAAAGCAAAAGAAATTGTCCTCAAGGAGTATACATTCCAGTGCAGACCATATACAACAGAAATAAATAAAAGGTAACCGTGGTTGGGAAGGCACTAGTTGCTGAGAGTAAACAAGAAAGATTCCATACCAAAGGGAATGCCTTTGACAAGTTATTCAAGGGGAACAGCTAAGTGGCACAGTGGATAAAATGGAGGGCCTGGAGTCAGAAAAATCTCATTTCCCTGAGTTCAAATCTAGCCTCATACATTTACTGTGTGATCCTGGGCAAGTCATTTAATGTGGATTGCCTCAGTTTCCTCATCTGTAAAATGAGCTGTTGAAGGAAATGGCAAATCACTCCAGTATCTTTGCCAAGAAAATCCCAGTTGGGGTCATGAAGTGTTGGACTGACTCAAATGACTAAATAAAAAATGGAATTCAAGACAGAGTATTCAAGGCATAAGAGCAGCCATTGAATTATCTTATGTGAGACAGTTAACAAAACAGTAATCCAAGTGTTTGTCAATTTCCAAAGTGTAAATGATCATGCCGAAAATTTAAAAGACTCTTGCAAACTCAGATGAGTTGGCTCTAACAGGTATATCTATAGTGTAGGGATCGTGGAGAGAAGTAATACGAGAAAACCAAAAAGGTAAGAAGTAGCCATGTTAGGGAGATCTTTTAATGCCAAACAGATGTTTTTACTGGGCCCTTGAAGTGGGGAGTCACTGGAATATGTTGAGTAGGGAAGTGGCATGGTCAGATCCGCTGTTTAAGAAAATCACTTTGGCAACCATAGAAGGAAGGCACGAAGTAGGAAGAAATTTGTGGCAAGGACACCAGTTAGGATCTATTTTAATAGTTCTTCAGTCACACAATGAGTGGAGAAAAGGGAATGTATAAAAGAGATAATGTGTATTAATAAAAAGATCGGACAATTGATTAGATAGGTTGAATAAACTGAGGGAACAAGGGTAATAAATACCAGAGTTTCAAACTTGACTGACTCTAGAAGAGTAGTTACCCTCAACTGTAATTAAAAAGCTCACAAAATTCAGTTTTTTATATATTTCTTGTTTTCTTTTATTTTGAAATCTTTTCCTTTGTTAAGTTTAAAATTTAACAAAACACACAAAATGTCATTTCTACGAACAGAATTAATGAAAAAGAAATGATTCAATTGAGGAATAGCCCTTTCACTTTCAACTTGGAATAAGAACCAAAATAAGTGGTTCCTAAGGTGATTGTAGGTGATGCTGAGGCAGAGATTTTTTTTTTTAATGCTCAGACCATAAGAAAAACCAGTTTTACAATTAAACAATATAGTACAATTATGGAACTAGAAAATAATGGATACTAGAACATAAGACAAAAATGCGGATTGATCTCTGAAGAGGAGCACATGCACAGATATGTAGAAGACTCTAATATATAGAACTGGCTCAATACTTGGCAGTTTAACTTGAGCAAAGACCTCTCTCATTGTCTAGTACCTTACATTGTCAGGTGATGTTCAGAATCTTTCTAAGATAAATCAAAGAAAGTGCTGTGCTTTATGATCAAAGCAGAATTGTAGTAACTCAAAAGAAATCTGAGATGTAAAAATTTAGTTACATCTGCACTCCAAATGTTAACATGGACAGTTTGCACCTGGTCTGTGATAGAGCCTTCCAAACTCATATTGTGTCTGATCAGTCACAGTCAGATGCATTGTACCTTGACCCCCATGTGGTGATAACATCCTAGTCCTCTTCAAGAGTGAAGGACAGGAACCAACTGGAGATGGTTCAGTGTCAGATTTTTTTCCCCAGTACATTGATAAGCTTTAGTGATTTTTTAATTTTCTCTCTTTTTTAAAAAAAATCATAAAAGGGACAATTTCTGAGAGGGAGAGGAGGAGAAACGCATGGAAAATCTAGGTGATATGAAAACAAATGATACCAGTGAAATCTATTTTTTAAAAACTGTTCATTGCTATGGGTGGTCAGCTGGTTAGTGTGAAACAAATCAAGATTATCAAACATATTGCACCAAGAGAAATCTTCCATATATCTGAAGACTTTGGCTGAAAGTAAGCTTACTCTTTCAGGTGTAGATTGAGTTAATTAGCCTCTGATGTCTCCTCCAACTCTTAAGTGTCACAATTATGACTTTCAGGCTTTAACAAATAGTCATTAAGAATTTTGAGGGAAGTGTAGGAAGTCCCTGGAAATGACCCAGTTAGCCTATTAGTAAGACTAATCTTGAAAATCATTCTCATTTAGTCCCTTGCCCCAGTCAGGAGTTAGGGCAGATTATGTTTCTTCTTCTAAAAAAATACTGCTTTGTTTTCAAATTCACTATTTTTTTTTTTTTTTGGAGAACACGAATATTGGGAAAAACTTTATTGTAGGTGCAGTGAGACAGCTGGACAGTTTTTAGATGATTCCAATTTTGTTGGCAACATCCAAAGCATCATAGTCTGGAGCAAGACGAACATAAGCTTTCTTCTCTCCATCGGGCCGGATCAGTGTTTTGACCTTGGCCACGTCGATGTCGTACAGCTTCTTTACTGCCTGCTTGATCTGATGCTTGTTGGCCTTGATGTCCACGATGAAAACTAAGGTGTTGTTGTCCTCAATCTTCTTCATAGCAGACTCAGTGGTCAGGGGGAACTTAATGATGGCATAGTGATCAAGCTTGTTTCTCCGAGGGGCACTTTTCCGAGGGTATTTGGGCTGCCTTCTTAGTCTCAGTGTCTTGGGTCGCCGGAAGGTGGGGGATGTTCGGATCTTCTTCTTTTTGTGGCTATGGACACCCTTCAACACCGCCTTCTTGGCCTTCAAGGCCTTGGATTTGGCTTCTGTCTTGGGGGGGACAACAGCTTCCTTCTTTGCTTTCGGCACCATCTTGGGGGAAAAGCTCAAATTCACTATTTCTAATTTTGCCAGACTTCTTTCCAGTCTATGTATGTTTCATCATTAGCTTTGGCTATTGTCATTTTTATTTTGACTTTTTTTTCAAACTTGCCCCTTTTGCCCAGTTATCCATAATAGACATGAACACAATGGATAGTGACAGTTTAAAACCCCTTAAGTATATAAATGAATATAAATTATATGGTGTATATTTTGCAGAAACATATCAATGATCAATTGACTTTACACCCTATGTTATTTGTGCTAATACAATCAGGAAGGCAAAAGGGAACTGACCTATGGCACAACCAGACAGTAGCTACTGCCAATATTGAGCCATGATGAGGACAATAACACCCCTCCCTAGAGGGTGCTAATAGTCAACCCATCAAGGCAGAACTCCTTCACACATCTGGGCTACTGTTTCTCAATTAGTACAGAGAACTCAACCCTGCAGGTCTGTGCTAAGACCAACAGAAGGTACCAGGTGAAACATCTGTGGGGCAAGACAGTGGAACTCTGGGAAGCCAAGACACTCAGGATGACTTTCCCTATATAAGATTTTCCTTATTTTTGCAAATGATGCAATGGACTGTGCTGTAAGCTACTAGAAGTCTTAAAGTTCAGCATACAGCAAAGGGTTTGGGCAACCAAATGGCAAAAGATGGCATCTTTAACCCATACCTTCTGAGCATGGTTCAGGGTCACAGTTCTCTGACATTATACTTCCTGGTAGCAAAATTCAGCATAAGCTTTCAGTTAAATATGGCTACAGAAATTCTTTGTAGGGGTGTAAGCTTTTCCCAGTGTCAACTAGGGTGCTACCTCAATTGTAGGGAGGAAGCAGAACTCAAAGAATACTGGAAATGGGTTCAGAAAATCTGGCTTTGTATACTAAATCTGCTATTATCTTTTTTTTCAACCTGAAGTAAGTCACTTCCCTAGTCTTGGCCCTCGGTTGCTTTACCTATAAAATAAGGTTAAGCAAGATGATCTTTAAAGTTCCTTATAGCTCTACGCATGGTCAGCAAAGTGGCAGAGTAGAATGCCAGACCTAGAACCAGGAAGATTCATTTTGTATTCAAATCTGGCCTCAGATACTTGCTAGCTGTGTATAGACCCGGGCAAGTCACTTTACCTGGTTTACCTCAGTTTCTCTTCTATAAAATGAGTTGGAAAAGGAAATGGTGAAACAATACAGTATGTTTGCCAAGAAAACCCCAAAGAGGGTCATGAAGAGTTGGACCCAACTGAACAACAGTAACATAACTCTACACTCCTATGAGCATCCTATGTGCTAGTTCAGTTTCTCTGTTCGTTTTCTGAAAAGAAAGCACATTCCCTTGCAATGTTTTCTTGTGAGTATGGGTCTGAAGTCCTAGTATTACTGTCTCTAGAAATTTTCATATTTTTAGGGTCATTCATTCAACAGATGTTTAATGAGATCTTGTTGTATAAAAAGTCCTTGGCTATATGGTATTGACAATCTATCTATCAAAGATACGGTCACTAGCCTTAAAAACTAATTTTAGTCTAACTGGGGAGAAAATATGTGTAAATAACTGCATTAAAAATAGAATGTGAAGAGAATGTAAGAGAGGTATCAAGTGCTACATTATTTCAGAAAAGAAAGAAATAACTTCTGACTGAGGGGATCAGGGAGTAGACTTTGTGTTCTGTCTTAAAGGAAGGGCTGCAACTAAACAGAGAATGACTGGAAGGGAAGGTGAAGGTAAAGGGAAAGCTCCACAGATGGAGGGTATAGTAAGCAAAGGCACAGGGGCTTTGGGCCTGGAAATTTCCTAATACATCATAAGAAGCAGGCATACTAGTGTAATAGTACGTAATTGGCAAACATTTCCTGAGCACTTAGTATCTACAAAGCTCTATTCTAGCTACTAGAGGATAATGAAAGGTGTAAAGAGGGACTCCCAAAATGTAGAAGTAAGGCTCTGGGAAGGAAGCCTTTTTTGGGACATTTTCCAAGTCATATTCTTCAGAATTTTGTGAGCTTTCCCTCTGTGAATCTATAAATATTAGACAAACACTGTAAAAATGACCAACTTATCTCTCATTTCACCCTTACCTGATATATTTCAGCCACCGTGGAGAAGGGAATGGAGGGGAAGAGTGGGACTGTTAGGCCTGTCAAATTTGGTCCTGGAATTTAAAGGAAAGATGGTGAGTGGCCAGTCGTGGCCTTTCAACTATAATTTAGGGAGAAATTGACTTCTGGGAATGGGGAACAAACTGACCGAAAGGGGGAAGGGTAGTTAGCATCTCAGAAAAAGAAAAGCGAGCGAGTGGCACCAAGAATATTAGACTCCCGCAAAGAAAAAAAATGTCTAAAGGTTCAAAAGTTTACAATTACTTCTGTCTGAAAAAATGGTTTATTCAAAGCAAAATAAACAAAAAAAACATAGATGTCCATCTTTTCCTCTCCTGTAATTTTTCCTCTCTCAATCCTAGAGAGCGGAGTCTTTAGTATATTTGGGCAGGAAGCCAGTCTCTCAGGTGAGTTTATCGACATTAAGAGTAAATAGATCAATAGTAATAAACATCCAACGGTAATCTGAATGAAACTCCTTCATGATTACATCACATTCCTTGCCTCCATACATGGCAAGGACAGTAAAGACATGGACATTAATTTTTCCACTTTTTGGCAGGTAATGATGATGATAAGAGTATGAGTAATAGCATTATATAGAGATCACACAAATTTCCACTTGTCATTCCATGTTTTTGTAAAACTAAAAAATGTCTTCCAATGCCAGCCTCTTCTTTGTAAGTAGAATTTCCACAGGATCCTTCATAAACTTTTTGGTTACTTCCAGCACATCTGACAGCATAGTGACCAACCCAAGTGCCACCTGATTATTGCCACTGAATTTTTGGAATATGGCATAGATCTGGTACTTTAAACCATAGTTCAACATTTTATTAGCTTCTTTCAGGGCAAACATGCATCTGGGGGATAGGTGTCCCTAGTTAAACATGCCAGAGATGCTAACTGAATTGCCATAGTAGTATGGAGAGGTTTAATCTGGAACTTCTGAACCTCAGCCCAAATATTTGCTCCTCCTAAGCAAACTTGGCATGAGGCATCCATGTATTCTCCCAGTGCCATCACTACCTAGCTGGACTAGCATTCTAGTGGTTGCAAAAACCAAGGTAATTTAAATCTAGTTCTACCTATCACAAAATGAAAGTGGAAAGGGTAACAGTCATCCTGTCCCATTCTCTACTTAACCACATCATAGATTTTGATAAAATGAAAAATTGTATGTTGTTAGATGGAAGATTGTTTCTCAAAACTATGGTCATGTGTGTCACAGAGGAGTGATTCTGAGAGATCTTTACCATTAAAACTATCTATTACCTCACTTTAGTTACTATAGATCATCAAAAATAGGCCACGGAGGTCCATTCCAATCAGGGTCATTGTCTCCAGGTTGAGAAATTTGACCAACAGGTATACTCTCACAAACTAGACAAAAGATGTTAAAGAACTGTGGGAATTAGCTATAAAGAGACAAGAATATAATAGCTGTATCCTATGTTCTGGCATCTTTTTTGGTTCCTATCCTGAGAGAAGAACTCAAGACTTTTGCCTGGTTTTGGCAATCAGGGGGTTTCTATGCAAAGAAATTCATTTCATCCTAAAATTTTGAATTTACTTCGTAACTTTCTGTGAATTACTGGTATACATTTTTTTCTGGTTGTTCTGGGGAAGTAGTGGTTAATTGTGAGGTGAGACAAGTTGGATACATGTAGAGGCAGATATCATTTGGGAAGGAGTAAAAAGTACCTGATTAATTTCCCTGTCTTTGCATATATATTCATTTCAGTGGTTAGAAATTTCATTAGATGTCTTTAAATTATTCATGGCTATTTGGCTCCAGTCAAGTAAAAGAAGCATCCATAAGAGTTTGTAAGCTCTAGATCGGAGAAGATAAATCATCTGTACCATGTGCTAAGACTTTGCTAAAAAAGGGACCAAATCAAGGGATCCAGATTAAAAATAATGTAACAATAAAATATGAGGACCAAAATGAATGGCATAAACAATAAGTACTCTTGTTCATGGGACAGAAAGATCAGTTGAATTGTAGTAGCCAGGACAAACTTCATGGAGACAGTAGAACAAGAGCTTGATCTTTAGAAGTAAGTAGGATTCATGTAGATAGAAAAGAGGGAAGTGATGAAGGCATACATCAATCCCAGATCTTGGGGCATATACTCTTGACCCTTATCTTTTGCTGTACATACTGGATTATGCTATCTCTGGGATTGGCATTAGCTTTGTCTCTGTGTGATTTTTCTCATGAGTAGGAATAAGAACTTGGCCTATGGTTTTATTGGCAAAGAGAATTCTCTGGTAAAAAAATCAATCAAGGCAGGTCAGCATCTTTTCTGTAATTTGTAATCTTAGAGAGTTACCCAGAGCATTGAAAGATTAAGTCACATGGCCAGGATCAAATAGTCAGTATGTGACAAAGACTAGTTTGGAAACCAGGTTTTCCTAGCTAGAACATTAGCCCTATGGCAAACTGCCTTTCTTCTTCCTCTTACATAACCTGTTGTAAACATCCACCACTATTTGACTCTGGCATCAAGTCCTGTTTTCCAATGCCTACATAGGTTCTTCATCTCCATTCTACTTTTCACAGCCTGTAAGCATTTCTCTCCCTGTAACTCTTCTATGAAATAATCTTTATGCATCTTATCTCAGGAGACTTTATCTCATTCAAAATCTAAATGGAGATTTTCCCTCCCTCATTTACAATTTCTGTTTTCTTTGCTCTATATCACCCCATTAAGGAAATGCTAAAAATAAAATCAAATTCTCACCATATTCCTTAGGTTTTTCTGTTTCATAGAGACTTCAAAACATCCCCAAATAAAGGTCTGGGATATTAAATGGTTCCTTAGATAGAGAGGTTAATGCTGTATTTCTAAAAGTCCCCAATTTACACACCCAAAGTCATAGGATCATAGGCTCATGGAATTTTCAAGTTCAAAAACACTTCAGTTACCACCTGAAAGAATTTCTATACTACAATATTGCATAGATTTAGAGAGGGAGGTGATCTTGTTCTTTATCCAATCCATTTTCCTTTTACACAAGCATAAGCCAAGGCCTGAGCTTGCTCAGTGGCAGGAAGCAGACAAGTATTAGCAAAGTATTTTATTCTAGGGCAGCAGGTGGTACTACATAGGGCCATTATAGTCAAGCTTCTGTTATAGACTTTCACTAAACAATAAAAGTAGATAACAGTCCATACTATGCATCCCATGACATTACTCTTACTATAGCTGACAACTTTTAGCACTTCCTGGCTCCTTGTAAGGTGAATAGATCATTTTATGGTGGTCAAGGGGTTAAAAATGTGATTGAAACAGAGTTAGGCCAGAAATAACTCAAAACAAAGGGCACAAAATCTAGCATTGTTCATAATAGTTTAAGGGAAGCAGTGAGGTTTATTCTTCAATTCTTTCTCTAATCCATTCTTTGTAGGAAATGTGACTCCATTCTAAGGATTGATGTCTAGTAATATGAGAAATGGAATGTACTAGAAAAAGGTAGAAGAATAAGACAATAGTGAAGAATATAATTACTGCCAAGAAATAAAAGACATCAGAACCTAGCTGTAAGCTCAAAACTGAATAGCAAGCACCTGACTAGCTATTGATTGGGGAGAGTCTATGCAGATACATGTTAATGACTGTATAAAAATACATATCAGGTATATAGTAAATATTGGTTGGCTAATAATTACTTTGTTGGCACATTCAGAACTGATGGTATATAGACATTTAGGAGAAAGTAGGGGCCTAGTGATACTTATGAGTATGTTAAGGATGAGAGAATGAAATATTGTTTAATAAACATAATAAATAAGAGAGAATCGAACTACATTAGTACTATGAGATAATGTCCATCGTTACTTCCTAGATCTACAGAGAGTAAAGGCTTATAAACAGTGTCTTAATATTAAAATGGGCAGTACCCTAGAACTAACATCTTGGTGAACAGAATCCTAGTAATAGAAAACCTGAGTTAGTGTCACTGCCCAATGAAGACTACGGCTTTCAGGTATTGATGTTGGAGCTCTAAACATGGTGCAAGGACCTAGTAACTACTGTCAGGCCTTTTGTGAAATGGTATTGCTGTTGGGAAGAAAGGGGAAAGGTTCGTTCTGGGGAAGCATTTTAAGGAGCTGGAGTATACATATGAGGGAATATTGCTAAGGTATAGGCAATGATTACTTACCTTACTAAGGCATAATTCCAGAGGGAAAAGAAAATTAATACTCAAGTAGGGACTTATCTAGGTTCAGAGTGGGAAGGAAAGGTTTGTGATCCTCTATCCAATTATCCCAGTAATTCAATATTTTGGCTCAAAACAAAAATGTATCATTCTACTGACCCTGGTTTTGGAGGAGATGAAGAGGGTAGAGAATGAGGTTACAACTCCAAGTGCACAATCATGTATAGGAACATGTAAATGAGCAATGAAGCAGGCTACCGTATCAACAGGTTATACAGTTGATGGTGAATCCAAGAAGTAATCAGAAATTGATGGAGGAAATAGAGCAAAGGAAAGAACTACAATTTAGTAAGGGTGAAATTGGAGTTGACAATTACATGCATGCTTAGTATTTCTACATTTCACTGGAACTGTGGTTTACTATGGGACCTATGTGAGGCTAGGCATTAGAGCAGGGGATGAAGACAGAGAGGATACAAGATGATGGGGGGAAGAGAGAGAAGAGGAACAGGAGAGGATAAAGCAAAGAGAGGGAGGAGGAGATGGGAGATAGAGGCAAGAAGGATAGAAATAAGTTCTTTATCAGCTTCAGTTACATTTATCTGATACATTATAAGTTGTTTTTCTACATGGGGATGGGGTAGGTTATGATGTAAATCTGTTTATTGGTACTCATGTTACACATGATATTAAGCATCTTTACTGAGAAGAACCTCTCCCAGTTCAGTTTTTAATTTGGATTATCTCCCTGTGTTCAACTTATTTCTTAGGAATAATAGTATCAGTGATGATAAACGCACATTTATATATCAATTTATAGTTTACAAAACCCTTGAAATTTCCCTAGAGCATGATATAACAAAAAAATTTTTTGAGATCTGTAATAAATTAACTTCCCACTACTGCCTTCCCTGCTGATCCTAAGGATCTCTCAGGCCTGATTATCTCAGTTCATCAGACCTCTTTAGGCCCATGCTAACAGAGGCCAAGCCCTCTCCTACCAGGTCTGCATCAGAGAAGTTGTGGCTTTGAACATAAGGTGGGTCTGATTCAGGTGCTGGGCTCAATCCATGGGAACAAAGAGCTGCCATCTGGAAATGCTGTACTTCAGAACAAAATGCTGCATACAGGAGTTCAGCGGGTGGGAGAGTGGGTCCAGATGCTTATTCCTTCAGAGAAGCCAACTCATTAAATTATGTTCATGAGGTTTTTATCTGGATAGCTGCACTAGCAAGTAATCAGAAACCACTATCCTGTCATAAAATGCTTAGTTAGAAAAACACTGACATTGTTTGGCATTAACCTAACCCTGTCTCCTAGAGACATTGGACTAAATATGTTGCTATAGGACTTCAGGTTCAAATTTCAGCTAGAAGGCTTTGAAATTTGTCAAGGGGTACTCACTATATATATATATATATATATATATATATATATATATATATATATATGTGTGTGTGTGTGTGTGTGTGTGTGTGTGTGTATAATATATAGACATATTTGTGCATATACAATATATACATGCATACACCCAGAGACCTACATATATACATACATACATGATATGGGGGGAGAGGGAGAGGGTATATCTTTAGGGCAGTTAGAAATTATACTAAGTGAAAGAAGAGGTAGTCACATGGTATGGTGTAGATTTATAGCCTTGTAGTCAAATGATTTTAGCTCTTATTTTACAGATAAGGAAACTGAGACTAAGAGATGATAAGTGGATTGCTTAAGGTCACACATGTAGTTAGTGACAGTGACTGGGTTTTTACTTGTCTTCTCAACCACATGTTTAGTGTTTTTTTTTCACTGTTTATTGAAGTCAAGCTTATCTGTCTCCTCACTGTCTAAGACCTTCTCCCTCTCGTTTGTATGATTATAAGTTCAGCTTAGAGATATATGGCACTTTTTTACTGCTGTTTAAAATACCCTCTACTAAGCAGTGATGTTTCATCTGCAATACCTACAGAATGTGTAAAGTATCTGGAAATTTGGCTGCAAAGGCACATGTAGTCACTATATTAATTCAACTACATAACACTTTACAGATATAAAGAGACCTAAATAATCAGAGAGATTAATTGTTCATGGTTGAGACATACTAAAATGACAATACTACCTGAATTACTCAGCCACTGCCATATCAGTTAAACTACCAAAATGTCACTTTTTAGAGCTGCAAAAATAATAGCGAAATAGGTCTGGATGAGCAGAAGACCAAGACTCTCAAGAAAAAAGAGAGAGTCTAGCAGTACCATATCCCAGCCATACTTCAAAGGGGGTAATTGTTAGAACTTTTTGATACTAGCTAAAAGATAGAAAAGTTAATAAGCAGAATAGATGAGGTATACAACATATATGGGTACAAATGAACATAGTTGCATAATGTCCAATAAACCCAAAGATCCAGCTACCAGGATAGTGAATCAACTATTCGACAAAAGGTGCTGATAAAAATGGAAAGCAATGGGGAAGAAATTGAGTTTGGAGCAACATTTCATCCAATGTACCACAAGAAGGTCTAAATGGGCATAGGACCTAGATATAAAAAGTCACAGGATAGACAAATTAGATAAGCAAAGAAGGAGAGACCCTCCACAAGTATAGATAACTGTTCCACGTACACAGTATTCCATCTTCTACTTCTTTGCCTTCGTACAAGATTTCTTTCATGTATGGAATGTACTCCCTTCTTCTATCTCTTTGAATTGCTGTCTTTGTTCAAGGATCAGCACAAGTACCACTTCCTACCGTGGGTTACTTTAGTGTCTTCCTCCTTTGACCAAAATAATTTTGAACATATTTTGAACTGACTTCTCTATGTGCGTAGTTCCATCCAGTGGGGCAAAAAGTTCTTGATGACAAGAGCATATTTCACTATTCTTTTGTATTCCTATTTCCTAGCATAGTATATGGTGAAGGATAGGTATTTAACATAATAACAGTTTTTATGATTACTATTATCTTTATATAACACTTTATATCAACTTTATGTAACATGTAAGTACCAAGCACAACTCTAAGAACTTTATAACTACTATGTCATTTTATCTTCATAAAAAATCTGTGAGGGAGGTGCTATTATTATCCCCATTTTACAGTTGGGGAAACTGAGGCAAACAGAGGTTAAGTGACTAGTACAAGGTCACAGAGCTAATAAGTGCCTGTGGCTGGATTTGAGCTCAGATCTTTCTGACTCCAGGACCAGTGCTCTATTACTGTGACAAATAACAAATATATGTTCTTTGAAGGAATAAGTCCATAATCATGGATATTGACAGTATGATTGTGTGAAGAATATGGAATACTAAATATATTCCATAAATATATATTTTCCAAAACATTATGGCATAATCATTATAAAAATGATTTACAGAAACAATCAAGCTTAATGCATGGTACTGGCTAGTTAGATAATAAGAGGTCTCTTAGGAGATACCTTGAAAAGTAAGGAGACCAGGGGAGCAATATACTTAATGATTACAATAACACTGAAAACGTTATGTAGCAGTCATATTATAGTTATAATGAACATTATGAACATATAATGAAAGCCTCCCCCCAAAGGGCTTCCTTTTTAAATTTTGCAGGATAGAGCTTGGTATTGGGGAGTGGGGTGGGAAGGAAGGAGAAATTACTTTGGTGTAAGAAGCAAAAGACAATAATAAAGCAAATTAAAAGTAGTGTTAAAAAAAAAACTGAAGCATTCCTTCATTTTCCAAAGTGTTTATCTCAAGGTCACTGGACATGATATTTATTGGAAGACATGAGTCTGATGTCTCCCCTCAATTTGAGCCCATCTTGAGGCATGAGGTTCTGAATGGTGGAATTTGAAAAGGTAATCCCTTCTCCCCTCTAATTCTAAAGGAGGGGAAGGAGTCAAAGGGGATACCATCAGGGACCTTACAATCTATTGAGGAGATAACAAGCTAGTAAATTTGTATAAACAAGCTACATAGCAGAGAGAAGAGAGATGTGTTCAAGCACTTAGAGGAATGATTATCAGCTTTCCTTAGTGCAACAGGCAGAAAAGAGAAAGGAGTGGATTGTAACTAGTTATTGGTGATGGTGGGAGGGAAGGCATGAAGACCTTTAAGGAGAAGGAGCCCATCATTTCTCAAGGCAACCCAGACCAGTTATGGGCAACTCTAATGATTAGGAATTTTTTTTTCCTATCTTCAAGCCTGAAATGTGCACCTTTCCAGCTTCTCATTATTCCTGGTTCTATGTACTGGGGACAAATTGATTGTCTAGTCCCAAGAAAACTCTTCTTTCTCCAGATGGGAGATCAGCCTATACCCGTAACATAAGTCATTCTATGATGATAAAGATACAAAATCTCATGATTTCTCCTATCCATAACGGTTGCTATTTTCAGTCTTGTTTCTCAAAAAAAACTTTTGGGTATTTATTCCAAAAACCTGGACAAATTTTTTTTAGTCAATCATTCATTTAAGAAATTAAAATGCCTTTATAATCTATGTGCCCCAACATCTTCCCCCATCAATGCACCCTGTCAATTTACCTAAGCTTCTATTTGTTGCACTGAACTTTTCTTTCTTGCCTTGCCATGACATATCTTGCCAACTATCTTCGCCTTACATTTCTTGAATGTAACTCTTCAAGTTCTACGTTATCCTCCTCTGTCCTCTTTAAATCTTTTATGTCTTCGTCAGTTATCCTTGATCTTGTTTCCATTTCAAAAGGTGGGAAGCACAATTCATCGCTGGGCTTCTAGAATCATGCTTGTTTCATTCCATTGATCAGAGATCTTCTTGGAGTTGTCTACAGTGTTTTATTTATGGTTCCACTCCTACCCATTTCACTTCATTGGGTCATAAAAATCTTTTCACAATTACCTGCATACTTTCATTTCTTATGGCACAATAGTATGCCATTACCGTTGTATCCAATGAATTGTTTAGTTATTCCCCTACTGATGCACATCCATTTTGTTTCAAGTACACTTCTTTAACATCTTTGGCATGTATAAACCTGCTTGTTGTATCACTGGATCAAAGGGCATGCCGAGTCTAACTAATTGTGATCTAAGACATCCACTGTAATTGTTGGGAAGGTTTTCCTTATCTCAGAATAAACTTTTCTCTTTGCAATATTTACTCTTTGATCTAAGTTCCATCTTCTGAAATCAAACAAAATAATTCTATTCATGCCTTCACAGGAAGCCCTTATAATATACCAGTCCCCTTAATATCATGAGCATTTCATGTAGTTCTTGTGAAGAACGTGGAGAGATATGAATTGGACAGCAATACAGTCATATGAACCAAAACAAACTGGATGGCTAGACTCAAGTTGTTAATAGTTCAGTGTCAATGTGGCAGAAGGTCTCCAGTAGACCAGGGATCTTATTTGGCTGTTGGCTATTTAATATATTTATCGATGGATTAGATACAAGTGTACACACACACACACACACACACATATATATATATGTATTTATACTGTACTTGTATATATATAAGTATTTATACTGTACTTATATATATATATGTATGTATTTATACTCTATACAGAATAAAACAATGTGAGAAAGGAATACATTCTCACCCATGTCATGTGACCATGACTACAATCACGACCTTAAAACCTGTCACCTGGACTATGGCAACAGCCTCCTCTTTGATCTCCCTGCTGTCCCTTTGTTCATCAATCTTCCACAAAACTGCCAAAATTCTGTTGCTAACACATAAGTCCAGCCATGTTACCATCCTGCTCACAAAGGACAAGTGGCTTCATATAACAAATTTATGGGATAAAATACAAAACTCTTTGACATTTAACTTCCTTTATTATCTGTTATCATCCTACTTTTTCAAGATTATAATAAACTATTTCCCTTCATAAACTTTATATGCCAGCTTAGCTGACTTACTTGCTGGTCCTCACAGAAGACATTTCACATCCAGTCTCTAGGTATTTGCACAGACTATCCCCATGCCTGAAACCCTCATTATCTTTCCCTACCCCTTGAGGAAATACCTCATCTCCTAAGAACCACCATCCACCTCTGGATATTCCTGATATCCTTAGCTGTTAGTGCCCTCCTCCAAAATTGTTTTGTATTCACTTTCTAAGTATTCTTAAATGATTTATGTTCATCCAATTTCCTTGGGTAGAATATAAGTTTTTTGAGGGTGGGAACCACTTTAATTTTGCCTTTTTATCCTTCATGTCTAGCATAAGTAGCTATTGATTGATCAAAGTTTGGTCAATCTGAATAAATAAAACAAGTACTGTTATATGAAAACAGAGAAAGATACAAGATAAGGAAATCAACAGCTCAGCTCATAGCCTCAAAACATGTAAGTGGCTTATACTAATAAGGGTCTCTGTAGAGCAAATAAGTTGCTATGTTTCTAGAGAAAATCTATGTGTGGATCCTGCAGGTAAATGAACTTTAAGAATGAAACTTGGGATTAGATATTTAAAGTTGGATATTATACACATGAAGGTGATAATTGACACCATGGGACTGGATAAGATTGATGAAGGAGAAATCACATAGACAGAAGATTAAAGGACACAGGACCTATAGGAGTACCCACATATAGGGAATTGGAGGAAAAACAGGAGAAGTCTAGAAAGTCTAGAAAGGAAGAGAATCTAAACTGAGAACCAGTGATTGCCTACAGATGCTAAGATACTATATGAATGTTCTGCATCAACATAGCACCTACTTAATTTGGGAGGCAGGGTTGTTTCTTTCTGGGGATCTGAACCAGTGATTATACTGGTATAGAGGCTTCCATGAGGAATCTCTACTAATGTAGATTAGTAACTGTTTTACAAATCTTAATCTTAGCAAGATAGATGGAGGTACTGAGCCATTAAGTAACTTTCTCAGCATTATATAGTCAGAGGTAAGACTTGTTGTCAGATCTTTTTGACTTGGAAGTCAATTCTCTGTCCACTGTTCCAAGTTGCCTCTCATCTGATTGGTTGCTAATGAGCTTAATGCAGTGTTTTTCCAACTACTGAACCAAGTTTTGGCACAGTGTACACCAACATGTGAAATATATTTTTACTGCTAATGGAGAGAAAATGCCCTAAATCCAAATGACTGTATCATTTTTGTAATGGTGAGACTGGCATAATCTAATGAATGATTCCCCAGGTTATGTTATTTGCTGTTTTTTGTATTCCTGGAAGCCTCTTCACTAGCAGAGAATAAACCTGGAAATAGAATGACTTTAAACCCTATTTAGAGTGATCATTGTTTTTGTGCAATATTAGAGAAGCTACAGTAGCTACAAAGAATTCATACTGTTGTAACTGTAGCCCAAATACCTAGAGACTTTTCTTGACCCATATAATAAGAATAATTTACTTTTATGTAGTGCTGTAGGATCACAAAAGATTTTACACACATTAACTCATTTGATTCTCATATCTCTGTAAGGGGGTACTGACTAAAGAAGAAAGTAATGCTATCTGCAAACTCAGCTGGGCAGAACCCAAGATTCTTCTGCCTATCTTGATTCCTTGGCTTCTCTAGGAACAGAAACTTCTCATGTAATGGTAATTGATGCCAGCAAGAACCGAGAAGGGAAAGCCAACTGCGTATAAACAGACAACGGGGGGAAAATGACCAGGCAAACTTATTCATCCTATATGAGGGACTATTTGAAACAGTATGTGGGTCTCATATATCTACTGTTAATTGTCTTCATATACATCCAGTTACTTAAGCTTTATTTCTTTCTCAAGTTATGGTGTTGAATATATGTTTAAAGTATGATAGTGTGGCAGGACCAAAAGACTTCTGGTATACTTCTTCTATATCGGTGGAAAATATAAGTACCACTGTCCTGGTATGTGTTTTATAAACTACACCCAGGATAGGAACTTTATAAAATTATACAATCTCATAGTTTTAAGGAATCACAGAGTCTATCTAGCTCATATCTGATGAGGAATCACCTCCACAACATCCATCAAGTCTCATCAAACCTTCTTTCTTTCCTCAAGACTCTAACTGTGCCCTTTCCTCCTACATTCTCAGATAATGTCCTTGATTTATACATTACTAAAAAAAAAAGGCTAATCATTAAGAGCTCCCTCTTTTCCCTTCAGCCTCTTTATATTATCCTCTACCATTTTCTCCTTTACTATACTCTCTTATTGAGTGACCCTTCTCAGAAGGCTAATACCTTTAGATGTACTCATGTCTCCTCAATCCTCTCTTCTCTCATATTCTCCAGCAGTTCGACTGTATAATTTCCACCTTGACTCTAATCGTCTGTCTTCTATTGATTCCTTTCCTGCTGGCTACACGTAAAATTCAATTCTCCTCTATCATTACCAAAAAGTCATTACTATGTCCTACCCTCCATACTATCATCCTTTTTCTTAACTCTATTTCTTAGCCAATATATTTCCTAGCAACTTTTATCAAATAGTGAGTTCTTGCTCTAGCAGCTAGGATATTTGGGTTTATCAAATAATAGACTACTGTGCCCATTTGCTTCTATATGTTGTATGCCTAATGTATTCTATTGATTAACTCTTTTATTTTTCAGCCAGTACCAAATTGTTTTCATGATTACTGCTTTGTAATATAATTTGAGATCTGGCACTGCTAGCCTTTCCTTCATGTATTTTTTATTGATTCCTTTGATAGTCTTGAACTTATGAACTTTGAACTCCAGATGAATTTTGTTTTTATTTCTTCTAGCTCTCAAAGTAATTCTTTGGTATTTTGGCATGGTACTGAATAAATAAATTACATTAGGAAGTATTGTCTTTTTGTTATATTGGTTCATCCAATGAGAAATTAATATGTCTTCATTTATTTAGATCTGTACTTATGTGAAGTGTTTTATAATTGTGTTCATGTATTTCCTGTGCCTGTGTTGGCAAGTATGCTCCCAAATATTTTATACTGTCTGCTATAATTTTTAATGAATTTCTGTTTCAAACTCTTCCTCCTGGGTTTGGTTGGTAGGATATAGAAATGTGATGATTTGGATATGTACATTTATTTTATATCATACAACTTTGCTAACGTTGTTTATTGTTTCAACCAGTTTTTTTAGAGTTGTGTAACTATTCGAAAATACCAGTTGCAAAAAGTGATGGTTTAGTTTCCTTGTTGCCTATGTTTATTCCTTCAATTACTTTTTCATTGTTGCTCTAATTAGCTTTTCCAGTACAATATTCAATTATAATGTTGATAATTGACATCTTTGCTTTAAGAAAGAAAGGCTTCTAGTTGTTTTCCCCCATTACAGATAACACTTTTGGTTTTAGATAGATACTACTTCTCATTTTAAGCAAAGCTCCATCTATTTCTATGTTTTCTAATGTAATAGGAAATACATAATGTAACCTAATATAATGTAAATAGGAAGGGTATTTTTCCTTGATAAAAAATTTTTCTGAATCTATTGATATAATTTGAATTTTTTGTTGTTCATGTTATTGATATGGCCATTTATGTCTATAATTTTCCAGTATTGAACCAACTCTGCATTCCATGGTATAAATATCACCTGTTCATAGTGTATGATTGTTGTGATATATTGGTATAATCTCCTTGCTAGCACTTTAAAAAAATTTTCCATCGATGTTCATTAGGGTAATTGATTTATAGTTATCTTTTTCTATTTTGACTCTCTCTGTTTTAGGCATCAACATCATATTCCTGTCATAGAAGGAATTTGGTAGGACTACTTATTTTCCTATTTTTCAGATAGTTTATATATTATTGAAATTAGTTGTTCTTCATATGTTTGGTAGAATTCACTTGTAAATCCATCTGGTTCTGGAGTATTTCCTTAGGGCACTCATTTATGGCTTCTTCTAATGTACAATTATTTAAGTATTCCATTTCCTTTTCTGTCATAGCTTCTTAATGGATATCGCTACTTGAGGTTTTTTCCACTCCAATTCATCTTTTATATGGTCACCAAAATTATTTTCCTGAAGTATATATCTGACTATGTAGTCTTATTGTTCAGTAAACTCCAGTAGCTCCCTATTGCCTACAGTATCAAATGGAAACTCCTCTTCTTGTCACGTAAATCTCTTCAGGACCTTGACTTTTCCTACTTTTCAAGCCTTCAAATATATTACTTTCCTCCAAGAGGAAGAAATCTAGCCATACTGGCTTATTCACTGTTCTTCACAAAAGACATTCCATCTCTCATCTCTGACTTCTTCTCATTTTTTGGAATGAATTCTCTCCTCTCTGCTTTTAGAACTGCTGTTTTTCCTCAAGTCCTATCTTCTACATGGAATCTTCTTGAATTTTCCAGCTGATAGAACTTCTTCTTGAGTAAGAACAGCAAACAATGCCTTCTGTTCATTTTTGAGTGATAGTGATGATGATGATAAACAGCTAACATTTACATAGCATTTACTTTGTACCAGGAGCTGTACAAAGTGCTTTACAATTGATCCTCACAATAACCCTGGGAGGTAGATGCTATTAACATCTCCATTTTATAGTTGAGGAAACTGAGGCAAACAGATTGTGACTTGCATAAGGTCACACATCTGAGGCTAGATTTTAACTTGGGTCTTCCTGACTCTAAGCCCAGTACTATATCTACTATGCCACCTAGCTGCCTATCTGTATCCATATGTATATATGACATTTTAGTTATGTTCTTTGTCTCCTCCATTACAGTGGCTCCTAAATGCCAAGAACTAACTCTCTTTCATCTGCGTATCCCCAAAGCTTAGTACAGTGTCTAGTACTCAGTAAGCACTCAATAAATTTTTATTGGTGGGTTGATTGAAAATGTCATCCAGTTCCCCTTCAAACACTTCTAGGGAGGAGTAAACAGCTACCTCTTGAAGCAGTTCATTCCATTCATAAACAAATACAATTATTAGGAATCTTTATCTTTTCAGAAATCCTCTCTTCATCTCTCACCAATTACTTTTAGTTCTATACTCTGGTGCCAAGGAGAAATAAGTCTCATTCCTGTTCAGATTACAGTTTTTCAAATGACACCTGTTATGTACCCCTACATCTTTTCTAGGTTAAATATATCCCCTTATTTGATGTAGTGTTTTTTCTCACTCTCTTTTGGATTCCCTTCAGTTTGTCAATATCTTTCATAAAATACAGTAGCCAATACTGAAAGAAATTCAAAATATGGACAAAGCAGAGTACAATGGAATTATACAATGAAGTTTAATTTCACTCATTCTGGAAATTGTATTTCTAATAGCATAGACTAAAGTCATTTTTTAGCACAAGATCAACAATGCCTTGTGGCACTACACTAGAGCTCTTTCTTTCAAGTTGAGATGATACAAGACACTATCAGGATCTCTTTGAAGAATTTTGAAATTGATTGTAAGAGATGAGAGACACTGACACAGGACCACTCAGCATGGTTTGCCACATCGAAGAAGGTGTTGTGCATTATGAGCAAAGCAGAACTGAAATAACTCAAAAGAAATACGAGATGTACAAATTTAGGTGTATCTCCATTGCAAATGTTCATGTAGTCTCTTTGTGCTTGACCTGTGTTAGAGCCTTCTGAGCCCATACCTGTCTGATCAATCATAGACAAATTATACCTTGACCTTGACACAGGGATGTCATTTTTCTCTTCTTTGTGCATGAAAGACAACAAACAATTTTTGATCTTAATCATTCAGTTAGTTCAAATACACTCTCTGAAAAAAATGCAAGTCATTTCTGTTTAATACATTGAAGGTATAGGAATATGTGAGTTTCCAAGAACAAAAACACTTATATAAGACCAAAAATTATATTTCTTATAATTGAAGAAATGTTGAAAGTTTTTTCATTAATATCGTAGGTAAATTGAGGGTGTCTACTGTCTCCACTAATATTTGACATAGTACTAGAAATGCTAAATATAGATTAAAAAATGAAATAAGCATGAGCAAGGAGGAGGTGAAATTATATTTATACCTAAAAGATTGGTTTACTTACTGAGCACTAAAGATTAACAGCAATAAAAATTGAGGCAATGAATGACTCTAGTAAGGTAACAAAATTAATGAAAACATTAAATTTTTACTATGCATAAAGCATTATGCAAAGGGCTAGGGATACAAATAGAAAAGTAAAATGATTCCTTCCAGCAAAGAGCTTATATTTTAATAAGGAAAATAATACATATGGGAATTGGTGGCTAGGGAAGGGAATTATGGTCTGGGAAGCCACAAATATGGTGAAATGTTAGAGTAGTCTATTAACACACTCTTTCCAGAGGTTGTTACTTGTGATTTGAATATAGTTTTCCAAAGAAAGTGTTGAAAGCAGAATGATAGAGGAGAACAAGAAGGGGAAGACTACAGGTACTGTGGTAAGACAGAACATGATCTATGATGATCAGATTTCAATTTTGTAGCAATAGTAAAAACAGCAGCAACAGTGAAGAAAATGGAATGAAGATGAGAATGAGTGGTCCCAGGAAATCCACAGAGATATAATTCCATAAAAGTCAATAGCATTTTTGTATATTAGTAAAAAAAAATCAGGAGAAAACAATTAGAAGGTGAATTATATTTAAGGTAACAAAATGTATTAATGACTTAAATACAATAACATTATAATTTTTACAGAAAAACAGATCATGTAAACAATGGATAGAGTTTCAGTGACCATGACTCAGACCAATACAGTAAAAGTAAAAATGCTACCCAAATTATACTACATATTTAGTATTTTACTGATCAAATTACCAGAGTTATTCATAGAATAAGATAAAATGATAACCAAATCTGTTTTGAAGGAAAGAAAAGGGCAAGAGTATCAAGGAATATAGGAGGGAGGATTTGGGTTTGTCACTACTAGTTCCCAAACTATGTTATAAAGCAGTGATTATCCAAATTTTTAGTACTGGATCCAAAAAAATGGAAAAGTAAATCAATGGAATAGAGTAGGTAAAAAAGCTACAACCCAGAAGTCTAGCATTCAGTTAAACCAATAGCACAGTCTATGGGGGAAGGAACTGTTATCTTTGACAAATATGGATGAGAAAATTCATTTTCATACATAGGACAGAATAATTGATGGAAAACATGATCAGTGACCACAGTAACAAAATAGAAAGCCATAACTTTTTGCTCAAATTATATATATACATATATTATATTGTATATTACATATATATGCATATGTATGTGTATATTTATACATACACACACATAGAACCAGAAGAAAAATAAAGAAAACTCCATGTTAAATATTTCAGAAAATGACCAAATAAGTGATAGAGAGAATATTATAAAATCCAAAATGCATAATTTAGATTATACTAAATTAAAAAGGTTTTGCACAAAGTCTGTCTAACCAGGATTAGAAGGGAAGAAGAAAACTGGTAAACAGTTTTACATCCAGTGTCTCTGATAAAGATCTAATTTCTAAAATACATAGAGAAATGAGTTGAAGATAAAAGAACACAAATCATTCCCACATTGACAAATGGTCAAAAGATACTAATAGGCAGCTTGCAGATGAAAAAATTAAAGCTGTCTGTAGTTATAAAAATGCTCTAAATTACTACTGGAGAAATACAAATTATAACAATTCTGAGGTACCACCTCACACCTATCAGATTGGCTAATATGATGAAAAAAGGAAAATAATAAATGTTGGAGGAGATGTGGAAAAATTGGAATAGTAATTCATTGTTCATGAAGTTGTGAACTGATCCAGCTATTCTGGAGAACAATTTATAACTAGACCCAAAGAGCTATAAAACTGTGTATACCCTTTGATCCATCAATAACATTACTAGGTCTGTGTCACAAAGAGATCATAAAAAATGAAAAATATCCACATATACAAAAGTATTTATAGCTACTCTTTTTTGTAGTGGCAAAGAATTGGAAATTGAGGGGATGGCCATCAATTGGGGAATGTTTGAACAAATTGTGATATATGGATATAATGGAACACTATCGTTCCCTGAGAAATGATGAACAGACAGATTTCAGAAAAAACCTAGGAAGACTTCCATGAGCAGATGCTGAGTGAAGTAAGCAGAATCAAGAGAACACCATATGTAGTAACAGAATTCTATGTGATGACCAATTTTTGATAGACTTAGCTTTTCTCAGTAATACAATGATCTAAGACAATTCCAAAAAGACTCATGATGAAAAATGTGATCCACTTCCAGAGAAAGAACTGCGAAGTCTGACCACAGATTGAAGCATGCTATTTTCTCCTTTTTTTTTCTTTTTCATGGTTTTCCCCCTTTATTCTGATTCTTCTTTCACAATATGACTAAGGTGGAAGTGTGTCTAATGGGATTGTACATGGATAGCCCATATCAGATTGCATGCCATCTTGGGAGGGGCAGGAAGGTGGGAGAAAAATTTTGGAACTCAAAAATCTTATGCAAGTGAATGTCAAAAACTATCTTAACATATAATTGGAAAAAATAAAATAGTATTAAGTGGGAAAAATAAATATTTCAGATAAAATTAACATCCAGAATTTGTATGGAATTGACACAGATCTATAAGCTTAAGAGCCATTCTCCAACAGATAAGTGATTAAAGGCCATAAAGAAAATGTTTTATAGAAAAATACCATCTATCAACCACCACTTGACAAATTATTCAAGATCACTAGTAATCATATAAATGAAACTTAAATAGTACCTGTGTATCATTTTACAACTATTAAATTAGCAAAGATGTTTGGAAATGGAAAATTTTTGAATAACAAATAAAAATCACTAAAAATTCATTTTTGTAGAGGTTGAGCGAAGACAAATAGTGAGTCAAGGGAAGGCTTCATTTACTTTTGGTGGACCTGTGTGAATTAGTGCACCCATTCTGGGAAATAGTGTGATGTATCAGATGTCATATTTTGTATTCAGTTCTCTTATTCATTTGGAGCTTTTTGTGATATATGGTATTAAATGCTCATCTTAATCTGTGCAAACTTCTTTTCATCTTATCAGTAATTTTTGTAAAATAAGAGTTAAGGTAACAAGGAATAACATTTTATCACTTACTTTAGGTGGAATGGGATTACTTGATTGATTTATTCTCTGTGAACACCTTCTCTTTTGCATACATATAAATGTGTATATTTGCAAACTCAGCAACTTTATGAATAAGTACAATTATTCACTCTATTTTATAGATGAGGAAACTGAGATTATGAAAAGGTAAGTGACTTGACCATGATAGCATAACTCGCGAGTGTCTAAGGTGGGATTCAAAGCCAGCTTTCTTGATTGCAAGTCCAACATTGTATCCAATTTTGTCACATTACCTCTCGTAACAAAGCCTTTCCATATCCATGATGAATTTCAAATGTATTATGTTTGCATCATTCCTTCAGCCTACCCTGTCCAAAAAAAGAAAAAAACAAGCAAAATCTTAAATGTAGTATGGTTGGTGAATTCATGTTTGCTCATAGTGATTGCTCCTTCCTGGTTTAAAAAAGTAACAATTTAACATATTCTTTTAATAACACATTGTGATTTTTGTTCCCCAAGAATCAATCTGTGTTTTTTTTTTTTGGGACAGGGTATTTGCCTAATTCCAAAATTAAAGCATTTATCCTATTCATGATTTTTCCACTACCTCTGATAACAATTAGATCCACAAACTTCTCCATTGTCCTGGGAGATTGTCTCTATATCTCTATTGATTTGACCTTGCTAAAGACAAGTATGGAAGTGTTATCTTCGTTTTATGTATGAAGAAACAGACCCAAAAATGTTAATCAGCTTCTTAATGGTAGCATAGCTAATAAGTGTTTGGCTTTCTCTTTATTTGTCTTGAGTTTTAGACTTTTGCTAATCATTTCAAATTTATTTTTCCTACTTTGCAGATCTTTTTTCTTGATAGGGAAAAAGAATAAAAATAAATTTTAGCAGTTCTCTATCAACCATTAGTATCATTCTATACACTCTTAAGCAGTAATTTGAAATACTTCTTAATATCTACCATCTATCTCTGGTAAGGCTTAAAAAGCTACATCTTTTTTTGTCCTTAGCATTCACTAAAAAGTTGAGCTCTTACTGGCCATTAGCACTCCTGACACTGTTCCTGCAGGACTAATTCATTTCTCAGGGTTTAGTTTTGAAGATCTGTTCTTACTTTCATCTACTATAGGTCTTTTAAAAATCTGTCAGTAAATTGCTTATGCATTTACCTTGGTCTCCTTGCATCTCCCCCGTGTCCTCCCTCATAAGAATCAGTGGTATTTGCATCTTCAGAATTTTATTCTTGAGAGATTTTTCTCCCTCTTTAATCAACTTAGTCCATAAAATTGTAAGCCATGGTATTCTCCACATCTTTCTCTGAATTCTTTGAATCCCATTCTCCTGAAATTCAGGATATATATCCTGTTACCCCAGTGCTCTATCTATATTGAGGACTCAATTTGCACTGTCATTACCTCCCAAGAATCCCATATTTTCAACTTAACTCACTAATATGGAATAAGTTGGCTTGTTTTAAAATCTAGTGTGTTCCCTAGAAAGTGGGTTCATATTATACTCTTCTGCTAATCGATGTAGGGTGTGAGGAAATTATCATCTGTAAAAGGTGGCTTCATTAATGAACTCACCAGCAGATTGGCAGTCTATAATGAAGCTTGACTCACAAACCATTGTCTGATACAGAGTGAATTGATCTTGTATACTGCCTTAGCTCAAGTACAAATGGGAAGAAGGGAAGAATTTTTGACCAAACAAGAGATAGAGTATTGTGAAATGCAAAATAGATAATTTTGATTACATTAAAATAAAAAGGGTTTGCACAAACAAAACCAATGCAACTAAGATACAAAGGAAAGCAAATTGCTAGGAAACAAATTTTACAGCAAGTGTCTCTGATAAAAGGCTCCATTTCTCTAATATGTAGAGAATGGAGCCAAATTTATAAGACTGCAAGTCATTCCCCAATTGATAAAAGGTCAAAAGATATGAATAAACAGTTTTCAGATGAAGAAAACTGAAGCTATCTATAATCATATAAAAATGCTCTCAATCATTATTGATAAGAGAAAATTAAAACATCTCTAAGGTATTGCATCACACCTATCATATTGGTTAATATGACACAAAAAGAAAACGATCAATGTTGGAGAAGATGTGGGAAAAAATGGGATACTAATACATTGTTGGTGGAGTTGTGAGCTGATTCAAACATTCTGGAGAGCAATTTGGAACTATGCCCAAGGGACAATCAAACTATACCTACCCTTTGATCCAGCAATATCACTACTTGATATGTTTCCCAAAGAGATCATAAAAAAGGCAAAAGGACCCACATATGTAAAACTTCTTATAGTAGCCTTTTTTGTGGTGACAAAAATAATGGAAATTGAGTGAGTACCCATCAATTGGGAAATGACTGAACAAGTTATGGTATATGAATATAATGGAATACTATTATGCTATAAGAAATGATGAGCAGGCAGATTTCGGAAAAAAAACTGGAAAACCTTACATGAACTGATGTAAAGTAAGGAGAACCAGGAGAGCATTTTACCCAGGAAAAGCAACATCTCAGGATGACCAACTATGATAGAGTTATTTCTTCTCAGCTATGCAATGATCTAAGACAATTCTAAAAGACTCATGATGGAAAATCCCATCCACATCCAGAGAAAGAACTATGGAGTCTGAATGCAGATCAAGACATACTCTTTTCACTTCTTTTGGTGGTTTTCCCCTCTTGTTCTCTTTCTTGTTTCACAAGATTAATGTGGAAATATATTTAACGTGACTGCACATGTTTAAACCATACCGATTACTTACCATCTTGGGGAGGGGTGAAGGAAGGGAGGAAAGGAGAAAAATTCACAACTCAAAATATTATAAAAAAAGAATGTTGAAAACTATCTTTACAAGTAATTTAAAAGCAAATAAAATACTATAATATTTTTTAAAGAACCCAACAAATAACGAGTGGGAGTAAGACAGGGAAACCAGCCAACTATTATAGTAGGTACTACAAATTATCATCCCCATTTAGAAAGAAACTTAGAAGACACTCAGAGATGCTAAATGAGTTGCCAATATATTACAATCAATAAATATGAGAGCTAGAGCTTGAACCCAGGTTTTCTGATTCCAAGTCTCCTTCTCTTCCATTATCCTGTTGCACTCTCCAAATAAATCTTGAACCCAGGGCAAAAATCATTACCTACTAAAGATAGCTAGGAACTTGCATGTCCCTACCACAAAGATAGATTTTTTAGAGTTTCATTTGAAAAACTCCTATAGAATGCATTTATTGGGAAGTCAATTTTGCCTGCCTTGCAAGCATAAAAGGTTGAATCCATCTAGTGGTATTTGAACCGAAAAGTTTGGTTTTCTAAGTCAGATTGTAAAGTGATCGCCTCTGGCAAAAGAGGATATCTCTTCAGGAGCATGTGGTTCCAAATCATAAGACTGAGATGCGTCAAAGAGATTGTAAAAAAAAAAAAAATGAGGTGAAAGAAGGTTACTGAATTGTCATCAGATTTTTATTAATACCACATGGTCACTGGCAGGAAGCAGGGTAAGACATAGTGAGACTTATGGAGAATTTCATGCAGACATCACACAAAGCTTAGACTGGAAGATATTGTCAGCTAATTATGCATCCTTACTGGGGTTTGTTGGGATCAGTCTGTTCACGGTGGATTTTCACACTGACTGCACTTATGTTTATGTCTCTGACAAAGAGAACTATTAGGCTGTCAGAATTACTGAAGAGTAAATATAACATGGTACTATATTGGAGTGTTGATTTCAGCTCAAGTCATTTATTTAAAGTAAAAGTTCCTGCTTTTATTAATAATGAATGCTTAAAAATGATGGATATATTGTACAAGGAGCCATGTAGTAGTCTCTGAGAAATATAATATTGCTTCCTTTAGCACAGTCATAGTGTGAAGCAAACATGTGGCATTTCAAGATAACCAAAGTTTGAATGTGTAAGCAATGTAACTTTTTTTTTTAATGTAGTAGGGATTATCAGGAGAACCTTGTTCAATTTGTTGAGACCCACCAATCAACTTGATGAAATTCTGTAGCATAGACCAGTACCAGAAAGGGGTACCTCCCATGGAGTTGGACACATGTCTTAGGCCTTTCCTGAGGAGCATGTACCCTAAAATCTCATTAAGTTGATTATCAAGGACTTATCCTACTGAAAATGGCTCTCCAAATCACCCCTGCTACATTAATTTTTAATAGTTTAATAGAAATTTTACTAACTGTAAATTGTGAATTAACTCTAAAGGGCCTTTGGTTCAAGATCAGCTTGGATGACTCAGCCTACAAAAATGCTAATTTTGCCTTAACTAAGATCATCAGAGAATATTGTAATATGTGTAACAAGATACAAGATGAAAATAAAATGTGTTGAGAGTCAAACACAATTTCCTTTGAGTCACCTCTTTCCTCTTATGATATATCTTTGGTGCTAGTGACAAGAGCCTATGCAAAGATTGTGTGTTCATCCTTCATTGTCGAAGAAGACCATGCCATCAGAGAAATAATGACATGACTTGCACGTGACTTTGTTTTGAGTGAGGGAGAGCTGTGCAGGTCGCCAGCCTTATTTCTCCTCCAGAGCCATCTGAATCCAGTGATCAGATATTCATCAGGATGACTCGAGATGACCCAAGATGAGGCAATTGGGGTTAAGTGACTTGACCAAGGTCCTACAGCTAGTGAGTGTCAAATTTCTGAGTTGAGATTTGAACTCAGGTCCTCCTGACTCCTGCACTGGTGCTCAATCCACTGCACCACCTAGCTGCCCCATGTGAAGATTAAAGTTACATCAACTACCATGACCCCTTACATAGAGTACTTTTCTTTCTTAAATTGTGGATACCATGTCAGCCTGAGTATCATTTAAGAAATCATTAAAGTGCAATCTATGTGACTGCGTATCTGAGCAATATGTCTCTGGATTTTCCATTTCCCCATGTTGTTTTTTTTTTTTTCCTACAAAAATTTATACTGTGTTTCAGCTTTATGTGGGTTGATGGTGGTCCTTTCTTATCCTATATGTGTGTAGTGGGTGGAATGTTATCTATTTTAAAATTCCACAGGCTTGTGTTTTATAGCAGAGAAGCCCTCTGTATACTTTTGAATTCTGATATTGGAAATCAAGCCACAGGGTCTTAAAATAACTGATAGTTATCCTTCAAAACAGATAACATGTTGAAGTTTCAATTGGTAAATTTGTTAATGGCTCATCCCTACTAAAGAACCAGCCTTTATTTCATATTTAGCTCCAAAAGATTTCCAGTTTTCAAATCATGAGCCAGATTGTCAGTGTGCAAAGATTTCCCTCATAATGAGTCAGGTATCTAAGACTCCTTTCAACCATAATGCAAATGGTTCGTTGATTATTTCATTTTCATCCATTCATTTAACCCTGAGACTTCGTTGTTTGCCTGACTTTCAGGTGGAATAAATCATTATTTTATTGAAATTAACTTGTTAACTCAGTCACATTTGACCAATTTTTTTTTAATGCTGAACTAACTAGTTTTGATACCACGTATGCTCAACAATTCTGCTGATACTTGTTTATATTCCTCTGTATCTTTTATGTCAGTTTAAAAACTACGTTGATAACAGTGCCAAAATAACTGAATAGAAACTGACAAATGCAGTCCATTTCTGAGTTGTTTTGTCTGCCTGATGCCCAACAAGGAATTTGACAGGACTTTTTTCCTCCCCACTCAGTAGTAACTTTGGCATGTTTTACTGTCTAAATGACTGGAAATATCTTAGAAAGTTGTTGGTATAGAGCTATCTACATAAATGGGTAGTTAATAAATGTAGAAACATTTTTCTTATCTTGAACTTTGCCAAACAGAAGGCTCTATGAATAAGCATTTCCATAATTTACTAATATATATCCCTGCTCATGAGGAACTTACAATCCTTCAAGCTGAGAAATTTAGGGCCATCACTGGATGTCTTTTTCCACCGGAGACTGGATAACCATTTGTCAGGGCCTTTATACATGTAGGTCACAGAATCACAGAATTTTTAAAGGTAGAAGAACCATCTAGTCTAAGCTATACTTGAAAAAGAATCCTTACTGAAACTGACTACCTACCCTCTACTTGAAGACATCAGATGAGGGAGACCTAGCCTATTGCATTTTTTATTGGTTCTAATTGTTAGGCATTTTCTTCCTTGACAATAAACCTAAATTTAATTCTTTGCAGCTTTTGTTTATTTTCTTGGTTTTCTTCACCTTGGGATCAAACAAAACAAGTAAAATTCCCCTTCCATATGACAGCATTCGTACCACCTTCCATCTTCTCTTCAGATTACATGTCCAGAGGTCCCTCAACTAAGTTTTATTTGCCGCGGATAGAAGACATTTTTCACTAGTTGCTCTTGTCTGGCTAGTCAATGTCCTTCTTAAGCTGTCATTCCAAGTCTTTTTTTTTCCTTTCAATTTATTAATTAATTTATTTTTGATTTTCAACATTCACTTTCTTAAGTTTTAAATTTTCTCCCTCCCTATCCCCTCTTCTTCCCCAAGACAGCATGCATTCTGATATGGGTTCTACACACACATTCCTATTAAACATATTTTCACATTAGTCATGTTGCATAGAAGAATTGTAATGAGTGAGAGAAATCATGAGAGACAAAACAAAATGAAAGAGAAAATGCTTTGCTCTGCATTCCAGCTCCATGATTCTTTCTCTGGCTGTGGATGACATTTTTTATCATGAGTCCTTTGGAATTGTTTTAGGTCCTTGCATTTCTGTGAAGAGCTAAGTATATAAAAATCAGTTATCACATACTGTGACTGTTACTGTATAAAATGTTCTCCTGGTTTTGCTTGCTTCACTCAGCATCAGTTCATATAAATCCTTCCAAGTTTTTCTGGTCTGCCTGTTCATCATTTCTTATAGCACAATAGTACTCCATTACATGCATATACCACAACTTGTTCATCCATTTCACATCTGATGGGCATCCCCTTAATTTCCAGTTCCTGGCCATGTAGTTCCTAGTCTTAAACACAGTTCTCCAGATATAATTGGACTAGGGCAGAGTAGATGACAGTCACCTCCTTATTCCTGGATTCTATGCTAGTAAATATAGTCCCAAATCATATTATCTTTTTTTGGCTGCCATATTATAAGGTTGATTCATCAATAAAACCCCCACATCTTCTTCAGACCTAGCCATGCCTCTCTCATCTTGTATTTGGGAAGTTAATTCTTTGACATCAAGTGTAAAATAAGATTTTCCAAGGTGGAGCCAAGATGGCAGAGTGAGAGCAACTACTCATTTAAGCTCTTAGATAAACTCCTTCAGATACCTCTAGAAAGAGAATATGACCAAATTTTGGAGGTGTGTAATCCAATAGGAGACAAACTGTGGCAGATTAACAGACCAGGACAGACTGGAAGGTCGATGGGAAGGATTTGTTCCGTGGGGGTAAGCTCACAGCACACAGCACAGCACATCATTGCAGCAGCACTGCTGGGCAGGAAAGCCCTGGGGTGGCCTGAGACAGCAGTAGCACAGCAAACAGCAGAGTGGCAGTCCAGGGCAAGAGACCAGTGGGAGTTGAGTGAGTTAGAGCCACTGAGCCCCAGGTATCAGCCATTAGTGGCTCCTGAGACTTTCAGCCCACAGATTAAACGCCTGTAAGTCACCTGCTTGAACTTCTAGGAGCCAAAGTGGCAGAGTGATTGGTAAATTCTCTCTCTCCCTCCCCTTGTTGACCTCAAAAGAACCACAAAATATTTCCCCAGAAAAATCCTGGATCAGTGAGATCAGCAGAAGGGGCAAACAGTCTCATAGCACCTGAGGCTAGGAAAAAAGCTAAGGGGGATTCCTGTTACTGTGGCAGAGGCTAACCTGAAGGACAGGAGCCCCAGAGGTATGGAAACTCGCACTAGGACCCTGGTGTTCCTAAGTGCTCCAGGGGAAACGGGAAGACAATAGGGCAGCCAGGATCACCAACACTGAGTTTACCTTTGCTCTAGCTCAGCTAAGGAGATTTCCCCTGACCACACAACCCCTCCCCCACACTTAACAAGCTAGCCCAGGGCTGATCCAGGGAAACACAAGACAAAAAGAAAAAAGGTACCTGCCCTTAGCTTTTTCACACCCCTCAACTCAACTCCAGATTCTCCAGCTTTTAACTGAAAGAACCAGAGGTCACAACACACAAGGCCTCACCATTATGAGCAAGAAGAAGCAAAGTAAGCTAGAAAAGAACATAGAATCTTTCTGTGGGGACAAGGACCAAAACACGAATACCAAAGAGGTCAGTACTGAGACCGTACTCCCATATGAAATTTCAGAAGGGACTATGAATTGCTCACATGCACAGACAGCTGTCTTGGAACAGCTGAAGAAGGAAATAGAAGAAAAACTGGCCAGTCATTTTAAAAGTATGAAAAAAAGAATTCACTGAAGAGATCTTCATTTTTTTTTTATTTTTTTTAATTAATTAATTTATTTATTTATTTAAATTTTTTACATTCATTTTCACAAATTTTTGGGTTCCAAATTTTCTCCCCTTTTATCCCCTCCCCCTACCCCAATACCCCAAGCAATCTAATTTTCCCTATCTCCAATCTGCCCTCTCTTCTGTCATCTCTCCCTTCTCTTGTCTCCATCTTCTCTTTTCTCCTGTAGGGCCAGATGACTTTCTATTCCTCCTTAAATGTATGTCTTCTTTCCTAGTTGCAACAACAATACTAAACAGTTGTTCCTAAAACTTTGAGTTCCAAATTCTCCTCCTCCCTCCCTCCCCACCCATTCCCTTTGGGACAGCAGGCAATTCAATATAGGCCATATCTGTGTAGTTTTGCCAATGACCTCCCTGATAGTCGTGTTTTGTAAGACTAACTGGATTACCATCCCTCCTAACCTGTCCCTCATTGTTTCTCTTCTGTCTTTTGATCCTGTCCCTCCCCAAGTGTTGACTTCAAATTGCTCCCTCCTCCCTTTGCCCTCCCTTCCATCATCCCCCCCTTGCAATATCTCTTTCTCCCCCACTTTCTTATACTGTAAGATAGGTTTTCATACCAAAATGAGTGTGCATTTCACTCCTTCGTTTAGTCAAATGTGATGAGGGTAAACTTCTTGTTTTTTTGTTTTTTTTCCTCAGCTCTCCTCTTTTTCCCTCCACTAAGAAAAACTCCTACCTGCCTCTTAAATGACATATAGTTACCCCCTTCCCTTTCCCTCCCCCTACATTTCTCTCTCGCCATTTACCCTAGTTTCTTTTAAGGTATGGTCCCATCCTATTCAGTTCAATCTGTGCTCTCTATCTCTGTATGTGTGTGCATGTGTGTATGTGTGTGCATGCGTGTACATGTGTATGTGTGGTCCCACCAACTACCCAGATACTGAAAAGTTTTAAGAGTTACAAATATTGTCTTTCCATGTAGGAATGTAAACAGTTCACTCATGGTAAGTCCCTTAAGACTTCTCTTTGCTGTTTACTTTTTCATGCTTCTTCTCATTCTTGTGTTTGAAAGTCAAATTTTCTTTTCAGCTCTGGTTTTTTCATCAAGAATGATTGAAAGTCCTCTGTTTCATTGAAAGACCATATTTTCCCATGAAGTATTATACTCAGTTTAGCTGGGTAGGTGATTCTTGGTTTGAGTCCTAGTTCCTTTGCCTTCTGGAATATCCTATTCCACGTCCTTAGATCCCTTAATGTAGAAGCTGCTAGATCTTGGGTTATCCTGATTGTATTTCCACAGTACTGGAATTATTTCTTTCTAGCTGCTTGTAAGATTTTTTCCTTGAGCTGGGAGTTCTGGAATTTGGCCACAATGTTCCTAGGAGTTTCTCTTTTTGGATCTCTTTCAGGTGGTGATTGATGGATTCTTTCAATACTTATTTTGTCCTCTGGTTCTAGAATGTCAGGGCAGTTTTCCTTGATAATTTCATGGAAGATGATGTCTAGGCTCTTTTTTTGATCATGACTTTCAGGTAGTCCCATAATTTTTAAATTGTCTCTGCTGGATCTATTTTCCAGGTCAGTTGTTTTTCCCATGAGATATTTCACATTCTCTTCCATTTTTTCGTTCTTTTGGTTTTGTTTGGTGATTTCTTGGTTTCTCATAAAGTCATTAGACTCCATCTGTTCCATTCTAATTTTGAGAGAGCTATTAAATTCAGTGAGCTTTTGAGCCTCTTTTTCCATTTGGCTCATTCTGCTTTTGAATGCATTCTTCTCCTCATTGGCTTTTTGAACCTCCTTTGCCAATTGGGTGAGCCTATTTTTCAAGGTGTTAATTTCCTCAGCATTTTTTTGGGTCTCCTTTACCAAGGTATTGACCTGTTTTTCATACTTTTGTTGCATCTCTGACATTTCTCTTCCCAGTTTTACCTCCACCTGTCTAACTTGCTTTTCAAAATCCTTTTTGAGCTCTTCCAGGGCCTGAGCCCACCCACCACCCCCTGGGGTGTCTGGGGTACTGAGGCCCCACCCTCCACGTCTTTCCCTGATGGCAAGAATACGTCCTCATCTTCGTCAGATCCGAAGGTCGGGATCATTTGCATTTGTTGGAAAAAACTCTCTAAAGTCTTATTTTTCTTCCCTTTTCTAGGCATTTTCCCAGCCAGTTACTTGACTTCTGAGATTCCTTTCCACCCCCGCCTGAATCCGCCCAGCTAGTGCTTGGCCTCTGAGATTTAAATGGGCTTTCCTCCTGCCGGCTGTCAATCAGTGAGCTTTAGTTCAGGTGCTGAGGTGGGGCCAGGGCTGCCTCCGAGACTGATCCCTTGGGGGCTTTATGCAGAGACTTTCAGGAATGGAACGGATGGGGGCGGGGTGGGGGGCCCCCGCCTCCCAAATCCCGTTCCCTTGGGGGCTTTAAGCAGAAGCCTTCAGTAACAGAGCGGGGTGGGGGCAGGGCCGTCTCCCAAGCTCAGCTCCGTCCGGTTTTATGCGGGAATCTTCCGTAATGAAGATCCTGCCTGCTGTTGGGGGATTCCTGAGTCTTGGGCCGCTGCCGCCTCAGCCGCCGCCCATACCTCTGCCTCCGCCGCTTCCTGCCCCCATCCCCGCTGCCACCACTTCCTCCCGAGGGGTCCCGAGTCACGGAGACGCCCTGCTTCCCCTCTCCTTCAGCCCGGCTTTCTTTCTCACTGACCTGTAGCTTCTGTGGGCGGAGGGACTTTCCCGGCTGCTGGAGCTTCCATCTCTGAAGCCTGCTCAGATCAGCTTCTCTGGGGCCTTGGCCAGGGCAGCGCTGGGGGTCGGGTTTACTTTCCGGGGCGCGCCAGACCCTGGGGACGGGTCTTCAGGGCTCCCTGGAACGGAAATCTCTTCCACTCTGCTTCTGCACACCTTGTATTCACCCAGAAGTTATGGGGGACTCTTTTTACATTAATTCTATGGGCTTTGGTTTCGGAGCTCGTAAACGTGCGTCCTTCTACTCCGCCATCTTGGCTCCGCCCCCCAAGAAGAGATCTTTAAAAAGGAAAATTGAACAAATGGAAAGGGAAGCATAAAATCTAACTGGGAAAATTGGACAAATAGAAAAGGAAGAACAAAAATTAACTGGATAAAATAATTCTTTAAAAATAATAACTGGATAGATGGAAAAAGAGATACAAAAGCTAACTGAAGAAAACAATTTGATAAAAATTAGAATTGGGCAAGTAGAAACTAATGGCTCTATGAGACATCAAGAATTAGTCCAACAAAATCTAAAGAATGAAAAGATAGAATAAAAGGTAAAATATGCAATTGTAAAAACAACTAACCTGGAAAATAGATCCAGGAGATAAAATTTAAGAATTATTGGGCCAGAGGGATTTAAGGGGATAATATCAAACATGTAAAGAACAGTTAATTCCAACACTACATAGACTATTTGGGAAAATTGGGGAAGAATGAATCTTTCCAAATTCTTTTTATGCTACAAATATGGTTTTGATACCTAAACCAGGAAGAAACAAAACAGAGAAAGAAAATTATAGACCAATTTCTCTAATGAATATAGATGCAAAAATTTTAAATAAGATTTTAGCAAAAAGAATACAACAACTTATCATGAGAATAATACATCATGATCAGGTAGGATTCATACCAGGAATTCAGGGCTGGTTCAATATTAGGAAAACTATTAGCATTATCGATCATATCAACAACAAAACTAACAGAAACCACATACTTGTCTCAATAGATGCAGAAAAAGCTTTCGACAAAATACAACACCCATTCCTATCAAAAACACTGGAGAGCATAGGAACAAAGGGAACTTTCCATAAAATAATAAGCAGTATCTACCTAAAACTTTCAGCAAGCATTATATGCAATGGGGATAAGCTAGATGCATTTCCAATCAGAACAAGGGTGAAATAAGGATATCCATTATCACCACTGTTATTCAATATGGTACTAGAAATGTTAGCTGTAGCAACTAGGCAAGATAAAGAAATTGAAAGAATTGGAGTAAGCAAAGAAGAAACTAAGTTATCACTCTTTGCAGATGATATGATATACTTAGAGAATCCCAGAGATTCAAGTAAAAAACTATATGAAATAATAAACACCTTTGGCAAAGTTGCAGGTCACAAAATAAACCCACATAAATCTTCTGCATTTTTATATATTAGTAACAAAGCCCAACAGCAGAGACAGAAAGAGAAATCCCATTTAAAGCTAGGGTAGACACTAGAAAATATTTGGGGATTTACTTGCCAAAATGAACCCAGGTATTATATGAACAATTACAATACAATTACTTTTCGTACAAATAAAGTCAGATCTAAGTAAGTGGAAAAACATCAGTTTCTCGCCAAGCCAATATAATAAAAATGACAATTCTACCTGAACTAATTTACTTATTTGGTGCCATACTAAATAAACTGTCAGATAATTATTTTCTAGGGCTGGAAAAAATAATATCAAAATTCATCGGGAAGAGCAAAAGGTCCAGAATATCAAGAGGACTAAAGAAAAGAAATGCTAGGGAAGGTGACCTAGTGCTACCAGATATCAAATTGTATTATAAAGCAGCAATTATCAAAACCACTTGGTACTGCCTAAGAAACAGGAGGGTAGACAAGTGGAATATGCTAGGTACTCAAGGCACCAGTAGGCAATGGATATAGCAATCTACTGTTTGGCAAACCCGAGGACCCCAGATTCTGGGATAAGAGCTCACTGTTTGACAAAAATTTCTGGGAAAACTGTATAACAGCATGATGGAAATTAGGCATAGACAAATGCCTGACACCATAGACAAGAAAAAAGTCCAAATGGATATATGATCTAGGTATAAAGATTGATACTATGGACAAATTGGTGGAGCAAGGAATAGTGTATTTATCAGATTTATGGAGACAGGATGAATTTTTGATTAAAGAAGAGATAGAGGGCATTATGAAGTGCAAGATAGATAATTTTGATTACATCAAACTGAAAAGTTTTTGCACAATCAAACCCAGTGCAACCAAGATTCGTAGGGATGTAGAAAACTGGGAAAGAGTTTTTGCAGCTAGTGTCTGTGACAAAGGCCTCATCTCTAAAATATATAAAGAACTGAGTCAAATGTACAAAAATACAAGTTGTTCCCCAATTGATAAATGATCAAAGATATAAACAGGCAGTTTTCAGAGAAAGAAATAAAAGATATCTATAGTCATATGAAAAAATGCTCTAAATCACTATTGATTAGAGAGATGCAAATCAAAACAACTCTAGGGCACCACATTGCACCTATCAGATTGGCAAACGTGACAGAACAAGAAGATGATAAATGTTGGAGAGAATGTGGAAAAGTGGGAACATTAATTCATTGTTGGTGGAGCTGTGAGCTGATCCAACCATTCTGGAGAGCAATTTAGAACTATACCCAAAGGGCTACAAAAATGTGTATACCCTTTGACTCAGCAATATCACTTCTAGGACTGTATCCCCAAGAGATCATAAAAATGGGAAAGGGTCCCACATGTACAAAAATATTTATAGCAGCCATCTTTGTGGTGGCCAAAAACTGGAAATCAAGAAGATGCCCATCAATGGCTGAATAAATTATGGTACATGAATGTAATGGAATGGTATTGTCCTATAAGAAATGATGAACAGGAAGACTTCAGAGAGGCTGGAAAGACTTATATGATCTGGTGCTTAGCAAAAGGAGCAGAACCAGGAGAACTTTGTGCACAGCAATGACCACTGTGTGTGAGAGATTTTTCTAGTAGACTTGGAACTTCATTGCAATGCAAAGACTTAAAAAAATTCCCATTGGTCTTTTAAGGCAAAATGCCTTTCATATCCAGAGAAAGTACTATGGAATTTAATCACAGAATGTAGCAGATCATTTGTGTGTGTGTGTGTGTGTGTGTGTGTATTACGTTCTAGTTTGTTATATGAATTCTTCCACTCATTTTAATTCTTCTATACAGCATGACTATAGTGAAAATGTATTTAATAGGAATGTATGTGTAGAACATATATAAAGTTGTATGCCATCTCAGGGAGGGAGGGGGAAAGGGAGGAAACCTAAGTTATGTGGTAGTGATTATAGAACACTGAAAATAAATGAAATTCATTAAATAAAAAGATTTTCCATTCACCACTACCAAATATCATCACTAGGTTCAGCCCATATTCTAGCTCCGTGATGGCAAAGTCAAATAGGAATGGTGGTTACTAATCTGTACAAAAGAAGGCCAGTAGACTATATATTAACTTAGTTTAAAAATGTAATGTTTATGTTTTATTGTATTTTTATTTATTTTCTTAAATATTTCCCAATTACCTTTTTAATCTGGTTTGGGTGACACTCAAGAGTATTGTGGGGCATGTATAGCTATGAGCTGCATGTTTGATACCTTTGCCCTACCTTTTCAAGATCTTTTTTCATCTTGACTTCCATCCAGTTATCTGTTACTCACATCTTTGCATCATGTGCCAATTTGATAAGTATGTCATCTATGCTTTTATCCAAATCATCAATAAAATATGCACATTAAACAGCACAAGGGGTTTTCCCCTGGAGAGCTTCTTTCCAGTTGACTTTCCATTAATAATGATTACTTTTTGAGTTGGGCCACTTACCCACTTCTAAATTCACCTAAATGTTCTATTATTTACCCAGAGATATCAAAATCAGGCTAAGAACATGGGCAATGGTAATTCATAGTTTTTTAAAACCAATATGTGGCCCATAGGAATCAATTTCTATTTGAGTTTAACATTTCTGAATTTTAGTCCACATCTCAGCATTTCTTCCAGAAGAACAAGACAAGATACTTTGCTCAAATGCTTTGCCACAGCATAGTTAAGATCATATATTTAGGACTGGAAGGGACTTTAAAGGTCATGTAGTAATATCTTTATCTAGTGACAGAGTGATATTTGAACTTCCATCCTCTGTCTCTATAGCTTGTAAATCTCACCTATGACTCTGAATCCACCATTATTTCTTACTATACACTGCTGTAAATTTTATCTACATCCCTCTGATCTATCAGTTTAGTAAGCCTATAAAAATAAACTTAAATAAAATTAATTTAACTGTTAAAGCATGGCCCTTTGAACCCAAACTTCACACAACAAAATCCTTTACTAAAAGATTTGTTCTCTGAAACTTGGACTCAGTCAAAAGGCTGCATTTAAGGACCTAGAAAGCCAAATGTGGCCTTGAGGCCACAGATTCCCTACCCCTGCTAACATATCTAATCTTGAGAAACCCATGTTGCTTCTTTGTAATTATTATTTTCTTTTCAAAATGTTCACTAACCATCTCTTTGGTTTCTCCTTCCCTGCTCTAATTATCCAGAGAATTTAATCAGAAAATGAAATCAAACAGAGGTTTATAGTTTACAGATTCTATTCCCTTCCTTCCTTCCTTCCTTCCTTCCTTCCTTCCTTCCTTCCTTCCTTCCTTCCTTCCTTCCTTCCTTCCTTCCTTCCTTCCTTCCTTCCTTGTTTTTTATCATGATAATCCAAAAAGGCTCTGGTTATTTAGACTTAGACTTTCTGATCTAACTGTGATCTCTCCTCCTGCCTCCTTTTTTTAGAGATATTTACTTCTATCTCAGGAATCTTCTGTGTCTAAAATTTTCACTAATTGGAAATGAGGATAACATCTACAACATTCCTGATAAACATCCTGTAACTTCACCATCTCTATACAAAATTTCCAGTCTTTTTCTGTATCGTAGAGAAGTTACTTTATCATATGGCCCAATTCAGGCAGGGCCATACTGAACTAGGAAGAGTGACATGAGCCTTGTACAATTTGACACTAGGGAAAGATTATTGATTGAAATCTTCTTCTTAAGTTGGGAAGAAAATCATCTTGCCTGAGGCCCATATACCTCTTCCTCTACACTAAGTTGCACATATATCCTGCTTCTTTAGAGATATTTTTGTATATCTGTCTCTTGGTAACTATTATCTAGTGCACCCATACCTTCTTTTCATTCTTCCCCCCAACCCCAAGGTTTGCCAAGTTAAACCACAAGCCTACTCTTATTATTTAGACATTGATTGGATTAAATCAATCCTATTAAGGTTTCAGGAAGCTATAGACCAATAGAGACAATAGTAGACCAATGAGACAATAGAATTATCCTAAATTTCTAAAAGACTATTATTTAGATTTGATTTCTTCTTTTTTGGAGGATGGGGATGAAGGAGAGCAGGGAAGGAGAAACCAGACTACTTCATGGGGCAAATGATACCAATTTACTTGTATAAATCATTAGTTGTTTTTTTTATCCCTTTGTTGTCTGAAGGGAAGGCATGAGCCAAGACTTGACCATATGGAATTAAGTATTTTTAAAATTATTTATTTTTAGAGTTTTTCTTTTTAAATTTTGAGTTATAGATTCTCTCCTTACCTTCTATCCTCCCCCACCCACGGAGAAGTCAAAAAATATGGTATCAATTATACATGTGAAATCATGCAAAACATATTTCCATATTAGCCAATGTTGCAAAAAAAGGCCAAAAAGTGAGAAAAATTATACTTCAACTTGCACTTAGAGATCATTAGTTCTCTCTCTAGAGGTAGATAATATATTTTTTTTCATCACGAATCCTTTGAAGTTGTCTTGGATCACTGTTTTGATCAAAATAGCCAAGTCTTTCATCATTGATCATCATTAGAACCTTGCTGTCACTGTGCACAATGATTTCCTAATTTTTCTCATGTCACTTTGGATTAGTTCATGTAGGTCTTATCTTATTTTTCTGCAACCACTCCCATCATCATTTCTTATATCACAGTAGTAGTCTATCACAATCCTATGTCACTTTTTCAGCCATTCCCCAATTGATGAGCATTCCCTCAATTTCTAATTCTTTGCCACTACAAAAAGAGGATATGTGTGTGTGTGTGTGTGTGTGTGTGTGTGTGTGTATGGATCTAGTAGTGGTATTGCTGGATCAAAGGGTATGCACAGTTTTATAGTTCTTTAGATATAGTTCCAAATGTACTTCAAAACTGTTGGATCAGTTCACTACTCCACCAACAATTCATCAATTTACTCATTATCCCTCAACCCTTCCAACATTTGTCATTTCTGTTAGGTGTGAGGTGATACCTGTGAGCTGTTTTAATTTGCATTTTTCTAATCAATAGTGATTTAGAGTTTTTTTGTGTATGACTATGGGTAGTTTTAATTTCTTCTGAAAACTGCCTGTTTATATCATTTAGATCATTTATCACTTGGGGAATGGCTCTTATTTTTATAAATTTTACTCAGTTCTGATACATTTGAGAAATAAGACCTTTATAGAGCAGCTAGGTGGTACAGTGGATAGAGCACAGTCCCTGGAGTGAGGAGGACCCAAATCTAATCGAGACATTTGACACTTACGAGCTATGTGACCCTGGGCAAATCATTTAACCCTGGTTGCCTCATCAAAAAAAAAAAAAAAAAAAAAAAAAAAGGAAAGGAAAAGGAAATAGTTCTTTTATTAGAGAAATTTTCTGTAATGGTTTTTAAAAAATAATATTATACTTCTCCCTCTTCCTCTTCCTTTTCTTCTCCACCTCGCCACCATCCTTCCTCAAAAGTCTGTCCACTGCCTCCCTTAATCTGCCCTTTGCTTTATCACCTCTCCCCCCACACATCTCTTATTCCCTTCCTATTTCCAATTGGGTGGGCCACATGTCTATACACAGTTGAGTGTATATACATAGTCTTCCTTTTTTGAAGCAACTCTTCTGAGAGTGAGGATCAAACATTACCCACTACCATCTTTTCCCCTCTTCACTATAAAAGTTATTCCTAATACAACTCATTTACGTGTGAAAATTTTCCTCCTTCTGCCTCTCCTTTCTCATTTTCCCAGTGCATCTCCCTTTACCACCTGTCTGTTTTATTTTTTTTGGAGATCATTGCAACATAATCACATATCCACCCCTTCTTTCTATGTAGACTCCTTCTAAGTACTTAAAAATGATAAAGTTCTTAGGAGTTACAAATATCATATTCCCATAGAAGAATATGAACAATTTAACTTTATTGAGTCCCATATAATTACTATTTCATGCTTTCCTTTTTATTCTTCTCTTGAGTTTTCTATTTCAATGTCAAATTTTCTATTCAGCTTTTGTCTTTTGATCAGGAATGCTTGGAAGTCCTCTTTCATTAAATATCCTTTTTTTCCTCTCCTGATTTTATCTGCTTTTGCTGGATGGGTGATTCTTGGTTGTAATGCTCACTCTTTTGCCTTCCAGAATATCATATTTCTTTTCCCTTAACATGGAAATTGCTAAATTTTGTGTGATTCTTACTCTGACTTCTCAATATGTCAGTTGTTTCTCCCTGGCTGCTTGCAATATTATCTCCTTGACCTGGGAGCTTTGGAATTTGGCTATAATATTCCTGGGAGTTTTCATTTCAGGATCTTTTTTTAGGAGGTGATCAGTGGATTCTTTCAATTTCTATTTTACCCTATGGAATGAAGATGTTGAGATAATTTTTCTTGATAATTTCTTGAAATGTGATGTCTAGGTTCTTTCTTTCCCCATGATTTTTAGGTAGCCCAATAATTTTTAAGTTCTCTCTCCTCAATCTCTTTTCTAGACCAGTTGTTTTTCCAATGAGATATTTAATATTTTCTTCTATTTTTTCATTCTTTTGATATTTTTTGTTTCTTCATATCTCACGGAATCATTAGCTTCCAGTTTGTCCAATTTTAATTTTTAAGGAATTATTTTCTTCGGTTAGCTTTTGTACCTCTTTTTCTATTTTACCGTTCTACTTTTCAAGCATTTCTTTTCTTTTGTGATTTTTTTGTGCCTTTTTAAAAATTATTACATCCATTCTGTTTTTAAGGTGTTATTTTCTTCAGAATTTTTTTGTGTCTCTTTTTACCACACACTTTATTCTTTTTCAAAATTTTCTTGCATCACTCTCATTTCTTTCCCCATTTTTTTCTTTACCACTCTTATCTCAGGAATTCTTGTTGACCCTGGATCCAATTAGTATTTTTCTTTGAGTCCTTGGTCATAATTTTTTTTCCTGCAGTGCTGTCTTCTGAGTTTATATCTTGGTCTTCCCTGCCCCTGTAGTAGCTTTTCCATGATCAAGTTCTTTTTGTTGTTGCTCGCTTGCTCATTTTCCCAACTTATACCTTGACTTTGAATTTTATGTTAATGTTGAATTTATGTTAATGTTGCTCTCTTCTTACTTGAAGGTGAGGAGGGCAGTGTCCCAAGCTTCAAGTTCTTTTCATGCTGCTGTTTTCAAAGCTAGTTTTGAGGGTCTGAATTTTTTTTGGTGTTTCCAAGGTGGTGTTATACTAGGAGAGGTGTGGGCACTGCTCTCATGGTCTATGCTTGGGTCTCCTCAGGAAGGGGCCCTGGTCCCTTGCAGCCACAAGTATATTAGCACTCTTATTGGCCCTAGAATTCTGACTAGGGCAACTTACTACAAGTACTCCTTTCTGTACTTGAACTGAGACTCAGAACTGCATATGAGCAATAGAGTTACCAATCAGTACCGGCTGCACTCAGTGCCAGCAAAAGTTCCCTTGTAATCTCTTTCTGACCAGTTGTCTGACCCGTTTACCATCTCAAGGCTGAGAGCCCCTGAAACTGCTATTGCTGCTGCTGTTGCCATAACAGCTGCATCAAAGCCCACTGTTGTCACTCGTGCTAAGCTCTGAACTTGTGTCCACCCTGATGTTAAAGAGCTATCCTTTGGACTTCCTAAGTTGTCTTAGGTTGGTTTTTGTTGGCTCTGTTTCTCTAAAATTTGATTGGAGGTATTATTTATATTGTTTGGAGAGGAATGTTGGGAGAGTTCAGTTGGGTCTCAACCTGAGTCCCAGACTTAACCAATAACCAATTAATTTACCAGAATTAATACTCCTCTTCTGGCTTGCACTTTGGGCTGAGAGCAACCACACAAGCTTTTCCACCCAGGATCAGCAAGTAGAATTCCCTCTCCAGAGCCTCCACCAGCTACACCAGTCAGTGTTCCTCCTTACCTTAGGAGTCAGCTGCTCAATTCTCCCAAGGCCTTTGGGTCAAGGGCACCAAAGATGGATGATGCTGCTGCCTAGGACTAGACCCTGCTCCCTTCTCACCCAGGTGAAAGAGCTTTCTCACTGACCTTTGAAGCTGCTTTGATGTTGGTGAGTTGAGGAATGTGGGAACCACAGCTGCTACCCAGGAGTCCATGTCCTGAAACCTGCTCCAGTCCTGTCTGTTGTGCTGCATAGAGAAGGCTAAGCTGTGCTTAGCTCTGAGCTTGGTGCAATAGACCTTTCCTCTCAACCTTTCTGGCTTCCTTGGGCTGGAAAACTCATTCTGTTGTTTTGTGGCTTCTATTGCTCTAGAATTTGTTTAGAGCAATTTTTTACAGGCATTTTATGGGCTGTAGGTGGAGAGCTTCTGTGAGTCCATCCTTCTACTCTGCCATCTTGGTTCCAGCCCCTTAGTCTATTTTTAAGGTATTATTTTCTTCAGTATTTTTGCGGTCTCCTTTAGCAAGGTGCTGACTCATTTTTCATGGTTTTCTTGCATCACTCTCATTTTTCTTCCCAATTTTTCCTCTGCTCTCTTATTTGATTTTCAAAATCCTTTTAGAGCTCTTTTATGGCTTGAGACCAATTCATATTTTTCTTGAAGGCTTTTGATGTAGGAACTTTGACTTTGTTTTCTTCTTCTGGTTGTATGTTTTGATATTCTCTTTCAACAAAGTAAAATTCATCATCTATTTTTTTAATGCTGTTTGATCATTTCCCCAGCCAAATACATGACTTTCTAACTCTTTATTAAGGTAAGACTCTGCTTTCAGTGTTTAGGGTATCCTGTCTCAAACTTCGGGGGTTTTGTGCAGAGATACTTTTAGAGGCTGTATATTTTTAGTACTTCCAAGGTGCTATGATCAAAAGAGGGGGTGTTACTCCTCTCCTACCCTGAAATCTGATCTTTGACCACAAACACTCTTTTCTGCCTTCAATCTGCCTCTCCACTACAGCCACATACTCTGTCACACCAGTGCTCCTCCTTACCAGGTCTGCCATCCAGGACTGCAACTCAGATCAAAGCAGAGGCAAAGAAAGAGAATACTGCCTCAACGTAGCAAAGAGATTCCTGCAGTCTTCTCTGACCACCCACTTGACACCCCCTTTATCTGTAGGCCAGGAGCTCTGGAAGCAGTCATTGCTACTTTTAGCACCACCATCAACAACTCCTCTATCCCAGGGCCAGGACTGGTCTGCTCTCTTCTCTCATCAGGTCTGATAGGGTTTTCACACTAATCTTCTATGCTGTCTGGCATTTGTGGGCCAAAAGGTCTGGAAACTACTACAGCTGGCAGTAATTCAGTCCCCTGAGGCATGTTCTGGCCCCTTCTATGCTCTCCTTTTGTATTTTTCATTAAAAGGATGAAAATGAATGAACAAGCATTCATTAAGTACATGCCAATCACTGCACTCAGCAATTGGGATACAGTTAGAAAAAATGGCTCTTCTTTCTCTCAAAGACCTTATACTCTAATTGGGGAGATAAAAGTTCAGGTGCAAGGTGGATGAAAAGGCCTAGGAATTTTTAAAGTGCATCAGTAGGTCAGATAACAGTGCTGAACAATTTGGCAAATAAAGGGATAGGCAGATGACAAGATCTAAAAGATTTTAAGATTCACTGGAAGGGAAAATGGCAAGATCAGTGGTCCTCTATCCCATATTTTCCAAATTTCCCTATTACTGCTGAGAGTACCACTATCCTCCCAATCACTGTTTCACAAATCATCACTCTCACTCCCCTTTTCCTTTTCCCTTACTACTCCTTCCCTCCCTTATAATCACTTCTTACTTTTCTTTCTCCTTTTTCCCCTCTTCCTACCTATAGGGCAAGTTAGATTTTTATACCTGAGTATGTTATTCCTGCCTTGAGCCAAATCCAATTAGGGTAAGTTTCAAACAATGCTCATCTCCCTCCTTTCTTTCTGTCTACTGTAATATTTTTGTTCCTCTTAATGTGATGTAATTTACCCTTTTCTGACTCTTCCTTTCCTCTTCTCCCATTTCAGTCCCATTTCACCACTTAATTAGGTTTTTATCATCATATCAGTCAATTTTTACCCACAGCCTCTGTCTATGTATATCCTTTCTAAATGATACAGTTCTCAAGAATTATACGTATCATTTTCTCATGTAGGTACGTAAACAGTTTGCCCTTATTGCTAACATATTGGGATTTTTTTTCTTTCTTGTTTACCTTTTTATGTGTCTATTGAGTCTTGTAGTTGAAATCAAATTTTCTGTTGACCTCTGGTTTTTACTTAAGGAAGGTCTGGAAGTCCCCAGTTTTACAGAGTGTCCATCTCCTCCCCTGAAAGATTATACTCAATTTTACTGAGCCGTTGATCCTTGGTTGTAATCCAAGCTCCTTTGCCTTATAGACTATCATATTCTAAGCCCTCTGATCTTTTAATTTAGAAGCTGCAAGGTGCTGAGTAATCCTGGCTTTGGTTCCATAATATTTGAATTGTTTCTTTCTGGCTGCTTGCAGCATTTTTCTTCTTAACCTGATAGTTCTGGACTTTGGTTACAATATTCCTTGGTATTTTCAATTTGGTATCTCTTTCAGGAGGTGATCAAGGGATTCTTTTAATGACTTTTTTCCCTCTGCTTCTTGGACCTCAGGGCAGTTTTCCTTGATGATTTCTTGAAAAGATTCTGTCCAGACTCTTTTTTTCATCATGGCTTTCCAGTAGATCAAAAATTCTTAAATGATCTCTCCTAGATTTATTTTCCAGGTCAGTTATTTTTCCAATGAGGTATTTTATCTTCTATTTTTTCATTCCTCTGATTTTGTTTGACTGATTCTTGATGTCTCATAAAGTCATTAGCTTATAGTTGCCCAATTCCAATTTTTAACAAATTGTTTTCTTCAGTTAGTTTTTGTATCTCCTTTTTCATTTAGCCAATTCTACTTTTTAAGGAGTTGTTTACTTCAATGTAATTTTTTTCCATTTTGTCGATTGTGTTTTTAAAGGAATTGTTCAATTTTTCTCCTACCTCTGGAATTTCACTTTTAAAATCCTTCTCAAGTTCTTCCAAGATGGCTTTTTGGGTTTGATACCAGTTCATATTCTTCTTTGAGGTTTCAGATGTGGGTATGGACATTGCTGTCCTCTTTTAAATTTGTATTTTGATCTTCTCTGTCCTCATAGTAAGATCTATGGTCTTTGCTTTCCTATATTGCTTTTTGCTCATGGTTTTTGCCTTTTTCCTGGCTTTTAAAATTTATCTCTACTTCTGAGGTTTTGAGGGTAGATCTCAGACTTCTTGTGCTGGGGGCTAGTGCTCTGGTTACTGGTTTTGTCTTCTGGGGTCTCAGATGCTGGCTGGCTGCTGGAGGCTATAGAAGCTGTAGCTTGCCTGGTGCTAAACTGGAGCTGATGGTGATGGCTGATGAGTGCCAAGACCAGATGGGGTTTATCTATATTTCCCTAAGGTTACACTGAAACTAATGGGGGAGTGGGTGGGGATAGTCTGGTCACTGGAGGTTGCCTCCTCACCCAGAGCTGTGCTAGAGCATGGATAGGCTCAGCCACTGGTGCATACTCATCCACTAGCACACGTGATGATTCTCCATGCTAGCATCTTCTAGTACCCCTGACTATGCCAAGGCACAAGGGGTCTCAGTGTTGGTGTTTGCCTGCTCCATTGCCCTGGGGCTCAGGATTTCCTGCTGGTTTGCTGAGTTAGGGCTTGCTGGGATGACTCCAGTGTTGTACTGGTCTCCTTCAGTCACAGCAAGAGGGACCTTTCCCATTAGTCCATTTAGCTCCATGAGGTAAATGACTGCTGCACCCCATCTTTCTGCTCTCTCCACTATTTGAGGATTTTTTTCCAGGCCAGTATTTTCTTGGTTTTTCAAGGTCAATAAGGGAGAAAGAGAGCAACTTACTTCTTACTCTGCCATCTTGGCTCCCAGAAGTCTCTAGATTTTCTTCATACTATTTTTTAGCTCCTAACTTTTTCCACTGCTGTTCAAATCCCCAAATTTGAGGCTAGGCAACTTCATCTTCCTCATTATGGAGCTTTTGGGGGCCTGGTTCTGGTCTTAGATATTGGAGTTCTCCAATTTCATTTTATAAGGTTCTTAACTTGAACAATGTTGTTTTCTTAACTTGTGTAATCAACATCTGGCATATAATTCTTTTTATTTTTTTGGAGGTATTCAGGTTTGATAAGTATGCAAAAAGTAACTACTCCACCATCTTCTGGGTCACCATTATTAAATAATATCTTAATGGTCTGAAAGAACCCATCTAGGATGGTTAAGTGATAGGAAGCCTACTTTAAAAAGGGGCACCCTTCCCCCTTGGGTCTATTGTCCTTCTTTCCCCTGGCCTTAGGCCATTCTAGAATACTTCTGAAGTGACCAGATGATGGGAAGACCAATCTCCACTAGGAGAAGCCTCCCCCTTGCATTCCTCATTCTTTCCTTCTGCTGTCTAGATCTGCCTACAACCTATCCAGACTGTGACTGATCTGTTGACTTAGGAGTCACCAATTCTATACCTTCTAATAAGCTGTAAAACCACTAAGTCTTATCACCCACCTTGCTTCTGTGCTACACAGACTCCTTGCATTATTGCCTAACCTACTGACTGAACTTAAGGACCCCTGGGACTTGTCATCCATTCTGATATGAACTTTTTTAAAAGTAAAATTATTCAATTTATTAACAAAATTCACACAATAATTATAAAGTTCATATGTGCAAATATGACTCCTTCAGTTACTATGCATGCAATTCCACAAAGAATAATTTAAATTTGGCTTGATAAAATATTGCAGCATTGCATCTAGCTTGAATAATACTCTTTAAAATGTTGTATGCTGGTGCCAATCATGCATCATGACAAAGATGTTCTAGATATCCATCCTGAAATTTTTTAATTATCTGAAAGAGTTCATCATACCTTTCTTGATCCTTTTCCTGCTTCTATTCTATTATTATAATGCTATGCTATTGACTATTCTGCATAGTGCAAACCATCCACCCTGTAGCTGTCTTTTCTTGTATGTATTTTCTCTCCTAACTAGAATGTGAGAGAACAGGAAATTTTTCCTCTTTTTCTATTTGTACTTAATGCATGGTAGGTATATGTGTATTATATACATATACATGTGTATGTATATTATCCACATGCATCCTGTATATTATATACATGTGTCCTCTATGTATATTACATACATGTGTCCTCTATGTATATCACATACATATAATCCTGCATACTATTTAGCTCCTAATCCTTTCTGCTAGCTTCTGAGGCTAGGCATCTCAGTCTTTTCATATTCTTTGAAAGATACAGCAACAGAGATAGCATTATTCAATAGCATTTTGATATTTAATATTAACAAACAAGGTACAAAAAAGAGAAATCTGCTTGCCAAAGGTGTTTCAGCACTATCATAGAAGACTGAGTTTAAACAATAGGAGATAGGTTCTGTATGGAAGATGAGGTGATGCTGTTTTTGGAAAATATTGTGATGAATGCACATCAAACCTAGGAACATTGCAGAGACTACTAAATGAGATTCATAATCACTTAAAAAATTTGTGCCACTATCCACATAATAAATTTAAGTGGATGGAGAATTCTTATGGTTCAGGTTATGATATATAATTGGAGATATGACTGATAGTTCTGACGCATATCTACGACAGAAATTTCAAATAAGCTTAATCTAGAATTGAACAGGAGAGAGTTAGGTGAATTTCTTTTCCAAAATTGTACTGCTTTTGACAATTGCAGTCTTTCCCATAAAATGAATCCCCACATTTTTTTAGCACTAGGAATTTTCCAAGAATATTGAATAACTAAGAGTAAAAGAATATTCTGATGTTCAAAGAACTGAAACTGAGATCACCCGAAGAACACTGGATAGGTACATAGTGGGTGTGAGCAGGCTACAACACATTAAAAATAAAGATTATGAGAAGTTACATGAAGGATGTCATTAGATAATTAGAAAAATGTACCACTGGGAAAAATAAGGGTCATTTGTCAATAAGAGAGGAATAGCCAAATTTGTGCACATTCCATTGATAATCTTGCAACGTCAGGAGAGCTCAAAGAAGGTGCCCACTCTAGTGGCTGGACCCCGTGAGTAAATTTATGTGAAGATATGGACAGAATAGACAGGCATGAGTGGAATGCAGTCTGTATCCTTGAAAGGCACATCCCCAAAGGATGAGAGCTCAGATCCATTGAAGTTTGCTGAAATATACAGGCAATATTTGTTTCAAACCAGGAAAAGAATGATTTGGGAGCTGTTTTTAAAGATAGCCACATAAATCTATTCCAGATGCCCCCTACTCCCCCATCATTAGGTTTAATCATAAACTCAAATATTTTTGAGTTCCCAGGATGGAACACTTTATAGCATGTTGTCCTACAGTTCTTTCATTATTTTTTAAAAGAAAAATTAATTAATAATAAGCTTAGCTTTGCTTGTCAGTGGTTTTGTAGAGAAATTATGTTGTAAAATTAGCAATCAAAGTTCATACTTACTCTTGTAACCTATAGCTGAATAATTTGAATATGGCCTAAGGTGTTGATTTTTGAAATGCAAATACAGCTTAATTAGACAGCACAGCTGAAGTTGCTTCTACATTCTCCTCCCACATTCACTGTTAGTTTAATAGTAAGAAAGACATTGTCAGTTGATCCTGGATGACAATTATAGATTTGCTTAAAGTTCTAAGCTCAATTATCCATATCATTCCAACTTGCCAAACTCTCATATTCCACTGCTTCTGCTTTATAGTACAACTCTCTGTATCCATGTTTCATCTTCTCAACTAGACTTAAATTTTTGAGGGCAGGGCCCATATCTCCTTTATTCCTCTTTGTATAATGAATGGAGCATGGCACAGTGCCATGTATGCAGTAAGCACTTAATAAATATCTCTTGAATGAATGAAATATAAAAATTGATCCAATTTCTAAGGCATTTCTCTACATTGTGTTTCAGAACCTAAGGATATCTAGGTAATCTATTTTTATTTCCTAAGTGCCACATCTTCTAAAAGAAGACTAGTAAATAATTCTTTACCTTTATTTTAGAACATTGTTATTTAAAAATAATGCTTACATCTATTTTGAATTTTTTATTCTGGTATAAACTTGGATTTTAGTAACATTGAGTATCTATCAGAAAGGCAAAATCAGATGCCACTCTGAAAAAAAGCAGCAGAGTTCCTTGGGAAATTTTTTAATGAGGAAATGTAGCATTGTATTTGAAGGAAATAATTAGTAAATACCTAGCAACTAGCTCTCTGGTGGAAGGGAGGGTATAACCTGAAGCAATTTGGAAATTATCTGCCAGAAAAATACTGATTGGAAAAATTCAGTCATAAGATTTTTATGCAAACCACAGACCTCGTGCATAGACATATGTTCTCTTTCTGATTTGCCATCAGGTCGGAGAAAAGTGTTGGGAAATCAAAGAAAGTATTGAGAGTTCATTCAGTCCAATCCAATAGTATTGGTTAAGTCCCTAGGAGCCATTCTAGGTTCTGAAATTACAAATATGAAAAACAGATTATCTGTCTTCAAGGAACTTAGAATCTACTAGGGAAATCACTTATGTGTTGGAGGAAGGGGATTTGGGGGATAGATAAGTATAATGCAAGATAGAATGTGATGGGAGGAAAGGAAAAGGATAAGCTACAGATAAAATGGGAAAATTAAAGAAAAAAATGCTTTCAGTTTGGGGTATCATGAAAAGTTTTGTTGAGAAAATGACTCCTTTGCTGAGCCTTGAAAGAAGAGAATGAGTTTAACAGAGATAAGGAGGATGTGGTACTAGGCAGGGTGACTGTCAGTTTGAATGCACAAAGACAGGGGACAGCAGGTCTAATTCAGGGCAAAGCAAATAGTCCAGTTTGGCCAGAGCAGTAAGCACATGAAAGAAAGTGATGTAAAATGGGACTTTTAAGGGATATTGGAGCTAAATGATTCAGGGCCTTAAATGCCAGACTTAGGAATTTGCCTTTCATCCTTTAGGCAATAAAGAACCATTCCAAGTTTCTGTGTGGGAGAATGTTATGGTCAAATGAATACAGTAATAAGAATATATCAGGATCCTTTTGAAGGATGGATTGGAGGAGAGAAAAACAGAAGGCAGGGAAAAAGCCAGAAGTTCTACTAGGCAAGAAATGATGATGGCTTCATCAAGGGTACCAGTATTATGAGTGGATATAAGGGGACAGATTCACAGAGGTAAATCGTGTCTTCCATTTGATTAGGCAGATAGCTAAAGTTCTTTCCAAACAGAGAAAAATCAAAGGCTAGGAAGAAACTCTCTGCAAAGAATTTAGATAAAATCTACTTTGCCATATGCCAGAATCATAGACAAATTCTAAGCAGGTTCTACAATCAGCTTAGGTTATAATGCTGTAATTCAAACCTGGAGAAACCAAAAGTATACTGTATTAATCAGTATATGGGAAAAATGACAAGGTAGTGTGAAAAATACCTAACTGAATCTTTGTATGGCACTTCCTTCAATATTAGATGACCTTCAATCAGTGCTTAAAAACATTGTGTAAATAGTTAAACTGCTACTAATAATAATAGTATTTATGTAACACTTTAAAGTTTGCAGAGCAATTTATAAATATCTCATTGTATTCTCACAACAACTCTGGAAGGTATGCATTATTATTTCCACCACTTTATAGAAATGGAAACTGAGGCACATAGTTTAAGTAACTTGCCCAGGGTCATATAGCCAACAAGCACCTGAGGCAAGTTTTGAACTCAAGACTCCAAGACTTCAAGTTCAGTGCTCTATCCTCTGTGCCACCTTGCTTCTTTGAGATAATACTACTAGATAAAATTGAAACTTAATTATTTAAAGTTTAAAAGAAAAAAAAGCAATTTTGAGTATAAAAATTCTATATTCTGTACCAATTATTAATGCTTATGAGATATCTGACTGTTAGGATGACAAATCCACTATCCATTAAGTGGTGTTTTACTAACTATAATAATATACAAATTTATATTATGGTTTTGGCCCAAGTTCATGCCAACTAAATGGAGGTATCCATGTGTGAGATACCATGGATATACATTTGAGAGAAGACATTCTGTATTGCCTGCTGTGTGCTTAGGAGTAGCCTGTTTCCAAGTTGTGAATCTTGAACTTGCTCCATATTTAAATTTGTCTGATAGAACCACAGCATCTCTTTCTCTTTCTCTTCCGAGTAGTATTAGGGGGTAAAAGTCTTATTCACCTAGGGCACACGACCATTCCAGAGGGCCACCTTATCTTCCCTGTGACCCCAAGAGAAAGAGGTTCAAAATTTTGATCTTGTTTCATGTGTTCTTTTTAGTCCTAGGTGTGGAAAGTAGAGTTCTTCAGGAGCTTGAGCCACTGGGAACTTGGAATCCAGGATTCTAGGCTAGATGTTGTAAACCGGCCCACTGAGGAAACCTTAGGAAGCCAGGGTCCCAGCACCCCATTTTTGGACATTGAACTTGATGGGACTAGTGCTGTATAAGAACTGAACAAAACAATGAACCTAATCCTGTTTCCCTCCCCAGAGAACAGAGTGCTTGTAATGGTAATTTAAGGTTAAACGGGGATGGGGGGAAGAGTTAAAGATCTTCCCCACTCATTAATAGACTTTAATTCCTTTCCTTAATTTCTACTGAGGCACTGGTTCAGAGGTCAGGCTTTAAAGCTCTGAAAAGTGTATAAATACTCTGAGGTGAGGTTTTACTTTGAAGTTTACTCATTGGAAGTGTTTGACCAGAGAAGACTCTGGGCAACTGCTAAGGAGTACCCCCGCCACCTTGAAAACCCAGATGTTGGTGTTTCTCTCTCTGGTAATTATATTTGTATGGTCAGACAGTTGGAAGCCCTGTCTGTTGATCTTTATTTCTCTGTTTGTATTTTTTCTGAAGTTCAGAGTGCTGACTCATTCCCCTGAGCTAAGTTAATGATATCTGTGCTTGATTAAAGTGATTGTTGACCCCTTAAAAGTTGCTTTCCTTTTAGAAAAGCAGATCTAAGAACCTGTACAGTAGACCCTCCTGTGTATGCTGGGGTTCTTGCTGTTACATTGTTATAGATGGGGGTTATACCACCAGAGCATTGGCAGAAAAACATTCCTTTATTCATTCTGACTATATCTTTGAAGTAAATATCCCTTTGTAAAAGCCAATTTCATTAATTAGTTAAATAGAACAAGTGTATTTAGATCCCTAAAACTGGAGGAAAACATCTAATGGGGTCTTGAACCAATTGCAGAGAGGAGAGACACCCCCTCTCATCCCTTAGTACCATATAGGAGTACCCCATGAAACCATGAAATGTCACACGTTTAGCCTTCAAGCATAGGGGCAGGCAGAGAAGCACCATCACACATAATATGAGGAGGAAATAGAGTAGTATTGTCTTTCAACAATCAAACTCATGTGTAAGAGAAAATCACATAAAGACATAACTCCAGTTGCAACAAGTCCACAGAGTTTTCCCCTCAACCTCAAAAAACATTGACAAGCATGAGGACACACTTTTTATCTGTGACTTCTGTGGGGTTTTTTTGCATTAAAAGATTCTCCTATGATTCACGTCAACTATAAATGATTCTCACCCTGAAATGCAGCTCCCTACAGGGCAGAACATAGAAGAAAACTAGACTCTGTAAACCATCAATAAATAATTGAAATGTGATTAAAATTTAATTAAGATTGGATAGAGCACTTGCCTGCCAAGACTCATCAATCCTGCTGATAGCTTTCTACTTCTGCTTATTCATGTGGGAGAGAATGACAGAAGAAACCTGGAAAGTGTCAATAGAGATTTGGAAGTTTTGAGTAGAAACACCAATGATTTTGAAGAACTGGTGATATTTTCATCTCTGAATTCCAGTCAATGATTTTGGTATTTTGATGGATCCATGTTTCCCTCTATACAACAGAGCAGGTTACAGCCTTGTTAACTCTTCCAGTCCTGTACAATTCTGGCCCATGCTTTTCCCTAAATCCAGAAAAAAGACAAGATTTCTTAGGCCAAGTATAAATTTATGAGGAAAAACCCTCAAAAAATTCTCACTGTTTTTATTTTCAGGCAACAAACTTTATGTACTTATTAGAATAGTGATGTTAGAACTATCTCTGTAATTTTTCTTCAAAAAAATCAAATTATAAAGTTTTTAATATCTAAACATAAGGCTTAACATTTATCCTTGTTAAATTTCATTTTATTAAATCAAATATCTAGCCTGTCAAGATACCTTGGGATCCTTCCTCTGTCATATGCTATGTTAGCTCTCTTTTCTAGTTTTGTGTCACCTGCAAAGGTGACACAAATTTGATGAGGATGATGAGGATGTCATTTATGTCTTCATGGCAGTTCAGATATACAAGGTTAGCTCAGGGGACTAGTCTATTCCCAAACACTATGCCTTCTACTGTACTAAGAGAAAAGTATTTGAAGAGATTCACTGATCTAATTAAAAAGATTCTAAATATAATTTTGAAGGAAAGGAGAGGAAAGACAAGTTAAATCTACAAATGAGATATGGAATAGAACATACTGACTTTAAGTAGAATTAGAATGATGGCCATAGGGCCCCAAATTCACAGATACAAAGCTACTCAATAGTAGTATTCAGGTGTTTGCTTGTGACCGTGCATAAGACATTAACGCTCAAGTATAAAATTACAACAACATTTATATAGTACTTAAAAGTTTTACCACGAACCTCACAACTGTCTCATTTTGTCATAACAATGGAAGGTAGGTGTTATTATTATCCCCATTTTATACATAAGGAAATTGAAACAAATGGAGGTTAAATGCATTTTCCAGGATCAATAGTTAATAAATGTCTGCAGCCTAATTTGAATTCAGCTAACCCTGTTTGGTCTCATGCTCTATCCATTGCCTCACCTAGGTGCCTCAGATTGACCCCTAGATCACCTTCATGTTCTAAATCTATGATCTTATAATCTCAAAGTCTAGGAAATAATATTAATTCTAGTATGAGATAATGAATCTTTGGGATTTGATGAGATGATGGGAAAGAAATATTTTGATCATAGCATTCCCCTCATCTACTAGCTTATGAGACTTGTCAAAAAAGGGAAATGAGATCAGTCTAACCTGACCTGTTCTTGATGAAGCCATGCTGGTTCTTGGTAATCACCATTTCTCTTTCTAGATATTTAGGGAAGACACAATAGACTTTCTACTCCTGTATGTGTGCGTGTATGCGTGTATGTATGTATGTGTGCGCACACACACATGCTATATCATTTTGGTAAGTCAATTCATTAAGCTCTACTATGTGCCAGGTTTTATGTTAGGTGCTGGAGATATGAAGGGAAAAATGGAACAGTCCATGTCCTCAAAGACCTCACATTCTATTGAGATATTTTGTCATGTACATAGAGAAGTATATAATATATGTATATATGCATATATATAATATGGTATTTATATACATGTTCTATATAAATTTAAATGTATCTATAATTTTATGTAAATGTATCTTTAAATACTGTGTACACATATATACATATATACACATATATGTATATATACACACATATACATTTACATCTATGTGTATCTGGGGCTGAATTTGAGCTGATGTCTTCCTGTCTCTAAATCTGCTTTAAAGTCAGTCTTCAGTTTTCACAGGGGTAATATTCCCAGAAAATAGCATAAAAGTAAAAAATGAAGATGTTGACACTTTGAACCTTCGAGTTCAAATAAGGGATCCAGTTCCTGTGATGTCCAAAAACTATACTTTTCACTGGAGGTAGCTGAAAATACTTTTCTGCATATAATTCTTATAACAAAACATTAATTTTGATAATATTTATGATTAATAATTATATATAAATCATATGTATAAATAATAATTCTGATAATTCTGCATTTCACACAGTAAATGAAATGAAATAACCTATAAAATATTGTACACAAATTAAAATTGTTAACATGCAAAACATTTATTTTCTTTAATAATTCCTTAGATTTCTGTGACCTTTTATGCTAACATCTCAATTTTAACAAATTTGATTTCAGACAATATCCACTTTTCATTAAACATGAAATCTACAGTACCATAAATACTGTACAGCAAATGAATTTCTCAAAACTAAAACATTTTTAACCTCAATTTTACCTTCCATTGTGTCAGATAGTGGTATGAGGGTGCTGTTCTGTTGTACTGCTGCAAATCTTTCTGCCTTGGTTACTCTCTGAAAACTTTGGGAGAGGTTGCTGCAACTCTAGTCCCTGCTGTTGGTAAACACCAAGAGTGGCAAGGTTTCAACATCCCCTTAGGACCCAAAGCACTTACACTAAACTTCAAGGGCATAATTGCAACACAAAACTTGAGTTTTAAAGTCAAATAATGAAAATATGCAATGGATGCATGGGGAACTGTTTATAGTAGTAGGGTGAACAAGATCAGTGAAGTCCCCAGTAGGATACTAGCTACTCCACAAACTTTGTACATCATCCCTCTCATTTTTTTCTCTACTGTACATAGCTATGAATGTATATGATTGTCAATGGGAAGGTAAAAATGAGGTACCTAAAAAATCATGCAAGTGCTTGAAGTTGGGAAGTTAAACATGTGAATATTGAGGATTAAATATATATATATATATATATATATATATATATATATATATATACTCTACACATATACGCGTATATGATTATTACAATAGTTCATCTATATCTTACATAGAAAATAATTTCTGGGGCAGGGGTTGGGGGCATTAACAGCTGGGAGAATCAGGATAGGCTTCCTGTAGGAGGTGGAACTTGAGCTGAGCTCAAGGAAGTTGGGGATTTTGTGAGTTGAAATTACTCTCCAGATATTCCAAAAGAACAGAAATGGGAGAGGGAGCATCATGCAGAAGGAGTAGAAAGCTGAGTGTTGTGACTGGAAAGGAGAGCATACGAAGGAAGGTAACACGAAATAAAGCTAGGGAGGCCAATTAAAGCCAGACTGTGAAGGGCTTTAAGAGTCAAAGTATGGAGCAATTGAACTTCTAGGGAAGAGTTGACACGGCCAGGTTCATGCTTAAAGTGTATCAGTTGGGCAGCTATGTGGAAGATGGATTGGAGAAGGGTGGAAATGAATACAGGGAAATTAATTAGGAGTCCAGGTGAGATAATGAGATCCTGGATTGACTAATAGGATTTATTGACTCTAATTACTAACATATTTATATAACGACTTATAGTCACAAATATTGCATATAAATTTTCATATTTGATCATATAATAATGAATAAATACTAATGATAGCTAACATTTATATAACACTTTAAGATTTCCAAAGTGGCACAGTGGATAGAGTGCCAGAGCTAGGTTCAAGAAGACGCCTCTTGCTGAGTTCAAATGTAGCCTCAGACACTTACTAGTTGTGTGACCTTGAGTGAGTCACTTAACCCTGCCTTAGTTCTTCATCTATAAAAGGAGCTGGAAAAGGAGAGGGCAAACCACTCCAAATCCCAAATGGAACCAGGAAGAGTCAGATATTAAGGACAAAAATAATTGAACATTAAGGTTTCCAAAGCACACTTAATCCTTACAGCATCCCTGAGAAACATTATTATACCTATTTTACAGATAAGTAAACAGTGACTTGTTCAGAGTCCTACAGCTAGTAAGTATCTAAAGCAGGATTTGAAATCAGGTCTTCCAAGTCATAGACTCTCACTTACTTGGCTTTTTCTTGAGGAGATATGATAATGGGTCTCTGTGACCTAACTTGGAAACAGTAAGTAACACTCCTTCAAAATTGTACTGGAAAATTCTGCAACCAGACTAGCAGAGACAACCCTGTGAGCTTTTTCAGCCAAGCAGATATGCCCTGATTTATGCCTGGTCCTGGAACTACCAGTGAAGAAGATCAGGCTGTCATCAGGAACCCATTCCGACTCAAAGGTAAATATACTCATGTGAGTTGACTATTGAATTGCTCATTCAATTCCTTCAGCATCATTTAAGCAATTTAGATAACTAAATAAAATCTGGGCATATATTGCATGCTTAGACACACATTTCTTGGATAATCACAGCCTTTCCTTTTATCTGCTCACCTCTTGTATTTCCTTTATGTCTGTCACCTTTCCTTTTCTCTTCCCATGTGAGTTTAGCAAAATGAAAAGAGCATTGAATTAAAAACCAGAAGATTCAGGTTTAAAGTCTTTTCTGCCACTTACTAGTTGTGTGATCTTTGGTAAATCCCCTAATCTCTCTGGGACTTGTTTTTATTCATCTGGCAAATAATGAGCTTTGCCCAGACAATCTTTTAAGATCCCTCCCAGTTTTAAATCTTTTCTCTGATGTTGACCTTTAAACTTATTGTTTCCTTCCATTCTCCTTATTTTATATTTTATTTTGTGTTTTGCTAATCCAGGCATTGATGTTTTCCACTTATATAAAAAACACACTGAAGAATTTCTGAGAGAATAGGTATGCAAGAGCCCTAGTTCTAGGAATCCATTTTTGATGAATGTATATGCCATAGTCATAGGTAGATACACATTCATGCCTACTTTTATCATTCAACAAACACATGAAGTCTCTTCTTGGTGTAGAACATTGTGCTGTCTCTACCAGGTATGCCAGACGTAGGATGAGGATAAAATAAGAAGTAAGACGTGGTCCCTGCCTTCAAGGACCTTATAATCCAGTAAAAGATACACATGGTATGACAGGATTCTTATAACAGATGGCAATGGAGTAATCTGATGACAGTTTCTAATACTTTGTATTGATGTCAAGGGAAGCCCCTGAATCTTTGATATCTATGTAGGTTCTTATATCATTGGTCCAAATAATTTTCACTGAGCTTAGAATCCCTGGCAAATAGCAGGAATTTAATAAATTTTTGTTCCTTTCTGCTGACCAAACCGTGCCTACCTCATAAGCAATTAAAATCATTATACACTTTGGGAAGGTATTTATAAAGGCAGGCACAGAAAGTGTTTGGAACCAGAGTCGCTGCATGGGAATTTCCTGAAATGCTAAATACTACATTTGCAGGAGGTTTAGGTAAAAAATGCAGGAGGCTTCTTGCCAAGCTGCCTGGCACAAATATCTTTAATGGAACTTGTGGGGATTTTATAGTCTGGTATGATTTATTCATCCTGTCTCTGTGGTCACTAATTTCTTTATCAAAGGGATAAATAGGCTAATTTGTCCTTTCAAGACATCCACATTGTCTGAGAAAGTATTACTGTCAAATCTTATGACAGAACAATAGTTTTACAATCATAGAAAATAAGGTCTCTGAAATAAGGAAAAATCCAAAACCTCAAGGAAAAATGGAGAATTTAGACCTCCTTATTTACCGCTGCTTTATTTCTCACTTGTTTTCTTCTCTCTCCTTTGATTCTACATAGTTGTTGATCAGTCATTGAGTAGCATCTGATTCTTGGTGACCCATGGTCCATGTCATCCATGGAATTTTCTTGGCAGATATTGGAGTGACTTGCCATTTCCTACTCCTTGGATGAAGGCAAACAGAGGTTAAGTGACCTGTCCAAGGTCATACAATTAGTAAGTGTCTGAAGCCAGATTTTGCTCAGGTCTTTCTGACTGTAGGTCCAGCGTGCTATCCACTGAGTCATCTAGCTGCCTCCTACATACTTTGTTAATCTGATAGTCATATTTACTTGGGTCAGTTCCTTATCTTATTTGGTGAATAGGAAGGAGAAAAACACTGAGCATCTTTTTCAGAAAGCCATCTGACCTCACTTTCATAACTAATGAACGAATCAAGCAACAAGCATTTATTAAATATGTACCAGGCATTATGCTAAATATTGAGGACATAAAAAAACCCAAAAAACTGTTCCTCCCTTTAAGAACACTATGTTAACATGGCGGAGACAACATAAACATCACTTGGTCTATACTAGATACCTATACAATAGATAGAAGGTAGCTTCAGAGGGGAAACACTAGACGGCGAGTGGTCTGGGAAAGGCCTCCTGCAGTAAGTGGCACTTGAATGGAGTCTTAAAGGAGGCCAAGGATTCTAAAAGGTGTAGGTTGGAAGGGAGAACATTCTTGGCATGGAGGATAGCTAATGCAAAGGTTTTTATAAGAGAAACAAAAAAGGAGACCTGTCTGGCCCGACCATAGAGTGTGTGGAGGAGAGTGATATTTAAAAAGGCTAGAAAGATAGGAAGAGGCCAGGTGGTGAAGGGCTTTATTTTATATATCAGATAGAGAAGTCGGTATTTGACCCTGTTTACTGATTATAGACTTATTAAGAAAACAAATCACAAATAGCTAACGTGAAGATGCATATTGAGGCACACCTTTGTATATAATTATTATGGAAATTTGTTTTGCTTGGCTATACATATTTGTTATAAGAATATTTTTTTTCCATTAGAGTTGGTTGATTTCTGTTCAATTTTTTAAAAATAGAGAGTTTTAAGAGATACTACAGACATTAAATGTTGCATGGACTTTTAGAGGGGGTCACTGTATTATTGATTTTACTTAGCTGTTTTACCTTGTTAAAAGAAAACTCACAAAGCAGGAGTAATTGTGAATGTTTGCAATGTAAAAAATAAAACATATCAATCAAACTTTATTTTTTAAACAAATATAATTGTGGCCATAATCCAGGAGGCAGAATAGTTGAGACATGGAATCAGGAAGGTCTTTCTCCTCCTCTCCTATTTCTTTCCCTCTCCTCTCCCTCTCTTTCCCTCTCTCTCTCTCCCCTTTCACAAAGAGGAAGGGCAGCTAGGTGGTGCAGTGGATAGAGCAGGAGTCAGGAGGACCTGAGTTCAAATTTCACCTCAGACACTTGTCACTCACAAGCTGTGTGACCTTGGGCAAGTCACTTAACCCCAATTGCCTCATCCTGGGTCATCTCCAGTCATCCTGATGAATATCTGGTCACTGGATTCAGATGCTCTGGAGGAGAAGTGAGGCTGGTAACCTACACAGCCCTCCTTCATTCAAAACAAAGTCAAGTGCAAGTCATGGTATCATTTCTCTGATGACATGGTTTTCTTTGGCAATGAAGGACCAACACACACGCACGCACACAAAGAGGAAAGACCTCTTTGTCTCAGAGCAGTGGGGTTCTGGAGTTAATGGTATTGATAGGTGTCTTTCTTTTGGCATTTCTGTTTGTGTTCACATATGTTATATCTATCCTTGGTAAAGTTTTGTTGCTCAGTGTTTGGGAGGCTCTGAAGAAAAGTTTGGAGAGAAGGTCTGTCTGTGTGTGTTAGTCATTCATGTTTGAAGAAGACCATGACATCAGAGAAATGATGGCATACTTGTACTTGACTTTGTTTTAAGTGAGGGAGGGCTGGGTAAGGTCACCAGGCTCAGTTTTTCCCACTGAGCCATCTGGATCCAACGCGCAGATATTCATCAGGATGACTGTGGAAGGCTCAGGATGCAATGGGAGATCTTGGCCTATTCAGGTACTCAGAGTAAGATAACAACCATTCAGTGAACTATCCCTGAAGCCAGGAAGGTCGCTAAAAGAGCCATTAAGTGGAATTTGGGCATGGACCTACTGTTGTTCAATGATGGGCTTCAAAAAGGTATTAGACTGACTACCAAACTGAAGGTCTACCGGAGCCTTTGTGCTGATCTCATTGTTTTACGTCTGCGAAACATGGACAGTCTACCAGCACCATGCCAGGAAACTTAATTGCTTTCGTTTGAACTATCTTGGGAAGATTCTGAGGATCACTTGGCAGGATAAGGTACCAGACAGTGAAGTCCTTGCTCAAGCTGAACTACCAAGTATTCAGACTATGCTTCAGACAGCACAACTCCGATGGGCTGGCCATGTTGTTTGAGTGCAAAATGTATGCTTGCCAACAAGACTATTTTATGGCCAACTCACATGGTGGTCAGAAGTGATACAAGGACACTCTCAAGGTGTCTCTCAAGAACTTTGGATTTGATTGTGTGATATGGGAGACACTGACACAGGACTGCTCAGCATGGTGTACTCACATTGAAAAAGGAGCTGTGCTCTATGAGCAAAGCAGAATTAAGAGAGTCCAAAGGAAATGTAGGATGCACAAATTTGGAGTAACCACCCAAAATACTCATGTGAACTATCTGTGCCCAATCTCTGGTAGAGCATTCCGAGTTTGTATTGGTCTAATCAGCCACAGTCAGACACACTGAAACTTCACTTTATTATGGTGATGTCATTTTGGTCCTCTTCAAGAACAAAGGACAACAACCAACCCACCAAAGTTTTGTGTATTAGGTTGGATTGCAAATTGCTAGAGACCATAGACCAATCCAAGTGCATTCAAGGGCTGGGCAAACTTAACTGTGCCACAAAGCTTTAACTGTATCCTTGACATCTCCTGAGACCTTCCTTCATAGTCAGGCTAGGCTGTGTCAAAGATCACAGAACCCTGGCAGTTAGGAGTCACGGGATTCTGACAATAGTGAAAAGAACTATTAAAACTCTAAATGTTCTAAAAATAACAGAGAAATATATTCTTCAAAGAAAAAATTTTTTATAAACTTAACCAGTAATCAAAAGAAACAGTCAAAAAAATATGAAACAGAATAAGATCATACCCAAACCTCTTCTTTTTTAGTAAGACAGAATCAAACAAATGAACAAAAGACAAAACAGGAAAAAAAAGTTAATTTTCTTCTAGGTCCCTTTCCAAACCTGCCATAAGTTCTACCACCTTTGACTCTGACAAAAACATACTCCTAAAACTAATATTTAATACATAATTCCTTGAATTCCTATCATAGCTCCACAATATTGTGGTTTTTAGGAATTCCTTTCCAATTCTAATTTAGAAATTAAATATAGGTCAATTATTGACTTAATGCAAAACTATTCAATGAATACCTCCTGTGTGAACAGTTCATAGTAGGTCATGCTGGGAAAGAAATCTTTAACCTAACTGGGAATATTCCATTTTATTGAAAATGCACAAGTGGAATGATTTGGAGGGGAAAAAAACATATTGGTAGACACAGTATGACAAAATTTCCATGTAGATTTTTTTGAATGCTCTCTAACTCTTATATTGCTCAACTACTTAATTTCAAAATTTTGAATCAATTTCTGAGAGGTGGAAGTTGGTACATGGAGGTGAGAGCTATCTCTTAAATAGCTTTGATTACTTTTCTGTTAACACTTCTGTGAATCTTTTACCTTTACTTACAAATGTCTTAAGGTTTTCACATAACCTGTGAAGAAATTCTGTGGATTTTTGTTTGTGCAGGAGAAAGTGAGATATTGGAGAGTGTTGCCCTTTTGGGAGCTATTTGAAATGTGTCAAAATATTTAAAGGTCCATGAACTCTTCTGTTCTTAACTGTCTTCATACTGATAGAAAACCTTTCAGTTCTGCAGTACTATAAAACCTATCTGATATATACACCTTTCAGCAATATTCAAGGAAGAAAAATGCTCTATAAGTAACATAGTATCAGATATGACTGCAGATTCATAACTGAATTAAATCTAGGTCTTTGCTGTAGCTTGCAAGCTATGTGGAAAAACCAAGTATCTTTGGGGTTGTTTACTCATGGGCACTTTGGCTTTTTTAATGAAGGCAGAATCTCTTTGTTGAAGCAAATGATTAACATTCATTCAACAAACAAATTTTAATCCCTTTATGCCATCAGCCATGCAGAGCCTGTGTTAAAAAATTTTGGTATAAAATGTTGACATCTGCCAATTCAAGAGTTCCAGAATGGATCAAGTAGCTAAGCTAGTCCATTTATTTCAAGACAAGTGGAAAACTGATGCAGCTATCCACATAATTCAGGGTAAAATGGAAAGTATAGACATGACCCCATCATTAAAGATAAGCAGCTAATAATAAATTAACCAGTTAATGAGTTGCATAACTCTTTATTTTTCCAGTTGTAGGAATATGGCCTTGGACTTCACATTTTTGATTCAAGATATATTATACACACAAGCAAAAAAAAAATGGCACTTAAGATGAAACACCAGTATAGCACATTTCATAAGCAGGATGGTAAAGTGGAAAGAGTGCTGAACCTGGAGATCTTGGTTCAAATCCTGTTTTGACCATGTGCAAGTGATGATGGGTAAGTACTTTTATTACTCTAAACCTTGTTTTTCTTTTTGAAAAGTTGGCATAATTATAATACTAATTGGGAGTTTGTTATCCTTAAATTGTTATATGAATATGAATTATTGTAAAAAGGTCTTTGTACAAAGGTGATGCTTTATATGTGTTGATTTAACGTTGGAGTGACACTTTAAATTTTTTGGTGGTTGCTCCTATATTAGAAAATATGTGTAGAAGAAATCTGCATTTTGGTTGTAATATAATTTTAAAGTCAATTCAAAATCTGTTTTCAAAATAACTCATTGAGGGAAAGATTCCCAAAGAATAGAGAAGACAGATGGTATTTTTACAAAAAAAACAAAGACAAATAAGAAGGCATCAGCAGCGATTGACCCATATGCCATATGCCCATATTCTCATCTATAAAAATTCCTTATGATTTTTTCTGTATGTACATTGAAAGTATGCTTGATGAAAACATGTGAAGGGAATAGGAAGACCTTCATAAAACATTTTTTAAAACTGTACACCAGATCTTCATATACACACGAATGAGGACAATAAAAGAATATAGGATTTAGCTATTTTTATTGTTGATTTAAAAAAAAAAACATTTTTGAGGGCATGCTAATATCTTGTTGCTGCTATAAATTGGAAGAGAAATTGAAATATGCTAAAAAAAAACCCCACTCAAAATGAACTCTGTTAAATTTCAGTAAGGAACATTTACTAAAAAAAAGGTGAAATAAGAATGATAATATAACATTGTGCTTGCAAAGCAGAGATACATTCTCAAACCAGAGATGATTTCTCCCACCAAAGCACACAATATCCAATATCTGCCCTATTTGGGTGTTGCTGAGATGGAATTATGCCCTTTCAGGAAAAAAAATAAAATAAAATAAAAAACCAGAAACCTTAGCCTAGAATTTACAGACCTTCTTAGGTCAGATCCCTCGGCCAGATTATACAGACTTCCTAGACAGCAGGTGGCAGCGCAGGGAAAAGTGAAAACAATTGCCTTTGTTCACTTTGCAACTCTGAGCGATGAGGCAAAGCAATGAGACGAGCGGCAGTATAAGCTTCCTAGATCCAACAGGAACCCTCTCCTTATGCGGTATCTCCACATTAAGGTCTCTTACAAACTCTCAGCTCAGATGCACTAGCCTGTTGGTCCAAAGCAATATTTCTTTCATGAAATGGCTCAACCTTATCTCATGTGATAAACCAAAATCCAGATTCCTGTCATCTTCACAATAAATAGGCAATATACATTTGTCCCGTTCTAGAAACCAAGCAGTTCTAGAAATCTCCAAAATCCTCATGTCAGACTTTAAACAAAAATTAGATACTGAGAAACGGGACTTTTCATCCCTCTTTAACCTAAGTACCTTTTCTCAATGGAGCTGCTTTCTCTGTTTCTCCCCAAATTTTCCCTCTTCTTCTCCCTTTCCATCAGGTGAACTATCCACATTTGAGAAGGAAACCATCTTAATATATCATTTAATTTTAATTCTGTAATTAAATATTATAATAGATAATATAATTAAATATTATAAAAGATGTATAAGTACGTAAAATCTCTGCCATCTTCATACCATGTTGCTTGCACTCTGGCCATGATAGTCATCTGTCCATCACTAGTATGATGAAGGTATTCAAGGAAGGAAAAGTGGCTACATCTGTGAATTCATGATGACTGATAGTTGACTATAGTGTTGTGAGGCTAAAAGCCAAAAATATTTGTGGTCACCTTACCCAGGGTGAGGAAAATGACCCTTGGCTAGTGCTGACTGGGTTGTTCATTTCAGAGGGTGATACAGCATGAAAAATGTAAACTTGCAGCCAAGGCAGGTCCTGCAGGTCAGGAGGCTGCAGCAGAATTTTAAAAATACCTCCTAAGTATTATACAGGGAAAGCATTATGTGGAAAAGCAGGTTTTTAATGATGATGAGACTGGCTTGTTTTAAAGGACACTGACAAATGAACCTATAGATGCAAATGGTCTTCAGTACCTTTGCTTGAAATCATTCAAAGACCTGACAACATTGCCACTGTGTACCAATGCCAAAGGTAATTTTAAGGGCAAACCAATAATAGGATATAGATCTCTAAACCTATGAGCAGTAAAGGGAGAAACCTGAACCCTATACTAATCAATCCATTAAAGGTACAACCAAAAAAGCATGAATGATATCTGAAATAGTCTGGGATTTGTTCTATAACTGCTTATGTCTACTGTGTATATGTGTATGAATATGAATGAAAGAGTTATTTATAAAATCACAGTATACTACTTAAAATGTTGTAATTGAAATATTGTCTTATTATAAATAAATATTGCATGTAATTATTTGTAAGAAATATTTTGTTGTTCAGTTGTTCGGTCATGTCTGACTCTTTGTGACTCCATGGAACAAACCATGCCAGGACCTTTAATCCTCCACTGTCTTTTGAATTGTGTCCAAGTTCATTGTTTCCACTGCACTATCTATCTCATCCTCTGCCATCTCCTTTTCCTTTTGCCTCCAGTCTTTCCAATATCAGCATCTTTTCCAGTGAATCCTATATCATTATGGCAAAAGTATTTAAATTTCAACTTCAGTATTTGACCTTCCATTAAATACTCTGAATTAATTTCTTTAATTATTGACTGATTTGACATCCTTGCTGTCCAGGGGATTCTCAAAAGTCTTCTCCAGCACAATTCAAAAAGAATTGATTCTGTGGGAGTTCTTGTACTTGAGTCCAACATGCACTTGCACGCACACACACACACACACACACGCGCGCGCGCGCGCACACACTCATCTTTAAACGAAGACACATAAATACTATAAACAAACTAGGGGACCAAGGAATAGTTTATTTGTCAGATTTATGAAAAATGGAAGAATTTATGACCAAAGAAGAGGTAGTGCACATGATTAAGCACAAAATGGATAATGTTGATCACATTAAATTGAAAAGTTTTTGTACAAATAAAGCCAGTGCAACCAAGATTAGGAGGGAAGCAAAAAACTGGGAAAGAAGTTTTACAGCTAGCGTGTGTGATAAAGGCCTCATTTCTAAAATATATAGAGAACTGAGTCAAACTTATGAGAATACAAGCCATTCCCCAATTGACAAATGGTCAAAAGATATGACCAGGGAATTTTCAGAGAAAGAAATTAAAGCTATCCATAGTTATATGAAAAAATGCTCCAAATCACTATTGATTAGAGAGATGAAAATCCAAACAATTCTGAGGTACCACATCATTCCTACCATATTGGCTAACATGATAAGACAGAAAAATGATAAATGTTAGAGAAAAAGTGGGAAAGGTGGAACACTAATTAATTGTTGGTGGAGCTGTGAGCTGATGCAACCATTCTGGAGAGCAACTCGGAACTACGCCCAAAAGGGCTACAAAAATATGCATACCCTTTGACCCAGCAATACTGCTTTTAGGGTTGTGTTCCAAAGAGATCATTAAAATGGGAAAAGGACCCACATGCACAAAAATATTTATAGCAACTGTTTTTGTGGTGGCCAAGAGTAGGAAATTGAGGAGATGCCCATCAATTAGGGAATGGCTGAACAAGTTGTGATATATGAATGTAATGGAATACTATTGTGCTGTAAGAAATGATAAACAGATGGACTTCAGAAAAATCTGGAAAGACTTACATGAACTGATACTGAGTGAAGGGAGCAGAGGCATGAGGATTTTATACTCAGTAACAGCCACAGTGTTTGAGGACTGTTTTTGATAGACTTAGCCCTTCACAGCAATGCAAGGACCTAAAACATTTCCAAAGGACTCATGATGCAAAATGCCTTCCACATCTAGAGAAGGAACTATGGAGTCAGAAGACAGAATGAAGCAGCCAATTTCTTCTTTGTTGTTTTGTTTAGTTTTTGTCATGGTTTCTCCCATTTATTTGAATTCTTCTATGCAACATTACTAAGGTGAAAGTGTGTTTAATAGGAATGTATATGTAGAAATCATGCAAGATCGCATGTGGTCTTGGGGAGGAAAGGGAAACGGAGGCAGAGAAAGGTTGGAACTTATGGAAGTGATTGTTGGAAGCTGAAAACAAATAAATTAATATATTTTGGGAGGAAAAGAAACCCATGTAAAATAAGGTTCTGTACTGATTGGTTGATGAAAATGTTGGGATCAGAGAAGCTCATAGATACCTAATCCTGTATTTCATGTAGGAGCAATGTCTCAATATCCACAAATTCAGTGTTTGTGGTGACTTTATAGAACATAACTACCACAAATGATGAGAATTACCTGTAATTCACTCAATCCTGTAAATAATACAGAAAAGTATATGTCAGTCTAGCCCATACACTTACTTTCAAGAAAATATTCATTCCTTGGTACCACTCTCTTCTATGTTTCTTCTCCACCTAAGCTACTTGAGGACATGGGCTATTTGTGCTTTGATAATTGTATCACCAATCATTACCAGAGTGCTTGAAATGTAGTTAAATGTTTAATAACTGCTTTTTTGTTCACTCATTTTCTTATTCATTCATTCATTCAGGAACTAAGTCTTCTAGACTTGCAGAAGTTCTTACTGTTGTTTTTGTATCATGGATCCCTTTGACAGTCTGGTGAAACCAATGGACCCTTCTTAGAATAACGTTTTTTAGATGAATAAAATGGAATTACAAAGGAAATGAATTATCTCAAATGCAATTATCACTGTCTCTATCTCTGACACCTAAGTATTCATGATGCAGGGAAGGAACTCTTTTGGAGAAAGAATAGGATAGTCCATATAGTGCCATACTTAAAAAAGGAAAGGCGATGAGCTCTTCAGACAGCATAGGTTTAACACAAAGCAGATTAGTTGTTTAGCAGCCCTGAAGTATTTTTTTACTGTTCAGGGGAGTCTAAACCATCATGTGGTACTGTTTATCCTGAAGAGATTTCGTAGGATACTAAGAAAAGGGAAGATTCACTAGAGTGATAAATGTTTCAAGCTTTGTTTCCTTCCAGGGAGGTGTGAAAGGATATTTGAATACTTTATGTATCTGGATGTGCTCCTGAGTTCCTGTGAGGTCTTTGCTTATTATTACATTTTTGTGTATTCATACCCGGTAATGATATTGGGTCAAGTCAATGAACATTTATTAAGTGAATACTATGGGCAAAAGCATTGGACTTAGAAATAACAACAAAAAAAAAAATCAGGAAAGGCAGCATATTAAAGGGCCCTAAAAAGGACTAGGGAAAGTACCCAGAAGGGCATGGTGGTCAATTCCAGAGTACTGTTGTGGAAGCTGAAGATGGTGTTAGCCACCTTTGGAGAAAGCCTCAGTCTAAGCCATAGCTAAGTTTTGTTTTTGTGGTTTCCTAAGAGTAAAATTCCAGGGTAAGAACAATTAGCTCAATAGAGAAATCAATCCTTTTGAAATCAAGCTCCGAGGATTGCATCTGTTTTCTGTGAGGCTAGTCTTTGGAGTGCCCTGTGCCATAAGTTGCAAATAAATAAATAATTCTGCAACATCCTGGTGTTAGGACCAATTAAGTTAAGAGCATCCATGAATGAATCTAGCAGGAGAAAGGTAGATAGAAAATGGAACAAACTTTTAGCATTTCTATGAAGATCTTTGCTCATCATCAATCCTAATGGAACCACTACATTTGGACATTGACACCTCAGTTCCCCAATATGTTATATGAGGCTGTTAAAATGGCATTTAAGAAGATGAAACTGAGAAATTAACTGGACCAGACACACAGAGAAAATCCATGCTGAAAGCAACACAATTTTGAAAATATTAAGCATTCATCTTACAAGATCTCTGAGGGAGGAAAAGGTGTCAAACATGTTTAAAAATCATACATACAATTAATATCCCCCCAAAATGATTAAGAACATATCAATAATCAATAGGAACACTTTTTCATCTTTATTGAACCACATGAAAATGATCTATACATATACTGAGGATATCTTCAAGAAAACATGAAAAGGGAACTAGCAAGTATTTTCAAAGGACTTCCTTTGATATCTTTTGAGTGACATATTTAACTAAAATCATAGTGAGCACAAGATCTTGATCTGTTTCTGGTACGCAAAATAAAAATACCTTGACTCTACAGAGCAAATATGACCTTCCACAGAGCATCTCTCATGCATATTTTAAGATCATACAGGATTCCAATGTAAATATACCACAGATAGAACTTGGTTCAACTATAATTTCATTATTGATATCAAGTGAGGCACAAAATAGGAAGACAAGTTCTTTAAAAACATTTTCCACCATCATAGAGTATGTTCTCTGCAAGTCCAAATGAAAGAGGAAATATCTACATAAGGATATTAAACTTCTCCATGTTGTGAATCCACAGTCCTCATTATGGATGATATTACATTCATTACATCAAAGCCCATGACATTACCAGACCTCTTCAATGAGACCCATGATTCTTCAAAAGAAAGTAGCTTACAAAATCAATAAAGCAAAAGTCAAAATTCTGGAAAATGCCATTTTCCAAATGATACATGCATGGAAGGTCAGTCCATTGAATTAATCTTTCAGTTTCTCTATGGAGGATAGATGCCACAGATGGATAATAAGGTGGGCTCAGAACTAAATAGGAGGAAGATATGAAGTTGCACAGTGCTTTTAATGATCCAGACTTCTCTCTGACATAAATACACACACACACACACACACACACACACACACACACACACACCTTCTCCTTGTAAATCTATATACCTACAAAGTATAAAACACTGCATTCTCCAAAAGTATGGTGGACATACGTAAGCTGCAACACATTACCAATAGTGACCTACATGAAGGATGTGGCATGAAAGTTACCAACCAGGAAATGAATGATTGTGTTAGTAAACTGATCATATAATGTGAGCAAATGATAATAGAGACATTTTGAGTCCTGCACTGGTATTCATGATTTGCAAAAAGAACAAAAGTAAGGTCTTCAACATGAAGGATCAATCTCTTACAAAGGAATTATGGGAAAATATGGATAAGAATCACACATGATGAAAAGGCATAGAGTTGTGATCTACAGCAAAAGAAAGGACTATATACACAAAAATGAGATCCAAGAGCCAATGAAATATGGAAGAATGGAAATATTTTCCTTTTTATGCTCTATAACTGTGACTTATGGACCTCCATGGACACAGAAGAGTGAAAATTACAGATGGGCAATAAAGACAGAAAAATTGAATGTAAGTAGGTTGGAACACATTACCAATGATATCTTACATTCAGGAACTGGCATAAAAGTCCTCATTAAGGACATGTATAACCAGAAAAGGAGGTGGGTCAGTCATGTATCAGGTTTGAGGAATAACAGATAAACTTCCTTTTTAAAAAATAGTTTTATCCCATTAATATTTCCCAAAGACATGTAAAGAAATTTTAATATTCATTTTTAAAATGTTGAATTCCAAATTCCCTCCCTCCTTCCCCTCCCACAACCCTTGAGAAAGTAAGCAATAAGATATTGATTATATATGTGGTCAAGCAAAACATGTTTCCATATTAGCCACGTTGTAAAAAAAAAAAACACACGCAAGTACATACAAGGAAAGGAAAAGAAAGTTTTTTTTTTTAATATGCTTCAATCTGTATTCAGAACTGATCAGTTCTCTCTCTGGAGATGAATAGCATTTTTCATTGTGGGTCCTCATGAATCATCTTAGATCGTCATCTTGATCAGAGTAGCTAGGTCTTTCTAGTGGATCGCTGTTGCGATATTAATGTTACTCTGTACGACGTTTTCATGCTTCTACTCATTTTGCATTGTTTTATATACATCATCTCAGGTTTTTCTGAAACTATCCTGCTCGTCATTTGTTGTAGCACAATATTATTCCATCACTATCATATACCACAACATGTTCAGCCATTCCCAAATGGATGGTCATCCCCTCAATTTCCAATTCTTTGCCACCACAAAAAGAGTTGCTATAAATATTTTTATACAAATGAGTACTTTTCTTTTACCTTGAACTTTTTGGGATACAGACCTAATAGTGGTATTACTTAGTTAAAGGGTATGTGTGGTTTTATAGAACTTTGGGCATAGTTCCCAATGGTTCTCCAGAATGAGTGGATCAATTCACAGTTCCACCAACAGTATGTTTGTGTCCCATTTTTCTACCTCCCCTCCAGCATTTTTCATTTTCCTTTTCTGTCATGTTAGCCAGCCTGATAGACATGAGGTACTATCTGACTCGTTTTAATTTTCATTTCTCTAATCAACAGCGATTAGAACATTTCATAGACTATAGATAGTTTTGATTTCTTTCTCTGAAAAATGCCTGTCCACATACTTTGACCATTTATCAGTAGGGAAATAACTTTTTATAAATTTGGCTCAGTTCCCAATATATTTGAGAAATTAGGGCTTTGTCTGAGAAACTGTGTAAAATTTCCCCCAGTTTCCTGTTTTCCTTCTAATTTTGGCTGCATTAGTTTTGTGCAAAAATTTTTTAATTTCATGTAATCAAAATTATCCATTTTGCTTCACATGACCCTCTCTTGTGTGGTCATGAAGAATTCCTTTGTCATATCCATAGATAGGACAGATAAATTTTTCCATGCTCTTCTAATTTATTGATATTATCCTTTGTTTAAATCATTTATCCATATTGATCTTATCTTGTTATACAGTGTGAGATGCTGCTCTGTGCCTTGTTCCTTAAAACTGCTTTCTAGTTTTTCCTACTATTTTTTGTCAAATGGTGAATTCTTACCCCCACAGCTTGGATCTTTGGGTTTATTAAACTAGATTACTATGGTCATTTATTCCACTAATTTATCACTCTATTTCTTTGCCAGTGCCAGATTTTTTTTTATGATCACTGCTTTGTATTATAATTTGAAATCTGACAATGTTAGGCTTCCTTTATTTTTTCATTGATTTCCTTGATATTCTTGACCTTTTTTCTCACAGATGAATTTTGTTATTATTTTTTCTAGCTCCACAAAATAATTCTTTGGTAGTTCAATTGATATGACACTGAATAAGTAAATTAACTTAGGTAGAATTCTCATTATCAGTCTTCCTGTGAGCAATTAATATTTTTCCAATTGTTTAGATCTGTATTTATCTGTGTAAAGTGTTTTTTATATATTATTTTTATGATTTGTTCTTTGATCTGCTCATTCTTTAGGTTTAGATTATTTAGTTTCCAAATAATTTTAAAACTATGCTTCTATGGTCCTTTATCAAACATAATTTTTATTTTATTATGGTCTGAAAAGGCTGTATTTAATATTTCTGCTATTTGACTTTTGAGACTTTTCTGCCTTAATATGTGGTCAATTTCTGTAAAGGTACCATGTAGAGTTCAGATGATGTATAGTACTTTCTATCCTCATTCAGTGTTCTTGAGAATTCTATCATATCTGACTTTTAAAGAATCTATTCATCTCTGTAACTTCTTTGTCATTTATCTTAGGTTTAGTTTTATTTAGATCTAAAAGGGGAGAGTTGAGATCCCTAGTAGTATAGTTTAAAAAATTTAAATATATATTATTTTTTCAATTACACGTAAAAACAGTTTTAACATTTTTAAAAATTTTGAGTTCCAACTTCTTTCCCACTCTTCCCCCTTCTCCCCACCTTGAGAAGGCAAACTACATATGTAGTAATTCAATCCATATTATCCATTTTACTTCTCTATCTCTAATTTGGCCATAAGTAATATGGTTTTGCTCTTTCCTCCTGTCATTCATTTAACATTTCCTTTAAGAATTTGGATGCTCTGACCTTTGGTGAATATATATTTAGTATTCATATTACTTCATTGTCCATGGTACCTTTTAGCAAGATGTAGTTTCCCTGCTTGTCTTTTTTAATTGGGTATATTTTTGGTTTTGCTTTGTCTGAGATCATGATTGTGACTCCGTTCTTTTAGTTCACCTGAAGCGTAATAGATTCTGCTCCAGCCCTTCATTTTAACTCTGTGTGTGTCTCCTGTTTCAAGTGTATTTCTTGTAAACCACATATTTTTTGGTTGTAGTTTCTAATATATTCTGCTTTCTGCTTCTGTTTTAAGGATGAGTTCATTTCCTTCACAATGACAGTTATTATTGCTAACTGTTCATGTCCCTCTATGCTATTTTCTTCTGTTTCTTATTCTTCTTCCTTCTCTCTTTTTTCTTATCCATTCCTTCCTCTGAAGTCTATTTTGGCTTCTGATCACTGCCTTCTTTTATATACTTTCCCTTTTATCACCCTCCTCTTTCTCTTACCCCCTTCTCTTCTTACTTTAGCTGTTGGGGTAAGATAGATTTCTATAACCAAGTGAATGTGTATATACTTTTCCCTCTTTGAACCAGCTTACATGAGAGTGAGCGTCAAGCATTGCCTGCAACGCTTCCACTGTAAAAGCTTTTGTGTGCCACTTCTAGGTGAAATAATTTCCTTTATTCTTCTTCTCTCCTCCTTCTCCTCCCACAGAATCCCTGTTTGTCATCCACACATCCATTTTTAAAAAAAAAAACATTTCAACATAATTGACTCATTCTTGCATACTCTGTCTATGTAGAATCCTTCTAACTGCTCTAACAATGATAAACGTCTTAGAAGTTATATATATTATCTTCTCATAATAGAAAATGTGGACAGTTTAGCCTTATTGAATCCCTTATAATTTCTCTTTCAGATTTACCTTTTTATGATTCTCTTGGGTCTTTGAAAGTAATTTTTTTTATTCACCTATACTCTTTTCATCAGGAATATTTAAACATGCTCTATTTCATTAACTACTTTTTTTCCCTTGAAGAATGATGATTATATTCAGGTTTGCTGGGTATGTTATTCTTGGTTATAATCCTAGCACTTCTCCCTTCAGAATATCATGTCCCAAGACCTTTACTTCTTTGATGAGGTATCTGCTAAAGCTTGTGTGATTCTGACTGTGGTTACATCATATTTGAATGGTTTGTTTCTGACTGCCTGAAATATTTTCTCTTTCCCATGAGAGCTCTAGAATTTTACTATAATATACCTAGCAGTTTTCATTTGGGATCATTTTCAGTTGGTGGTCAGGGAATTTTTTTTCCATTTTTATTTTACCTTCTTGTTCTAAGTTATCAAGACAGTCTTCCTTGATAATTTCTTGAAATAATATTTCTAGGCTCAGTTTTTGATCGCAGCTATCAGGAAGTCCAGTAATTTTTAGACTATCTCTCCTCAGTCTGTTTTCCAGGTCAGAATTTTTTGTGGTAAGATATTTCACCTTTTCTTCCACTTTTTTCATTCTTTTGACCTTGTTTCATTGTTTCTTGATATCACATGAAGTCATTAGCTTCTACTTTCACAGTTCTAATTTTTAAGACATTATTTTCTTCAGTGAGCTCTTTTTTTTTCCATTTGGCCGATTGTATTTTTTAAGGAGACATTTTTATTGGTGAAGTTTTGTACCTCTTTTGCCATTTGACCAATTGTTTTTCTAAGGTAATATTTTCTTTATTATTTTTGTGCCTCTTTTACCAAGCTGTTAATTGTCTTTTCATTATTTTCATCATTTGCTCTCATTTTTAACCTAATTTTTTCTTTATCACTCTTATTTTATTTAGAAAATAATTTTGTTTTATTTCTTCCAGGAATTTGTCTCATGTCCAATTCACATTTGTCTTTGAGTCTTTGCTTGCAGCTGTTTTTACTTCACTGTTTTCTTCTTAGACTTAATCTTTCCTGCCACCATAGTAACTTTTTAGGGTAGAGTTCTTTTTCATTGTTGTAGATCCTCATTTTTCCATTCTATTTCTTAACTTTGAATTTATGTTAAAGTTGGGCTATGTTCCAAGCTTGGAGGAGAAAAGGAGATGGGGAGAGGCAGAGATGCCCCAAGCTTTTGGCTTTTTTGTACTTCTGTTTTCAGAGCTAGTTCTGGGACTTTAGAAGTTTTCAATGATTCCAACCTGGTGTAGTCTGGGGAAAGGTATTATCACTGTTCTCCTGGCCTATGCTCTGGTCCTTACCTAAGAAGGGCCTCTCATCTTTTTGGATTGCAATCAGTACCATCCCTCAGGTCCTTTTCTCCCTTGGGACTGGAAGTAATAGTACTCCTTAGGGTCCCTAATCCCTTATGACTGAAATTCTCCTCTCTGTCCTTGAACTGTGACTTAAAAGTGAGTAGAGGTAATGGGGTAGTAGAACAACTTCCAGTCTTGCCTCCAGTGCCAGCATAACAGCCTCCTGGAATCTCCTTCTGACTAACTGGCATGTCCCCTTACCATCTATGACCTAAGGTGGACAGCTAGGTGGTGCAGTGGATAGAGTACCCGTGCAGGAGTCAGGGGGATCCGAGTTCAAATATCACCTCAGACACTTGACACTCACTAGCTGTGTGACCTTGGGCAAGTCACTTAACCCCAATTGCCTCATCCTGGGTCATCTCCAGTCATCATGATGAATATCTGGTCACTGGATTCAGATGGCTCCAGAGAAGTGAGGCTGGTGACCTGCACAGCCCTCCCTCACTCAAAACAAAGTCAAGTGCAAGTCATGTCATCATTTCTCTGATGGCATGGTCTTCTTCAGCAATGAAGGATGACCACACATATGACCTGAGAGCTCCTAAAGTTTAAGTTGCCTTTGTTGCTACCATCTAGTTTCACAACTGATAGTGCTTCCATCTCCAGGCCAGCCTCCACCCCCATGTCACTGATGTTTCCTTCCCTCCTCCTAAATTGTCTTGAACTGAAAAAATGTCCCACCCTGGCCTGCCATTTTAGATACTGATTTGAGGTGTTATTTTAAAGTTATTTGGAAGGAAATGTTAAGAAAGATGAACTGGGTGTTTTCTCTACTCCACCATGTTGGCTCCACATCCTTGAGTGCTGCAATTGAATGCAGCAGAATATTAAATGAACCAAAGAAAGTCCTCTGATGCACGGGGAGTATCTACCATGAGAGATTTTTAGAGAAATATGAATAGTTACTTAGAATAAGGAAGTTTAGAATGGTTGGTTACAACCTCATGAACAAAGAGAAGGGAAATTCATAAAATAATAAGATCAAGTATCTATCAACATGCATATATGTGTATACAGATGCACATATGCACACACACCTACGTACACACACACTCACTCACTGAGACCCTCTCCCAAAATAATTCATTAATTCTCTTCTTTTGAGAAAGTCCCTGACTTATAAAAAACTTTCCAGTGTATTGTCCTAAAAGAGATGGGTCTGAGCTACCTTTATTCTCTTTCCCAAAAGCAGATGGTTATATAACTACCAAAATAATGTAAAGATTGTGACAAAATTATTTTTTGATTAGGTGTTCTTAGTACTAACATCATTTCCTATTCACTTTACAGGTAAAGAATAAATGGCAGGTTGTTTGATAGATATTAAATGATGCTGTTAATAATCATTGAAGGGGTTGAAGTCACAGGATAAATAGTGCTTTTGTAGACTATATGGGGCATATAGCCTTTGTTATTTTCCAATCACTTGGAACATAGTGTTAAATTGAAATTTACATAATTCAAATGGAAAATTAAAAAAAATGAGGTGTGGATCATTCATGCCCTACAATGACATGTTCATCTTTATCTTATTATGTAGTACTCCTATGTAAAAATAATTAACCTATTTTCAGTTAAAGCTCCCTGTTGGATCTGATAGCATAGTCTTTATGGCACAGAATATTATTTTGAATTCAGGAGAAGGATTTTAAGAATCAGTGTCTTTGGGTTCAAGATTCTTATTGATGAAACAACCATCCTTAGAGGCAGCTAGGTGGCACAGTCAATAGACTGCCAACGTGGGTGTCAGAAAGACTCACCTTCCTGAGTTCAAATCTGGCCTCAGACACTTATTAGCCAAGCGATCCTAGCAGGTCATTTAACCCTGTTTGCCTCAATTCCTTAACTAAAAAATGAGCTGGAAAGGAAATGGCAAACCATTCCAGTCTCTTTGCCAAGAGAAACCCCAAAAGGGTCATGAAGAGTTGGATGTGACTGAAACAAATGAACAACAGCGACAATCCTACTTAACCCCAGCACTCCTTAGATGAAATATGTATGTGTCTCCCTAACTTACCATGGTCACAGCATTTGTCTTAGAATAGAAACCAAGTGAAGAAAAAAAAACCAAATGAGTTCAGCTGCAGAAAATCAGCAGCGCAACAAGGACAGATGTTAGATCCTTCAAATCCTGCCATGTGGGCAAAGGGTTGGCTCTGTTAGGGGCCAAATTAAACAACAGATAAATAAAGTTAATTTGTATTGTGCCCTGCTTCATAGTTTCTATTTGTGGGTTTATGACTAGATAAAATTGGGCTTTCCTTCAAATGTATTATTTTGGTAACGAGTTGACAAATTTGCATGACACTGTGCAGTCTGATATACTGATATGTATCTTTCGTCAATTGGCAAGAGCTATCTTTAGGAAACTGAAGGGGATGGAAGTAGAAGTTTTAGTATAAATTGTTTCTACTGAACTATAGTGACTCAGCCAATTTATCAAAGTGCCTTGAAATTCAGCTCAACTCAATAAACATTAATTAAGCATTTGCTATGAGCGGCATATTCACCTAGGCACAACAAACAAAAATAATAACAAAGATGAAAACTAACATAGTCATTCCCTTAGTCAATCAACAAGTATTTATTAAGCTCTCACAGTATGCCAGTTACTATACTTACAAACTACTGGGGGAAGGATGTATAGACAAATGATAATGGCATAAGTAGAAGGTGATAGGGGAAATAGGAAAAGCAGGACAAAATACAGAAAAATTTGAGAAGAGAATAATTGAGCATAGGGGAGAGGGTAGGAATTAAGGAAGACTTCATGAAAACTGTAATTGCCTAAATTAGGCAATGAAGATTTCATTAAATGAAAATGCAGAAGAGGTATATATCCAGAGGGTGATGGTGGCTTCTGTGTATACAGAGTGTTGGGAGAGGGTAAGACAATACCAGGGAGCAATAAGTGGTCCAATCTGGTTAGAGTTCATAGGTTATTAATGTTGAAGAAGAGAGTCAGTGCTTGATAAATATTTATTGAGTGGTTTAATTGATTAATTAAATACAGCAATTTGTTGAATTTTTGGTGAAAGAAAAAAGTAAGGAAAAGTTTTTGCTTTCTTCCCTTTTGTCCATTTGACTATGCATAGCCGAACAGTTGCCCAAATTTCTATTGAAGGGGGCTGAGCCAAAAAAAATATAATTTTCTATTGGTAGCAAGCTTCCATGCTCTTCCTCCAAATGAAGTTATTTGTCCCTACCACTCATTAGAGTTTCGATTAACAGGAAGGATATCTGTGATATCCATTTTGTTCCCTAGCCAAAAAAAGGAAGAAATGTAAATTATATTAGATTTTAGGGCTGTGCGCCGGTTGTGAATGTCTTGTAAAAGTTGTGATGCGTAAGCCTAAAGAATAGTTTTAAGTGATTTCTTCAACAACAATCTAAACTGAACTGAACTTGGGTTATCACAGTTTGAAAAGGTGAAGTTAAAAAGAACGAATGTCAAGTAGAGCAATAATTCCAGAAAATATGAACTAAGAAGTGAAAAAAACTTCACAATCACTTAGTCTAAGGAAGAATATTCAGAGCTAAACCATGTCCATAAATCATAGAATTTAAACTTAAAAGGGTCCTTAGAGAGATTGTCTAATCCAACCCCCTCCTTTCACAGATATTAAAATTGAGATTCAAAAGTTAAATGACATGTCTAAGGTCACACAGAGTCAGGATTTAGGATTAGGAGAATGGGATGGTAGATAACCATCTTGTATTTCTTATGCCTCACCTACTGTACTCTTTGATCAAGTGACACTGGCTTCTTACTACTCCTTGCCCTAGATATTTCATCTCTTGACTTTGGACATTTTCACTTGTTTAGAACTCTCTCCTTCTCTGTCTGTACCTTCTAATTTCCATGTACCCTCATTTTAGAACTGTCTTCTTCCTTATCATCACCTCCTAACTTCTTTGGATTCCTTCAAGTTTCAGCTAAAGTCCCACCTTCTGTAAAAGTCTTCCTCGATCCCACTTAATGCTAGTGCTTTCCCTTTGTTGATTATCTCCATTTTGTCATATTCATAAATATACATGTGCATATATATGCACACACAAACACAGATAAACATACATCTTGTTTTTACAGGAACATTTGCATGTTGTTTCCTCCATTAGATTTCAAGTTCTTTGAAAACAGGAAATTTTATCTTTATGTATCTTCAACACTTAGCATCATGCCTGGCACATAGCCGGTGTTTAATAAATGCTTGTTAAGATTTAGTTATGCATAGGTATACCATGGTCTAGCACAGGTTAAGAAATATTAAACTAGAGAACCTTCTAAAACCATTGGTTTATCTGAGTGATTATATATCTAATTTTTGTGTCATACCAGGGTACCCTTAAATATCATAGTGTATTCCAAAATTTTCAGATCAAAATAAATTTTACTTTAATTTTTAATGAACTCTATCATATTGCATACTTTGAGGGAGAAAGAGGGAAAAGAGAGCCACAAATGCCCACCAAACTTAAGTTCCAATATGTCAGGAATCACTCACTAAGAGCATCAGTTTCATTAATTTGACAAGCACATTTGAGTGCCTTTCAGAGCAATCAGGTACATGAGATAGAAGACCAGAAGTCTTTAAAATCCCTTTCTGAATTTTTTCCCCTGTATTTTTGTGCCTAAATGTCCAGGAAAGGTAATTATTACAAAAGGCAAATAGGAAAGATAGGGTGAGGACACACCATGAAATTAGAACTGACTGAATGAATCCCCAAATCGATCATTTTCTGTTTGCTTTGCATTTCATTGTTTGGGAGGGGGTATTTTTCTAGTGATTAATAGTTTGCAATAGATCATTAGCTTTGTTGCTTCTCAGTGATCCTCTCCACTTCTGCAGATCATTAGCTCATCTCACAAGACCTCTATGTATGCTTATTTAATTTCATTGCTCTTCTGCCCTGTCTAATAAAGAACTTGAATTTATATAGTGCTTTAAAGTTTACAAAGTAATTTTTTCACAACAGCCCTGTGTGATAGATAGACGATTTCTATGCCCATTATGCAAATTAAGAAACTGAGGCTCCAAGAGGAAGGAAGGAAATATGAATTTATTAAGTGCCTACTATGTACCATGCCCTATCCTAATCACTTTACAAATTTATCTCCATTGATCCTCACAAGAGAATGTAGGTGCTATACATAAATGTTAAATGACTTGCCAATGATTAATTACATAGCTAAGACATGCTTATCATAGGATTTGAACTCCGGGCTCATTATTCAAAGTCCAGCATTCTAACCACTATTCCACTCTATTTAAGATAAAGATACACTGAGAGGTTACTTACCCCTCTTTTACAGTTTACAAGAAACTGAACAAACTAGTTAACTGTGAAGAATTGCACAGCTAGCAGATGTCTGAGGCTAAATTTGAACTCAGGTCTTCCTGACTCCAGGCCCAGCATTCTTTCCACTGTTCCACTTAGCTGCCTCTCACAACTAACAATAAGTGATAGCACTTGTCCTTCAGCAGCATAGAAACAACTGACTTGGTTTTAAAGACTAACACATTAATATCATAGGGTAACGCAGCATATTTTAAATCTTCCCTATACCTGACCAAAACCCTCCACCCTGCTCCCACTCATGTGAATTTGTTTTTAAAAATTGATTTTTACCCACAAACATAAAATAAAGATCAGGAATAGAATTTATTAGGGGAAAAAGACATATTAAGCAACATTGTTTTAGACTACTTAAAATAACAAGATATTATAAGGTTGGAATATTGCTGAGGCATAGGAAATGATGAGTTTGTGGGCTTAGAAAAATATGGAAAGACTTTGACTTACAAGGAAGATGTTGTCCATCTTCAGAGAAACAGCACAAACGAGTGTAGTATGATCTCACACTGATGCGTATGAATGTATGTGATTATAGATGTCTATGTATATAAATGGATGGATGGATGGCTATTAGTATGTATATATGTGTATATATAAATGTATATATGTCTATGTGTGTTTATAGAGATACAGATATCTCTAGATATATGTAGATATAGATTCTCTCTCCTTCCCCTCTCACCCCCACTTAATTGTAGCCTTTTTGGAGGAGAGGAGGAGTCAGGGGGGATAAAAGAACAAAATATAAAGTACACAGCAGAGGACAAAATCGAACCTACAAGGAAATAAAGAAAAGATGGACAGCTCTGAACACGTGTACTATTTATCATGTAGGCTTTCTTGAAGTGAAAATTTATTGCTTTATATTTTGAATCCTCTCATGTTCTGCTATACATAACATGACATGCTTTTTCCCCTTATTTTGTACTTAAGCTTTAATATTTGTTTAATCTTTCTTTTCTTACTTTCTATTGAAGTTTAAAATTGCAAAAAAAATTACCAAAAAAAAGGTTGATTTATGGGCATATTTCATATTATTTACTCTGGGCAAAAAAAAAAGTCATTACAACTCCAAATGATCTGGTTGTACTAGAAAAATACATTGCAAGCATGAGAGCTACCTGGACAGAAGAAGAAGGATCATATTTGAAATTCATCTAGAAGTTCAAATCACGATAACACGGGATACAGTTGTAGGGTCACAAGGTCATAGATTTAGAGCTGAAAGAAGCTTCAATGGCCGTCTTTCTTGATTCCCTCTTTTTAAAGAGGAGGAAATTGAGGTTCAGAAAGGTTAAATGATATGCCCAGAGTTACAAATCTAACCAGGGTTTGAAGCAGGATTCAAACTCAGATCTTCTTGACTCCAAGTCCTGTGCCCTATCCCTCTACCATGCACAATCAAATGTAAAAAAAAAAATTTAGAAAATACGCTGAGACAAGCAGATGCATCTACTCACTTGAGGATGAAAATATCTTGGCTGACATGCAGTAAGGGAAGATGGTGGATTTCAAAGGAGAACCTTGATTTCTAACCCATTATGGAGTTCCTACATAATGTTGGATTTTTTTTTGTTTTTTAACATTCGATAACTTCCATGTAAATTTCCTTCCTGATTTTCTCCACCTCATACCCTAAAATCAGTCACCTTAAATAGACTCCTTCATCTCTAATCAAGCAAAAACACCATATCTTCTCTTTGCCAATTTGCCTGTTGAGAATTTAGTTGCTCTCTGCATGATTCATGCCGCATAAAGTTATTCGTTTTTGTCTGTTGTGGATAATTTCATCTTGGCACTCAAACCTACACTATCCACAGTCTAAATATGTTAAAGTAACATTGAAAGTATGACTAAAACAAAAGAAAACTCATGTCAGAGATGAATTGCCTTTGGCTTCCCTTCTTATATCTCCCAATACGCATTTAAACAAAACACTGCAAGGCTGTGCAATTTCGGAAGGGAAATGGGAAATCAGTTCTCAATTTTAATCTAATAAACAGTTGAGTTGTTCTACAGAGCAGTCATGGGAATGGGGGAGGAGGAGGGGTTTGGGTGAAGGCAGAGAATGGTTTTTAATCTGAGGTCTTTTTTATACATTTCTTAGACTAAGAAGATTCTTCCAGTGTCTTCTCACGGATCATAGTTAATATTCTTGCCCCTTAAACATTCTTTTCAAGACTACCCAACCTTTTCAAAGCTAAAACTGGAATCTGTTCTATTCATTGTATCACAAGTGATCTGGGATGTATATGTTTATCTGGGGTGTAGAAAGCTGCCCCCGTAGACTAATTTGAGAAACTGCATTGATGCTCCTCCTTTGAAAGCCCTCTTTGCTAAATAATAGAGTCAAATTTAACTTTTATTACAGTACTATAGGCTAGGGATAGGTACTAGACCTGGGATTCATTTAGAGAACTTCCAGGTGAGGAAACTCACTCTACCAACGCAATCTGGCACTGTCCCTGCAGGTGTAGTCTTAGAGTTCCCTAGGACCCAAAAAGGTTAAGTAATTTGCCCAGGATGACACTGGAGGTGAAACTGAAACCCTCCAGATCATCCTGGCATCAAGGCCAGCTCTCCAACCATTTAGGCTAAATTACCTTTCCATTAAAACAGCAACTGAGTGCGACAAACTTCGTTTAGGTCCTGGAGATTTAAGTTTACCTTTGATTTTATCTTACCTTCATGGAACTGTCTCTAGTAGGATATTAGAGCTGTAACAATAGGATATTAGAGATGAAAGAAATCTTAAATAATTATAACTTTTACAGAATGCACAAAAATTGCACAAAAGTATTTTATAGATATTCCATTTGAGCCTCACAACTACCTCTGAGTACTTTTAAAAATTGTGTGGAAGATAACTACTGGTATTATTCTCCCATTTTACAGATAAGGAAAGAACTGATTTGGCCATAGTCACAAAATAACAAGTGTTGAATCTGAGATTCAAATCCTAACTTTTTTTGACTCCAACTTGTATTCTTTTGACTACAGTACTCTGCCTCCTCATTCTGACTTACTCATTTTAAAGATGACAAAAGAAATTTTTGACTTGCCCATGTCACATTCAGAATTAGGGACAAAGAGATGGCTAGAATCCAGGTCTGACTCTCACTGGTTTTTGAAATCCCATTTTTTGTGAAAACATTGAATAACCACTTAAAATTAAAATGTAGGAAGGATAATAACCTAAGGAATCAATCCATTAACCTAAGGGAACATAATGCAAGAAAAGCTTTTGGTGAAGATGACACTGAAGTATTCTCTAATTGGAAATCATAAAGCAAAAGTGAGATGAGCACTCATTCCAGGGTATTCTTGTTCAGGTATAGATTGGAGAGGTTCCTTCCAACCCAGAGTTTCTATAATTCTTTGAAAGAATATTCAAAAACTTGCAGTATAATGGATTAACCACCATAGGATTAGGTAGTAGTGGCCCAGAGGCTAACATGAAGATGTTGTCCTTGTGGTGGGAAATAAATGGAAAAAAAAAGAGGACAAAGAAAGGAAATGATGATGGGTCTTAACAATGCCAAAACAAACTTGACTTTCTTGACAGTTCTCCTCAGACCAGCCTTGGATCACATTGCAAGCAAGAAGGCTTTGGGGCTTGTTTGAATTTAGGAAGTACTGTGGAGGCTGATCTTGTACCTGTCTCTATCCTGACAGTGTGATGTCATTATGGTAGAGGTAGACATCTTGACTATTATCCCATCACCTTTCCCCTAGTAGTTGTAACCTCAGGGAACCAGAATAATGAAGACCTCCATATTTTAAATATTTATAATAGCAAGTTTTACTTGTAGTCTCTGTATTTATGTGAGTTATAAGGCATATATGGAATTTGGAAGGGATATTTAGCTAGCCATAAATGGAAGTTGTGTCCAGAGCTGATATAATGACAACAGTTTGTATGGTGCTTTACATTAAAGAATATCAGTATATTCCCCCAAGGCTGGTGCCCATTTGGAACAGTTCAGCACAGTGATGAGATTCTATCTCTCCTTGTATTTGTGGGAGTATAGATCATTTATTGAATGAATGAATAAAACCTAAGAGATGTGTGATGGAGTACATTGAAAGTTAAGAGGGAAGAGAGAGAAAGACAAATTGTGTGACTTGTCTAGTCTTTGACATTAATCAACTTTTCTATCTTTTAACTAGTATCAAATAGTTTTGATGATTACTGCTTTGTGATCTGATCATTACAGTTTAAGATTTGGTAATACTCCAGGGGTAGGGAACCTTCGTGCAGTCTTGAGGCCAGATGTGACTTTCTAGATGCTTGAGTGAGGCCTTTAGACCGAGTCCAAGTTTTGCAGAACAAATTCTTTTATTAAGGGGATTTATTCTGTGTAGTTTAGATTCGTCAAAGGGCTACACTTGAGGACCTAGAGGGCTACATGTGACTTACTAAGGAAGGGAATGACAGGATCAAGACTGTGTTTTAGACATATAAGTTTGGCAACGTTTTCTGCATAATAGATCAGAGAAAGAAGAAGATGGATATAGAGAGATCAATTCAGCAGTTAATTATATTATGATGGTACAGGTCAGAGGTGATAGGGGCCTGAACTAAGGTGGTTGTGGTATGAGTTGTAAGGGGATGGATATGAGGGATATTGTGGAATTAGATTCCATAAGACAGGAATTGTTGGATTTGGAAGGTAAATAAGAGAGAGGATTGAGGGTTAGCCCTGAAGTGTCAAAATGAATAATGGTGACCTTAATAAAAATATGGAAGTTTGAAGGAGTGGGTTATGGGGCACGGACAATAGTTTTCGTCTTGAACATTGTAAGTTTGAGATGAATATGGGGCAACAAAGTGGAGACATCTAGCAGACAAATGGTGATGTAAGCCTAAAGTTCAGGAGAAACAATGAAGGGTAGATTTGTACTTTGGGGAGTCATCTTTATGGAGATGATATTGATGGTTCATCAAAAGAGAGAATATAGTCCAAGGGTGGAGAACTTCTAACTTCAAGACCTTCTACATCTTTGGGTGCAGCCTTTTGATTGAGTCCAAGTTTTACAGAACAAATCCTTTTTATTAAGGTGATTTGTTCTGTGAAGTTTGGATTCAATCAAATGACCATACCTTGGGAATCTAGAAATGTGGTCTAAGGACACAGATTTTCTACCCCTGATATAGACTATAGAGCAAGAAGATCTGAGGATGAATTCCAGAGTTTTGGGGTACATTCACCCATAAAGGATATGCATAATGATAGCACAAAGGAGGCTAAGCAGACTCTCTCAGACAAGTGAGAAGAGAAATATAATGAAGCAATGTCACAAAAATTCAGAAAGGAATAAGTATGCAGAAGGAAGTGATGACTGGTAGACTCAAATGCTGCAGAGTGGTTAAGGATAAGGACTGAGAAAAGGACAATAGAACTAGGAATAACTAGATCATTTGTGACCTTGGGAAAAGTAGTTTCAGTTGAGTAGGGATGCCAGCAGCCAGGTTGCAAAGTGTTGAGAAAGTGAGTGGTAGATAAAAAGAAATGGACAAAGAATCCTAATGAGGGCTTAGAAGGAAATATGGAAACTGTTATGTTTTATCATAATTAAATAGTATTATAAACATTTTCTAAACAGTTTAGTTGGCTGTATTGCTTTTTATGTTAACATTTCCATTAAACTATTTTTAAAGACTAATTAACTAGGTAGGTATTTGTAAGCGCTTGTTGAACTTAGTCTATAATTGAATTTTAGCCTTCTCCCATAAAACGTCTTTTACAAAGGTCACTTTCTGCCTAACAATAACCAGTCTTTCAATACAAAGTTCTATATAAAAATTGCCATCTTAATAAAATAATAAAAAGCTCTTTCATATTAAATAAGTTGTTAAAAGGTTTTTGCATATTTAACAGCTTGTCAATGCCTACATTTTCTGGCCAGGATTTTGAGATGGATGTTTTAGTGTTGAAAGGATTTGGGGAATAAAGTTTTATTCATTTGCTTACATTTTTAAAGTCATTTAATTCAGTTCAGTTCAACAAATATGTATAAGCACATACTATATAAATAGCTCACTCCTCTTAAGAATCTCTGCCTTAAGAATCTGGAATGAGGGGGTGTTCCAGAAATCTGTCACCTATACAACTTTTTCTATTAGGATGATATTATCTAACATGTTATAATGATTTTTTTTTATCCTCAAGGTCAGATTCATTCTGAGATGCTCCTTGATAGATGTCTGGAGTCCTTTGATCTGTAGAACCTCTTGAGTCCTCCCTTCTTTCTTCTTCCTTCAATTTCTCTTCTCACTCTTAACTTTTAGATGATGCCAATTCTACTTCAATGGCAGAGATAAGGGAATGTTTCTTTCTTAATGATTTCTTATTTAGTCAATGGTTCTTCTATACCTTTGCAATCTTGACTAATAAAATACAACAAAGTTATACCTTGTGCCATCCCTCTCCCCAAACCTTTCTGAAGGTTTTTGTACATTGATATTGCTGTTGAGTCATTTTCAGTTGTATCCAATTCTTTGTGACCCCATTTAGGGTTTCCTTGGCCAAGATAATAAAGTAGGTTGATACTAAAGTAGGTTGTCACTTCCTTTTCCAGATCATTTACAGGAAACTGAGGCAAATGTGGTTAAGTGACTTGCCCAGGGTCAGGCATCTAGTAAGTGCCTCAGGCTGGATTTGAACCAACAAGATGTCTTCCTAGTCTAAGCCGACTGTTTCTATACACTGTACCACTTAGCCACCCCCGTTTTGCAGATTAGACTTGATCTTTAAAAAAAAAATGTTTTTTACAATGGAATGTCTAAGTCTTTTTCTAGCTTTGTCATTCTGTTATAAAGGATTATTGTGAATCCCATAATTTGATGACATAGGATAATCCTACCCAATGCATTGTTCATTGATTTCCTAGTCAAGTAGTTTTTAGTACTGAGAGCCAACAAAAGAATGCAGTCAGGGGTAACCTCATGGCAGGTGTTAACACAGGAAACAAACTGTAGATAAAAAAAAACAGATCTTCACCAAGCAATATAAATTTTACCATATAACAATGGTATAAGGAAAAATGTCAGTGAGGTTGTTATTTAACTAGTATTAGGCAGCCCAGGTGCTTTAGTATAGAGATGATTGATCTCTTCCAACAAATCCCTTTGCAAACAGTTGCCAATTATCTAACAGAAAGAGAGGAAAAGGGTAGAGAAATAGTGTTTAGTTCAATAGAAGCTTATTATTTATCTGCTGCACTGGAGTGCTAAGACAAAAAGAAAAAAAAGAAAAAAGTTCTTGCCTTTGATAGTTTACCTTTTACTAGAGAGATAAAATATATATACAGATATGTAGTTGCAAAGCACATATAAAGTCAAAATAGTGTTTGATAGGAGAAAGTAGGGAGCTTAGGAAGGGTCCTAAGCAGGAGGTGGCCCTTGAACTGAGTCTTGAGAGGGATCTAAGATTTCAAGCTGCCCGTGAAAAATCAGACCACTCCACACATGGGTAGCAGCCTGCACAAAAGTCAGAGACAAGAGACAGAATATTATGTACAGGGAACAATGAGAAGGCCAGTTTATCTGTAGTCTAGAGTGCAAGATAGAAAGAGTATATAATGTTTAGCAAGAAAAGTAATGGCCCCATAGTGCTCTGCATTAGTGAACTGAAGTAGTGTGTCTAATTCTGGGCATCACTTTATAATAGGGTCATTGGAAAGATGGCATATATCCAAAAGAAAGTACCCAATACAACAGCAAGTAAACCATGCCACATGAAGAGGAGTTGAATGATTTGGGATTTTTTTTCGAAGAAGAAGAAACTTGCTCCTGCAGTTGGAGACAGATGAGACATTGTTATGGATAATCCAATAATTGTTTTCAAATGTTTGAAAAGCTTTCACATGGAGGAGAGATTACATTTATTCTTTGTAGCTCTGAAAGGCAGAATTAGTCTCACTAAGTTACAAGGAAAGAAATTTCTGCTGGCCATGGAGTAAAGATGGCTCATGAGCTAGTGAGTTTGCCAATTTTGTCCCTGAGTCTGGACTTTTTGCCCGTAGTGCAATGCTTCTCAAGTCCTGTTTAGGTCCTGAGAGAAGGGTCTGCTATTTTTTGCTTTTATTTTTATTCCCTATACTTAGCAGAGTGCCTGAAACATAGTAAGCACTTAACTATTTCCATCCACCTACTTCCATCCATCTATCCCTATATCTGATACACAAAGAATTACATTTTTTGCCAATATCCTTTATTTTTAATGATTTATTTTTTCTTCCCACTGTAAAAGATGAACATATAACTTTCCCCCATTTCCCTTTTTCCTCCCAAGTGTCCTTCCCCTGTACTTATCCTTACTGCTTTTAAATCATTAAAAACAAAATAAAAAACACTCTCTAGTCCTCCATCTTATTTGATTCTCTCTCTGACCCCTGGTGACATCATAGTTATTTGGTGATGCTTCTATCATTTTCTTCTCCCCATTAGAATGCACAAATTTTATCTTTATAAAAAGAGGTTTATTTGTTTTTTTACAATTGTACACTCATTTTTTATTTTTTTTTTGTTTCTCTTTACTCATGCTTGCAGTTCTATTTAGCTTTAGTCTTTTCATCAGGAATGCTTGGAAGTCTTATATTTCCTTAAAGGGTCATTGATCGCTATCCCATACCTGTCCCAGTAGGATTTTCTCATTTTTTGCTGGGTTGGTCACTCTTTGTTGTAGCATTAGGTTTTTACCATTTTGCTTTTTGAAATACTTTATTTATTCTGTGCTCTCTGCTTCTTGGTAGTGTTTGCTGCAAGACGCTGGCTAATCCAGCATATGATTCCATAGTACTTGAACTCTTTCTTTCTGATTGCTTGCAGTATTATTTCTTTGACCTGGAAGCTCTGGATTTCGATTATAATGTTCCTGGAAGTTTTCATCTGGGCATTTCTTTCAGGAGTGACTGGTGGCCTCTATTTTACTTTGCTCTCTGGGGTCTAAGAGACATGGACAATTTTCTTTTATGATTTCTTGCAGAATAATATCCAGAGCTTTTTTTGGTCACATTTTCAGGCAGTACAGTGATTTTTAAATTATTTCTCGTTGATCTGTCTTCCTGGTCAGTTATTTTTGAAATGAGACACCATATACTTCTAGTTTTTTAATCTTCTGATTTTGTTTTTCTTGTTGTCTCATGGAGTCATTAGCTTATGTTTTGTCTATCTGAATTTGTATAGATTATATTATTTGATTAAGGCTTTTTACTGTGGTGGGTGAAAGGTGAAACAACTGAGGAAACAAAGGTTTAAGTTTCCAAACATGTTAATTGAATATGCAGCATACTAATTGCATAACGATCCGGACCAGAGCCCCTTAGCTTTGGCATTGGACTTTGAGTACATGGGGACACAGATTTTTATGTATTAAGAACAATTAATCAAATAAGATCAATCAATTAGAAGAAAACTATTGATTAGGATACAAAAATTAGGTAATCTGTTTCTAGTTGGAGGAAAGATTGGGGACTTTCCAAGTTTTCTCACAATAGCCACATTTGAATAAAGGTTTCTCACAAGACAGTCACTGGACAAAGACCCTTCATTGAATAGAAAGGAAATTGAGCTAGATCCAGAATTGAGTGACAAGATGGAGTCAGTATGGTTCACTCAATTCCCACTATTACTTGTTCTAATGCCTTCAATTCCCTCAGTGCCTCTTGCACTGAACTCTTAATTCTCTTTCTAAGTCTCTCCTCCATCGTCCTCATTTCTTTTCCAATTCTTTCCCCTATTAGCATCATTTTTAAGCTTCCTATCATTTCCTCTAAGAATTCTAATTGATCTTTCAGGCAGGTTGTGTTTTTTTTTAAGGATTTGCTTGCAGATGCTTTACAATTATTCTCCAGTTTGGTACTGCAGAGGCTAGAGCACTGGACCTGAAGTTAGAATGAGCTGAGTTCAGTCTGGTCTCAGATCCTTACCAGCTAGATGACTCTGGGATACTTGCTTAACTTAACTTGTCTTTCTCAGTTTCCTCAATTGTAAAATGGAAATAATAAAACTTGCCACAAAACAATAGAGAATATAAGACTAAGTTGTTTCTAAGTTGTAAGTGATTAGGACAATGACTTTCACATAGAAGACAATAAATGCTCATTTCTTTCCTTCCTGCTGATCTGTTTCTTAGGCATCCTTGGCATCATCTTTCTTAATCTGTTTATGAATTCTTCCAGAGATCCACATGGCTGATGTAGCTTGGATCTCTAGGTGCTTAGCCCACCATCCTAATCCCTTTGGAGACGTTGAACTCAGACTTAAACCAGTAGCACAAGATCAGCTCTAGGTATCCCTGTGCTGTGGATTTAGGTTAGAGTTTGGGGTACTGAATTTATAATTCCAGCCCATCCATGTTTTACAGCTTCACCTTAGTGTAACTTGCCTGTAACTAGAACTTGTGATCTTAGCCTGGAAAGATGACCCACTATAGTTCCTCCTTTGTTCTCTCAATCACTCCTCAGTCTTCTGTTTTCTCAGATCATTTTTGGAGTAGTTGGAAAAAGCCCAGCTATATTCCTACTCTACCATTTTGGCTTAATTCCTGCCCATGTCTTTTAGCAAGGAGCTAAGACATGTTCTATCATCATTCTTGTTTTACTGATATTTCTTTTTTTCTTTATTTGATAAATTTTGTCTCAAAATCACAGTTATTTCTATATATCCTCCCACCCACTTCTCAATCTGTTAGTCTTTAGAAAAAAAGGATCAATTTTATCTTTCTAAGTCAAAGTAAGAAGAGGTATGGCCAAGAATTACTTTTTGCCAAGTCTTGTAGGCAGATGGAGTTAGAAGGGGAAAGAAATACAACAACTTTGAATCTGATATCATTGATCCTTTGACCATTTGGTCTAGCACTGAAGGAGATATTAAGTATGTGCAAGGTACAGTCTTTGCCCTTGAAGAGCTTACATCCTCATATAAGAGAAAAATTAGAGAACACCACATCGTAATATACAATTATGCATAAAACCATGAAATACATTCAATCTGACAGGCCATATTGCTTTTCTTTGCTTGATTTGTATTTGGAATTATGATTTGAATATTTTTCATTGTTATTCTCAGAGGACACAAAAAGTAATCATGTACAACATGCTTTTACAGAGAAAAATAAGCAAGTCTTTTAAAAATATATATTTGCCAACATTGTACTACGATATTGTCGTAAAGGTCTACACCTCATGATTTCATTGTAGGTTAAATGATATGATAATAAAGTTCCCTTGTTCTTCTCAGTAATATGATATCTAAATGGTTCTAAAATTAACTCTCCTTATGCTGAATATAAGACTAAGTTGTTTCTAAAAACTGTGAAAATGTAAAGTTTGTCATCCTCACTGAATTTCTTCCTTTCAGGCACCTCACTCCTAATGCCCTCCACTCCCCCCACCTCATCTCAGCCCCCAAGAATCCAATGTTTTCAGCTCACCTTTGACCCCACTTGAACGGAAAAAAGCAGATTTAATGAGATCCTCCATGCAAATTCGGTAAATGTATTCCATACTCTCAGGAGTACCTACATTTACAGAGGCCTGCAGGGAGATTAATGCAAGATGATAAATGTAGTGGAATTTCAGGTGTAATATTGATGGTACAATGTATAGAATAGTAGGTCTGGATTGAGGAAGACCTAAGTAGAAATCCAGCCGTAATAACTGTGTGACCCTGGGCAAATCACTTAACTTCTGTTTGCCTCAGTTTCCTCAACTGTAAAATGAAGATAATAATAGCACCTACTGCTCAGGGTTGTTAAGAAGATAAAAACGAGATATTTGACAAAAGTACTTAGCACGGCACCTGGTTCATAGCAGGCACTATATTAATGCTTATTCTCTCCTTCCTCCTTTCCCTTCCCTTTATCCAATGAATCAAATGTAATTTCACAGGTAATATTTGAAGGGTAGGAGAAGTTTCCCCCTTTATTGACTTTTCCCTATATATAAGGTTTACCCAGCAGTGTTTTTGTTTTGTTGGTTGTGATTTCTTTGATGTAGGGAACTCCTGATGAAAAAAATGCCCCCTCTAGCAAATGCAGATCACCAACTTTTCATAGAATTGTAGAGTCTTAACATCATAGATCTGTAGCTGGGGACCTTTGAGGCAATGTAGTACAACATAGTCATTTTACATATGAGGGAACCAAGGGTTCGAGGTGCAAAGTGCCATGTTCAAAGTCACCTAGCTGATAGATGACACAGCAGGAAGTCCAAATCAGGTCATAGAATCCAGAGAAGTTAATTTTTTGGCTCAAGGTCACACAGGGCTAGGATTTGAACATATATCCCCTGATTCTAGAGCCAGCATTCTTCCTGTTGGACTACATTGTTTCTTCAAGTTGTAATAGATGTCACAACTTACATTCTCAGCTGCCTGGAGACATTGAAAAGTCAAGTAACTTGTGCCTGATGCGACAGAATTTGAACCCAGGTCTTTTTGAGTATGAGACTAGATATTTAGACACTACTCCATGACTCTATTTCATATGCGTAGCTGTATATGCATACATGCATCTGTGCAAGGAAAATAGGCATATATGATGTACCTATGTATACTGCATATGTCTACATATACATGTACATATACACATGTGTGTATATAAACATAAGTATATGCTCCTATGTGTGTGCATACATATGTGTGTGCATGCATGTAAACATGTATACATACATTAATATAAAATATATGCATGCATACAGATACCCACATATATATGTATATATCAAACAAGTGTTTGATATATACATATACATATGTGTATACACTCACATATATACATGTTTAGTTCCTTCAGATCATATAAGATAAGAGATAGATAGATGTTGTTCAGTTGTTTACATGATATTCATCCCTTCATAAGGTGAATTGGAATTTTCTTGGTAAAGATGCTGGAGTGGTCTGCCATTTGCTTCTCCAGCTCATTTCCTCCAGAAGAGGAGACTGAGGCAAACAGGGTTAAGTGACTTGCCCAGGGTCACACAACTAGTAAGTGTGTAAGGTCAGATTTGAACTCAGATTTTCCTGACTTCAGGTCCGGTGCTCTATCCACTTTGCAACCTACCTACCCAGATAGATAATGATAGTGAGAAATATGTATACATAGTCTGAAGGAACTAAACATTTGTTTCAAACTAAAGATAAAAGGGTGGCATAAACAGCTTCAAGGAGTCTTAATGAGCTCTGCTTACTAATGCTTAAAGAAATAGAGCAGAACAGGAAGAAAGAGTAATTTATTTGATTTGATGAATACTTGCTATAAAGTTTAATGTGTATTTCGAGTAATTAGAGGTTGCCTTCATAATAAATGATATTCACTGCCACTGAATGACTGATTTGCAAATGGAAAATTCTCAGTAAGGCCAGCCCAAAGCAGAGCATCATTTAGCAGTGCTGAAGGGATATGTGAACAAACTCAGATTATGGATGGGATTAACCAGTGTTTTTGTGACCTGACTTGACTTCTTAAGCCTTTTTTTTCCTTTTTCTAGCCAATATCTTATGGTCATTCAGGCTGTAGGAAATAAGAAATAATGAATCATTGGACATCAAAACTATATGGCCTTCAGAGACCCCTTAGTCATTTTCCCTCAAACTAAAAAGTATATATATATATATATATATATATATATATATATATATATATATATATATATACATATATAGTACTACAAATCCATCTTAATCTCTACCTTGGTCTGTTCCAACCAGCCCTTGCTCTACCACAAAGATTTGAAAGAGTGGAAAAAGAAGAAAATTTTGTACGGCGGTCCAGAACATAACAAAAAAAGGGAAGCATTAAACACTACATAGGTTTTAATTAAACACTTGGTAGTAAAAGTTTTGCAAGGCAGAAAAATTTTGCTTAAACTGGCACTTGCTATCCAATAGCAATTGCAAAACCCTTTTCAATCTCTAAACTGAGTACAACGGTTAGTACCCTAACCATCCTTTGGCAGACCCTGCCTAGCATATTATGTCAAAGGGTCATTGACATAGAGCTTGAAAACTTCAATGGTCATCCAATTAAATCCCTTCATGGTACAGATGAAGAAACTAAAGCCAGGAAGATTATAAATATTTGTCCGAAGTCACACTGGTCGTGTTTGAACTCACATCCTCTATTTTTATTTTTATCTGATTCTATTAGACACAGATTGTTTGGCTTTGGATAGCATTCTTGACTTTGGCCACACACATGGCGTTTTTTGTTTTTACATCAAAATAGCTTTTTTAGCTTCTTTCCCAGTTATTGTTTTATGGGACTTCACTTAGCACTGTCTTCTACTACTTAATAGTAAAAATATAAGAGTAAAAAGCGTTTCTAGCTTTGTCTTATATAAGACTCAGAATACGACTTGAACCTAAAGATTTAAAGACATTCTGTGATGAGGCCTCAAAGAGCAATCCTCACAATTTAGCTGCCCAGCTATCCCTAATCAGCAATCTTTTCTCTGATGTATGAAAATCTTGATTTCTGACAATCATTTCTTAAGCACCTGCATTTTCAGGGCACTGTGCTTGGCACTGAGTACACCAAAACAAATCCTTAGAATATGAACTTGGTGACTTTTTATTCTGCTGGGGACGTAGAGGTTATAGTAGGTAATCAGATAAGCATAGATATATGAGAATTTGAAGGTATGGAGCGAAAGAAGCATAAACTGAGCCTTGAAGGCAGCTGAGAAGGTAGAGATAATACAATGAATGATAAGGGGCTCCTTTCCAGGCTTATGGAGTGGCCTCGGCGGGAGGACAGAGACAAGAAATAGCACATTGGGTTTAGGGAATCACAAGTAGGCCAGTTTGCTGGAAGAGACTACATGAAGGGTGATAAAGTGAAATAAATTTAAATAGCCAGGCTGAAAGTAGGTTGAAGAGGTCTTTAAGAAACAAGATGAGGGGGGCGGAACCAAGATGGCGGAGTAGAAGGACCCATGTTTACGAGCTCCGAAACCAAAGCCCATAGAATTAATGTAAAAAGAGACCCCCATAACTTCTGGGTCAATACAAGGTGTGCAGAAACGGAGTGGAAGAGATTTCCGTTCCAGGGAGCCCTGGAGACCTGTTCCCAGGGTCCGTTGCACCCCGGAAAGCGGACCCCACCCCCAGCGCTGCCCTGGCCGCGGCCCCAGAGAAGCTGATCCGAGCAGGCTTCAGAGACGGAAGCTCCGGCAGCTGGGAAAGTCCCCTCCGCCCACAGAAGCTACAGGTCAGTGAGAGAGAAGGCTAGGCTGGAGGAGGGGAGCAGAGCATCTCCGTGACTTGGGCCCCCTCTGGAGGAAGCAGCAGCGGCAGAGACGGGGGCAGGAAGTGGCGGAGGCAGAGGCGTGGGCGGTGGCTGAGGCGTCAGCGGACCGGGACTCAGGAATCCCCCAGCAGCAGACAGAATCTTCATTACAGAAGGTTTCTGCATAAAACCTGACGGAGCTGAGCCTGGGAGATGGCCCTGCCCCCACCCCGCTCTATTACTGAAGGCCTCTGCATAAAGCCCCTGAGGGAACTGAGCCTAGGAGGCGGGCCCCCCCACCTCGCCCCCACCCGCTCCGTTCTTGAAAGTCTCTGCATAAAGCCCCTGAGGGAACTGAGCCTGGGAGGCGGCCCTGCCCCCACCCCAGTGCCAGAACTAAAGCTTGCTGCGGAAAGCCCATTTGAATATCAGAGGCCAAGCACTAGCTGGGCGGATCCAGGCGGGGGTGGAAAGGAATCTCAGAAGTCAAGTAACTGGCTGGGAAAATGCCTAGAAAAGGGAAGAAAAATAAGACTATAGAGAGTTTTTTCCAACAAATGCAAATGATCCCGACCTTCGGATCTGATGACGAGGATGTATTCTTGCCATCAGGGAAAGACGTGGAGGGCGGGGCCTCAGTACCCCAGACACCCCAGGGGGGTGGCGGGTGGGCTCAGGCCTCGGAAGAGTTCAAAAAGGATTTTGAAAAGCAAGTTAGACAGGTGGAGGAAAAACTGGGAAGAGAAATGACAGAGATGCAAGAAAAGTATGAAAAATGGGTCAATACCTTGGTAAAGGAGACCCAAAAAAATGCTGAGGAAATTAACACCTTGAAAAATAGGCTCACTCAATTGGCAAAGGAGGTTCAAAAAGCCAATGAGGAGAAGAATGCTTTCAAAAGCAGAATGAGCCAAATGGAAAAAGAGGCTCAAAAGCTCACTGAATTTAATAGTTCTCTCAAAATTAGAATGGAACAGATGGAGTCTAATGACTTTATGAGAAACCAAGAAATCACCAAACAAAACCAAAAGAATGAAAAAATGGAAGAGAATGTGAAATATCTCATGGGAAAAACAACTGACCTGGAAAATAGATCCAGGAGAGACAATTTAAAAATTATGGGACTACCTGAAACTCATGATCAAAAAAAGAGCCCAGACATCATCTTCCATGAAATTATCAAGGAAAACTGCCCTGACATTCTAGAACCAGAGGGCAAAATAAGTAGTTTGAAAGAATCAATCGATCACCACCTGAAAAGAGATCCAAAAAGAGAAACTCCTAGGAACATTGGGGCCAAATTCCAGAACTCCCAGCTCAAGGAAAATATCTTGCAAGCAGCTAGAAAGAAACAATTCCAGTATTGTGGAAATACAATCAGGATAACCCAAGATCTAGCCGCTTCTACATTAAGGGATCGAAGGGCGTGGAATAGGATATTCCAGAAGGCAAAGGAACTAGGACTCAAACCAAGAATCACCTACCCAGCTAAAATGAGTATAATACTTCAAGGGAAAATATGGGCTTTTAATGAAACAGAGGACTTTCAATCATTCTTAATGAAAAGACCAGAGCTGAAAAGAAAATTTGACTTTCAAACACAAGAATGAGAAGAAGCATGAAAAAGTAAACAGCAAAGAGAAGTCTTAAGGGACTTACCAGAAGTGAACTGTTTACCATTCATACAGTGAAAGACAATATTTCTAACTCTTAAAACTTTTCAGTATCTGGGTAGTTGATGGGACCACACACACACATACACACACACACACATACACATGTGCATGCACACACACACACACACACATGCACACACATACAGAGATAGAGAGCACAGATTGAACTGAATAGGATGGGACCATATCTTAAAAGAAATTAAGGTAAATGGTGAGAGAGAAATGTAGTGGGAGGAAAGAGGGGGAAATGGAAGGGGGTAACTATATGTCATTTAAGAGGCAAGCAGGAGATTTTTTTAGTGGAGGGAAAAAGAGGAGAGCTGAGGAAAAAAAACAAAAACAAGAAGTTTACCCTCATCACAATTGACTAAATGAAGGAGTGAAATGCACACTCATTTTGGTATGAAAACCTATCTTACAGTATAAGAAAGTGGGGGAGAAGGAGATAAGCAAGGGGGGGATGATGGAAGGGAGGGCAAAGGGAGGAGGGAGTAATTGAAAGTCAACACTTGGGGAGGGACAGGATCAAAAGACAGAAGAGAAACAATGAGGGGCAGGTTAGGATGGAGGGTAATCCAGTTAGTCTTACACAACACGACTATCAGGGAGGTCATTGGCAAAACTACACAGATATGGCCTATATTGAATTGCCTGCCTTCCCAAAGGGAATGGGTGGGGAGGGAGGGATGGGGAGAATTTGGAACTCAAAGTTTTAGGAACAACTGTCTAGTATTGCTGTTACTAGGAAAGAAGACATACAGTTAATGAGGAATAGAAAGTCATCTGGCCCTACAGGAGAAAAGAGAAGAAGGGGACAAGAGAAGGGAGGGATGACAGAAGAGAGGGCAGATTGGGAGATAGGGAAAATTAGATTGCTTGGTGTATTGGGGTGGGGGGAGGGGAGAAAAGGGGAGAAAATTTGGAACCCAAAAATTTGTGAAAATGAATGTAAAAAATTAATTAAATTAAAAAAAAAAAAGAAACAAGATGAGGAATCTGTAGAGGCAATGTTGTTGCTCAGTCATGTCCAGCTCCTCATGACCCCATATCGGGTTTTCTTGGTAAAGATACTGTAGTGGTTTGCCATTTTCCTTCTTCAGTTCATTTTACAGATGGGGAAACTGAGGCAAACAGGATTAAATTACTTGCCAAGGGACACACAGCTATTAAGTGTCTGAGGTTAAATTTGAACTCAGCGAGGGAAGTCTTCATGACTCCACGCCCAGCACTATGCACTGCCTTACCTCACTACCTTGTAGAGACAATGGGGGCTTGTATAACTGAGAGATATTGGTAGTTGGGAATTCAATTAGGAGCCTATTACAAGGCAAGAGACAATGAGGAAGCTGGACATGGCAGCCCATGATTGCAATCCTTGCTACCTGAGAGGCTGAGGTTAGCAAATCTTTTGAGTTTGGAATTTTGAGCAGCAGACTGCTAAGATAATTAGGTGTCCAAATTGAGCTTGGAAGTACCCTGGTTACTCTCTCCACTCCACTGGAGTAATTGGCCCAAGTCAGAAATGGAGGAAATCAAAGTTTCTGTGCTAATAAAAATGAGATAACACCAGGAGTAGTGCCTACTCTTCCTGCCTTGGTGAGAGAGAGAAAGACAGTCTAACAAAAAGTGATAAAGAACTGTAGTAGAGTGGAGACTATATCAGTAAAAAGAAGGCAAAAGATGAGAGATACATTTTGAAGCCTTAGTAACTGGGTGAATATGGAGGGTAAGGAAAAGTACAGTCAAGGATGGCTCCAAGAGTAAGAAGGAAAGGCCAGCTTAAATTCACATATTTTTAAAAGTTAAGACATTTGGTGGCAAAAGCTTTAAAAACTAATACTACTCTGTTGTATACCAGACTGTACCCTGCATGATAGATTTGGAAATGACTAGTCTTTTTGGAGATGGAGAGAATGAGGTACAGAGAGACAAAATGATCTGCCAAAAGTCAGAGCTGGAAATTCTGATGTGCATTTTTCATCAAAATGCCAACATGAAAGACAGAATGACACTGTGGTACAATGAAAAGATTACTGACTTTGGACCTGTTAAGTCTGAGATCAAGTAGTGGGGAATATTTGACAGGAACCCAGGAGAGATATGAGGAATGGATATATAGAAATGGCAGCCAATTGCATAGAGATGATAGATTGAACTTATAGGAGTTGACATCATTGAGAGAGAAAAGAGCCCAGAATATTTGATTATTTTTTTTATAGGGAAACATCTAGTCAGTTCTTTCTATAAATTTTTTAAAAAGGTCAGTATTACTTATCTTAGGGTCTGGGATCATTCTTTATAATACTTGAACTGGAATAAGTGTCTTGATGACAATAATTAGAGACAATATGGCATAGTATCAGGCAGCTAGGTGGTGTAGTGAATAGAGAACAGGATTTGGAATCTGGAAGATGAATTTGAATCCTGCCTCAAATACCTCCTACCTATGTGATCCTGGGCAAGTCACTTAACCTCTGTCTGCCTCAGCGTCCTGTTGTGAAAATAGAATGAGATAGTATGTGTAAAGTGCTTTGCAAAGCCTTAAGTGCTATATAAATGTGAGCTATTATTTTTAGTGGAAGGGTGATGGGACTAAGGAAAGGAAAAGGGGTTCCTATCCTCTCTCTCACCTTATCTATCAGGGTTTTAGTTTCCTTATGTATAAAATATCAAAGTGGGAGTGTTTTTTATTAACCCATTTCTAAGTACCGTTTGAGCTCTCATTCTATACACTTTTGTGATTTTATACTAGTTAACTTAAACAATTGCTTTGTGTGTCTAAATGAAGCTTGTGATTATTTTGGTAACTACCTATCATAGACTTGCCACAGAGTTTTGTTGTAATTCCATAATCCAAAATTACTCTGTTGACTTAGTATCCTTAAGGACCTAGCTTTCTCCTCAATTCTCCTGTCATTCCTGAATGAGGGATACTACCAGTCTAAATTCGGGAAGCAGAAGTAAAGCATGCTATTGAACTGCAAATCAGGAAGCCTGGTTTCAATCCAGCTCACTGTCACTAACTCTCTATATGTCCTTGGGAAGTCACTTTTCTTCTCCAAACCTCATTTTCCTTCTCTGTGAAGTGAAGGAATTGTTAGTGCCCTTTCCAGCTTTCAAATTCTGTAACCTCTGTGTTACATTGTGGGCTCAAAGCTGCCTCAACTAATTCTATGAGATTTGTCAAGAATTGGTAAAAGGACTGTGGAACTCTCCTAAGCAAATGTTGTCTTAAACAATGCAGTTCCAGAGGGGCATAGGAATGCCTTGGTCAATACAATCGTAATTTCAATCCATTTAAATACCCCTTTATTTGCACAAGGATCTGGCTCCTTCCACACATGTATTTATTCAGCATGAAAGAATATCACTGTTTACAAAGGCAACCTCTAATTACTCAACCTGGGTGACCAAAATGAGAATCATATTGGTATGGTAGAAAGAGCCTAGAACTAACAGTCAGAAAACAGCAAATATAGTACTGGTTTTATTGTTAATGAACTGTGTGACTTTGAGCCTTGACATTCATTTATCATCTCTAGACCTGTTTCTTCATCTATAAAATAAGAAGGTTGAGATAGATGAACTATAAAGTTCCTTCCAACCCTCTCTACTCCTGCCATCCCATGTCTCTGACTTTCTGCAAGCAACTTGTATAAGGTTATGGAATACATGTCTATGATTTTATCACTTGGAATAAATATTCAAGATAATGTATTTATTTTGAGGTAGGTGTGGAAGTGGAGACAATAACTATGTGTGTTAAGGAGACTGGAATGCAAATGATATACAATTTTATTCTCAGAGCTCTACATTTAATTCTTACTCTGTAAACTTGCTTAGTATCACCTTCTACAACCAACTACTTCCCATGTACCCATTAGTATTTTTATATCCCAATTTTCACAATGGATTATATATTCCAAATAGACTTTTAGGTTGATTACTAATTGATTATTTTCTTCCATGTTGACCCAGAATTTTTCAACTCTTGAAAAACATTACATTTTAGTTCTTCTATGCTAGATGTTCAGTAACTTCTCTTGGGTCTTTTCAGGATTTTATAGCAGACACCTTGGAAAAGAATATTTTGTTATCTCCATTAAAAACAGAAAGTAAATACTATTAGTAGTCAAACTATCAAGAAAAACACTGAGTTTTCATAAATTTTCAAATGCTCTATGCACAAATAAAATTAGACCTAAACAACTGGAGAGAGCTTCAGTGTTCATGGTTGGATCATGCCAATACAATAAAAATAATGACACTTTAAATCATTCTACAGATTTAATGCTACACCAAATAATCAAGAGAACATTTTATGGAAACAGGCAAAAAATAAAATTTATATGAAGGAACAAAACACTCAATAATCTAAACAGGAAATAATAAATAAAGTATTAGTGGAAGTGACCTAGCATTTTTAGAACTCAAATTAAAAAACAGTATAAAAGAAAGTTTAAAAATAGATAAGTATTCTAGTAGAAGAGATTAGATAATTAAAATCTTAGTACAAATAAACAGCAGTCCAATGTTCAGTTTACTTAGAAATAAATAGAGGGATACTTTATTTAGTAAGAATTGCTGAGAAAACTAGAAAGTAGTTTATTGAAAAATAGGTTTTGACTAGTACCTTATACCTAGGACCACAAAAAGCCAAATTGGATAAATAATGGAAGTATAAAAAGCCACATCGTTAAAAAAGAAAAGCAAGTGGAAGATTACATATTGTATGATTAAGGTTAATGAGAAGTTGATAACTAGATAAAAGAAAAAGAAAATTTTGAAATAGACAATTCAATGATGTTAAATATGTATTTTCATTGATAAAACCAAAGACTCTAGGAGAAAAGTTAAGGATTAAGCAAAATAAACTTTCCATCAATTTTTTAAAAAATTAATTTATTTTTAATTTTAAACATTTATTTACACAAGATTTTGAGTTCCAAATTTTTTCTCCATCTCTCCCCTTATCCCCACCCTGATATGGCATGCATTCTGATTACCTTTTCCTCAGTCTGCCCTCCCTTTTATCTACCCCTCCCTCCATCTCCTTCCCTCTTACTTTCTTGTAGAGCAAGAGGGGTTTCTATAACCCATTGTCTATCTATATTATTTCCTGGTTGCATGTAAAAAAATTTTTAACAATTGTTTTTTAAACTTTGAGTTCCAAATTCTTTTCCTTCTTCCCTTCCCACCCACATTCACTGAGAAGGCAAGCAATTCAATATAGGTTATACATGTTCATTTATGCAAAACACTTCCATGATGGTCATGTTGTGAATGATTAACTATATCTCTCTCCATCCTACCTTACCCCCCACTAATTCTATTTTCAACTTTGATCTTATCCCTTTCCAAAAGTGTTTGCTTCTAACTAACCCCTTCCCCAATCTGCCCTCCCTTCTATCATCCTCTACACCCTTTCCCCTTTCCCCTTACTTTCCCATAGAGTAAGATGCCCAACTGAGTGTGTATGTTATTCTTTCCTTAAGCCAAATTCAATGAAAGTAAGGTTTATTCACCTCCTCTCTCTTCCCCTCTATTTGAAATCTTTTTCTTACCTCTTTATGTGAGATAATTTAGCCCATTCTATCTCTCCTTTCTCCTTCTCCAAATATATTCCTCTCTCACCCCTTAATTTTATTTTTAGATATCATTCCTTCATATTTAACTCACCCTGTGCCATCTATCTTTCTTCTATCTATCTATCTATCTATCTATCTATCTATCTATCTATCTATCTATCTATCTATCTATCTATCTATCTATCTATCTGTCATCTCCCTATCTAGCTTTCTTCCAGCTACCCTAATACTAAGCAAGGTCTCATAAGTTACAAATATCATCTTTCCAGATAGGAATGTAAACAGTTTCACTTTACTAAGTCCCTTATGATTTCTCTTTCCTGTTTACCTTTTCATTCTACTCTTGATTCTTGTATCTGAAAGTCTAATTTTCTATTCAGGTCTGGTCTTTTCATCAAGAATGCTTGAAAGTTCTCTATTTCATTAAAATGCCTTTTTTCCCCTAGAGTAGAATACTCAGTTTTGCTGGGTAGGTGATTCTTGGTTTTAATCCTATATCTTTTGGCTTCTGGAATATCATATGCCAAACCCCCCTATCCCTCAATGTAGAAGCTGCTAGATCTTGTGTTATCCTGATTGTATTTCCACAATACTTGAATGGTTTCTTTTTGGCTGCTTGCAATATTTTCTCCTTGAGCTGGGAACTCTGAAATTTGGCTATAATATTTCTAGGAGATTTCTTTTTGGGATGTCTTTTCAGTGGTGGATTCTTTCCATTTCTAGTTTACCCTCTGGTTCTAGAATATCAGGGCAGTCTTCCTTGATAATTTCTTGAAAGATGATGTCTAGGCTCTTTTTTAATTATGACTTGCTCTGTTTTCTAGGTCACTTGTTTTTCCCATGAGACACTTCACATTATTTTCTATTTTTTTTCATTTTTTTTGTTTTTGTTTTATAATTTCTTGATTTGCTCTTAAGTTATTAGCTTCCATTTGCTCCATTCTGATTTTGAAGAAATTATTTTCTTCAGTGAGCTTTTGGACCTCCTTTTCCATTTGGTCATTCCTGCTTTTTAAAGCATTCTTCTTCTCAGTTGATTTTTTTTTCTTCAGTGTTTTGGGGGTCTCCTTTAGCAAGCTGTTGATTCATTTTTCATGACTTTCTTTCATCTTTCTCATTTCCCAATTTTTCCTCTATTGATTTTCAAAATCCTTTTTGAGCTCTCCCATGGTCTGTGACCAATTCATATTTTTCTTGGAGATTTTAGATGTAGAATCTTTGACTTTGTTGTCTTCTGGTTGTTATGTTTTAATCTTCTTTGCCACTAAAGTAACATTCAATAGTCTCACTTTTTCCCCCTCTGTTTTCTCATCTTCCCAGCCAAATATTTGACCTTTTAACACTTTGTCAAGTTACGACTCTGCTTCCAGTAGGGGTGGGTATACCAGGTTTCAGGTGTTTTGTATCAGCTGCTCGATGCCCCATGTCTGTGGGTATAAAGCTCCAGAAGCTGCTGCTGCCACCTCTGCCAAAGTTGCCACCTCCTCCACCCTGGCCATTCCCCTACTCAGTCTGGCAGAGTTTTTCCACTGACCTTGTATGCTTTCTTTGGCATTTATGGGTTGGGAAGTTTGCAAACTGCCACAGCTGCCAGTAATTCAGTCCCCTGAGGCCTGTTCTAGCCTGTCTGTATTGGTGCAACCCATGCTGGACTGTGCTCTGTTCCCAGTCCAGTGTGACAGATGTTTCCTATTGACCTTCCAGACTGTCCTGAACTGGAGATTTGCTTCCTTCCATCACTTTGTGCATTCTGTAACTCTAGAATTTGTTTAGAGTAAATTTTTACAGGTATCTGCAGGAGTTTGGGGGAAGAGCTCAATCAGGTCCCCACTTTTAGTCTGTCATCTTGGCTCTGCTCCCTCCATCAACTATTTTTGATGAAAGCCTGAGATCCAAAACTTATCTAGAGTATTGATATATTTATGCCTATCTTCCCCTAGTAAATGAATGAGCAAAGAATATGAGACAGTTTTCAAATGCAAAGCCTCAACCATAATATGTCAAAGCTCTGATTTGCAATCATGCCAGTTAAAAACACTGAGGTACCTCAAATCCATCACAGGGGAAAAAAGTGATAATATGTGCAAACTATCAACATTGGAAGGGCTGTGAGTACTGCTGCGAATTGGTCCAAATATTTTGGAATACTGGAATTATTTTAGGAAATTTTACTATACCATTAATACTTTCTGAACCAATGAGCCTTCTAGTAGTTTTATGCTCCCAAGGAAGTCAGTGACAGAAAAGAAAGATCCAATATATTTGAAAATATACTAACATGCCTAAATATTATTAATAATACTTATGTGGTATAAAAAACAAATAATAGAAAAATAGTGCCCACTTGTTGGGGAATATCTGAAAAATGAGGTATAAATATAATGGAAAATTATTATATGATAATGAATAAAAAGCATATATTAAGCCCTTACTATGTGCAAATACTATGCTAAATGCTAGAGAGACAAATACAAAAAAAGGACAGTTTCTGTCCTCAAGGAATTTACTTTATAATATGGAAAAACAATACTCATTGGGAAGTGATATCTAGAAAGAGGCACTTTGGCCTTGAAAATTTGGTGTCTGATGGATAGGGCCACTGGGGAAATAGAACAACACACCCCATCAGACACCAATGGCAGAGTTGATTAGTCAAGGTATATGGTTTTAAACCTGAGTGAGGAAGGTGTGTGTGTGTGTGTGTGTGTGTGTGTGTGTGTGTGAAGTATGCATGCAGTAGACAAGTAAAGGAGAGGAAAGAGTGAAGTAAAACTTTGCTAGGGCTTTCCTGAAATAATATCCTAGGAGATGTAGTCACTAATTGAAGGTAGGCTTGCAGAGTAAAAATTTAAAAAAACACAAATATGAGAAAATTGAGAACAACATGAAAAGACATCTGATTTGATTCAAAGGGAAGCAAGCAACACCAAAAGGGCAATATGTACATGATTAAAGAGATGGTCTATAACTCTGTAAATACACCACATGGAAATAAAGACAACTAAAATGGAACTAGATTACCATTCATTACAATAGATAAATATGATAGATATTACTGGTCTCGAATAACTGATGTTTAAACATACTTCCTTCCTATCAAGAAATAGCAAACTACAAGAGTGGAAAGTTACATAGCTGTTCATTTTTATATATTAGAAGGGTTTGCCTAATTGTTTTTCCTAAGAGATAAAAAAAGGTTGGTAACTGTTTATTGGGAAATGATTATTGTGTCAAAAGAAAATGTATCAATTTTTTTAAAGGGTCTGAAAAGAAACCACAAAGTAGATGAATTGAAAAGAATACCTATCAAGCAGTTGTTGCTTGAAATAATGACATGACAGAATCATAAATGTGGATGAATTTCATATCTACCTGTCCCCCAAAGAACTGTCCCTTTGTCATTTTGTATAGCCTTCTATTTGTTCTCTTTTTAAAAGTCAGTCAATTCAGTCAATAAGTATTTATTAGTCTAGTAAAAGATATGTTCCCATCTAGATCAGTAACAAATTGTTGGATTTATGTGATCTATTTCATATGGAGAGTCCTCATGTATCTTCTCATAAACTTTGATCATGAAAACATTCAACATTTGAAAACTGAAAACAATGAAATAAGAAGAGGAAAGAAAAAGGTGAAAACTGGTGGAGAGAAGGATACAAGAGGGAAGGAATGCCTAAAAAAAAGTAAGCATTTTATGCTAAGCTTTGTGCTAAACATTGGGATACAAATCCCAAAATGAAACAATTCTTAACCTTATGGAGCTTACACTATTATAGGGGAGTCAAAATATATCAAGGAGGTTACCAGGAAGGAATGTTTTGATCTGGGAAATCATAGAGATTGAGTAGAATCATAGGGAATTTGATTGACAGGCCCTTTCCTGAGTCAGTATTGATTTGGTTACAGTTCTTAGAGCAAAAAGTAGAATGTGTGTGTGTGTGTGTGTGTGTGTGTGTGTGTGTGTGTTTATAGTTATCACTTCCTAAATTGCTTGTTAACTGACTGGGGGGAGGAGTGTGTGTGGAACACATTACTCTGAGTGGCAGAATAGAAAATGGATGAGATGAAAAAGCATCCTCATGGAATTCAGAGCCAAATGACTTAACTCTTCTTGGGCAAGGTCTCTGGAAGTCCAGTTTGAAAGATGTTGCTATGATAGTAACAGGGAGGAAAATGCTCAGGAAGAAAAAGCATTGGATGGAATAAGATCACAGTTTTAGACCTGAGCTAGTCCAGCCTCCTCCCCATTCTCAACTTCTATAGTTCTGTTTGTTTAATCCAGTAATTTATCATTTAGTTTATTACCCTGTATCCTAATTTATGTATATCCTCTCTCCTTTGTTATTCTTTAATCTCCTTGAGGTCAAAGACTGTGATTTTTGTTTCTTCCTATTTCTGGTGTCTATTGCTGTATCTTGAACATATTAGGCTCTCAAAAAATTTGTGCTGATCATAGCTATAGAGCTAAAAGATTCCTCAGAAGTTATCTGCTGCGCTCCATTCTTTTATTTTACAGATGAAGAAACTAATCTCTAGAGAGATTAAGTGGCATATCCAAGATCATAAATGTATTTAACTATGGAACAAGATTTGAAATCAGATCTTCTGGCTTCAAACCCCTACTTTTTCCATTGCACCTCACTGCTAGTCACAAGGAATTATGAATCACTTAATGTCAGAGAAGAAATGGATCTTAGAGTTCATTTAGTCTAATCTTTTCAACATAGAGGAGGAAACTGAGGCCAAAAGAGGCTAAGTGATTTGCCCACACTCCTTAATTGAGTACAAGTGTAAGGGATAAGCTATAGTGGATTCGGATAATGGGTAAACCGTCCTCAGGCTCAGGCTCTGGGAACTGTCTGAGGTACTGAACTACTGCTTAATGAAGTATAGGAATGTTGCTGAGGGTCCAAATACTCCCAGGCTTATCACTGTACCTTCAGTTTTCTAACCTAGACTAAAGAACTGGAATTATTTTAAACTTTTGCTTGTGGTATTGGTTTCTTAGGCTATATAGAAAAATGAGGAACTGTCATAGTGAGCAGTCCCAAATGGTTGAAGTATGAGCAAAGCAAATGGCTTATGAACTATGATAAAGTAAATTATGAATTACTAAACCAACCTCACACTCACAACTCTACAAGCAAGGAGCCCTACAAACAAGGTCCTCTACAAATAAGATGCATTGAAAGTTTCTTTCATCCTGCCATGACAATTATTAGATGTGTTCCTTGAATAGCTAGCTATGTTTTAGCGAAAAGTCTGATTGTGGAAAATGAGCAACGTGAGAAAGAGAAGGAACATAGCTTTGTCATATTCCCTAAGATGAAACACAGCAACCCTTGTAAAACATGAAAATACACAATGATGAGCAGATACTAAAGGAGATAAATAGTTATACAGAGTGACACAAGTGTTTCCGAAGTCTAGTACTTTAAAAGCTATATGATTTCATTGAAATGGATAGTCTCTCTATTCCCAATGGGAAACTGGGATCCTTCTACTTTGGTAGGCATCTCAAGATTTCCCCTTTTACCTCTTCTGCAATTTCAATCCACCATTTTGTTAAGTCTCTCATCTTGCTCTGATAATTCAGTGCTTACATTACTCATTCATCCACCTACCCTTTTTTTCACCTATCCTTTTACAATCTATTCTGTGACTTCCTTGCACAATGAAATGTTTAAAACATGGAAGTCTACATTTGATACTTGCCTAAAGATAAATTTGTTATATGTATCCTGAAAAGAAGAGGATTAGGTGGTTTTTTTTCAATATTTCTCCTGGTGGAAATGCAGTTATCCTCACATACTCTGATCCTACTGCATAGATATAGTAGAAAGGATATCTAGGACAACTTCATTTAATTAACTCTACCCTAGTCTGTCTGGGTAATTTGCATCAGCATCCTTGTAAGTGCCCCAAACTAAATTTAGTTTTATAAGGCAATTTATGGATTAGGTGGGCAGTGAGGTGGTGAAGTAAATAGAACACTGGACCAAGAGTCAGAAAGATTCATTTTCATAAGTTCAAATCTGGCCTCAGATACTTACTAGCTGTGTGACCCTGAGCAAGTCACTTAATCCTTTCTGCCTCAGTTTGTTTTTTCTATGAAATGAGCTGGAAAAGGAAATGACAAACCACTGCAGTACCTTTGCCAAGAAAAACCCAAATGGGGTCACAAAGAATCTGACACAACTAGACACCAACAAACATTAGATAATTGCCCATTTGAGCTTAAATTCCAATACTCCTCTTGCTCCTCCTCCTCTTGCTCCTCCTCCTCCTTTCACCACCACTCCTGCTACTGTGGCTGCTGTGGCTACTATTAATCATCATCATCACAATAATAGCCAACTTTATATAGTACATATTATGTGTCAGACACTTTGCTAAGTACTTTACAGTTATCTCATTTGCTCCTCACAACCTCCTTGGGAGGTAGGTGCTAGATTGTCCCTATTTTACAGATAAGGAAACTGAGGCAAAGAGAGTTTAAGTGACTTGCCCAGGGTCACACAGCTAGTAAGTGCCTGAGGTGCAATTTTAAAATACTTCCTGCTCCCTGTGAAGTCTAGCATTCTGTCCATTGTGACACCTAGTTGCCTCTAATTTTCTATTGAAAGCACATAATGCTAAAATTCAAGTAGTATCTGAAAACTCACTTAACTTCCTTACTATATACCATGCTTACCCTTCCCAAATTTTAAAATAGGAACAAAAATATCTGCCTCTTTACCCAGGTTGTATTGATTATATTGAGAGGAAGAGATTGGAACAAATTGTATTCACTCTGTGGATTTTCTCCAAAAAAGTGCCAAGAAATATGAAATATTAGTATTCTGACACTTCCCACTCTAAGGCATTTTGGGTAAGTGATTAGAACTAGATTAGCCAAAAGCACTTGATTTCCTAAGATTCTTGTTTCTCATCTTAATTCTAGGCTCTTGGCTATCCATATCTTTTCCCTCTAAAGTGAGTTTTTTCTTTTCCAATACACTGTAGCATGCCTCAGGGTCAAAGATTTGTAACTGGCTATATAGTTACTTTTGCTAACAACACTTTTGGAAAAAGTGTCTGGAGGTGCTAATACAATACCCATTTTGCTTCCAACTCTAGTTGCCTTTTCTCATATTTTCCAGAAATGGAGAATGACACTTGAGTTGTTTTTGTTCTGTTTTGGCACAGCACTGAAAAACAGATCATTTTTCACGTATAAAGATGATAGCTTGGACCCACTGTCAAATAAGCATATCTTTTTAATGATTCTACTAGTAACAGTGATGGATTTGCACTAAACCAACTGAAATTTCTCAACCAATCTCCCTTTATAATAAACCATGGTGAATCCATGAAAGGCCCCAGCTTGGGTAGAATGCAATCTATGGCCACAGAATAGAATGAAAATAATTGTTTTCTATGAAGAGTGAGAGTCAATATGATTTAATGAATACAGAGCTAGATTTAGAATTAGGAAGACCTGGGTTTATGTTGCACTCCTGACACATATTGGCTGTGTAACTCTAAGTAACTCACTTTATCTCTCAGTGGTCTTGATACTTCTCCAGACTACAAGTTACCAAGTAAGTACTGGCTTATGTTGGTCAAGAAAATTTCCTTAACTTGGAATTCCTCATATTAATTCTGGGAATGGGAAGGGCACTAGCCACTATGTCATAGCCTTATCCCCATACATAGTCTCTAGTCTTACTTCAATATCCCTCCCCACCAGTTCCAAAATGTACTGCAATTCCTTAAGCTCTCAAAACCAAGTGTCAAAGATACTGTCTCCCATATTTCCCTAACCTTAGTTGTGAAAGATCCAATCCTACTATCTTCTAGTTGTTTTAAAACTGGTAGTACCTTTTATATTCAGGTTCCATATCCATTTTGAGGTTATTTTAGTTTGTGGTATGTTTTTGGCTTAAACTCTTTTCTGACAAATTGAATTCCAACTTTTCTCATCATTCTTGTCAAATGGAGAATTGTTTCCAAAGTTTTTTATATTTCAGGTTCATGTGAGTTCTGATGATTTCTGATTCTTGCTTATCTAGCCATTCCCAAATATTCAACCATTGCAATTAACTTTCACACCAATCACCTCCCTAATCCTTGACAGAAACATGAATTCTGCATTTCTACCATACCTTCAATCTCTCCCTCCTACCTCCTCACAGCTCACAGGCACAGTTTTTTTCCAAGCCAGTTTTATATTATGGAAACCAATCCTGGGGATATTTCCTAACACTCCTAGATACCACTCTTCCAGGGACCTTTAAATACTCGTACCTCAAGAGATAGAAAGGAATTTTTCTATAAGGCACATCTCTCTTTCCTCTGTGTCCTCTCAGTTCCTAACATCCCAAGTTCCTGAATTACCTGAAAACAATAACCTGCTTGGTATCACTGAATTATGCTTTATGGTGGCTCTTTTGAAAGATCTCCCTTCCTTAAAAAAAGCTCCAAAATTTGCCTAGTACCATATATTTGGAATCTCCATTGTATTCCTTTTATGTAAGCCTCAGAGACCCCGGTTGAAAGCCAAATGTTATCTGAAGAGGCAATTCATTAAGTCTTCATTAACCATTAATACCTTTGTTCCAATTAGCTAATCAAATTAGTCTTCAAAGCCTCTGAGAGTGAAACTGGGCATAAGTACCTTTTGAGTAGGGAAACTATGCAGAGCATAATGGAGGATGCTAAACAAGGCAGGTGTAACTGGAACACCTTGGGGAAGGGAATAGGAATGACTAAGGTAAAAAGAATGAAGAAAAGATGACTGACTCATAGAGGAGCTGAACAAAGGAAGATGGGGGGAAGGGAACATAAAAAAATGAATGGAGAGGCAGTCTGGTTCAGGAGAAGAATGAGAAAGCCATAAGATCGTGTTTTGAATCCCCTGGCTCTGTGATTTATGACTTGTGTGACTTTAAACAAATCTGGGCTTCATTTCCACATTTGTAAAAATGCATGGGTTGAGGGTTTTTACTTAATTTTTCCTTGTTTCCTTTCAGTTTTAAATCTATGACACTATGACTTCACCAGATTCACAGTTTTATCCAGGGACAACCTTGCTTTAAATAGCTACAGCTGCCCCAAAACATTCGCCCAAACTGAGGAAGAGGAAGCTCATAATTGAATATTCAATTCAAATCTAAATGTCAGCCTAGCTCTGTGCCTGCAGGGACTGTTTATCTTAGGCTGCCTGGGATATCCTGGGAAAACAAAACACTGATCAAGAGCCCACTTAATGCTTGGAAATTTAATATTTAACTTTATCTGCAGTATGCAAACTATTCATTCTATTGGGGTCAGCTGGGTCAGGATAATATCTTGCAGTATATTTGATAAAGTACTGGATCTCCTAAGTCTCAACCACTGTAAAATAATAAGCCTGGATTTCTATGCTGCTGTGTGGAAAGAATAATGATATATTGGCTGATCAACAAGGGCTGATGGAATGGATTTACAATAAATTGAGTGGAGCTGAAAGCCTTAGTGGGGCCACAAGGGAGCTTGTGAAGAGTTTTGGAAGCACCCCAAGAATGTTGGGTTGCACCAAAAGTGTTGGAATATAGTGATCTGTGGGTCCTATTGCCCTCAAAGAAATTTACTCGGACAGTTCTTCAAGTTAAAGAAAGGCATTTATTGGGGTGATGCACCCAAGCTGACCTGCTTCCCATGAAACAGAGCCCCAACAGGCTCTACTCCACATTGGGGGCAGAGTATAGGCACAGGCCCTGCTCTTCTAAAAGGGCAAGGTAATTATTGGAATTAGGTGGCTGGTCTAGGGAAGGGGAGGAGGGGCAGGTGGAGCTCTGGAATGCCTGAGATAGCAGGTAATCTGGAGGTGCCTTTGTCATCCAGATAAACTAGAAGAATAGGAAAGCGGAGGAAACAAACTGAAGCGACAGGTAATTGTGATGCTTTGTGAAAGCACACAGGAAAATACAAGGTGGGGACTTCAATACAGAGTGTGCTTTGGGCCTTTTGGTCACAGCCTGCATTTTATCTCATACCTCTCACATCCCATATCCTCCTGGCTCCATCTGCCTGGAGCATGCTTTTCTACCTCACCTCCTCACTTGGACTGTGCATCATCTGCATTTCACCTTATTCTTCCTTGCATAGGTATGTATATACATGTGTGTGCATACATATCTATCTATACATACATACGTGTGTGTGTGAGTGTGTGTGTGTGTGTGTGTGTGAGGAGAGAGAGAGAGAGAGAGAGAGAGAGAGAGAGAGAGAGAGAGAGAGAGAGAGAGAGAGACTGCCAAGTAAAGAAGCTGGGAGTTGCTCCTCAAGGCCCATCCTTTCTTTGAACAAAAGAGGAGATGAGACGTTAATGGAGGGAGGAAGCTTGGAGTGAATAAGTATCCAGCTGTTTTCCATCCCTCCTTTTATATATAAAGAAAATATTTCCTGGATTAGACGCTACTGCCTTTAACTCCTGACTAAGATTGATTCCTATTGAAAAGGAAAGATATCTTTCTTTTTTTGCAAGGAGTCATTAAACGGAGTTAAACTATAATTGTAGAATATATAAAAGGTTCTGACATGCTATGGGGCAGAGAGAGAAAGAGAAAGAATCAAGTGGGCCCTGAGGTCACAAGAAAATGAAGTTGACTAAAATTACAGCAAAGTATTTAGAAGCCCTAGGAAGTAGCCTCAGGAATGGCATTGGGCAAAGGGGAGGATGAAACACTACCCAAGGAGAAGTGATAAAAGGAATGTAGATATAGAAATGGGTATAACAGGGAGAGTGAACTCAAAGTTGTATTCTAGAATAAGATCTGGAAGTTGTGTGGTTGAGAACTGAGTTCTATTTGAGGATCTTTTCAGTGGTTTTCATGTGGAGGAAGAAGCTAGTTCATACAAGAGGAAGTACGACTGCAAAATTGGATTAGTAATCCAGTTTTGTACTCAGACTTGGAGAGGGAGATTATACAGGAATAAGGCTGTTTGCTATGCTCTCCCTATGCCAGGTAGTCATTCTCATCAAAAGGCTGTCAGTGTGTCTCATATATCATATCCATCTATTAGAGTTCTGGACTCCTTCTGATTTATTTTTTTGGGGAAGAAATTCCTCAGGGGACAACAGGTGACCTAGGCTTATTGGGATTGGTCCATTAAATTTAGTGATTGATATGTTACTTTAGTCTTTTGGTATTCTTAACTTTCAAACTTTTCTCCTTGAGTGACTTGTTCCTTGCTTTCTCCATTTTCCACACAGTTGCCAAATTGATATTCCTATAGCATAGTTTTACCATGTCCCTCCCCTTCTCAAGAAGATTCTGTGGCTCTCCTTTGCCTCCCAAATTCATCTGCTGAATATTTTAAAGCCATTAACAATGTGGATACAAGATGATTTCATGTTATTCCCCATCACATATTCATTGCTCTAGGTCAGTGGGTGTCAGACCAAAAATTAACATTATCTATGTTGTATTGCATTTTTATTTATATTTTTAATCATTTCCCAATTACATCTTAATGAATTTTGCAGGGTCTTTCAGAGGACAGAAGTTTGACATTTCTGCTCTAAACAAACTAGCCTATTTGCTGATATTTATGCATGATATTGCATTCCCTAACTTCTTTACTTTTTCACTGGTTTCCATCTGTGCCTGGGATCCTTTATCCCTTCACCTTTGCTATTTACAAACTCCAGAATACCAACTTTACTATTATTTAGTTTTCTTTATGTTAGTTGTCATTATCAACATCATCAGTGAACTTTATTTACAGAAGGCACTACAAAGGAACACAAATCAGTTTTCCTTCAATATTTTCATCTAATGGGAATGAGAGAACAAACAAATAAATAACTAAAGGAAATAAGTAACAATACAGAATGACAGGAACAAAAGTGATGGGCAATGAGTGCCATAGAAATTGAGGAAGGTATCCAGGTAGTCCTGATTTGGGCTTATACCCTGCTCGTTCATGTTGATTTTACAAGAATTGAAACCTTTATGAGTCATTCAGCAGTTAATCAAAGGAGATTTAGATAACAAGAAGAGGTATACTTATATGTAACATGGAAGGGCTACTCAACAAGGATATTTAACTTCTGAAAAGTCCTCAGCCCCAGCCCCAACAAGAGATAGGAACACTTCTGATGAGGTAGGCGATGTGTCATGACTCTCAGGATCTTGAAACAACCACCAACTCTAAAGAATTCGGACCACATTGGGTGGGCCTTTTTATGCCCTTAGATGATCAGGAAGCCAAATCAACATGTCCAGAAGATACCAGCAAGCTGCATCAAGAGAGGAACAGCTTAAGCATTATCCCATTGGGCCAATCAAATGCAGGGATGGTTTTGCTACCTTTCAGGAAAGAATTAGCCTCACTTACATGGAGAGAAGGGGGTTAGGATTTCTATGACAGGGGAAAGGGAGGGGGGCACATATTGCTGTTAGTTACAGTGGTCATTTGCATACTGATTAATAACTTGCATGCCAAAGATTCCCCTAAGTGTGAAGGTATCTGGGTTTGTATTCAATTATATTGTTGCCACTGAATATTAAAACAGATTGGTTCAAATTAGAGAGCCCCTATTTATAACACGTGATGAGATAATTCTACCTAATAAAAACGAAATCTGAACCATTTCATTAAAAAAGTGACAGCTGCAGTATAGTAATAGAAATATATTTCAGTGATGATAGAGAATCTTTCACTAGTGCAATGAAATAGGGGTAACTTTGAGAACAAGGTTTGATTTCCATACAAGAGAGACCATCAAAATTCCCAAGAGACTGTTTCAAGATAGTAGAAAATCACTGCTGTTTCTTCTTATCAATTAAACAAATATTTATTGCATATCTGCATTGAACAAACTTGTGCTAGACCCTGGGAGATACTGATATATAAGGTTTGTCTGACTGCTAATAGATTAATTCTACTTAAACTTCAAGAAATATCTGCTAAATCTCTACGTGTGAGACACTGTACTCGGTATGAGGATACAAAGATGAAAAATAACAATGATTAGCAGAGTGGCTGGCACATATTAGGTGTTTCATAAATACTATTTGACTCACTGTCAAAATTTGACTAATTTGCAGTAAGTCAACAAGCATTTAAGTTCCTTCTGTATGCCAGGCAGTGTGCTAGGATACAAAGAAAGGCATAAATAGTGCTGGCCAATCTAATGGAGGAAGATCACACATAAAAAGAATCTGAAAACAGTGTTGGGGGAGGAGAGGATATAATGAAATCCAGAGAAAGGTAGCTGGGTAGGAAATGATGCGATGACTGCCCTAGCCACCATCCTAAAATGGCAGATCTAGGAAGACCCTTACTGTTCAACCCCTATCCTCTCCAATCAAAGGAAAGAAAGACCCCAGGGCAGAAGGTACTGAGAAGGTTTGAGTTTGAGGGTTTAGTTGTGTCTTCCCTCAAAGAACTTAAAAGATAATAGAAGAAATAAAACAAGGACATAAACCGGTATGATACAAGACAGAAGATAAGAAGTGGAGGGCCCAAGAGTTCTCTGCTTGGGCCTGGACTATATGACATTTTTACCAATGATTTTGATAAAGGCATGGAACTAATGCCAATTAAATAAAAAAAAAAACCACAAACTGGCAACTAGGAAAGATGAATCACTAATAATGGGCTGTATCAGACAATAGAAATCCAACAAAATGACAGGTTAGACCACTGTGCTGAATTAAATAAAATGGAATTCACTGTGGATTACTGTAAAATCTTCGACTTGAGGTTTTTTGGTTTGTTTTTTTTTTAAATCAGTTTCACAACCTCAGAAAATGGGATGCATGGGCAAACAGGAATTAGTCAGAAAAATATCTGGGTGTTTTGATAAGCTGCAAACTCAATATGAATTAGTAGTGTGATGAAGCAACCAGATAACCTAATGTAATCTTGGATTGTTTTGAGAGGCATAGCTTCCAGGAATAACGAGATGAAAACCCCTCTATGTTGCGCCCTTCTCTTGAGAACTGTGTGCTACTCAAGGTGCCTCAATTTAAGAAGGAAGTTGATTAAATGTCCAGAAGAGAGCAGTCCAGTTGATAAAGGGTCTTGAGTCTATGTCAGATGAGGATCAGCTGGAAGAAATGATTTATAGTCAAAAAGTTAAGTAATATACCAGGCATAAGAACATTATAAACTTGAATAATAAATGCTATGGACTTCAAAGATCAAGAGAGCCTTGTGTGCTAGAGAGGTTAGGAGGTTTAATGGCAAAACCTACATAATAGCTGGTAATTTTAAGAATGGGTGTAAATTTAGGAGAAGGGTTGAGAGCAGAGGCATAATAAATCAATCCAAAAGATTTTGTTACTTACTATGTGCTAGGCACTGTGCTAAGGTGTTGGAGCAAAATCCAGACAGTCCCTGTTTTCAAGGAGCTTACATTCTATAGTGTGTAGGAAAGGAGACTGGGTGGGGGGAGTGTGGAGAGAATTAGATATAAATGTAATAACAATCTCGTGATAGCTAAGAGCTACCATATGAAGGATAGGAATTGACTCCCCCCATACAGGAAATTCAGAAGAGCCAGAACCAGATTTGTCGCTAAATTGTAAACACCATATATTCTGACTTCCTATTTGTTCCTGAATTTCATCATTCATTTAACAAATATTTATTAGACACCTACTACAAACATAGCACTGTGGGGATATACAGTCCCTGTCTTCCAGGAGATTATGAATTTGCCTCTTTATCTCATATCCCAGATAGATCTTCTTGGAAAGAAGAAACTGAATCTTTGGTTTTTTAAAAAAAAAAACATTTCCCATAGTTGCCAGCACAGGGTGTTGCCCAGGGTAAATGCTTAATGGTAATAAATAATAATGCAACCCTCTCTCCTTTCATCAAAGACATGGATGTGCAACCTTGCCTTTTTAAACATTTAAACATTGCCAATTTAAACATTGCCTTTAATTATTGCATTGGTTAGTTTTGTAGAACTGTTTTTTCTTTTTTATTTTTGTTAATTGGTAGGAGGGGAGAAAGGATATTTTTGTAAGTGAAGATGATATAAAAAGATTTCATAATTTAATAATAAATGGGACAAAAGAACAAATATAAGATATTGGGGAGGAGCATCAGTTCCTATCACCTTTTTATCAACATTCTGTTAACTTGCACATATTATCTTTTGGAAACCATTATCTTATGATTGGACATTTATTCAGTGCTTATTACATACCAGGCTTAATTCTCAGGCAAAGCAAAAGCCAAATGATTACTATTCTCAAGGAATTCATATTCCAATGGGGGAGATTTTTGTAGGCTTATGTATTTATTTATAAAAAGCAGGTACAAGATAATCTTGGATGAGAAAGCACTAGCAGTTACAGGGGAAAGGTAGGGGAAGGGTAGGAAAGACCAGGAAATGTCTCTTCCAGAACCTGACACTCAAACAGTCTTGGAGGAAGTCAGGAATTCTAAGAGGCAGAGGTAAAGAGAGAGGTCAAGAACACAAATATCTAAAAATAATAATGCAACAACTTCAGGATGCCAACGTGAAAAAATATCCTATGTTATTGTGGAACTAAGAGAAAGGGAACAAGATGGTGATGTCATTTAAAGGAGAGGAAGAATCAAAGGCAAACCGTGAAAAGGAAAATATCCCACTTAACCCCCTACAACATTGTTTGGCCTTGAACAGGTCCTTTCCTTGGACTCTATACAAGTGGTCTTACATCTGGCAGGAAGAATTGTCATTGGGAAGATGGAGAGGGAAGCAAAAGGATACAGGGAACAGAATGAGGACAAGTAACCCTCTAAAGAAGAGCATCTCCAAAGGACAATGAAGAGTCATTAGCTCTTCTTGACTCAGGGAGTGAATTGTTGGTTAGCCCTAGGCCAGCTCTGTGACTTGTCTGTATGTTAAATAGCAAGACTTGAATCTTTTCTGCTGTCAGTCTTCATTAGAGAACTAGATGTATACAGTGTTAGAGTTAACACAATTCAAAACCCTTTAGGAATGTAGAATGGATACACTGAAGAGAGGAAATATTCTTGGTGGACAGTTCCATTTTTGGTATCTTGTAATTTTATCTCTAAGCTAAATGATATATTAATTTAAACATCTCTTTTAGTTGACATGACATACTAGTATTATGACATGCTGGTAAGACACTATTTCTCCCTGGGACAAGGGGGAGGGCTATGTCATACCTCAACTATGTATTGTGTGTTTGTACTGCCCACAGGAACTAAATGATAACTACTAACATTTGTATATTTCTTTGGTTTCCAAATGACTTTCCTCACAGCAGGAGAAAGCTAGTGCAAGTATTATGATCCCCATTTTACAAATGAGGGAATTAAGGCTACGAAAGGTTGAGTTCTTGACCTGAAGTTACATAGCTAGTAAATGACTGAAATAGTATTAGAACCCAGGTCTCCTGATGCCAATTCCAGCATTCTTTCTACTGTACCAGTTATTCAAGCAACATTTAGGGAAATGACATCTGAGTCCTTACATGGTAGCTTTACTGTCATTGAAGACAAAAATAATCTGTTTTAGAGACATTGACAGATCTATTCTATATTTTGTTCACTTGTCCTCCTTGAAATTTTAGCTCTAAATGCTCTCTTGGGATGATTTGGTTTAATTGGATTTCACATCAAGCTTTCTGAAAACATTTTTTCCTCAACCATTTCTTGATGTTTTACTATTTATCATCTTCTACCATCCTCCTCTATAAGACTTTGAAAATTAGTTCTTACTCTTCCAGAGCTTGGCCTCTGATGGCATAGTATTTTAGAAGCTAGGTTCATCATCACACTAAAATGAGACATCTATGTGGAAGCAATCTTTTACTCATCTGTTAAAAAAATATTTCTCATGCACAGCTCTGATCACGTTACCCTCCTTGTTCAAAGGAGGATTTCAGTGGATTCACATTGTCTATGAGATTGGCACTCAAGACATCCCCAATCTCATTTCAACCTACCTTTCCACTCATAAGTCACACTGTTTCCCTTTACAAAAATTGGATCATGAGTACTCTTTTACATTTGTTATTTTCATCTCTTCCTATTGGAATCCTACCTATTGCAGGTGCTAATTTCTCCACAGTTTTCCATGATTCTGCCCCCACTGAAAACAACATTTGCCTCTTCAAATTTCTTATAACATCTTGCCTGTTTCTCCATTTGTTATGATCATGATCTATCTTGTATCATCATTATTTGCATGCATACTGCATTTCTTCTCTTAACTTGTACACTTCTTGAGATCTGGGATTTCTACCATTTTCAGCTTTGTTTCCCCATTGGCTTAAATACATTAGATATTTATACTTTGTCAACAACGACAAAATTTTCCTAATGTGACTGAGTCAGTGAAATTTGGTCCAGATATATTTTGGTAGAAACTATGGTAACAATAAGGCTAGTGTTTCCTCCTACTAAAGATTTATCTCATTTGAGAACATAGGATGGAAGATGGAATGGCCAATGGCTGAGTTAAACAAACATACCTGTAGAGTCAGGTATCCATCAGAGGGAAAGGTCTCTGAGGTTAGGCTATCCTGAATAATGTACTGAATGTTACTAATAGCTAATATGAAATAAAACAGTAATAATAGTTTATATTTCCATAGCTTTGAGGTCTGCAAAGTGTTACATGCAATATATCATTATACATAATTGGTGCTATCATTAACTCCTTTCTACAAATATAGAAAATGAGTCAGAGAGAGGTTGTGACATCCAGAATCTTTCAGTCAGCAGATGTCAGAGACAGAATAAGAAATGATATCTTCTGACCTCAAGCTCAGTACTCTGTCCAGTTCATCACTCTGATTCCTTGCCACTCATGAAATTGTTCTTATGAATATGATCCTGAGTATTTCCATAGAATTTATGCAAATGTTATGTACCAGATAATAATTTTTCTTGCAGTTTTTATTTAGGTATTTTCCATATATATGTCTATCTCCTTAATGGTACTAAAATTTTAAGGTCAAAAATAGTTTCATAATACTGTCTTCCTATATTCCTATATTCCATAACACAGTGTTTTCCATGAAATTGATGTGTCCAATAGATGCTAATTGGATAGAGGAATGGATGAATGAGGGAGTGAGTAAGTAAATGAAGCAAGGAAGACATTCAGAATTATAGGATTAATTTGGTCAACGATTTGACCTCTCTTCGCACTTTAATACTTATTTTCTGATTCCAATTTTCTCAATCAATTCAAACAAACTGGATACCTGACAGTGAAAATACCTTTACCATTCCATCTGCTACATAACTGAATAAAATGCCTGCACCATCCATCAAAACTAATACAATACACTAAAATCATAGTCATCCCATGTGTCTACTAACTCAAAATTATGTGTCACTAGATGATGACAATGATGTTTTGAGACTTGAGCTGCTGCTGAATTTTCCATTATTTTAGATTTATAGTAACAAAATTCCTTTCCTCAAACTGTGGCCATGGGGAATACATAGATAACTATGCAAGGGCATGACTAATATTCTTCCCAAATCACTAGTGAACTCAAAGATGTCAGAAGCCTTAAAACATTGACAATTTTGTCCTGCTGTGAAACTTTGGGAACAGAAATGATACAAAGCAAAGTGTAGACCAATTAGCTCTGCAGTCTGGAAACTCAAAGAGAGAACAGACTAGCTAGAAAATTAATCCAATCACACTTTAGTCTCTGAGGCCCTACAACATTAAATGACAAAATATTTTATGGCAAACAATATCTGAGAAATGATCTGCAAACCTTGTTTTGTTCCCTGAAAACCCAGGAGATGGGAAACGAATACCTACCATCTTTATGGGAATAATGTGTTTCTAATTGCTCATTTGCATATCTGGAACAGGACCTGAATGTGTGGGGAAAAAGCCACTGGAATGGTTCTGTGTTCCTTCTCCTCAACAACTCTGATCATGTCAAGAACCCTCCCTTTTCCCCAATTTGTCACTATGCTTTCAAAGGCTAGGAAAAACTGAGAGAAAAGAGATTAGAATTAAAACCGTCAAAAGAATTGGAATAAAAAGGTGGTGGTTGCTCCTGTTTTGGGAGTTTTTAAAACAAGAAACAATAGGTGGGCATTAAAAAAAGTAGGTTTAAGCTGGACATAAAAACTCACTTTCTAACAATTAGAATTGTCCAAAAGTGAAATGATCTCCTATAGGAGGGAACATTGTAATTAAGCCTTGAATATATCAGGCTGAGTAGCTTTAAACTGGAAGTAATAAGGAGCCATTAAATTTTTTTTGAGCAGAAGAGCTACATGAACATGGGTTTGCCTTTAGGAATATTAGTTTGGCAGCTGTGCGAAGCATAGATTGGAGAAGGGAGAAAGTGACAACAAAGGGAGCGATTAGGCTGTAGCATAGTGCAGGCAGGGTCTGAACAAGATTATGATAATGGATGCAAAGGGAATAATGTCAGAAATATTATGGATATAGATTGGCAAGATTTATTAGGTGTGGGGGATGAGAAAGAGATGAGCTAAGAATGAATTCCAAGTAATGAAGCAGGGTGACTGGCAGAAAGGTGACTTCTTCAATTATGGTAGAATATCCAAGTAAATCAACAAGCATCAACCAAAAAGCATATTTCAAGAGCACTGTAACAAACAGAAACAAAGCAAGGTAGTTCCTGTCCTAAAAATAACAAAATAAAACAAAAACACTTACATTCTTCTCATCAGGCGCTTGAAGATCCAGACTTGGAGTCTGAGGGAAACTTTAGAGGACACAGAGATTGGAAGGTCATTTGTATAAAGATAATAACAGAATCCATGGGAACAAATGAGGTCACCAAGAGAGAGAACACAGACAGAGAGAGGACCTGGATTGAACTTTAGGAGATAGCTATATTACCCTATACTTTGGGATATATTAGGGTGTTAGAAGATGAATGTAATCTAACAAAGGGGACTGAGACACAGTGGTGAGACAGATAAGAGAACCAGGAGAGTGCAGTGTATAAATCAAGGGAAGAGAGATTATCCCAGAAAAGAAAATGGCCCTTAGTGTCTGAGGCTACAGAAAGGTCAAGGAGAATGACAACTTTAAGAAGGCCAGTGGTTGAAAAATAAAGCAACCCTGAGCCATCATTTCACACCTCTTATCTATTGCACATCTATAGGTGGTAGAACAGGTGATTCTGCTTAAGGAGAGGAAGGAAAATAGTCATGCTAATTCAGTGTTGGTGAAGTTGTGGATTGGTTCAATCCTTTTAAAAATCAATTTAGAATTAAGCAAGAAAAATAACAAAATTGTTCAATCCCTTTGATGCAACAAGGGCTTATTGGAAACAAAATCTTATAACCAACATTTGAGAACTAGCTGAACAAATTGTATTATATAAATGCAAAGCAGCCATGAAGGAAGCAAATAGGAAGGATTCCTATTCACATTAAAGAAGTATAAACAGCGAATAGGAAAAATTCAAAGAAATGTCAGGAGATCTGTAGGGAATGATGCAGAATGATCAAACAACAAAAAGAAGACTATGCCCAGTAACCTCAACTTTGCAAATTATGACAACTTTTAATGGTGACAAGCTGGATAAACATCCAACAGAGCCAGTATCAACTTATGAAATATATACCTAGCCTTTCTTTTAACAAGTGAAACTATTCATTTATAAGGTGGAATGTACTACTAGCTTGTCACGTTGATTTATTCAACAGCTTTCAGGGATTGTATATTGGTAAAGTATTCAAATGGGAGTATGCTAGGTATTTATATAATAGGTTGAAATGATATTTATCAATAATTGTGCAAAAAAAGAATGAGTAATAAGATTGAACAGTAAGGAGGTCATTGGTAACTTTTGAGAGAATGGCTTTCATTTTAGTGATAGTGACTGGAAAATAGCTTGCAAAAGTGGAGAAAAATAACAGTAATAATAAAAACAATAGCTAACATTTATATAGCACTTACTACGTGCTAGGCACTATGCTAACTGGTTTGCAAATATTTCAATAGTTCACTTGACAGGTCAGTGCTATTACCATTCCTGTTTTACAGATGAGAAAACTGAGGCAAATATAAGTTTAGTGATCTGCCTAGAACCACAAAGCTAGTAAGTGTCTGAGGTTGAATTTGAACTCAGGCCCTCCTGATTCCAGTCCCAACAATCTTTTATCCACTGCACCAATTGGTAGTGAGAAAATGGACACCATGAGTATAGACTTTTTATGATCTTTCCAGGACATTATGAATAAAAGGGAGGGAAGATATATATTAATTTCAGGGTCAGGAGAAGGATTGTGAGACCTTAGCATATTTGTCAGGATAAAGGGATTCTATTTTGTTCTAAAAGTCTTAATCGTTGAAGTTTTATGAGCATGGGAGTGGCATCATTAGAACCATTTTTTTTTTATAAGGTGTAGGAAGAAAAGATTGGAAAGAGAGAGAGAGGGAGAGCCAGATAATCCAATGAAACAAAGTTGCAGGAAACATAGGATGGGGAAAAAATATGGAATCTAAAACAGGGACCATACAGTGTTAACTAGAAATAATGAATAAGATTGTATTCATTATCTTCCTAGTCACACTAATAGTCTTCAATTTCCCCCTTCTCTGTCAATGGCAACATCTTTAATTGGTCATGCTTCAAAGCCTGGGATCATCTTCCATCAGCTCTCTGACTCACCACCAGTTAGTTCTGCTTTTTCTACCCAATATCTGTCTCAGCCATTACTTAGGCAGAAGTAGAGAGCTGGTAGAGCAGGGGAACTTGGAGACTCCCCTGTTGAAGTTCACGTCCCCAGTGGAGAAGAGGGGTTACCTTATCTTTCACCGGGAAAATGTTTAAATGCTACCTGTGATAGGTAATCAATCAATTTCTTCCGTTTTCCTCTTCCACTCCTTCCTCCTGTAAATAATTCTCCTGGCTTGCATTTCCCAGCTGGTACTTTCCACAACCTTTACTATAGCTCTGGTGAAATAACAAACAGTATTTTTACTCTCTGTGGGTGGCAGTAAGTGTATTGTCTTGTGCTCAACAACTTCATCATATTTCCATTATTACCTGTTCTTCTCTGTGCTGTACTAAGAAACAAAGATAAACAATGGTGTGGGCAACAGACCAGCTTCCATCTGCCTCTGCTCAGCTGCTGTATGCTCATTATGCATTCTCCTCACTCCCTTGCTACTAACTGCGTAGAGCAGAGATTCCCTCTTCAAAAACTTTTCATGTCACCATGCCCACAAGAGAAATGTTTTGATTTATCAAGGCAGGCTTATGTTGCATCTGGTTCAGCTAGGAAAATGCTTCTCCTGCTACTGGGAGCCCATTAGGCATTCTCATCACATCGATGACTCTTGGAATCTGTGTTTCCCTGCACAGGTCAGCTCCTATTTGAGGCGATGTGGAAAGATGCTAGTGCTAATGAAGGAGATAGAGACTAAAAATGGGATTTCATTGAAAACCTTTATGGATGCACACACCTTTGTGGGGGTGTATGTCATTGCAGCAGTTCATTTTGGCAGCTGCTAGGCTCCATAAGACCTTGATAGAGGAACAAAATTTATATTTTTAAGTCTCAATCTTCTAGAAAATGCACAAGAGATATCCAGACTTTGACTTTTTACCCTAAGGGAAAGGAGGAAAATCCTACAAAATTGTGCTCTCTCAAATGCAAATACAGTAAGATACCCTGAGAAAATTAAGATTACAAGGCAGTAGAAGTATTAAAAAAAAAATAACCAGCTCAGGACTGATGTTAACAAGAAAATCTCACAAACCGCTAAAATCTCTCATCCCTGTTTAGGCGTTTTAATACCCCTTTGGAGGCTTTTTTATGGGCCATGAATAATTTACTTGAAAATCTGGGGACCTTTCGGCTAAGTGCTTCTTTGACAACCTCTACTTTCATAAAAACTTACCCCCTTGATGACAAAAGAAGGAATGCCCTTCCCTATCTAGTATCAGACTGGAGTCAAGACAAATGAATTAGTAAATTTCTTAGAGATCCCAGAAAAACAGCAGATATACCAGTAAACATTCCATGATTTCTCCTTCTCTGCTACAAATCCATTCAATGTTGTTTTCAGGTAAGGAGACTAAATAACACTACTCCTTCCCAAAAATAATAAACCACAAACAAGTACTTAATAAGTTACCCAAAGAGTAGAATGGAAATTTTATATAGCATCCAAGCGATTGATCAGGATAAAGAAAAATTAAAGTAATTCAAGCCAATTACACACACACACACACACACACACACACACACACACACACACACACACACACACACACCCCTTCCTCTAGGAGACACATTTATCTGAAATAGCTGAAAAAATGTGCTGGGGCAGTTATTTCTGTTTTGTACATATGGCACAATCTTGCAAGTCTACATGGATTTTTATTTAAATTATGGTATATATGTCCCCTTACCCTCCAAAAAAAAATCTTTTCAGGAGACCTCTTCCATATAGTTCCTCTAGATCTGTGTGAGTCTGATACCTGGCAGTCTCTTTTTAGGGACTCAAAACAGAGGCTTTGCATTTCAAGACCAAATGAATTTAAACCAGTGCAAAAGCTAAGTCCCAGCAGTTAAGGTCATTGGTTGTCTTTTTTTATCAAGCCACATTCCTGATTTCACATGTACATGGATGTCCAAAATTCTAAAACCTTTTTAGGTTTTTACCACCCTTACAAGTCCAAATAACTAAATGGTAAACTCATTTGGAACTCTTTTCCTTTCACTTGTAGCACTTAACCCAATGTCATACTCATAGTAGGTATTTAATAAAAGGTTCTTTAATTGTGCTGAGCTGAAATGGTGCCACCACCACTATCACCCACTTTCTTGTTTCTTAAGTTGTCAGCTATGACAAAAATCTATGCATCAACTCCCTTCCCTGTGTTTGGAGTCTGGGGAACAAGTGACAGGAAGGTTCCAGATCATAGAGATGAAATTTTCATTAGGTATTCAGCATGAACCAAATGAAACATGGTTTATTAGCCTGCCTTTCCTGATCCAATAGTTTTTATTTTCCTGAGTCCATTAGGAATGATTAGAATGAGTTGTGAGTTATATATTCAATATAGAGCATTGAAATTTTATCAGCTGAGAAATTAGCTTCCAGATAAAATGAATATGCTGATCTTCCCCTTCTTCCTTAGCACAGGGCAAAAGCCATCTTTAGCAAATCCCAGGATATTCTTTCCAGTTGAAAAGTAAATGTAATTATATCAGTTGAGCCCTTATGGACCTTATAGTCTTATCATAGGATTTTAGATTTATAGCTGAATGGGACCTCAGGAATCATCTAATTTTACCCCATCATTTTACAGATGCAGAAATAGAGGAAACCCAAAAAGTTTAAACATCTTAACCATGTTGTTTTGATTTGGTGACCAATTCCTAAAAGAGACACTTCTGACCATTCTTTTGGTCCAAATATCCTTCCCTCTTCTATCACTTTTTTCTACCGCATCAGCTCAGCACAGCAAAGGGGCTGTTCCCACCACGTAAGAAGTTATAGTTGCAATAATAGTTTGGTGTTTTTTGTGTTTGTTTAGAATTCCTATGATCATGTGGGTTAGTCTAATTTGTTTCATGAACTCCATAGTTACTGCACCTTTGATCAGTGTTCTGTATAAAGGTCTTTGCAACCTTGCATAAATCTAGAGACCTCTTCCTCCCCTTAGAAAGTAGTTATATACTTAACTTAAATACCCTTTACTTTCTGTGCTGCCAGCATGTCTGGCCAGAGACTATAAACTTTCAAGTCCTATAACCTCCAGGCATTACATCTTCAACGTTCAAAGAACAACTGCGTCTAGTTCCCTAGGAGTCACATGTAATTGCCTAGGTTTCAATGTATTAGGCACCTACTACTCTTGCGTCATACTTGTGGCATGTCCTAGTTAGAATTCAAAGACTTCCTCTCTGAATAGATGACCCTAATAAGCAATTAGTAAGTTCACTACATGCCAGGCACCATGTTAGGAACTGGGGATACAGAATTAGGCAAAAAAGACCCTCTGCCCTAAACAAGATCACAGTCTAATAGGTGAGACAACAAGCAAACATATATGTACAAGTAAACTATAGACAGGATAAATAGGAAATAATTCAAAGATGGAAGTCACTAGTATTAAGAAGGATTGAAAAAGGCTTCCTGTAGAAAACAAGATTTTAGTTGGTTCTTAAAGGAAGCCAGTAGGCAGAGAGAGCCTTTTAGCATGGGGGATAGCCAGACATTACTATTAAAAATAACATAGATTCTAACTTATTTGATAGTCTCTGGTCTAGGCAAATCTATTTTAGTTTTTGTGGTCTATACATGAAAGGATCACTTCTGATCACTCCCTTTATCCCAAGATCCTTTTTCTACTTCCAGATCTATTGGATCAGTTCAGCTTAGCTGAGAGGCTATTCCCAATAATTTTTGGTTGGTACCCTCTGGTCATCTATATAAACATCCTATTAAATAATTCAATCCATGCTTCTTCTGGCACTGAGTCACTGGCTAAAGATAAAGATATTCCGTTCTTCCAGAGTTGCTTTGCATCTTCCCTAGCATACTCTTTCTCTTTTATTTGTAAACTTCAATGTATTTTTCAAGTTGTGGTTCAGAGTTTAGTAAAAAAAAAAAAAATCAAGTAGCTTCATTTCTGAGTATCTTTAGGAATCAAGAAAGGCTCCAGGGTGTTATGTAGATCATCCAATGCAGTTGCTGAGTTGTCCTCCTTGAATGTCTTTCGTACAAAATTCTTTTAGGACAACTCTCCTCACAGTCAACAGACACTGCCCAAATGAACAGATCATTAATCTAAAGTATCTTGCCAATAATTGGAGAGCCATAGCAGTCATTCATCTCAATCCATGAAAGTATAATATACCTCTAGCTTCATGCCTGCTTTAGTACTTATGTGGAAATTTGGGATTTGAAATAAAATAATATACAATAAATAATAAAATATTTTATTATATATTTTTATTTTTTTAAATTTAATATTAAATAATATTTTTAAATTTAATATTAAATAATATTTATTTTTATTATATATTAATAAAAAAATAAAATAAATAAAATAATATACAATAAATAATAAAATAATATACAAAATAAAAATCCCAGATAATCCCAAACTCCAAATGTAATCCATATGTCAATTAGGCCCAAACCTGATATTCAGAGAGGATCGCTCACAAATTCTCTTTGTCTCATTGTCCCTATCCAGTGTTTCCCCAGAAACATAAGAATTTAGTTTGAGGGCTCTAAACCTCTTTATAAGCACTCAATTTAACAAGACAACAAATGTAAGAAATGTTTTATTTAACCTTATAGAAAGCAAAAAAAGTCAGCTCCTACTTGAAGCCACTGATAATAAAAAAAACCAAAAAACAAACCTCTTCCCTCTCCAAAAGGTAACATGCAGTTCTTTCCCTGTTGGGTTCTACCTTCTCTTACAACTTGAGTTCATATGATTCAATGCATCAGTGAAAGTATATCTAGAATATGCCACAATGAAAATAATTTTCTTCTATACCCACTCTTAATTGCCTTCAGGGATATGCCAGTGGTGCGATTTATAGGCCTTTTTCTAGGTCGGAATAAAACATCTCAATTTCCCTTCAACCTTCTTTTCCAAAGTTTTGTCTCCCTTTATGTTTCTATATGGCATCAAATGTGTAATTTTTTTTACTGCCCAATTTCTTATTTTTCTAATTATGTGTAAAAAACAGTTTTAACATTCATTTAAAAAATGTTTGAGTTCCAAGTTCTCTATCTTCCTCCTCACCTCCCTCATTGAGAAGACAAGCAATATGACATAGATTATACATGTAGAGTCATGAAAGAAATATTTCTGTATTAGTCATGCTGTGAAAGAAAATACAGACACCCCCCAAAAAAAAAAACCCAAGAAAAATAAAGAAAGTAAGCGCATGCTTCAATCTGATTTCAGACTCCATCAGTTCTTTCTCTGGAGGTATATAGCATTTTTTTAATCACAAGTGCCTCAGAATTGTCTTAGATTGTTGCAGTGCTGAGAATAGCTAAGTCATTTACAGTTGATCATCATATAATATTGCTATTACTGTATACAGTGTTCTCCTGGTGCTGCTCACTTCACTTTGCTTCAGTTCATGTAAGTCTTTCCAGGTTTCTCTGAAAGGATCTTGTTTGTTACAACACAATAGCATTTCATTACAATCATATACTACAACTTGTTTAACCATTCCCCAATTGGTGGGCATCCCGTTAATTTCCACTTCTTTGTCACCACAAAAAGAACTTCTATAAATATTTTTGTACATTTAGATTCTTTTCTTTTTTAAAAAAAAATTTCTTTGGGATACAAACCTAGTAGTGGTATTGCAGAGTCAAAGGGTATGCACAGTTTTGTAGCCCTTTGGACATAGTTCCAAATTGTTCTCCAGAGGGGTTGGATCAGTTCACAACTGTACCAACAGTGTTTTAGTGTCCCAAGTTTCCCATCTTCCCTCCAACATTTGTGATTTTCCTTTTCTGTCATGCTAGCTAATCTGATATGCATGAGGTGGTACCTTAGAGTTGTTTTAATTTGCATTTGTCTAATCAGTAGTGATTAGAGCATTTTTAATATGACCATGGATGACTTTGATTTATCTGAAACCTGACTTTTCATATGCTTTGACAATTTATCAATTGTTGAGAATGACTCATATCCTTATAAATTTGACTCAGTTCTCTGTACCTTTCAGAAATGAGCCCTTTATCAGAGAAACTTACTCTGAATCCCACCACCACTCCCCCCTCTCCACATACACACACATGCATGCAGTTTTCTGCTTTCCTTATAATCTTGGCTGTACTGATTTTGCTTGTACAAAATCTTTTTAATTTAATGTAATCAGAATTACCCATCAATAAAACTTATACTAGCAACTTATTTCAAATTTTTGAGTCTCTCATTCAAGGCCCTTTACACATTGATATGAACTTACCCTTCCAGCTTTATTCCATACAACTCTGCCCAATACATTATACTCTAGTCAGACTGGACTACTTAACCTTTGCTTGTGAATTCTAACTACTAACTCTGTGTCATTGTTCCCATTGTTTTGTACAATTCCTACCCAACCTTCAGGGTCCAACTTAAATGTTACACTATCCAGGATGGTTTTCTCAATTCCCCTAAGAATTAATGACTTCTTTCCCCTCTACCTTACCACCATCATTAGGCCTCACATAGAAATTTTTCACAACTCCTATTTATTTCCTTGTCAGGAAGTTTTGTAAGTCTTTAACTAGTCCTAACAGTGGCTGAATGTAATTCGGCTGACAGGTGGGACAGTGGACAGAGGGCCAGGTCTGGAATCAGGAAGACCTAAGTTCAAATCTCCCCTCAGACACTTACTAGCTATATAATCCTGTTTGCCTCAATTTCCTCATCTGCAAAATGAGCTGGAGAAGGAAATGGCAGTCTACTTCAATATCTTTGCTAAGTAAACCCTCAAAAGGGGTCATGAAGAATTGGACATGACTGAAAACAACTAAGCAACCACAACAATTGCTTAGAATATTTAATTAGATAAAAGAACTGATTGGGAGGCTCAAGCAACCAATAAAATATTAAGACGAAATATTAACTCTGAACAAGGCAACATTCCCCTCCCCCGCTTCTATTTATGCTATTTACAATTTCCTTCATTTCAGTTGGGATCTTGTCCTTTGCCAAAGTTACACTGCTTTAAAAGGCCACTAGGTGCTTTACCTTCAACCAAATTAGTAATATTTACCTAAGAGCAAGCAGATGGGTTTGGGAAAGAGGAGTAGTGTGTGGAATGAAATGCAACAAACAAATCCTTGAAAATAGAGGTCATCAACCTACCAAAACTTACGGGATGCTGTAAAAGCAGTTCTTGAGGGAAGTTTTATGTCATTGAATACGTATATGAATAAAATAGAGAAAGAGATCAATGAACTGGTTACACAACTGAAAAAGCTAGAAAAAGAACATATTGAAAATCCCCAAGTAAATACCAAATTAGAAATTCAGAAAACCAAAGGCAAAATTAATAAAATTGAAATTAAGAAAACTATTGAACTAATAAATAAAACTAAGAGTTGGTTTTATGAAAAAAAATAGTAAAATTGATAAACCTTTGGTCAACTGGATTTTTAAAAAGAAGAAAACCAATTACCAATATCAAAAATGAAAAGGGTGAATTCACCTCCAACGAGGAGGAAATTAAAACAATAATTAGAAATTACTTTGCCCAACTGTATGCCCATAAATTTTACAATCCAAATGAGGTAGGTGAGTATTTTAAAATTATAAATTGACTAGATTAACAGAAGAGGAAGGAAAATACTTAAATAACTCCATATCAGAAAAATAAATTGGACAAGCTATCCATGAACTCCAGAGGAAAAAAATTTTCAGGGCCAGATGAATTTACAAATGAACTTTATTAGACATTTAAACAGTTAGTGCCAAATACTATATGGACTATTTGGGAAAATTGGTGAAGAGGGAGTCCTACCAAATTCTTTTTATGATGCAAATATGGTTCTGATACCTAGACCAGGGAGAGCCAAAACAGAGAAAGAAAATTATAGACCAATTTCCCTAATGAACATAGATGAACAAATTATAAATAAGATATTAGCAAAAAGATTACAGCAACTTATCACAAGAATAATACATTGTGATGAGATAGGATTTATAGCAGGAGCACAGGATTGGTTCAAAATTAGGAAAACTGTCAGCATTATTGATCATATCAACAACAAAGCTAACAGAAACTATATGATTATCTCCATAGATGCAGAAAAAGTTTTTGACAAAATACAACACCCATTTCTATTGAAAAGACTGGAGAACATAGGAATAAATGGAGCCTTCCTTAAAATAGTAAGTAGTATCAACCTAAAATAATCAGCAAGTATTATATGTGATGGGGACAAGTGAAATACATTTCCAATAAGATCAGGGGTGAAATAAAGATGTCCGTGATCACCACTGTTATTCAATATGGCACTAGAACTGTTAGCTTTCGCAATAAGAGAAGAAAAAAATTGAAGGAATTAGAATAGGAAAAAAAGAAACTAAGTTATCACTCTTTGCAGATGATATGATGATATATTTAGAGAATCCTAGAGAATCAAATAAAAAACTACTTGTAATAATAAACAACTTTGGCAAAGTTGCATGATACAAAATATACCCACATAAATCATTTACATTTCTATATATTACTAACAAAGCCCAACAGTAAGAGATACAAAGAGAAATCCCATTTAAAGTTACAGTAGATACTATAAAATATTTGGGAGACTACCTGCCAAAACAAACCCAGGGACTATATAGACACAATTACAAAACACTTTTCTCACAAATAATGTCAGACAGATCTAAGTAATTGGAAAAACATCAGTTGCTCATGGGAATGCCGAGCTAATATAATAAAAATTACAATTCTACCTAAATTAATTTACTTGTTCAGTGCCATACTAATTAAACTACCAGAAAACTATTTTCTAGAGCTGGAAAAAAATAATATCAAAATTCATCTGGAAGAACCAAAGGTCCAGAATATCAAGGGGATTGATGAAAAAAAAAGTGCTAGGGAGAGTGGCCTAGCCATACCATATCTCAAACTGTATTATAAAGTAGCAATAATCAAAACCACATGGTACTGGCTAAGAAATAGAGGGGTAAATGAGTGGAATAGATTAGGTACCCAAGACATAGCAGTCAATGATTATAGCAATCTACTGCTTGATAAATCCAAGGACTCTAACTTCTGGAATAAGAACTCATTGTTTGATAAAAATTGCTGGGAAAACTGGATAACAGTGTGGTGGAAACTGGGCATAGACCAATGCCTGACATCATTAACAAGAATAAAGTCCAAATGGATACAGGATCTAAGTATAAAGATTGATGCTATAAACAAATTAGGGGAGCAAGGAATAGTTTATTTGTCAGATTTGTGGAGAATGGAGAAATTTATGACCAAACAAGAGACAGAGAATATTATGAAGAGCAAAATGGGTAATTTTTATTACATTAAATTGAAAAGTTTTTGCACAAACAAACCAATGCAACCAAGATTAGGAAGGAATCAGAAAACTGGGAAAGAATTTTTGCAACTAGTGTCTGTGATAAAGGCCTCATTTCTAAAATATATAGAGAACTGAGTCAAATGTACAAGAGTACAAGTTGTTCCCCAATTGATGGATGGCCAAAGGATATGAACAGGCAGTTTTCAGAGGAAGAAATTAAAGCTATCTATTGTCATTTCAAAAAGTACTCTAAATCTCTATCAGTTAGAGAGATGCAAATCAAAACTCTGAGGTACCACATCATTCCTATCGGATTGGTTAACATGACAAAACAGGAAGATGATAAATGTTGGAGATGTGGGAGAGCTAGAACACTGGTTCATTGTTGGTGGACCTGTGAGCTGATCCAACCATAGTGGAGAGCAATTTGGAGCCAAAGAGCTACAAAAATGTGCATACTTTTTCGACCTAGCAATCTGCTTCTAGGGCTGTATCCCAAAGAGATCATAAAAATGGGAAAAGGACCCACATGTATGAAAATATTTACAGTAGTTCTTTTTGTGGTGGCCAAGAACTGGAAATTGAGGGGATGCCCATCAACTGGGGAATGGTTGAACAAGTTGTGATATATGAATGTAATGGCATACTATTGTACTATAAGAAATGATGAACAGGTAGACCAGAAAAACCTGGAAAGACTTATATGAACTGATACTGAGTGAATTGAGCAGAACCAGGAGAATATTATACACAGTGAAAGCCACAGTGTTTGAGGACTGTTTCTGATAGACTTAGCCCTTCACAACAATGTAAGGACCTAAAATATTCCCAAAGGACTCGACACAAAATGCCTTACACATCCAGAGAAAGCACTATTGGAATCGGAACACAGAATGAAGCAGACCATTTTCTCTTTTGTTACATTTTGGTTTTGTTTGGTTTTGCTCATGGCTTCTCCCATTCTTTTTAATTCTTCTGTGCAACATAACTAATGAGAAAATATATTTAATAAGAATATATGTGTGGAACTCATATAAGATTACATGTGGTCCTGGGGAAGGCGGGGGAGAAAATTTAAAACTTATGGAAGTGATTGTTGAAAACTGAAAACAAATAAATTAATTTAAAAAAAGAAAGTGGAGGTCATCTTTGTGTTTTATAATGTGTATTTACTTAAGTATTCTGATGTGTGGCAACAGGTTTCTCCAACCAAGTATATTAAATTAAATAGAATTTTCAAGTTTAGTATATGATCAGGAACATAAGTGAATGTGTTTTGAATGTTCATAGCTGTCATTAACCTAGAAGATAAAGTGACTGCAAGTCAGATATAAATTTTAAAGTCTCACTAAAATAAATAAATGTATTTGTTCAGAAAGTCCTTATCTATTTTGTATACTATTTTGCCCCTTAGTTCTCCTCTTTCCTCAATTCCTGATATCTGATCATATGAACACCAATAAACACCCCCATCATTGTGATATGAAGTAAAAAGAAGGGGAGAAATCATGAAGAACTTTTTTGTTACTCCTCCATTGTTGCCTCATTGTGGTGCTGGAGCTCTTTAGGACTATACAAAGTCTATTAGGTTCTATCATTTTACCTCTCTCAGTCTATCTCCCCAACCCTCACTGTAGAAGTATGGGGCTTTGCTCTAGGAAGGGAGAGAAAAAAAGAACGTAACTCCCCATCCTGTCATGAAAAGGATGCTTTGCAAATAGTCAGTGAAATGCCAGGGTGGAATAGAGATACTACCTCTCTCCAGAACCAGTTGCTGAGTTCCTTTTCCTGCTTTGTGATAGGCCAACTAGTTGAATGAGGTCAGAAGTTCATGCTGATGACAGGCCAACCATGACTGAGAAAAGCATTAGCCTTGGGGAGCTTCTGTCTTCTCCCAAATCCTAAGCCTACACAGGAGAAAGAGCCACTGATCTCAGGGGACACACTTGCTGTGTCTTCATCAAAATATGGTCCTCCAGGAAATGTGAGTCAAACATCAAGTGAAAATATTGGACAGTTCATACCTGTTTTTCCATTCCCTGAGGAGTGTCCATGGGGGTACTAAACATACTCAAATTGTTCACTTTGTAGAATTCCTCAGTTTGATTCAGTTCTGTAGACTACTGATCTTTAAGAGAGGCAATGGCTGTGCAAACATTCAGTAGAAGTTTCAGTATCCATTACTTTTATGTTAGTAAGCAGCTGAGTGGTACTGGACAGGGAGTCAGGAAAGTAATAATGATGCTGATATCTAACATTTATGTAATGCTTTATATTTATTACATCATTAATATTTTACAACACTGGGAGGCAGACACTTATTTTTCTGGTTTTACAGATAAGGAAACTGAGGCAAATAGAAGTTAAATGACTTGCCCATGGTCATAGAACTAGTAAGTGTCTGAGACTGGATTTGGCCTCAGGTCTTCCTGACTCTAGACCCAATGTTTTAACCATTCTAACCAACGCAACTACCTCTCTCTCGCAAATTGTCAACTCTTGGTAAATTTTTATTGAATTCAACTGAATATAAAAAAAAGACTTTTAAAAACATATTCTTTATGTATAGTAGTCATCTTTTCAAAATACCTATGAAATGTGAAAAGGGCATATGTCACTTTTTTTTTATAGTAGAACAATACAAAATTGATGTCAAGAGATCTGTGTTAACATCAGACCCCTTCACTTAAAAGCTATATGACCGTGAGTCACTTTTTCTCTCGTCTGCAAAACTAGATCAGTATTACTTGCACTACCTACCCAACAGAGTTGTTGTGAGCAAAGACCTTTGTAAACCTTAAAGTACTATATAAATATGAATTATTTTTATAATCACCACCACCATCATCATTAATAATAATACAACCTCTGCTGCAGTTGAAATGAGTGCGATGATTACTTGACCTTTTGACTATTTCCACTGTTATTTATGCAGAAAAAGAAGTCATTCTTCCAAATAGTAAGTTACTTCCTTGCCTTTGGGGAGTAATGACAAATACACAGTACATAAAGGGAAGAAACATGGTCCTCCCATGCATTTTTCTTTCCAGAATCTACTAATGAACAGATGGCCAAGTCCATTTAAATATAGAAACAAATGAAAAATGCAGACTGGTTAATTTCCCATATTTACTTTTAAGGCTGACACAGATTAAATAGAGAGGTGAATTAAAGGGGCTTTTTATCCAAGGAGCTCTGAGCATTGTGTTAGGTAGTTTCCCCAAGAGAATCTATTTATTGAATTTCCAAGAAATGAAAATAGAGCAAATTGGTCAACACTGAGTTTCCAGCGCCCCACTTTGAGGGGAGGTGGGCTGGAGCGGGGAGGGGTAGGGGAGAGGAGAAGAAGGGGAGAGAGATATATTCTCCATGAGAATAATAAGAAATTATTCTGATAGAATAAACTTTCAAACTGTCTAATTAAAGATTTTGTATGTGTGTGTGTATGTGGGGGAATGTAAATAAGATAGTAGTACATGTATGACTTTTTTGAGCCAATTCCAATGAGAGGAAGGTTCAAAAATTGCTCCCCATCCCCTCATCCTCACTTCCACTGTAAAAGCTCTTTTGTATGAGATATTTTGCCCCATTCTACCTCTCCCTTTCCTCTTCTCCCTGTGCATTCCTCTTTCTTGTTCCTTAATTTTTATTTATTTAGAAATGACCCCATCATAGTCAATTCACACTGTGCCCCATGCCTGTATATCTCCTTGTAATTGCCCTAATAATGAGAAAGTTTTTAGGAATTAAGTGTCATTTTTCCATATAGGAATACAAACAGTTTAACCTTATTGAATGCCTTATGAATTCTTTTTCCTTTTTATTCTTCAATTGAGATTGTATTTGAAAGTCAGTTTTCTATTCAGCCTTGGTCTTTTCATCAAAAATGCTTGAAAATATTCTATTTCATTGAAAATCCTTTTTTGTTTTCTTTCCTGAAGGATTATAGTCAGTTTCACTGGATAGGTGGTTCTTGTTTATAATCCTAGCTCCTTTGACTTCCTGAATATCATATTCCAAGCCTCTAATCTTTTCATGTAAAAGCTACTAAATCCTGTGTAATCCTGACTTCGACTCCATGATATTTTAATTGTTTCTTTCCAGCTGCTTGCAGTACTTTTTACTTGACCTGGGAGTTCTGGAATTTGGCTATAATATTCCTGGAAGTTTTCACTCTGGAATCTCTTTCAGAGGATGATTGGTAGATTCTTTCAATTTCTAGTTTATCCCCTGATTCTAGGATATCAAGGAGATTTTCCATGATAATTTCTTGAAATATGTATATCCAGGGTCTTTTTTTTTTTATCATGGCTTTCTGATGGTCCAATAATTCTTAAATTATCTCTCCTGGATCTATGTTCTAGGTCAGTTGTTCTTCTAATGAAATATTTTATATCTTCTATTTTTGCATTCTTTTGATTTTGTTTTATTATTTCTTAATGTCTCATGGAGTCATTAGCTTCCACTTTCCCAGTTCTAATTTTTGAGGATTTATTCTCTTCAGTGAGTTTCCCCCCACCTTTTCCCATGTGACCAATTCTATTTTTTAAGGAATTATTCTTTTCAGTGAATTTTGTACATCTTTTTTGCATTTTTATGCTTTTTTATCAAGCTGTTGACTCTTTTTTTCATATTTCTCTTGCATCACTTTCATTTCTTTTCCCAATTATTCTTCTACCTGTTCTTTTTTGGGTCCAAGACCAATTCACATTTTGCTTTGAAGCTTTGCATGTCAGCATTTCAACACTGTCACCCTTTTCTAAGTTTGCATTTTGATCTTCCCTGTCACCATAGTAACTTTCTATGTTTAGATATTTTTTTGCTCATTTCCAGCCTATTTTGTGGCTTTTAAAATTGGGCTCTGCTTCTGAAGTAGAAGAGTCACTGTTTCTTGTGCTGGGGGCCCAAGGCCTGTATGCTAGCCTGCTACACCAAGGGTTCAAGGCATCAAAGACAACCTTCTGTACTAGGACCACCATACCTTGCCTGCTGTAACAGGGTCACTATTACCTGACCTGAATTGGGAGTTGGGACCTGTTGCTGGTTTACTAAGGTACAGCCTGCTGTTTGCCCAAACACTGCCTGCACTGGACTGGGCTTCCCTTTTACCCAAGTGAAGCAAGCCTTTCCTGTCAACCTTCTAGGTCAGAGGCCACGGGCTTCCCACTCCTATTCTACATTGTCTTGGATTGGAAAATTGTTTCACCCCATCTTTTTGTCAATTCTGCCACTCCAGAATTCATTCTGAGTCATTATTTGGAGGTGAGTTTGGGAGAGGTTCAAGTGAGTTCCTGCCTTATCCCACCATCTTGGCCCTGCCCTTATAAAGGACTTTTCTTACAATGAACCTGAAAGTTACGTAGTACAACTGCTATGATTTCTCTCATTTTATAGATGAAAATACTAAAACTCAGGCCCGGTGAGTTTAATATGTTCTGATTCCAGATTTAATACTTTTTCCACTACTCTTTCTACCATGCTTTAGTCAGGAAATATTTTCTTAATTCCTCATTCTGTGCATGTTAGAGTAGGGGAGAATTTTGTGTGACAAATATGATTACTGAGTTATTGTCAGTAATCTTTGAAAAATCATGGATAAGAGTCACAGGACACCATCTGGACAGCTAATGTGTATTTATAGAAAGAGAAAGAAAAGGAAGGAAAGAAGGGAGGAAAAGGAAGATGATAGAGTCTTCAAATTAAAAACTGGTAAGTTTTATTTAAATTCCTGTCAAAATTAGAGACTATCTTAAAAGGATAGCTTGTGAGCATTTAGAAAGGGAAGTAATGGTCATTAAAGACATGGCTCCATCAAGTTCTTTCATTTCCTTTTCTTAATAGATATACTTTTAGATCATAAAAATGACATAAACATAATATACTAGATGTCAGCAACACAATCTGCAAATCTCTCTTATTATCCTAAGGCACATGATAGAGAGAAGAAAGGCAAATGATACCAATAAGGTGAATCTGGAACTGATTGAATGACAAATTCAAAAAACTGAACAATTGAGATGATTTCAGCTTGGAAGGAAGAAGAGAATTCCAGGGGGTCTATCCTTTACATAATTCAGCAATGGCATAAAAGAAGGTACAGGTAGTATGCTTATCGAATTTGAAGATTATATAAAAGCTGAGATGGATAACTAATATGCAAGGTAGAAGAGTTATAATCCATAAAGATTTCTAAAATGATGGACTGAATCTATTAATACTAATTTGACAGAGATAAATGTAAAGATTCATATGCAAGATCTCAGCAATTTTTAATTCACAACGGAGGATGAAATCAACTGCCTAAGAACAGTAGGAAGGATGTGTGGCTAGACAAAAATTCATGTTATAAATATGAATGTTTTAGTGGATTTCCAACTCAATATTAATTAACAGCTCAGTTAGCCCAGCAAACATAGTAGTCCAAAAAACAAATGTTATCATAGGTTTTATTAAGAAACGGTCTATCCCAATCACATTATATCTAGAGTATTGAATTCATTTCCGAGCACCACCTTTTTAGGAACAACATTGATAAGGTAGAAGAAATAAAGAGAAAGGTGATGAGGATGGAGAAAGAACTAGAAACTGTGCCATGTGAAAATTAGCTGAAAGAAGTGATTATATTTGGTTTGAGGAAGAAAATTTAAGGGATCCATAATTATGTTCTTCAAATATTCAAAGGGCTGTCATTTAGAAGAAGGTTTAGAATTATTGGCTTCTTCTAGGCCCCAGAGAACAAGCATGGAAGAAACATATAGTAGTTCCAGTGAGGTAAATCTTGATTTGATGTAAGAAAAAAAAAAAGTGCTCGCTTCGGCAGCACATATACTAAAATTGGAATGATACAGAGAAGATTACCATGGCCCCTGTGCAAGGATGACACGCAAATTCGTGAAGCGTTCCATATTTTTGGGAGGAGATAAAAAGGGAGAAAATTTGGAACCCAAAATTTTGTGAAAATGAATGTAAAAAGTTAAATAAATTTAAAAAAAAAAACAACTTCTCAGTGATTAGAGTTATTCAATAGTGGAATGAGCCTTTTTAGGAGATAGTGAGTTCCTTTCTGTGGAGGTTATTAAGTGTAGACCTGAGGACTACTAATGGGGGATGGTATAAGAGGATTTTTATATTGGTATTGATTAGATTAGATTGCCTCTGAGGTCTTTTCCAACACTGGGAAGGAAGAGGGGAAAAAGGAAGATGGCAGAGTCTTCAAATTAAAGACTACTAAATTTTATTTAAATTCCTGGAAAAATTGGAGACTATCATAAAAGAATGGTTTGTGAGAATTTAGGAAGGGATCTTGCCCTATGTGTGGAGTTATGGCCCCACATACCACCTATGGATATTTCCATAGTAATTTGCATTTGCTGGCAATGGTTCCAGTTGCATAATTCTAGGGCATAACACCTAGTTATATTTGAAATTCATATTGGTGTTGGCAAGGATTGAGGAAAGGGGTCTTCATCCCCTCTGCAATTCCGGAGAGTATGCTAGTTTATTATTCAAAACCAGAAAGGAATAATTAAGTTGAAGGAAGTTAAGGATTACTGTAGTGCTTGTTCCTAATGTGTCATGACTAATATATGACTTCAATAAATTCAGAGATAAAAAATTCAGCAAAATAATTTATATTAAACTAGTTAACATTCAAAGGTAATCATTTATGTCAAATAAATCTATTTTAGTATGTGGTAACTTTTTGTCTTTCTTTTTTGATACACAAAACATGCTGATACCCAAATATTATGTGGGCACATGTTGTATTTTACCTTGTAAGATGCAATCAAATACTTCATTCAATCAGACCAAAACCTTTCAAGGAGATGAAGCATAATGTCTTTCCTTCCCACCTTCACCCCCCGCAGAATATGAGATAAGAATTATCAATCAGGTAGTATTTATTGGGTACATACTGTGGGTTCCATATTATGTCAGCTTGGTGATGCAGAAGGAACTAATACTTTGGTCATTATGGACAGTTACAAATGGATCTCTCATAATTCAGTGGGCTACTCATCTTTTTAATGTTCCAGTCCTGAACTGGAAATTATTATTGTTGAATTACAAATAATTTTTAAGGGTACACTATGTGTAAGCTCCTGAGGACTTAAAGATAAGTGGAAAATAGTTTTACTCTCACCGAGCTTATGTTCTACTTGAAGGAATTCTACTTGTAAAATAGATAAATACAAGATAAGTTCAGGAGAAAGAAATCATTAATAACTGGGGGAAGGGTGGTTTAGGAAAGACTTTCTGTAGAAGGCAACATGTAAGCTGAGTCTTAAAAACAGTTAAGATGAGGAGTTGAGGTGATGAGGGAGTGTATTTCAAATACACCCTAAGGGCAGCTTGTACAAAGGCAGGGGGATGTGTAGGTAGAATGTAGAATTCTGAAAACAGGAACTTTTTAGAGGCAATAGGGAGCCACTGTAGATTCTTGCACAGGAAAGTGGTAAGGTCCTTTCTGTTCCTAAGAAAGTTTATTTTGGTGACAGTGTGGATTGATTGGAAAGAAGAGAGAATGATGGAGAAAGACAATCAGAAGATTACTGTAATATCCTAGGTAAGAGGTTCCAGGGGACCAAGTAGCCCAATGCTATGAATAGAAAGATGGAAACAAATGTGAGAGATATTGTGCTAGAATTGATAAGATGTAGCATCTGATTAGATGCAGGGAACATGATTAGACCAAAAAATAAAGGATGACTACAAGGTTATAAAACTAGATGATTGGAAAGAAGAGGTACCCTCAACAAAAATAGAGAATTTGGAGGGAGAATGGCAACTATAGCAGAATATGATGTGTTGATAGGATATGTTGAATTTGAAACATTGATTAGATATTCACATAGATATTTCCAGCAAATAGCTAAGGTAGAACTATAGTCAGGAGTGTAATTGGAGAGAGGGATAGGGAGTGTTAGTATTGGAGAACTGGAGATCATCTGCCTAGAGATGACACTTGAACCAGTGAGGGCTTATAAATAAAAAAGATAGTATATAGAGAAAGAAGAGAAAAGACCCATGAATAGAGCCTTGGGGAGTATTACCATGCTTAGTGGGTAATAAAGAGATCATGATACAGCTTAGAAAATTTTTTTAAAAAGTGGATGGGTAGAAGAAAGAAGCAGGAGAAAAGAGAGGTATGAAAGTAAAGGAAGAAGAGAATGTCTAGTAGGGAGGAATGATACACAGTATAATTAAAAAAAAACTGCAGAGAGGTCAGGTAGAGTTAGGACTGACAAAGGGTCATTGGATTTAGCATTTTAAGAGATTGGCCATGACTACAGGCAAGTAATGTGCCCTTCCTAATTCAAGAGAAGGGAGATGACATTGCATGTAGAATTGATCTCATAGGATTATTATGAGCATCCCATGAAATCATGCATGGAAAATAATTTGCAAACCTTAACGTGGTTTATAAATGTCAATTAATATTATATGAAAAAAGGATGGACTGGAACATCTTTTATAGCAAGTGTATGAAGGATGGTCTTGTCTTAGAATATATAGTTTGGGGGTCAGAAGGTGTAAGTTTGAATTCTGGATCTTGGGCACATCACTTAATTTCTAGCAATTTCATTTTTCTTTTCTGTAAAATGATTTTGTTTGACTAGAGGACCTATAAAGTCCCTTCAATCTCTAAATCTGACACCATGATATATAGATAAGTATCATCTAATTTGCTTCTTTTCATTTATTCCCCACAATAATAATATGAGAGTGTCAAAATCTTTGACCCAAACTAGGTAACACATCTATAGCATATCCCTCATCTAATAACCCTGTCAGAAAAGGAAAGGAGGTTAGTCTGGCATGACCTGTCTTTGGTGAAATCATACCAGTACTTTGTGGGGCAACTAGGTGGTGCAGTGAATACAGCACTAGTGCAGGAGTCAGGAGAATCTCAGTTCAAATCTCACCTCCGACACTTGACACTCACTAGGTGTGGGACCTTGGCCAAGTCACTTAACCCCAATTGCCTCATCTTGGGTCATCTCCAGTCATCTTGATGAATATCTGGACTGGATCCACATGGCTCAGGAGGAGAAAGTGAAGCTGATGACCTTGCACAGCCCTCCCTCACTCAAAACAAAGTCAAATGCAATCATGTCATCATTTCTCTGATGTCGTAGTCTTTTTCAGCAATGAAGGACAAACACACACACCAGTACTTTGTAATTACCACTTCCTTTTCTAGATATTCACCAACCATTCCTTCAATTATGTATTGTAGAATTTTACTGAGAATCAAAGTTAGGCTCCTTGGCCTATAAAGGTTGCAGAATTTGTTCTTTCTTTTTTGTTAAAATTAGAATTAACTTTTGCTTACTTACAATCCTTTATTATGTCTTCTTTACGTTCTCCCAGTTATTGGTTATCAGTGTCACACCCATACTGAGCTGTGGTTCTATCCATTCTAGCTATTCTCTAATCCTTCTCTTTTGCCCAATATGACTATCAAAAACTAAATCAACATTTTGTTGTTTATTCCTTTCCTTAACATTGCTTACCAGCCTCAGCTTATCTGAGCTTTAGTAATCTTGGTGCTGTTCTTACAAGAACATTGCATGTTTGTGTGTTCATCTGTCCTTACGTCTTCTATACATGTAGTTTTTTTAAAGAAAGTTGATTGGGGGGAAGGGGTGGAGCCAAGATGGCAGAGTAGAAAGACACACATACTCTAGCTCTTCCCACACAGCCCGTAAAATACCTCTAAAAAATGACTCTAAACAAATTCCAGGGCAGCAGAAGTCACAAAATGGCAGAGTGTAAGAAATTTCCTGCCCCAGGTAGCCTGAAAGGCCAATAGGAAGTCTATCACACGGACCAAGGAGAGGAGTGCCCACAGAGCCCAGCCCAGCCCATGGAGCCCAGCCCAGCCTTGGTCATGCAGTGCAGCGGGAACAGGACCAGAACAGGCCTCTGGGGCAGAGTCCTCAGCAGCAGTAGTGGTTTTCAGATCTCTCTACCAACAAATGCCAAAGACACTTCAAAGGTCAGTGAAAAAGCTTTTTCTCCTGGGTGAGAAGGGAGCAGGGTCCTCCCCTAGCCCTGGCCCCAGGCTGTGGCAGCACCAGCATCAGCAGCATCCTGATTTTTAGAGCCCTTAGCCTAAAGGCTCTTGTGGAATTGAGCTGCTGATCTGGGTTTCAGTCCTGAGTGGTGGTCCAGGGGTGAAGAAGAGTGCTGACTGGTATGGTAGAGCTGGTGGAGGCTCTGGAAAGGGAATTCTACTTGCAGATCCTAGGGGAAAAGCTTTGGTAGCTCCCAGACCAGCACACAGGCCCAGAGAGGAGTAAACTCCTCTCTCTTGATTGGGCCACCTTGGAGGAACTAAGAACTTACAGGTCCCCAGAATATACCCTGCTCTTGACAAAGGACTCAGAAGTCAAGTAACTAACTGGTTGGGAAAATGCCCAAGAAAGGGAAAAAATAAGTCTATACAAGGTTACTTTGTTGATGAACAGGTATTTTCTTCCATCCTTTCAGATGAGGAAGAACAATACATACCATTAGAGGCCTCCAAAATCAATATGCAATGGTCTCAGGCCATGGAAGAGCTCAAAAAGATTTTGAAAATCAAGTAAGAGAGGTGGAGGAAAAAATGGGGAAAGAAATGAGAGCCATGCAAGAAAATCATGAAAAGTGAGACAACAGCTTGCTAAAGGAGACTCAAAAAAATGCTGAAGAAAATAACACCTTTAAAAATAGGCTAACTCAATTGGAAAAAGAGGTCCAAAAAGCCAATGAGGAGATGAAGGCTTTAGAAAGCAGAATTAGCCAAATATAAAAGGAGGCTCACTGAAGAAAACAGTTCTTTAAAAATTAGAGTGAACCAGATAAGCTAATGACTTTATGAGAAACCAAGAAATTACATAACAAAAGCAAAAGAATGAAAAAATGGAAGATAATGTGAAATATCTCATTGGAAAAACAACTGACCTGGAAAATAGATTGAGGAGAGACAATTTGAAAATTTTGGGACTGCCTGAAAGCCATGATCAAAAAGCGAGCCTAGGCATCATCTTTCATGACATTACCAAGGAATACTGCCCCGATATTCTAGAAACAGAGGGCAGAATGCACTGATGACTTCCTGAAAGAGATCCAAAAAGAACAACTCCTAGGAATATTGTAGCCAAATTTCAGAGTTCTCAGGTCAAGGAAAAATATTGCAAGCAGCTAGAAAGAAACAATTCAAGTATTATGGAAATACAATCAGGATAACACAGGATCTGGTAGCTTCTGAAACATTAAGGAATTAAAGGGCTTGGAATACAATATTCCAGAAGTCAAAGGAACTGGGATTAAAACCAAGAATCACCTACCCTGCAAAGCTGAGTATAATACTTCAGGGGGAAAAAAAATGGTCATTCAGTGATATAAAGGACTTGCAAACATTCTTGATGAAAAGACCAGAACTGAAGAGAAAATTTGACTTTCAAACACAAGAATCAAGAGAAGCATGAAAAGGTAAACAGGGAAGGAAAGTCATAAATGACTTTCTAAAGTTGAACTATTTATATTCCTACATGGAAAGATAATATTTGTAACTCTTGAGACTTTTCTCAGTGTTCGGGTAGTTAGAGGGATTATACACACACACACACACAGAACACAGATTGAGTTGAATAAGAAGGGATGCTATCTAAAAAAATAAATTAAGGGGTGAGAGAGGAATATATTGGGAAGAGAAAGGGAGAAATGGAATGGGGCAAATTATCACTCACAAAAGAGGCAAGAAAAATCTTTTTCAACAGAGGAGAAAAGGGAGGAGGTGAGAGGGGAAAAAGTGAAGCTTGCTCTCTTCATATTTGGCTTAAGGAGGGAATATCATGCTCACTCAATTTGGTATGAAAATCTATTTTACACTACAGGAAAGTAGGGGAGAAGGGGACAAGTGGGGTGAGGGGGATAATAGAAGGGAGAGAAATGGGACACGGGAGTAATTAGAAGTAAGCACTTTTGGGGAGTGAGGTCGAAAGAGAGAATAGAATAAAAGAAGGGACAGGGTAGGAGGGAGGGAAATATGAAGTTAGTCTTACACAACATGACTATTATGGAAGTCTTTTGCAAAACTACACATATATAGCCTATATTGAATTGCTTGCCTTCTCAGTGGGGATGAGTGGGGAGGGAGGAAGGGAGAGAAGTTGAAATTCAAAGTATTAGTAATGAATGTTGAGAATTGTTTTTGCATACAACTGGGAAATAATAAATACAGGCATTGGGGTTTAGAAATCTATCTTGCCCTACAAGAAAGATAGAAGATGGGGATAAGGGAAGGGAGGGGTGTGATAGAAGGGAGGGCATATTGAGGGAAGGGGTAATTAGAATGTAAGGCATTATGGGGTGGGGGGAGGGAAAATTTGGAAAACTCAAAGTTTTGTGGAAATGAATGTTGAAAACTAAAAATAAATAAATAAACAAAATAAAAAAAAAGTTGGTTGATGAGTTCTTTGAACATCCTTAATGATCTCTTTAGGTAATTCCTCTTTTCCCTCTCTATTGTAATTACTTCTCTTTGTTCCATATGTATTTGAATTTGAAGTACTTCCCATTCTTCTTCGACTTAATTCCCCTGTAGAATTTAATCTATCAACTCCTACTTATCATTTCTCTCTTTCCCCCAAAATCTGGAAGGTAGGTCAAACTAGTCTCAGTTTTGCTCTCATTCTTTAGTACAAATCTGAAGATGGAGCAATCATTTCTATTCAAAGTTAAAATCATTTCTACCCCAAAATCTAGTTCCTTATTTTTTTATTTTTCCTGATTGGTTTCTCCATGTTTCCCTGCCATACTTTAGATAGAGAAAAAGTTCCAATAGTTGTCCAGATAATGTAAGTCCCACATCAATACTATAACAAACCTCTGTACCAATCTTGTGATCTATTTCCTGAACTCATTTATTCCTTTTTTTTCTGTCCAGGAGATCTATAGTGGAATATTTTTTCTCCCTCCATTGACCTTCACCCAAATTCTTTCTGCTGTGCTTTCCCTCACTGGCTCCTGGATTTCCTGGCAGGAAATATGTATCTATATTTTTATGGCCTCTAACATCCCCCACAACTCTGTGATTTGGTGAAGTTAAGAAATTACATATATTTGGAAGGTCTTTTAGATTCTCTTTTTTAAATTCTGTATGGTATTGCATATTTATGTTTTAAGTGAAGTTAACTAATTCTTTTTTTTGTTACCATATGATTGTTACTATACAGATTGAACTAGCCACCTGCTGAGATCCCTTATAACTCTCAAATTCTGTGTCTATTAGTAAATGTAATTTCTTACTATATGGATTGAACTAACCAGCTGTTGAGATCTTTTATAATTCTCAAATTCTGTGTCTATTAGTAAATATAATTTGTTTATATTGTAATGACTTTTGGTCTAAAATGTTAAAGCTCAGACATATCTCTGATATTCATAGCTTTTCTTTCTCAGAGAAAAGCTCTTTATGCCTCTTAGGATCACCTCGAAAAGGATCATTAATCACCTGATGGCTGTGACCAAGACTCATAGCTGAGTCCTGGAGGGACTTAAATAGTTTTCTAAGGACACATTCTAAACTCAAAGACTTTATGTTGATGGGAAAAATAACACATAATCAATGGGTAAATCACTGATAAAACAGCTTTATTAGGACTGGTATGTAGCTAAATGTCTCAGAATATGAGCATATTAGAGCTGTTTTATCCTTAGATGAACTGTAAAATTTAAGTCTCCAGCTTACTATTTTTTCTCCTGGTGTTGTGGTTGTTTTTAATGAGGTAATATGGGGTGATAGCTCAACTACAGCAGGAATCTTGGTATTCCAAGCCTGAGGGTGTTATTTGATACTATTTGATGGCTAAACCTTTCTAGTTCTATTCAAAATAGAGATTTATATGCTTTCAAAAAAATTACATTTTTCTATGGTTTTAATTACAAAGAATTTTAAATTAATGATGAGATGCTTTTGTAAGAATAGATGTTATGCAGTTGAGAATATGTGACGTAAAGATCAGGAAACTAGAATGGTTATTGTCTCACAGATAGTAATGACTTTTTCTATTTTAGAACATCTTAAAGAATTAGGAGCAGTGTTTCTAAAGTGTAAGCTTATAAGAGGTTAGAGGCTATGTCTTAGATAGCTTTTTATACACAACATCTCATGTACAAATTTGATAAATATTGAATAAGTATCTGATGACTTATCAAGGTCTTTAAAATTCCAATAAATGGAGATTTTTTCCTGCAAATATTACAAGGTATTTTATTTTTTTCTAAAATGTTGTTGATCATGATAATCAACTGTTTAAGATTGTACATAATCAGGATGCAACAAGGTGATGATCACTGGATCTGTAGTCAGAGATTCCTGCTTTCAAATCTAAGTTCTTTTACTTACTACCTGTGTTACCTTGGGCAAATCACTTTATCTCCATGATACTTAGCTCCATCATCTATCAAGTCATGAAAGCAGCTGGCTACATATTCCTCCATACTGAACAACACCAAAAGAATATACCCTTAGCAGCTGAAGGCCTTGGTTTGTGCTCTCAGTGGAAGGGTAAGATCTGTAATATGGAAAAACTGAATTCTGCTTCTTCTGATCTGACCATTCTCCTCAAACCTACCCACACTAAAAACATTTTAAAAATTTTAAAAAAGGATAAAACAAATTTATTTACAAAGTTGTCAAGAGACTTATAATGCTGTTACTTTTTTAAAATAAAGAATTAAATCAACATATACCTTGACTTTTGGTGTCTTCAAAGAGAAAGTGGGCATAGGTTGATATTGAATGTGGTAAATATCACAAAAAATGAAATTGACTATTTTAATAGAGAGGAAATGACTGGTTACTGATGTAGCAGTCCTTTCAGAATCAACTGATTGTGTACAGTTGGATCGTCAGCTGGTTAGAGAAGAGGTCAAAATCAATACCACCTTACAAGAAAAGATAAATATGCCAACATCTTGTGCTATTAAAATAGCTCCATACTGACCTGCTTGAATGTACTGTTGAATCTATAAAGAGAGAAGTGGACAGATGTAAAGATGTTTAATCTGTATCTATTTCTTAGAGTTTTTTAATGAATGGAAAAATTGTCATGTAAAAATGAATCAAAGGATCACAAAAACTTATTAGCCAGTAAAAAATGTGACTACCATACTAGATATAGAGATACTGCAACCAAGGTCAATTCTTATTTATGGTACAAGTTCATTTGCAAATATCATGGAGGAGAATGATGGAATATTATGAGAAATATAATCTCACAAACCAGGGGAAAGCTAAACAAACTTGCAGAACCTTGCTGTGAGGCCCAGCTAAGTTAGATACCAAGGGCGTTTGTAGATTTCTGGAGGTTGAAAAACAACTTATTATGAAATGAAAACAATTGACTGTAATTTCTATGATAATCAATTCTCAAGAGGACCAATAATAGTCCAAGCACATACGGATGCTACCTCCTTAGTACCAGATGTACTCTGTTATGAAGTAGCAATGATACTTAAAAAGTTGGAATCAGGAAGTGTGATGGACATAAATAAAATATGTATAGAAGAATTCACAATAGAGGCAAAATTTTAAAGGTCTTCAAGGATTGATTTTCAAAATATCCCAAATGTGACTCAAAAAGAATGGAAAAGATCCCAAATGGTACTTTTTTCCATTTGTGGACAGCTAGGTGGTAAGTCACTTAAACTCCATTTGCCTTAGTTTCTTCAGCTGTAAAATGAGGATAATAGTAGTATCTAGCTCTGTGGATTACTGTGAGGATTAACCAAGATAATTTTAAAAGTGCTTAGCACAATGCCTGATACATAATAAGCACAATATGTTAGTTATTATCATTTTGTGGAAAAAAGATGATGGAGAAGGTAACAGAAACTACTTCCATATATCTTTTCTTAGTTCTATAAAATATTTATGACAGTAACCATTATACCCATTGAAAGTATCCTTGACAAAAGCATTTGATGGAAGCATACTTTTCACAGATAAATTTTTAGCAGTCCACATCGTTAAAGTCCTACAACTAACTGCAAAATAAAGAGAATATAAAATCTTACTATATCTGTTGTTTACTGATTTGAAGAAAACATTTGGACAGAGAGTAAAATATATCCTTAAAGGTTCTTCTTCAATAAGATGTCTCCTATGCATATGTTCAAAAATCTTACAAAACAGTTGCGACCATGGAGATGGAGTGGAAGTGAGAGTTGCCAAGTTCTTATCACAATAGGTCGTCCTAAATGCTTTTGGCAAAACTTGTTTAGGCATATACATCTTTTCCAAGATCAATTCCAGGTTCCAGTTCTTTCCTCCTTTTCCCAATGATGATCCACTGAGGTAATGATGAGGAGATGACCTACTAAGGATGAACATCACACAATATATAAAAAAAGACATGTTCATTTAAGGTATTCCTACATTAACACCTTCATAATGATAGCAAATATTTATTTTAATAAATAATATTTATATTTAATATTATTTAATTAATAATATTTAATAATAAACTTTCATAAAATTTTCAGAGAACTTTACATCTTTTATCAAGTTTGTTCTCCACCAGGATGTCCTGCACAATATCCAAATAGAGGAGGATTGATAGTCGAACCCTCTCATGCTTGGATTCAAAAACTCTCTCATTCTGAATCTCTTAGAGTCTGAACCAATCTATGCCAATCAGACATAAACAATCTGTAACAATTCCTCACCATATTCCACAAATAGCTGAATTTCTCAGTGGGGAATTGGCTCAAGGATACAGCACGAACTCCCACCCACTCCAACAGCCTGCCAATTCTCATATTGACTTAGAAAACCACATATTATTATTATATTCTTCTAAGGATCCACACTTAGAGGACAGGACTTCAATAGGTGCTAGGATCCACACTGGAAAGTTCTCTTCTGTACACTTTGACAAAAAATGATACTGACTCAGAGCTACAGTTAATAAGCCCTTAAGATCTCAACCAGCCAACTTTCACTCCCACTATACTCATTCTTCACCTCTCTACTCGTTTAGATTTTCTTTCCAATTATATTCTTTTATTCTTTCACCACTTGATTCTGATTTTCCCCAACTCCAACACAAATAGGTGTGACCCACCCAAGTAAATGCTAGTACTCAGGAGAACTAAATTTCAAGAACAGATCCTACTTACTGTTTTAGAGCCCTGAAAGGACAGCTTGTACTACTATATGCAACTGTAGAATCTTCTCACTGGGCTGCCCATTGCTTAATAATGAAAATTATATTGGGCTGACTACAACAAGTACTACTACTACTACTACTACTACTACTACTACTACCGTTACTACTACTACTACTACTACTACTACTACTACTACGAGATGACATTTATATAATGCCTACTAGATGCCAGGTGGGTTATAGGATGTGTTCAGGGAGGACCAAGCACTTCTGGTGTCATGGCTGACAGGCCTTTTTCAGGGCTCTTTCCACCTTTGCTATCCACTTGTCCCACCCAACTCTCACCTGCAACTCCAAGAAGCTGCAGTGTGCGCAGCAGCTCTACCCCAGTAAACTGTTTCAGCAGATGGGGCAAACCAGGTTGAGGGTAACCAAGGGGTCTCAAACCCACTGGTGAGTTAGGAATAAGTCTACTCCAAGCATGTGAAGACTTCCCCTGGTGGAATGGGAGGATGAGAACAATTTGTTCCAACGGCCATGAAGGCAGTCAAAGCAGGCCATGTGGAGCACCTAGAGCTTGGTTAGACACTGAAGACACAAAGGTCACCCACTGCATCCTGAACCATCACCAGTTGTCTTGACTCTGTCCTGCCACTGGACTATGATGACTGGAGGAGAGTGAGGCTGATGACTTCGTGCAATTCTGCCTCACTTAAATTGAATTTACTCATGAATCAAAAGACATCACCCATACCATTTTACTACTATCCCTCAAATCCTCTGGTGACAGGCAAGTGATAAAGTAGCTGGTATGGATACACTGGGAGCTGTAGTCACAACCCTGCACATAGGCAGCCCAGGGCATAGGGTCATTTCTCACTGGAAGCAGCAAAGGGACTCGAAAGGCCCCTGGGTGTTTGAGCAATCTTTTAAGGATCACACTGCTCACCTCCTGGTGATTTTCTGTTTACAGATGATTGTGCACTCAACGCAGCCTCTGAAGCTGAGATGCAACAAAGTATGGATCAATTCTCTGCTGCCTGTGCAACACAGGTGCTCCATCAGACCCCACCACACCATCCATATATGGAACCATTGGTTACAACAAATGGAGATCTTTTGAAGGCTGTGAATAAGTTCCCTTACCTTGGTAGTGTACATTCCAGGGATGTATACATTGACACATATTGACTTAAGAAACCACAAATTAATATTATTTTTGTACTATTGTATTCTTATTTATTTTAAGTAGATTCCAATTATATTTTAATTTGTTTTGGTTCACACTTGGGAGTATTATGAGCCAAAATGGTTCACAGGCCATGTGTTTGACACATCCAGACTAAATAATTTCTAAAGTCCCTTATGGTTCTAAATCTAAGAAGAATGAATAGAAGAAGCTAAGTTTGGATGACATGCTGGAGATTATGTGGCACTTTCAATTACTCAGACTATTTACTTCCACAAAGCCCCATTTTTTTTTAAAAGACCATCCTCCCTCTATTTCTTCTACATGGCTACATATCATGGAATGTAACATTCTCAGAAACATCAAAATTACAAGCGACTCAAATGATAAAGGAAAACTATGTAGTGAGAATAAGTGGACTTTATCATACTACTGAAAACTAAAGGAAGCACCAGAAAAAAATTCACTTCTAGATATGTAATCCTGTAACTCTATAACATATTTAAGGACATTCAAGTGGGTCAATTAAATAGTGAGGGTGAAGGCTAAGATATAGGTACTTGAGGGCCACCCTGTTTATTTCAGCCATTTCCAGTAATATCCAGCTCTTTGTGTCCCCAATTGGATTTTTCTTGCAAAGATACTGGAGTGATTTTCCATTTCCTTCTCCAGCTTATTTTACAGATGAGGAAACTGAGGCAAAAAGATTTAAATTACTTGTCCAGGGTCGCACAACTAGTAAATATTTGAGACCAGATTTGAACTCAGGAAAATGAGTCTTCCTGACTCTAAGCCAGTTTCTATCTACTGCAGTGGCAACCCACTGGTATTTATGAAATAGTTTCATTAAATTCACTGGATAGAAGGATAAGAACAGGAACTGCACTAAATGAAGAGGTGAGGAGGTTGCAATGCGTACCAAAAAGTTTGCCTATTTCAAGGAGATCACTAATTTAATAAATGTTTGTAAAGCCTGCCTGAAAAATTATCTAATGACATTTCACATGTTCTCCTGTTCCCTCCTGAATCTTCCTTCACTGATGCCTGAAATTCCCCTTACAGAGACCAGAGTTTTTTATTCTGTAGAGATAAAAGGTTTTAAACACAAGTAACTGTTTGGGATAGCATATTGACTGTGTAGTATAATTGGTCAACAGTAGAAATGCCTAGCAGATACCTTTCCAGCTACGTAACTATGGGCATGTCTATGCCCTAATCTCTCTGAAGCTCAGTTACCTCATCCACAGAATAAATTAATGATCTACTTAACACAGTCTTTCATGCTTGATATTTAAAGCCCTTCACAATCTGGGTCCATGTTATTTTTCCAGGTTGGTTTCATTTGATTCTTCCTGACCATGCATTACCCTCCAGCCAGACTTGGTATTTTTCCTAAATGACATTCCCTCTTTCTTTTCCTTCTACATACAGGATCTACTCCATATCTGCAACGTTATCCTTCCCCTTCTTAGTCTCTTGAAACTCCTAGCTACTTTTGAAATTCAGATCAAATGCTACCTCCAATAAGAAGTCTTTCCTGATTTTTCTCATTTCTAAGATTTGTTTTCCTCTAGATATTATTTTCCCCCAGTAGAATGAAAGCTTGAGGGGCAGGGTATAGTCTGTGTTTTCCTATGTATATTCAGTCCCTATTAAGGTAGTGCCTGGCACATAGTGGGTACTTAATACAAGTTAATATGACCTCAGAAACTTACTAGCTCTGCAACCCTGGTCAAGTCACTTAACCCTATTAACCTCAGTTTCCTCATTGGTAAAATGAAAGGAAAAGGAAATGACAAACTCCTCCAGTATCTTTCCCAAGAAAAGCCCAAAGTGGGTTCACAAAGACTGAAATGGCTGAACAGCTACAACACCTAGGAAGTGACCCCTCACCACAGTGTATTTAATGTAAGACAGAAATTCCAAGAGGCACAGGTCAGTCTGAAAACAACTGAACAACAAATGCTAGTTGACTGATATAATAGATGCTTAATAATTGCTTATTGAATAGAATTGAATGTTATTCTTGTAGACAAAATAGATATATAATCTAGATTATTATACAACGAGGTGGCTTTAGAAGTCAGTCACTCAAAAAATATTTATTCAATACCTACTATGTGCTATGAGGGACATTTAGGTAGTATAGCAGGTAGAGCACTGGCCTGGAGTCAGGAAGACTCACTTTTCTGAGTTCAAATCTTGGCTCAGACATTTACTAGCTGTATGATCCTGGGAAAGTCACTTAATCCTGTTTGCCTCAGTTTCCTCATCTGCAAAATGAGCTGGAGAATGAAATGGCAAATCACTCCAATACCTTTGCCAAGAATGGGGTCATGAAGAGAGAGATGCGACTGAAAAACAACTCCACCAAAATGTTCTAGGCACTGTGCCAAATGCTAGGAGATAAAAAAAGAAGCAATGATGGTCCTTGCCCTCATGGAATACACTATCTAAAGAATTTTAGAGCTAGGCAAATGGCAGAGCACAAAGAATAGTTATTAATGGGTCGATATTAAGCAGTTAGGTCTCTAGGGTTATGCCTCTATGCTTGGCACTCCACTACTTAACATTTTTATCAATACCTTGGATGAAGGCATAGGAGGAATGCTTTTCATGTATTCAGATAACACAGAATTGAGAGGGATAGCTAAAACTTGGGATGGTAAGATCAGAATTTTAAAAACTCTTGCCATATTGAAACATAGGACCTCTAAGGGACCTTCCAGTTTTGAATCTCTGATCCTGTGATAGCATGGTTTAAAAAGATGAAATTTCACAGAGACTGATATAAAGTCTTACGTATAGATTCAAAAAATAACTTCTTAAGTAGAGGACCATGGAGGCATTGATAGATAGCAGTCTGAGAAAAGGTTAGGGGTTTTAGTGAGCAAACTCACCATGAGACAACAGTATGTCTGGGCAGTCGAGAGAGCTAATGTGATTTTAAGGCATATCAAGAGAGGCCTTAGAGATAAGACAGTAAAATTTCTTTCTTCCTATCCCTAGTCAGACCATATTTGGAGTGTTATATTCAGTTCTAAATAGCATATGTTTAATGGGGCAAACCAGGATGATGAAAGGCCTTGAGATTATAATATTAAAAATATTTTTTAAAGGAACTGAATTTCTGTCCTAGAGAAGGTTTAGGATATTTCAAAAATTTTTTTTTAAAAACAAGCAATACTATATTCCTTATTTTAGGCACAAATCTGCCAGAATTTTTTAAAAATTAATTTAATATTACTCGGAATCCATTTCTAGTTTAGAGAGAGAAATGTTCAAATGGACAGTCTCCTCAAGCACTCAGACATGTCTCTGTCTCTTCTCTTTAAAGTCCCAATTTATATCATGCTTGAATAAAAACTATTTTACAGTCAAGATGAAGCAGAGGACCCAGAGTTTAGGCAACAGTTCAGTAAACAGTTTGCTTCATCAATCCAGAAAAATAATCTTGGAAAATGATTCTTCTAAAACCATACCATTCCCCTCAAAGTCTCCTACCCCACCTCCCAAGCTGGTCACAGGTGATCTGAAGTAATCAAATTCCTTTGACTATCTTAATCCCTTCGGGAAATGGAGAAAGAGGGTACTGTGGTTTGGAAGATCTTTAATCTAATCCTTTTAGGGGGTAAGTATGGCCTATGATCTTAGCTAGGCAGGAAGCATATTTCCTTTTAAATTTGATTACTACCTTTAATCCATTTTCTGGGCCTTAGCTTTTTACATATTTTCTTGATGGAAAGGAGTTAGGCCTAAGAAAATGAGAGAAAATTATTTTAGTAGAGAGTATAGTTTCCTGAAAAGTTTAATTAAGCACATATAAAAGTTTACTTCCTTCAGGCAAATGTGGAAAGGACTTTAGAGTGGAGAAATATTCATTTCTTAATATTTTCAGTAGAACTAAAGAGGAGGTTTTAACACACTTCTCCAGATGAAACATGATAACTGTCTTCTAGTACTTGAAAGCTTGTCATATTATGTGGAAATACTTAAAATTGTCTTGAGTGGGCCCTGAGCGCAGAACTTGGAGCAATAGGTAGAAGTCAAAGAGGAACAGAATTTGATTTAACACGTATAGCATCCTTTCTGGAGCCATTTCCCCAACTCACTTTAGGGACTCTTTAGGGGACACTTTAGGGGACAATGAATAAGAGAGGCAACCAGGTGGCTCAGTGGTTATAGGGCTGGAACTTGAGTCAGGAAAACCTGAATTCAAATCCCACCTCAGACACTTACTAGCTATATAATCCTGAACAAATCATTTAATCTCCACTTGCCTCTGTTTATACATTTGTAAAATGGATTATAATAGAATCTAAATCACAGGGTTGTAAAAATCAAATGAAATAATAGTTGCAAAGCATTTAGCAAAGGGCCTGGCACATAACTGGCACCTAATAATTGTCGATTCCCCCCACTCCCATTGTTTTTCTCAGGGTTCTAAGGGTAATCCTGAAGGTCTGGGGTTTCTAGTACTATCACAAACCCCAACCCAATCTTCTCCATTCTCCCATTCAATCAATCAGTTGATAACAGATGACTCTTACAAAAGAGAGATTTTCAAAGACAAAAAAGACATAGCAAATTACATAAATAATTCCCACCTTATTAGGGCACACTTTCCCTTTGTAAGTACAAGGTCCCTGGGAAGACCAAATTCAGGACTGAAAATGGGAATGAGATACACATGTAGAGAACAAGTATAGTCAAGGGGTACCTATAGATCCCTGACCTTGGAAACCATTTTCTCCTTTTGTTGAGTCCTCTTGAAGTTTCTCTTAAGTGTAAATCTCTTCTAGGCTTATGAGATTGGGCTCTTTATGAACTCCATAGCCAACACTTCTTCCCATCATTCCGGGTCATGCCCTTAAAGCTGCCACTGTCTTCAGAGGACTCTCCATTTCTGTCTGAAGGGGCCCCCTGTGTTGTCCACCACCATCACTCTAGAACACTCCAGTTGCTAGTCAGGCCTCTCATGGGTCTCTTGACCTCATCAGTCATCTGGACACTCACCTCTCAGAATACTTATCTACCTAATATTGGGGAGGAATGAATACAATATAAAGAGAGGCCCCATGTTCTAAGAGATACATAGTGGTTGGGAAGTGCTTGGGTCTATGTGAACATGTGTGTGTGTTTTGGAGATGGGAATATAAACAGCTTCTCTCTCCAAGGACATAATAAAGGAGAGAGTGAAAGATTTAACTGCTTGGACTTTTTCTATATATATTTAGTTACATTTCAGTCTCTACATCAGTCCTTCCCCTTCTGAAGTCAATTAGGATTTTTATAGTAACAGAATACTAACCCTGAGCTAGATGAAAGTTAGCTAGCTTCCTCCAAGTTTCTAAGTGGTCTTTTGGACTCAGACCAGACAAGGAATATCTTTAGGGACTGGATCCAATCCCTAAAACAGAGGGGAGCCCCTCTATTATATGGAATATGCTTTAGGGACTGGATCCATACTGGGGAGTCCCTCTGTTATAAAAAGAAATCCTTCCAGTTAGAGTTATCCAAAAGTTGAACGGGCTACCTTCAGAGGTAATGGCTTCTTCTTCATTGGAGATCTTCAATAAAAGGCCATTCACTACTTGTTGGATATTTTGCAGATTCATGTTTATTTATGGATCTGAGTAGGGATCTTGATGTTGCTTCCAACTCCAAGGTTCTGTGAATCCATAATACTTTATGATACCCCCTTTAAAGAGGTGTTAATATAAAATTGTGAGGAATAAGGGATGGAGCAGGAAGTCCTACCAGAGCAGAAGGAAGTACAGTAAATTATCACCAATTTTTATCACATAAATGCTACCCTCTTAAATTACAGATCAGCAACTGTTCTGAAGTAAACTGAAGTTTCCCTTAATTAACCAGTCTTATTGAGGGTACCCCTTACCCAACACACACACAATCATCTTCATTTTTTGTTGTCCTGTCTTCCTGATCCCACTCCCTCCTCTTGGTCATTTATGTTTGCCCTTGGGATTCTCAGCTGCTTATCAGACTCTTTCCTCACTTAGTTGCAATCTCTTCTGTTTCCTAAAGATGAATAAAAGGCACTTAGCATCACCATTTTCCCCACCTTTTTCTATTAACAAGGTTAACATACTTATTATAATCCATCTTTCATTATGGAATGGAGCCATATACAGGTGTGCCCCATCCTTTTCCAACCACATTGACTATACTCAGATAATTTAATTATCTAAACTCATGGCATTTGATAGGATTTAACAGAATCATAGGATTTAGAGTTGAAAGGACATTGGAGATTATCCATTCCAAATCCTCCATTTTACAAATGGAGAAACTGAGCTCATAGAAGTTAAAAGATTCCTCCAAGATCACACTGGTAGTAAATAATAGATCCAGGATTCAGATTCTTTGACTCCAAATTCAGCATTCTTTTTACTCTGTACCATACCATGCTGCCTCCCTTTGTAACTAACGCTTAACTACTGTTTCCTTCCTAAATGCTGTTGTATTTCATAATAACACTATGAAATTAAACACTAATTGGAAGCCCCATTGCCCATATATTCTGCTGTATTCTAACCTGGCTGCCAGCTGTTAGAACCTAAGCTTGAAAGCCTTGAATGCCAATTTGCTGTAAGCTTTTTCTCTTTATATCACATTCCATTCTCCCCCAACATACTGACAGCTTTTATCTCAATCTCTCTAACTTAGGAACTGGGAAGCCATTGCCTTTCTTCACCAAGCTATATGAATTCTCTGAATTCAGATGGGGACTAACATAAATCTATTCAGGAGATGATAGTACTTGAATAACAGAAGGAAAATCTGCAAAGAATGTGGATATTTTGCAGCTATTCTGTTCTCATGGTGAGTCTGGAAATCATTCCCTCCTGAATTCTTGACTGTATGCACACACACACGCACACACACACACATGCATCTCAAATACGTACAAATGTATGTGATTTTAAAAGAATGGAAGTGGTTTTATTTCATAAATTATGTAGACTAAAAAAATTAAAAAAACTCAAAGCAATTCCTGTGAACATTAAAAAAAAATCCCATCTTTATAATATTTGTATATTTCTCTTTTTCTACTTTAAAATCAGATTTTTCTGAGACTTGGAATTCTAATCGATCTGCTTTATAAACTGAATAAGTGAATGAAAAAGCATTAATTTTGTAGGGTTACTATTCCAAGGACTGGGGAAATAAATAGAAAATGAAAGTCAATGGTGCTGTGCCATCTGGAGCTTATGTGGGAGCTGTACTCAAGGAAGGAAATTTCGATTCAGGGGGTCACAGTGATATTGAATTGATCAAAAGTTTAAGGAAGTTGATGGACATGCCTTTTTCCAGAAATAGTGATTACTGTGTCAAAAGCAACAGGAGGATAAGATGTGTTAGTAGGTAGGAAGTGGGCAGGTATGCCATAGTGGGCAGATGGTAGATCTCTGAACTGGGCAGCTATATGGATGAATGGATTGTCAAGATAAAGTTTAATATGAGTTCCAGGACCAAAGAGATATAATAGGTTCAGTGGATTAGACAGCTCTTACTCAGTTACCAGTTAAGGATCCTATAGGTAAATGAATTCCTTTCTCAGGCACTAGAGCCACATACTCCAGAGGCTGGGAGTGTGGAGATTCAGTTCTTGTATTGAAGGTGCCAAATCATATGGAATGAAGTACCACAAACGTGGCAAAAAAAATGGAAGTAAAGCCTCAGTGGACTACTGAGTAGGATGTAAAAGGATAGCTTAACTATTGTCAGACACTAGGCGCATGTTTGACCAGGTGTGCTGGTCTTGATTCGACATTGTTGGCCTGGTTGCCTTGGCTTTGCTTGCTCCAATGGAAAGGTGAACATATAAGAGCTAAGTTGGTGAGAAACATAATTCATTTTGTTTCTGTTGCTCTGGGAGTCTTGAATTCAGCAGAGTTTTGACTGAAAGATTCATTAAGATTGATTTTCTCAAACTCTGTAGCCTCTTAATTTATTAACTTTCAACACAAGCTGAAACAAAATTGCAACAAAGGAGAAATATGAAAACAAAAGGGGAAAAAAAACCCAACAAAATTAAAGTCATTTTTTTTTCCTTTAGTAACAAACTCTTACTCTCCTAAATTGAACTAGCCTCTCTTGAAGTGTACTTACATAGGATTTTCTGGAAAGAGGAAGAAAATTTAGACCCTACTGTTCCAGAACAGAGTTGCCTTTGACACACAGATTCCCTATATATGTGTTTCAATGTCATTGTACTTTTAGTTTATGCCTTTTTTCCTGCCCTTCCCTCCATTTTTCTTCCCTTCCCCCCAAAATTCTTTCTGGTTCATATCAAGGGTAGGACTTTCAGCAATAGCTGCGATTCTCACAATCGTTTGGCTTCTCTGAGGGCTGACTGCTCATTAAAGTTCTGGAGGTAATTCTAAGAATGACTCCTAAAATTGTAGCTAACAAGCCCCCATCCATGTGTTTCACATTAATAATCAGTTAGGAGACTTACTAAGCTATTTAGAAAAGAAATTTACTCAAATGACATAGGAAAATAATAGAAAGAATTCTTGACATCCCCCAACCCTCCCAAATAATCCTGAGACAAAGTATCCATAAACACACAAAGAGTCTCTAAGTTTTTATAGGGGTGAAAGTGAAAAAAGTAGCCATAAATAAAATACAGTGTTAGTGAGGTACATGTATAGGGAATCCATGTGGCCAAAGCAACTCACAATTCTGGAACAGGAGGGTCTTGATGCCCTTTCTTTCTCCAAAGTGTTTACTCAGTTGGTTGCAGGGCAAGGCATTCATGCCTCATAGGGTTTGGTGCCTTGGCTGAATAGATTTATCCATTTTTGAACTGGGCCAAATAGCTCACTCCACCACTAGGTTGCTATAAGGTTCTCCATAGTACAGGTCGTTTCTTCAGGATGACTTGACTGAATCACAGCACTCTTCAATGGGAAATTGCAGTCTCTACTGCCTCCAGCCACTAGCTTAGCTGGATTTTACTGTACTCATCAGTTAGATTATTACTTTACATTCTGAGTAAAATCTGCTATCCTTAGATTAGGATTGCCTCGAAACCCTCTCTACATTTCACTCTCTCAAAGTCCTGGCTCTAAGGTTTGTCACTTCCAGGCAAGAAGGAGGAAAGTTATAATCTCTCTCATTCAGTAATTCTTTCAGGTTCAGAATAAAATTCCCTTAGTGGAGGAACTCTACCTTAGCACATGATAAATACTAAATAAATGCTTTTGATTAGTTGATTGAAAATAGATTTCAAATCATTTTGATTGAGGTCTTATGCATACAGGTTGCTGATGGCCAAGATATGCCCTGGATACATTGACTTTATTTGCTGACCTTTACATCTATCATTGTGTTATTCAAGCCAAAGGCCCCTTTTAAGGTGTACAATGCTTCTTTAATCCCTTTGAGGGCCCCCACCTCATATTTCCATGTCTCTGATGTTGCCCTTAAGACCTTCAATTTTGCTGAAATCTAAATCATATCCTTATACTTAAAAAAGAGAACTTGGAAAGGATAGTAATTTAATAAGACATTATAGCTATATGTATATTGAAGATCATTTTTTTAAAAAAACCAAAAGTAATTGTAAATGTAAATTCATCTGATTGCCTTAGGTTCATCATAAATTACTAATTTTAAAAAACATAAAAAGTAACTCCCACAGCTATTCATAAAGCTAAAAGTTATTTATAGAGATGAATCTCTCCCTATTATAGAACCACGAAATCTTAACCATGAGATCACCTAGTCCTAGAACAGTCTTTGTCAAAGATGAAGACAGTGGGACTTTGTGGCAAAGGAGCACAGGGTTACCAAAATCATCATACACCGCAGATTATTTCTGTCTTGTTGGAACTACAAGGTACAGCTGAGGGAATTTTTGAGTTCATTGCATTTGCACTTCTGCAAGGGCCTGAAGTTAGGTTGGACTTTTAAAGGAGTGATAGGGAAAGGAGGCGATGTTATTTGACCAATCACCATAAAAGGTGATGAACAGAGAAAATATAGAGAGAGAATGTAGGTATAGGGTTGAGATGAGGTCATGAGGGTGCCTGAGAAACTTAGAAGAAACAATTGGCTTTAGGTATGTCCCCTTCGAATGTCATTGTACATATTTTTTGGTTGCCTGCCTTTAGAAGTGGCATCAAGGTAATTGTGTATTACAGAGGCACATGCATATTTGCTTCTGGCTGACAATATGGGAGGAATACATGCTCCTGGATGAGGAGTGCTGATAGAGTGAGGCAGTGAGTGACACAGTGAAAAGACCTCTACATCTGCAATAAAGGCATCAGTGGTTTGAGTTTTAAGCCCAAGTCAGACTGACTCTTCCTCCTGAATTCAAATCCAGCTTTAGGCGCTAGATGTGTCTCTGGGCAAGTTACTTAATCCTGTTTTCTATGTTGCTTATCTATAAAATGAGCTGGAGAAGGACATGGCAAACCACTTCAGTATCTTTGCGAAGAAATGGGGTCATGAAGAGTTGGATGTAACTGTAAAACAACTGAACAACCATAAGAATCTGGAATAAAAGGACCTGCATTTAAGTCTTTGATCTGTCATTTACTAGCTGTGTAACCTTGGGCAAGTGATCTTGGCCTCAGATCCTTTATCTCTAAAATGAACGTGTTGGACTGGATTAGTTTTGATTCAAAGATGTGACCGGAGTTCCTCTCCCTAGATTCTATGAGGTCTCTTTCTTTGAGCTACTCCTAAGAGTTATAGGACTCAGACAATCTTCAGTCTTTAGGTAGGATTGTAACTTATCTGCCCTCTCTGTTACCCCTGTGAACTAAGCAATTTCTATAGGTGCCACTAGTAAACACAACTCTATATGCAAAATATTCTAAAGATTTCAAATAACAAGGAACCCCATGTCCCTATTTTCCTTCTATCCTGAGCATAAATTCAATATAAATTCTCTATGGAAACAAAAAAAATAATAAAGCAATCACTTATGCAATAATAAGCACCCCATTCAAACTACAGTTTCAATGGATATTATAGAAGTTTAAATAACAGGAATTATAATGCCTGAATATAACTCTGGGGATCCAAGGATAGATTTCATTTTCTTATGAAAAAACTAAACTGAATACCATATTGAGGGTGTTTTTATGATCCCATTTCTATAAATTAAATCATATTCAGTGACTAGTGAAGTACTTGGCACTGTACAAGGAACAGATTTATCACTATTAGATTGGCAAGAACAGAAATGCAGTTTTTATTTACATTTCTACCTAGTATACTATGAAGGTAGAGGGCAACACTTGAAATCACAGGACAGAGAGAATCATCTAAGGGTTAGATGAAGATTCCAGATCTTTCTCTGTGATAGCTTGGGGCTAGTTAAACTCATTATTTCCATCAATATTTGGGCAGCAGGGGGACAGTAAAGAACAGAAAAGAAAATCTCTCCTCCATTGATTATTTCTATTTATTGGCTCTCCAATTCGTTCCAACTGAACTGAACATTTCTCAAGAATCTAAAGATATTCCAGGTTAGATTGTCTATCTCTCAGCCACACAAATTCCAGCATGGTCTTGGTCTGTTAATTCTTAGAAAAATCTATTTTCAATCAATTAATCAAAAACATTTATTTAGTACTTAAAATTCCCTGGCATTAACAAGCTTATATTCTATTAGAAGAAGTAACATGCACACATATCAATAAGTACAGAATGAAAACAATATAATTTTGATAGGGAAGCAATTGTAGCTGGAGAGTTTGAGATATGGGGGGATAGGGTGGATTTGATGAGGATAAAGTAATGGGAAATAGTGGTAGGAAAAGATTTTGTTTTCTATTCCTTCCTTCTCCTCCTCCTCCTCCTTCTTCTCTGTCTCTGTCTGTCTCTCTCTCTCTCCTTTTTGTTCTTTTTAAAGATTTTTTATCATCAGAATTAGAAAATTAAGAGATAAGCATTTACTGGCTATGGGGTACCACGTAACCTGATCGGAGTCCATTACTTCTAGCATCCTGTATACTGAGTGAGTCAATTCTTCAAATGCAAGGGAGGGAAATGCTAGGTTGGGTTAAAAAAATGAGGGCCTGATGTCTAAGACTCAGGTTCTGACCTGAGTTCAGGAGGCAAAAGAGACATCTCCTGTCTCTCTGCACTGGTGATCCTTCATTCCTGAAAATGCAGTCTTGTCTTATCTTTCTTAAGTAGACCTCCTATAATCCCTGGTTTACTTCAAGGCTCAACTGGCCTCACGTTCTGCCTAAGGCCTATCCTTTCCCCCTCTGCTGCTACTGACTTTATCTGAAAGATTACCTTGTACCTGCTTCATATGTATTTTGTATGCTCATTGCTCCATAGGTGCATTTTGTCTCCCCTGGGGGACTGCTTTGCTTTTGTCTCTCTTTTTTTTTTTGTCTATATGCTCAGTACCTCACATGTAATAGAAGTTTAATAATTGTTTATTGATAGGTTGATTAAAATCAGGAGGTAAAAGTCAAGGTCCGAGAGCTGAGTGAAATTCTACCTTTGAAGTTAGCGAGTTTGATATAGTAGCTGCAGATACCAGCAGCTTTACTGATGTCAGACCTAAGCCAGAGGCCTTTGCTATTTCAAGGACCTTACAGTGTTAGAAAGTTGCTTTCCAATTCAATTCTATTTTTTTTAAGGAGGAAATCAAGATTAAGTGACTTGCCCAGGGTCACATAGCTAGTAAGTATCTGAGGCCAGATATGACCTCAGGTCTTCCTGACTCTAGGTGGCATCCACCATGACACTTTACTACCCCAATCCAGTTCAATTTAACAAATGTTTGTTAAGGGCTTATTATGCCCAAGACTCCATGATAGGCTTGGAACACAAAGACAAAACAGAAGTCTCTTCCCTCAAAGAGCTTAAGTTTTGATGTAGGATAGATCGTTTACACGTATCAGAAAATACAAGGTAATTTGAGCAGGGAGGGAGCCCCAACAACTGGGAGGATCAGGAAAGGCTTCATGGAGGAGGGATCAACTGATCTGACCCTTGAAAGAATCCAGAGATTCTTAAGAGTCTGAAATGAGATGAGAGTTCATTATAGGCATGGAGAAGGAAATTGGAACTTTCAGTTCAGGGCAAAACTTTTAGTCCAGTGTGGTTGGAATAGTTGCTGCATGAAGAAAGCAAAATAAACCTGGAAGAGTAGGTTGAGAGGGTTTTAAACACCAAAGTCTGAGGAGTTTCAATTTTATTCATTGGGTGTTGGAGCCAACTTAAACTGACTCTCAAAATATTGATGATTATAATTAAACATATTAATAATATTATTTCAATGTGAATATTTCATTTTGGAAATTGAAAAATGCTACAAATCAGGAATTGGTTTATTATTTTTGACTGTATAAATGTAAGAAAATGATGGAGAAAAGGTTAATAAGGCAGATTCAATTTTAAACTGTATCCTGCCTACATTTAGGCATGGTCAGCTCAAGCGGTACCATCTACATGAAGACTTTCCTGATTCCCCAGTATTAGTAACTTCTCCCCTGAATTACAGATTCTTATATATGTACATGTTCTCTTTCTCTAGAAACTGAGTCATTGTGGTTAGATCATCGAATTAGTAGAGACTATTATGTAAGAAGTTATGAGAGGAAGGGGCCAGGTTGTGAAGAACTTTTGAAGCCATATGGGTATTTATATTTCATCCTAAAGGTTCTAGAGAGGGTTTTCCTCTCTAGGGAACTATAGACCTGCATCTCATACCCTCTCAGGCTTACCTCATGGCACTCTACACCAAAAATGTCAAATACACTTCCCATATCTAATGCAGCTAAAATGTAATTGGGACATATATAACAAAATAAATAAAAACACAATAGAGTATAGATAATACTAATATGTGGTTTTCTAAGTGAGTATGCTGCTGGGAGGAATCCTTGTTTTGATTTAGTGGCCTTGTTTCTATTTCTATTCTATCTAAGTTTGACACCTTTTCTACACCATATATTCTATGCATCAACCAAAGTAGATCACCCCCTGTCCCATACACAAGTCATATTCTCCCACTTTTATGTCATTATTTACCTCATTTGTCCATATCTGGAATGTCCTGATAAATCCAATATATTCTGTAAGAACAAAGCTGAAATGCCAAAGGATCCCCCCATATGAGGTATGATAATGAAACAAAGTTTCTTTAGAATTGAGATAGTAGGGGCAGAGCCAAGATGGTGGAGTAGAAAGATGCATATACTCTAGCTCTTCCCCCACAGCCCACAAAATACCTGTAAAAAATGACTCTCAACAAATGCTACAGCAGCAGAAGCCACAGAACAACAGAAGTGAAAGAGGTTTCCAGCCAAAAGTAACCTGGAAGGCCAACTGGAAGATCTATCTCACAGGACATGCTGAGCACAGCGGAGCCCAACCCTGGCCACAAGGCACTGGGAGGAACAGGACCAGAACAAATTTTCAGGGTAGAATTCCCAGTAGGGAAGGTCCCAGATCCCTTAACCCACAAGCAACAAAGAAAACTCCAAAGGTCAGTGTGGGAGGGCTTTCCCAGCTAGGAGAGAGGGGAACAGGGCTCCCCAGCCCTGGCCCCAGGCAGTGGCCAAAGTGAGTGGTGGGCAGCTACTGTGGCCATGGAAGCAGCCTGGGTCCATTGTCCAGGCAACTCAGTTTAAAGCCTCTGGAGGAATTGTGCAGCTGATCTGAATCTCAGTCTTGAGCATAGTACTGTGGGGAGGAAGAGCACTAGAATCCATCTCTTGACAAAGGATTCAGAAGACAAGTAACTGACTGGGAAAATGCCCAAAAAAGGGAAAAATAATAAGACCATAGAAGGTTATTTCTTGGTAAACAGGTGTCTCCTTCCATCCTTTCAGATGAGGAAGAACAAGTCATACTGTTAGAGGAAGTCAAGGTCTCTGCCTCCAGTACATCCAAAATGAATATGATACAGGCTCAGGCCATAGAAAAGCTTGAAAAGCATGACAGCAGCCTGCTAAAGGAGAAACAAAAAAATGCTGAGGAAAAAGAACACCTTTACAAAGGGGCTGACTCAATGGGAAAAAGAGGTCTAAAAAGCCAATGAGGAGAATGAGGCTTTAAAAAGCAGAATTAGCCAAATGGAAAAGAAGGTTCAAAATCTCACTGAAGAAAATAGTTCTTTAAAAGAGAGAATCAAGTTCAGGGAAGCTAATGACTATGAGATGAACCAAAAAGTTAGAAAACAAAACTAAAAGTTTGAAAAATTAGAAGATAACATGAGACATCTCATTGGAAAAACAACTGACATGGAAAATAGATCTAGGAGAGACAACTTGAAAACTATGGGACTACCTGAAAGCCTAAACACTATCTTTCATGATAATCAAAAAAAGAGCCTAGACATTATCTTTCATGAAATTATCAAGGAAAACAGCCCTGATATTCTAGAACATGAGGGCAAAATAAATATTGAAAGAATCCACCAATCATCTCCTGAAAGAGACCCAAAAAGAGAAACTCCTAGGACTATTGTGGCCAAATTTCAGAGTTCCCAGGTCAAGGAGAAAATATTGCAAGGAGCTAGAAAAAAACAATTTGAATATTGTGGAAATACAATCAGGATAACACAAGATCTAGCAGTTTCTACATTAAGGGACTGAAGGGTGTAGAATATGATGTTCCAGAAGTCAAAGGAACTGAAATTAAAACCAAGAATAACCTACCCAGCAAAACTGAGTATAGTACTTCAAGGGAATAAATTGTCATTCAATGACATAGAGGACTTTCAAGCATTCTTAATGAAAAGACCAGAACTGAATAGAAAATTTGACTTTCAAACACAAGAATCAAGAGAAGCATGAAAAGGTAAACAGGAAATAGAGATTATAAAAGACTTTTTAAAGTAGAATTGTTTATATTCCTACATGGAAAGATAATATTTGTAACTCTTGAGACTTTTCTCATATTTGGGTAGGTGGAGGGATTATACACACACACACGCACACACACACACACACGGAGTACAGGTTAAGTTGAATCAGAAGAGATGGTATCCATAAAAAAATAAAATAAAAATTAAGGGGTGAGGGAGGAAAATACTGGGAGGAGAAAGGGAGAAATGGAATGGGGCAGGCTATAACTCATAAAAGAGATAAGAAAAATCTTGTTCAATGGAAGAGAAAAAGGAAAAGGTAAGAGGGGGAAAGTGAAGCTTACTCTCTTCACATATGACTTAAGGAGGGAATAACATGCTTACTAAATTTGGTATGAAAATCTATCTTACATTATAGGAAAGTGGGGGAGAAGGGGATGAGTGGGATGAGAGGGATGATGGAAGGGAAGGCCAGTGGGAGAAGGGAATAATTAGAATTAAACACTTTTGGGAAGGGACAAGGTCAAATGAGAGAATAAAAATAGGGGGAGGATAAGGTAGGATAGAAGACAACATAGTTAGTACTACCCAACATGATCATTATGGAAGTCTTTTGCAAAAGGACACATATATAGCCTGTATTGAATTGCTTGCTTTCTCAGTGGGGATGGGTAGGGAGGGAGGGAGAGAGGTTGGAATTCAAAGTATTAGAAATGAATGTTGAGAATTATTATGGCATATAACTGGGAAAAAACAGATAATGGGGTATAGAAATTTATCTTGCCCTGCAAGAAAAGAGAGAAGATGGGGATGAGGGAGATGTGATAGAAGGGAGGGTACATTGAGGGAGGGGGGTAATCAGAATGCAAGTTATTATGGGGTGGGGGAGGGAGAGATGGGGAGAAAAATTGCAACTCAAAATTTTGTGAAAATGAATGTTGAAATATAAAAATAAATAAATACAATTAAAAAAATAACTGGCCCTGCTCTCTGCCAATTGCAGGAAGCCAATCAGAGAGCACAGCAATTATCTTAAAATTAAATACTGGAAAAAATAATTTTAGGACTTACAGGATTACAATTGTCTGAGAAGGTTTTCTAACCACTCTGGATGCCCAAACAGCTTGTGATTTAGATAGCTGAATAAAATCCTCCAGAGAAAATTGAACATAAATAAAAGATTATTGCAAGGTAAAAAAAAATGAGATAGTAGTATAGAGGAAGTATTCATCCCCTCCCCAAAAATTTGGTTAGCCATTGGAAATATTCTGATGGACTTGAGAGATCTTATCAATGAGGATTCTCTTTCCAGTGGTACAGATTGCAATCTATCCACAACTTCTCCTCCTGTGTGACTATTGTACATATGAATCTTTCAAAGGGCATCAGCATAATATCATAATATACTGTATTCCTTCCCCTACATCTCTTGACATTATGTGGATGCCAGAGGAGGATCCCATCCATCTATTAACTGTCACTTTCTTTACCTGTTGGAGACACCTCATAATATTTGGAATTCATATTCATTGAGCACATCTCCATTGACTTTTGAGTCATCTTCAACTCTGACCCTTTGTAAAGTGATACATCCCAAATTGCAGTCATGCAGTATATTATCATGTCCTTGTCTTCAATAATAAATGTTGGCACATAAGTTACCTATAGTCCTTTTTGTAAATGTTTATTAGGAGTGTGGCAATTTAAGATGACCAAGTATCCCAGGAAATGATAATTGCTTTTTATATCTCATCACACAATAAAACCACTCTGACTCCATTATTGGTCTCCCCAAGGAAACCTATGAGACATTCTTCTACTTAACTATATTTTCTTTTTAAGCTTCTAGTTTCATTTATAGTGAGAATGTCAATATTGATATGAATCAGTTTCTACAGTAGTTTTTTTCCACTTGTTGATTATGGGCAACAATCTCACATTTTTAATATCAAAAAGTAAATTAATGCTTATAAATGATCTGAAATATGTGTGATTGTTAGTACTATTTTTTACTCCCTTTTCCTTGCAGAATTAAAAGTAAAATATACAGGATTAGGGGTTATTATAAATTTTACTTTATTTTATAGGTTTCCATCTCCAAAAATTAATCATCAAGTGAGCAACCTATTAGTCATGAACCCATGTGTGTTTAGCAATGTTGTTCCTGAGAGAGCAGCCAGAGTCAGTTGTGCCACTGTTTTTAAAGCCCTTCTTGAATAGTAGATCCTATCAGAGCTTGGTATCCATTGATATATTGCCTTTGAGAAACCAAGACCACTTTTACACCATGATTAAGTATTAAAGTAGGAAGTATTGAATATGCTCTAATCTTATCAAATTTTCTCAGTTCTCTTCTTACATTCACTTCAACCTCTTTTTTTACAGTTACAAACATAAATATGTATGTGTGTATGCATATATATCCTTATTTGTGTATACATACATATATATATATATATATATACATACACACATACATACACACACACATATACAGCATGAGTATTGAATTCAGTAAGATTTAAATTTGAACACCAGTTCTAATATTTACTTGTTACATGACCCTGGACAATTTGCTTTATTTCTCTGTGTTTCAGTTTCTGCATCTGGAAAATAACTATAATAATACTTGCCCATCTCAAACGATTATTCTGAAGAAATTATTTTCTAAACCTTAGTGTAATTTGTAAACAAATTTTTATTCTAGGACCAGATTAATCTAAGTGATAAGTGGGCTATAAGATGAATGTTGTTATTAAGAAATATTGTCACTCTGCTCTACCATTAGAGTGATGTTCAAGGCCTCAAACCAAAAAGTAAGACAACAACAAAAAAATTCCAGTTTATTTGACTGTCATTATAATGAAGGTTAAAGCTGGTATCAGATAGTTTTTATATCACTTTTTGTAAGAACAACAGCAAAATGAACAAAAACAAACTATGTGTTCAATAACTGGTTGAAAAATTATGATTTATTATATTGCATAAGAATAATAGACATTATATTAGCACTTTGAGGTTTGCAGTTACTTTACAAATATAACATAATTTTATAATAGAATAGTAAGAAATAGCAAATATTATCCTAGTGATTCTATTACCTCATTGGAGGAGAGTGACTTATGCCATAGGACTATTACTTTGGTAATTGCTACACAAAATTGATTAAAAAGAGTGCAACGAGTCAGGGACACTAATAAAAAGGCTACTGCAATAGTTCAGGTGAAAGGTAGAGAACAGAAGTGTCAAAATCACAGTCACAGGGCCTGGAAAACTCTTGGGTAGCCTGAGCCAGATTACAATGTTTAACAAAATAAATTTTAAAAATACAATACAACATAGATAATGTTGACTTGTGATTTTCTAAGTCAATATGTGGCCCACAGGGATCTGCATCTACTTGTATAAAGAATCACTTGTGAAGAATCACCTACTCATCAAAACTGAGTATAATACTTCAAGGGAATAAATGGTCATTCAATGATATAGAGGACTTTCAAGCATTCTTGATGAAAAGATCAGAGCTGAAAAGAAAATTTGACTTTCAAACACAAGAATCAAGAGAAGCATGAAAAGGTAAACAGGAAAGAAAAATCATAAAAGACTTTCTAAAGTTGAACTGTTTACATTCCTACATGGAAAGATAATATTTGTAACTCTTGAGACTTTTTCTCAGTATTTGGGTAGGTGGAGGGATCACACACACACACACATACACACACACACAGTACAGGTTGAGTTGAATCAGAAGAGATGATATCCATAAAAAAAAATAAAAATTAAGGGGTGAGGGAGGAAAATACTGGGAGGAGAAGGGAGAAATGGAATGGGGCAGGCTGTAACTCATAAAATAGATAAGAAAAATCTTGTTTAATGGAGGAGAAAAGGGGGAAGGTGAGAGGGGGCAAGTGAAACTTACCCTCTTCACATATGGTTTAAGGAGGGAATAACATGCTCACTAAATTTGGTATGAAAATCTATCTTACACTACAGGAAAGTAGGGGAAGAAGGGATGAGTGGGATGAGGGGGACGATAGAAGGGAGGGCAAATGGGAGAAAGGAATAACTAGAAGTAAACACTTTTGGGAAGGGACAAGGTCAAATGAGAGAATAAAAAAAGGGAGGGATAGAGTAGGATAGAGGACAATTTAGTTAGTATTACTCAACATGATTATTATGGAAGTCTTTTGCAAAAGGATACATATATAGCCTATATCAAATTGCTTTCTTTTCAGTGTGGATGAGTAGGGAGGGAGGGAAGGAGGGAGAGAAGTTGGAATTCAAAATATTAGAAACAAATGTTGAGAATTTTTATTGTCTATAACTGGGAAATAAGAAACACAGGTAATGGGGTATAGAAATTTATCTTGCCCTACAAGAAAAGAGAGAAGATTGGGATAAGGGAAGGGTGGGGTGTGATGGAAGAGAGGGCACATTGAGGGATGAGGTAATCAGAATGCAAGGTATTATGGGGTGGTGGGAGGGGAGAGATGGGGAGAAACATTGGAACTCAAAATTTTGTGGAAATGAATGTCAGAATCTAAAAATAAATAAATACAAAAAAGAATCACTTATGTAAAGAACCTAGCCTAACATGGTAGAGGGGATGGACATGAGAGATGTCATGGAGGTAAAAACAATTTAGTAAGTGATTGGACACCTGTGAAAGGAAGTAAATTGAGAGTGACTTGGAAGTTTTGAACCTGATTAATTAAAAGGGTCACGGTACTCTCAACATAAAAAGGTAAGTTAGGAAGAAGCTAAGTTTTTTTGTTTTTGGTTTTGGTTTTTTTTGGTGGGGACAAGGAAAGATGAGTTTGGTTTTGCACAAATATGCCTAGAGGATATTCATTTGGAGATGTCTGGTAAACATTAGGTGATGTCATGCTAGTTTATTTGAACCCATGAGAGATGATGAGATCATCAAGGAAACATAGAGAGAAGCAAGATTTTGAGAAGTTCCTGGGGTACTCTCATGCAAAGAGTGAATGAAGGGTTAATCATATAGATGAAGATCCATCAACGGAGACTGAGAAGGTGTGGCCAGAAACATCTAGGGAAATCAGATACTTTAGGAGTAGGAGATGATCAATAATGTTAAATGCTAAAGAGAGGTCAAGAAGATTTAGTACTGAGAAGAAGACTGATGAAGTTGGACCAAATTATCTCTAGCTAAATTCCAGGCAAGCAAATATGAAAGGATACACTAAGCTGATACCTTTCCACAATTCATTTAGTCATTTGTTCAAAAGTTTTGTTGAAGGTACACTATATGAAAGGCATTGTGTTGGGTGGGCACTGGGTAGGATAAAAAAAATAAGACATAGTCTCTGCCTTCAAGCAGCCTACAATTTAGTGGGAGGTAAAACATGTCCATTAAAATCACATTCTACCTCATATTATGGATATGTCCATAAGAAAGGCGCATATTGCTATAAGAGTTCTAAAGGAGGAAAATATTTCCAACCAGTCAATAAACATTTATTAAGTACCTACGGTGTGCCATTAGGAAGAATCAGAGAAGGAAGTATGGGGAAAGGTAGCATTTGAGCTTGGTTAGAGTTAAGATGGGTAGAATTTCAACAAGTAGGGAAGGGAGCACAAAGGTATCTATGGTATATGTGTGTGTGTGTGTGTGTGTGTCCTTCTTTGCTGAAGAAGACCATGTCATCAGAGAAATAATGACATAACTTGCACTTGACTTTATTTTTTGAGTGAGGGAGGGCTGTGCAGGTCACCAGCCTCACTTTTCCAGAGCCATCTGAATCCAGTGACTAGATATTCACCAGGATGATAGGAGATGATCCAGGATGAGGCAATTGAGGTTAAGTGACTTGCCCAAGGTCACACAGTTAGTGAGTGTCAAGTGTCTGAGGTGAGATTTTAACTCAGGTCCTCCTGACTCCTTCACTGGTGCTCTATCCACAGCACCACCTAGCTGCCCTATTAAGATGTTGTATCATCTTGTTAAAACAAAATATTTAGCAGGTTATCATACTACCATTTTATAATTATTTCTCTATATTCCAAAAACCAAGTAAACAAAGGACCCCCAAAATATGTCTTCTTTAACCTTTGACCTCCAGTTACCTTACAAAATTTGCGAAGTAGGAGCAGGCAAATTTTTTGGATGTATTTATTTGCCCTTAGAATTAGTGTACTATTTTCCATGGATTTTCTAACATTAAATTTACTGTAAAAGATGGAATGACATCATCCATGAGTATCTCCCTTTTTATGACTCTAAAAGGAAATTATTTCCATTCCAGTGAAGCTAACAAGTTTAGTGTGACCAGACTAGAAATTCTTTTTCAATAAGTAGGAAGAGAGAAGGTTCTAGTGAACATTTCTGAGGAAATGAGGTCATGAGGACACTTCAGAAATACATAGCATTTGGGGAATCCCTTGTAAGAAGTGTTCTACAGACTACTACATTTTTTCAGCAAGTCTACCCTCTTCAGTTTTGTAAAAATTTATTATATGACTAGTACACAGATCTTCAATATATTAAAAAAAACAAAATTCAATAAGAAAACAAGAAATGATACAACATCAATGGAACAGTCAGATGAAAAGGCTATTTGCATATAGGACGTATACTTAGACAGACAGGACTATATCTTTTGAGCTGAGGATTTTGAAGGGTGATGGACAAAATACCTGAGAAAACTTCATTTTCATATGGGCAAATACATGATGAAAACTGACCACTGCATCCCAAAGTCTGCTGTGTGCCAAACTCTGCTGATTTCCAGTGCATGGGCCCTATAACATATATAGCCAAAAGCAAAACCACAATTGTTGATAAGTGCTGGGCTTATCTGAAGAAGGATGAGCTGTCCTCTTTGGCTGAAACATGAAAAATATGGAAAGATAATAGTGTGAGCTAACTCCTGAAACCATCAGTTTCCCCCTCCTACTGGAGTTTTGACAATAATTATGTGACCATAGACAAATCTCCTAATCTCTTTGGCCTTCAGTTTTCTCATCTGTAGAAGACAATGACTCTGCCACTATCTTACTTCAGAGAATTGTTGATATAGCATTGGGTAAATCTTACAATGCTATGCTATGTAAGTATGAGTTATTATACTCATACTTCTAAACTTATCAGATCTACAGAAAAGTAACAAAATTCACTTACATAAGTCATTTCTTACTATTAGCACTGACCCTTATGTTAATGGATGCATCTATCCATGGTGCTTAAGCAACTCAGTGGCAAAAGGACAGAAAGAGATGGAAAGTTGACACATCTGTGTCAACATTCCCTGAATACCTTGGGTTGATAGATTCTATGGTTGCATTTGCTTCTGAATATACATGGATAATTTAATATTTTTACAGGTGCTGTCATTCAGTCAATAAACATCAAATGCCTACCATGTGTCAGACACTCCTAAATTCTGGGAATACAAAGAAATAAAAAAAAAACAAAAAGAAATCCCTGACCTTAAAGACCTCACAATCTAATGGAGGAGGCAAGTCAAACACCATATGTACAAACAAACTATATACAAAATATAAATGAAATAATTATCAAAGGGGAGGCACTAGAATTAAGAGCTGTTGGGAAAGGCTTCCTATTAAGGGTCAGATTTTACTTGAGACTTGGAAAGCTCAAGTGGAGATGAGGAAGGGGAGTAGACTAGAAATATGAAAGGCAGAGAAAATCCTTTTACAAATGGATGTTAACTTAAAATTCTTTGGTCCCCATGGAAAATTATTATATTAAATTATATGGAATTATTATTATGGAATTGTATTAAATTATATGGAAAATTATTATGTTAAAATTATTATGTTAAATTCAAGGTAACTCTGTTTGGGGGAATTCAAAATGTACTCTACAGAAATGTCTCTCCATAGACTCCTTAAATTATGTAGAATAAATAAAATGAGTCTAGCATAATGAAGCTAACTGTATTAACCACTTCTTTCACACAAGAATTGTCAAAAGCAGCCCTGAATAATAAAGATTTTTCTTTCTAATGCAAGATGAATTTTAAATTTAGGGCAAAGTAATAAAGTACTTAGTCTATTCCCTGAAGACTAACCTCATTTCTCAAATTCACAAAACACAGGAATCTGTCCCTACCTCCCCCACTTCATATAAGAGCACTGCAATTCATCATGAACCTTCTCAGCACTTCTAGACTTGTGAATATTCCTGTCATTCAAAGTGGGTGATCAATTTATACAACAGGGACATAGGAAGTAGATTCTTATTAACAAACAGCCCTGCTCAGTCTCCAAAGGGAGCCTCAAAATTGCTTTCTGAATGATAAAGTGGATTAGCCAAATCGAGTACTGTAGTTAATCTCAGAGCTTGACACAATTCTGTGGAAGTGCTATCTCTGAAAATAAAATTGGAAAGTCTCCGCTTCGCTGGAGTTTGATCCTTGTCCACTAATTCACTCTCATCCTGAAACAGGAGTTCCAAGTGCAGATAAAGCATGTGACTTGGTGTCACTGTACTGTGTAGCTGTGCATTGTTTTTTTTTTTTTTTATTTCTAACATGCCCATGCTTCTGTTGTTGTACTGACTCGGTATGTGGAATGGGAGTACTGCATGTTACTATCAAGTATAAAGATCTCCACTACAGCTTTTGTAAACCTTGAGGAATCACTGGACTGGGACCACAGGGATGGGATACCTCAATTTATGTCTGGTTCTATAGCATTCTGTACTTAGCTATTCAGTCTGGAGAGGGTTCAATCCCAAGGAGCCTGCCTTTAATGAGAGGAGGTTAAGCTTCCATTTCTCAAACTCTTTGCCTCATTAAATCCCCCACTCCAGCAATTCAGGGTCAATTTTAATCATGAAAAATTAGATTATGGCTCACATCTAGGGATACCCCCGAAATGAGAGGGGGGGAGTAAAACAAATAGTACATGTGCAATAGGAATTAGCTACTTTTTTCCTGTGTACCCATATGCACACAAATGCTAAACATAACTCACAAGAATGTATTAATTGGATTCAGTACATAGTACAGGTATGACGCAGATTGCTGCTTTCCCTCTCTCAGCTGATTAACTCATTCTAACCTGAATTTACAGTGGTACAGTCTAGGGATCCCAGAGTGGATACTCCATATAACTATGACTCACCCCTCTGTCTCAGGGGCCTAAACGTAATAATTCTGGTGCGTATGGGAAGGGACAAGAAGGAGCTGATATACTGCTTGTCACTGTAGCTCCTGAGCCCTCACTGGTGTGCTTATTTGCATAAAATTAATTCATCACAATGAACCAGTGATGTTAAACATATAACATTTACTAAATAATAAACCCAAAATAATAATCATAATATTTACTCAATAGAAGGCAAATGCAAATATAATTCAATCTCACTGTTCCTCAATAGAAAATAAAAATAAGAATAGTCAAAACATCACACTCCATCCATAGATTTGAACCACCCTCTCCTACCAATGAACACAATGTCCATGGGAGATACTAGATAAACACATATAAATTCAACAGGGAAGCACATGAGTGGAAAAACCCATGTGCCTTGAGCAGCACATTTCTCTGGACTACCAGGCTTGATGGTGTCAGTCCTTTCAAGAACAAGAAAACTGCCCCAAACAAAGCCACTACTTTGCTGACTGCTCACACACTGACCCTCACCATTCTCCTGCTAGGTAAAGCTGATCCTCTTCTGCCCTTCAGCTATTGAAGCACTGATCAGCTCTTTTTACTTACTCCCAACCAGTCTTAACTGGGTACTGATAAAAAGTATTACCCTCTTTCAGTAACAAGTAGTTCCCTTAAGATATAGAACTGCCAAGCTCCTTGTGTCTGTAAATAGCTGGGAATTCAGCTTGGTCCAACCAGCTCCAAGTCTTTTCTCATAGCAAAAGCATAGCTTACATCAAAAATGTAAAAGCTATCTTTACCTCTCTATTTATCCTTCTCAAATGAGGGAGAGCAGTGGAAGGCGGTACAAGCTCCCCTGCCAGGTTTCTCTTCTCTCAGGCTATGCACTGATGGTACTTAGAGAGCAAAGAGCACCAATATAGCTCATTGAACAGCATCAAGATGTAGCTCTCAGCCAATGAGCTTCCACAACCTGTTTCAGTATTTACTCGGGCAATCAACAAACTAATGTCTCTCCTCCAATCATCAACTTCCTAGCAAAGCATCTGAAGAGTCAGCTGTCACACCTGGAAGCCCTCTGTCTTCTGCTCCTGACTTATTACTATTCTGCTTCTATTTTTTCTTAATGTTTCTTGTCTGGTTTCCATCTCCCAGTGTCTCAAATGAGACAAGCCTTGCGGTCAGTAAATCATATTTATTTTATGAGATAAAAAATTATACAGCAATCTTTCTGCCAATATGAATCCAGCATGCATTACTATAGTGTATGATATATGTGCATATATAGTACAATATACATATAACATATGTATATGAATGCCATATGTGTTATAATCTGCCCATAGTCCCCAGTTATTTGATTAATAATTTTGCCAGTTACAACTTTAAAAACTCTTAAAACAGCCATATGAAAATGAGTTCATGGACCACGGTGCCATTGTTATTGCATTCACTACTTTGTCCTCAATCATTAAAATAAAAAGGCAGTTCTCCATTTGGTCGTCAAAACAATCTGTCTCTCTTCAGAATTTTATCTAAGATGTTGTTTTTTTCTCAAGTTGATTTTATCAGTTTTCCTTACACAAATGTTCTTTTCTCTGCCTCTTTCATCAACCAAACTGTTCATATGCAACACGTTACAAGTAATTTAACTAATGACTACGTGGTACATTTTTATAAGAAATTGATGGTTAAGCCTCATCTGAACATAAAGCTGTTTGCATGGCTGCTAATTAAGCACTGGGTATTTGACCTCAGCTGGACACTATCCAAAATTTCTGGTATTTGTCTGATAGTAAAAAGTCAGGCTTGGGTCAGTCCCTTTGTTGGGTGCCAAAGTCTTCAATGTAGAAGTTTCCTCTCATAATCATTCTTCAACTTCTACTGTAACCAGTTCCATCTCCTTGGGACTCACGGGTTACAGACTTCTTGAACTCATGAGTTTGTCTCCAGTCCTTGAGATTGATGTTTAGTCACTTACTCAAGAAAGGAAACATCAGTTAGAAAATGCAGCCATCTGGGATAAGAACTCATTGTTCGACAAAAATTGCTGGGAAAACTGGTTAACTGTGTGGCGGAAATTAGGCATAGACCCATGCCTGACACCGTACACAAGAATAAAGTCCAAATGGGTACATGATTTAGGTATAAAGATTGATACCATGAATAAACTGGAGAAGCAAGGTATAGTGTATTTATCAGATTTATGGAGAGGGGAAGAATTTTTTTCTAAAGAAACAATAGAAAGCATTATGAAATGCAAAATGGATAATTTTGATTACTTTAAACTGAAAAGTTTTTGCACAACCAAACCCAATGCAACCAAAATTCGGAGGGATGTAGTAAATTGGGAAAAATTTTTTACAGCTAAGCTCGGGGATAAAGGCCTCATTTCTAGAATATATAGAGAACTGACTCAAATATATAACCATACAAGTCATTCCCCAATTGATAAATGGTCAAAGGATATGAACAAGCAATTTTCAGGGGAAGAAATAAAAAATATCTATAATCATATGAAAAAGTGCTCTAAATCACTATTGATTAGAGAGATGCAAATCAAAACAACTCTGCGGTACCACATCACACCTGTAAGATTGGCAAACATGACAGAACAAGAAAATGATAAATGCTGGAGAGGATGTGGGAGAGTTGGAACACTAATTCATTGTTGGTGGAGCTGTGAGATCATCCAACCCTTCTGGAGAACGGTTTGGAACTATGCCCAAAGGGCTACAAAAATGTGCATACCCTTTGACCCAGAAATATCACTACTAGGATTGTATCCCCAAGAGATTATAAAAACGGGAAAGGGTCCCACGTGTACAAAAATATTTATAGCAGCACTCTTTGTGGTAGCCAAAAACTGGAAGTCAAGGGGATGCCCATCAATTGGGGAATGGCTGAATAAATTATGGTATATGAATGTAATGGAGTACTATTGTGCCATAAGAAATGATGAACAAGAAGACTTCAGGGAGGCCTGGAAGGACTTATATGATCTGATGCTGAGCGAAAGGAGCAGAACCAGGAGAACTTTGTGCACAGCAACGACCACAGTGTGCGAGAGTTTTTTCTGGTAGACTTGGAACTTTGTAATAACACAAGAACTTACTGAGAAAAAAAAAATATATCCTAATGTCGGTCTTCTAAGGCAAAATGCCTTCCACACTCAGAGAAAGAAATGTGGAAGTCACTTGCAGAATGTAGCAGATCATGTTTGTGTGTGGGTGGGTTTCAGTGTAATATGTGTTGATTTTTTATATGATTTCTTCCATTTATTTTAGTTCGACTACATAGCATGAATATAGTGAAAATGTGCTCAATAGGAAAGTATATGTAGAACCTAAACAGAATTGTATGCTGTCATGGGGAGGGAGGGGGGTATTGGGGGAAGAGTGGGCGGGAATAAAATCTTAACTTTAAGGAAATGATTGTAAAACATTAAAAAAAAATAAAAAATAAAAATAAATAAATAAATAAAGAAAGAAAGAAAGAAAGAAAGAAAGAAAGAAAGAAAGAAAGAAAGAAAGAAAGAAAGAAAGAAAATGCAGCCATAAACCAGATACAAGGTCACCTAGATAAGTTCATGCACCATGGACATAGCAGCAGGCATAATGGAAAGAGCCTATCCCCCTAACGCCCCCTACCACCCTTTATAATCTTTATAGAGACAGATTGCAATATTCTCCCAAAAGAAGAGTCACAATCAAAGAGAACTCCAGCTGGAGGCTATCATTTCTTTAAATAGATGTCCACCAGTAAGAGAGGAGGTTGTGTGGCTAGGACTAGAACACCACTCAGGATTTGTTCCTCATTCTAAAATGCTAATGTCATAGGTCACTACATGACCAGAAATAACCAAGAATTTTGCCATCTCCAAAAGGCCCAATGTCTTTGGCTTCCCCAGAATTTCCAGGGATGATCTGAGCATACAACCGCTGTGATGGCCCCTATAAACCAATTCACATTCTAATTTTAAGTCATGAAGGACTGCTGTGTTAATGGAGTAATAAATTGGTTACATCATTTCTCTGGATCTCAGTTTGATCATCTTAAAATGAGAGCACTGAAAAAATGAGATAATGCCCCTTCTAGCTCTAAATTTCTACACCTATGAACCACGAAGGTTGAGAAGTTGGTGTTATGTAAAACTTACACTAAAACTAATTTGATACAAATTTAATAATATGTATAATTTTAGTTGGGGTGCAAGGTAATTAGGCACCAATTTCAAAGCATTCATGTAAGTAAAAACAATTATTATTGTTTTCCTACAACCAAATAAATTTCTCTGTGGTCAGCTGCAGAAAGAGGGCCAGGTGGGATGGGGAGGCGAGGAATGAAAGTGTAACCTATACCCTTTCCTTTTCTTTTCTTTCTTTTGTCCTTTCCTTTTTCCTCTCCTTTCCTGTTACAGGAAGACATTTTCTCTCTTTCCCACCAGTTCTGATTTCAGGGAAGGGTGATGAACCCATTCCCCCAAAGACAAAACAGCTGTAGAATCCTATCCTTTCTTGGGATTCTGTCGTGTCCCATTGTCTAGGAATGAGCACATCTTCCAGTTTGGGGAGGGGGTGTTGCAGCAATCCAGACATTGAGTTCTCATAGCTCAGTAAGGAAGGAAGGAAAAAGCTGAGAAGGAAGTTCTTTCTAAGTTTAGCCAGGGAGAGAGATGACTGGTGATATTTGTCTGCTAAAACTAACAGTAAGAGGACTGTGCAAGCCTTTTAGCACGTAGAAATGACTTAAGGGGAGAAAAGATTAAGAGACAGGATTCTCATCTCCCCCTCCCATATTCTGTTTTCAATATCATGGCAAAACAAATTAAATTACGTTCTTAATCCTAATCCCAGAAGGACTGAGGATTTTGATGAGTGGAGACAGGAGACAATTTTTGAGTGGGCAGCACCAAGTAGCGATACACCTGGGTAGCATGCAGCTACTGGGGCAGTTTTGGAGAGTCAGAACATTGTATGAAGATGACAGTGAACTGCTGGAAATAGCATAGGAAGGGAGCCATGCGAAGGTAGCCGAAAGGAATACCAAGGGAAGGAACAATAAAATCTAGCTGCTTTGAGATGATGCCATATCTTCTCCCCTTCCAACAATTAAAGGCATTTTCTCTTTTCAGGTCCTTCTTCTCTCCTTTTCTCCTCTCTCCTCTCTCTCCAAGAGCAGGAAATTGAGGCACCGGCAGGCACCATGAACTAGTTCTTTGAAGACAATTGAGAAAAGACTAGCCCTATTCGACAAACAGAAGGTATGAGGGAACTTGAATAATCCTATGTCCTGCCCAGTTATGCAGAAATGTAACTCATAGGAACTATCTTATGAGGATTTCTAAAGTCATAGTACAAAAAAAAATCAATAATTAATTTGAAATCATTAGCTAGAGAGATAAAGATAGGAATAGGTCACTTTGCTCTGAAAACTCAAAATTCCCATTTATCTGTCATGTCAGAGAGAATTCATTGAACCTAGGCAATATTTAGGATGTGTTTGATCCTCACTGCATACTTTATCGTATTAATATTAATGGGAAAGACTCTAAAATAATTCAACACCTTTTTAAATCACATTTTTATTTATTTTAAGTATTTATCAATTACATTTAAAAAAATTTTAACATTCATTTAAAAAAAGTTGAGTTCCAAATTATCTCTATTCCTCTTGCCCTTCCCTCACCCACTTAGAAGGCAAGCAATATATCAATTATTAATGTGAAGTCATGCAAAATGTATTTTCATATTAGCCATGTTACACACACCCACACATACACACAATAAAAAAATAAAGTGAAAAAATATGCTCCAATCTGTACTCAGAGTTCATCAGTTCTCTCTCTGGAAGTGGACAGCATGTCTCATCATGGGTTCTTTGGAATTGTCTTGGATCGTTGTCTTGACTGGAGTAGCTAAGTCTGATTACTGTTATAATCTTATTATATACGATGTTCTCCTAGTTCTGCTCACCTCACTTTGGATCAGTTCATATCTTCCTAGGTTTTTCTGAAACAATTCTGCTTTCTTATAGTACAATAGCATCCCATCACAATCATATACCACAATTTGCTTCCCCAATTTGTGGACATCTCCTAAATTTCTAATTCTTTGCCACCACAAAAAGAGTTGCTGTAAATATTTTGTTCTTTGATCTCTTTGGGTTCCAAACCTAGCAGTGGTTTTATACAGTTTTAGAGCCCTTTGGGCTAGTTCCAGATTGAGGAATCCAACATCTAACATCTACAATGAGTAAGGTTTGGTATTTAGGAGATAGAAAATCAATTAAGACATGGTCCCTGCTCTCAGGGAATTTATAACTGATTTTGAAGATCAAAAATATACACAAAAGATAAATATCTGATGTACATAGGTTAAATATGAAATGAGTGATAAAAATCAGTGGTTTCCAATTTTTTTTGATTATGCACTATCAGTAAAAAAATTGAGTATATACCTCATTATGTATATTTATAAATTATATATGCTAATATATTATACATTATAAATCATATACCAGCAACATAAAAGAGGAAAAGGATGAAAAAATAAATTTCACAAATTTTTATATTATAAAAATCCCTTTTTCTCATAAAAATATTTTAGTAACATTTTGATGAGAGCTATATGATTGAATATGCTTTTACTTTTTAAATTCTCTCTGTCTTGGAAGGGAGAATGGAGATGGAGTGGACTTGAAAATGATAATTGGCACTACTTAATTATTGAATTAATTTTACCCATATAGCTAAATAAGCAGGTAAATTCTTCATTTTTACAGACACATAATACAAAAATCAAGTAATAGATTTTAATATACAGTGAACAAAGTAACTTTTCAATAGGAGTCAGGTTTCTCTGGTACATAGTAAGTGCTTAATAAATATTTATTGACTGTGTATGGGTCAACACATACAGTAGTAAATACAATTTACTATATACACTTCAAAAACAAAGAGCAAAAATTAATTATTTCTGATTTCATTATTTTTCAGTCACAAAACTAGTAAGTATCTGAGGTTGGATTTGAACTCAGGTCCTATCCACTACACTACCTAGTTGTCGACATATTTTACCTTAAATGAGCAGAAAGTTTTCCATAGAAATCCATTCCTCTTTCTTTCTTTTTTTTTTTTTTAACAAGTCTCTACCTAATGAAAGGTATCAAACTTAACTTCCTTTTTACAGTTGGATATTTTGGTTATGTTTTTGCACAAGTGTGAGTAGAGGCAAGAAGGTTGCTTTGTCTGAACTGGGAAGTCTTGGAAGGGGAATAATGTGTAACTAGACTGAGAAGGTATATTGAGGCCAGAATGTGAAAAGCTGTGAATGGCAAACAAGAGTTTTATGTTTAATCCCCAAGACAACAAGGAGCTGCTGGAATTTAGGGGAGCGATATGGTCAGATATAGGCTGTAGCAAAGCCATTTTAGCAGGTATATGAAGGATGGATTGGAGAAAGAGGATAGAAGGAGGGAAACCAATGGTGCAAGGCCAATAGGATGGAGACTGTAGGGAAAAGAAAAGGACAGGTGTAAGAGGGCAATGGAAATAAAATAGCAAGATTTGGCAACTGTTTGGATGGGGTTGAGGAAAAGGGAAATGATGAGTTAAATATGGCACAAAGGCTACCAAATTAGATGATTTTAAAAATGGTGATGCTTGGATAGCAACAGGGAGTTTCAGGAAAGGGATGTGTTTTGGGGAAAATATAAAGTAATGATAATTACAATGCAGATTATAACTTATCTATGCCTGTTCATCCTAAGACCCACTACAAAAAAAAAGGGGGATAGGTAAAGGTGCTCTGTTTCACAAAGGGTGATGTGGCAGCCACAAGGAAATGTGGCAGGGGCAGAGCGTCAGTATATAGGGAGTATGAGAACTTTCTTAATAGTACCTGTACAGCTATTGGTTTGTATTCCCAAGCTGGCATTAGGTTATAACTGCCCCAAGTAGGCAATGCCTGGATCAGAAGTGGAGAAGTGTTGTGTTAAAATGAGTGAAAGATAGGCTTGAGTGTCGGAGACAAGTCACCTTTCCACCTTTCTATTTTGTTGATAACTCAACCCTTGGTGTTCTTGCTAGAGGTCCATGCTTTGGAGACCAGTGTTATAGAAAATAAGTGGAGAACTCAGGAAGATAATGTTTTAGATGGAGGGAAAAATTGGTAAGAGCCTTTAATTGCCCTTAAATTTCAAAGTTTTCTTCATAAGATTCCAGAAGGGGAAAATACTGAATATCAAGTCCTTTTATTCCTCTAGCCTAAACTACACTTTAAAGTGAAGAAATATTTTAAGCTGCTTTGGGAGCCATCTGTGAAGACAACCTGGCCATGTTTTGTCCCTTTGGGATTCAAATAGAAGAGATTTTCTTGTTGAACTGCAGAAGAGTGCGAGACATTGCATTATTTTCTTTACGGATGATTTGGTTAAATAAATATTACTCACTAGTTCATCTGCATCAGCACCTGCCCTCTCCTTTTCTGTTCTATCCCTTTGCAACAGAATCAGAGTTTGCCCTTTGAAAGCCAAATGTGTTCATATTTTCCTTTGTTTATAGATACTCATTGTGTTTACTGTGAATGCTGAATTATCTATTTTTGGCACTGCTTCCCAGGGTTCTGGCCCTTTCTCTATTAACTCAAAATGCTTTGAGATTTCAATGTAAGGAAGCTAAAATATTAGAGACGAGAGGCATTGTTGAAGTTTGTAAATATGTTTGATGTTAATAGGCAAGAATGATGGGATTTGAGAGTCACCCTGAGTATTATCTAATGACACTTCTCATTGCTTTGGCAGTTGAGAAGCACAGAAAGCAAAAGAAAAAAAGTGGAACTCTATGACAAATCGAATCCTATAGTTCCTTGAAAGAGTCCTCTATACATTTATCTAGAAATGCTACACTATTTGATGACTAACATAAGCACTGAAAAATCAATGGTGGCAACAAATTACCAAAGACAAGAAAGAACAGATAGTCTTTTGCGGTGGGAGAGTAGAAAGGAAGCTATGTTAGCACACTGTTGTTGATGGAGCTGTGAACTGATCCAAACATTCTGGATAAAAAATGGAATCATATGAGAAAAATAACTAAACTGTTCAGATCCTTTGACCCAGAGATCTCCCATGGGGCATATACTTCAAGGAGAAACAAATGTCAAATGCATTATAATAGCTAGTAAATGAATTCACAGAAAGTAGCAAAAAACACGCACTGGAAGCAAAGTAGAAGCAAAATATAACACATACGAGTAATTCAAAGGTATGTGGTAAGACTGGTATGGAGTGATTCAGAGTAATGAAAGCAGTATAAGAGACAAATATACACTATGATTACAATTATGTTTATTTAAACAGCACTAGAAGGTAGCCAAACTCAAATTTTTAATTACAATTACCACTCTCTTTCCAGAGAATGAATCATACTTCCCTTGGTTAGGTCAAGAGATGAGGGTCTATAGGTGTAGACTGGTATATATACTATTAGATTTGGCTGTTGTTTTCTGTTCTATTTTTTAGTCTTTTTCATTGTTACAAATGAAGATTCATTGTGGGAGGGGATAGTAACATATTATGAAATGACTAGTGAAAAGCCTCCAAAAGTCATCTATTTTAAAGAACAGAAAATGACATGCTTAAAAAAAAGATGGTAGAAAGTCAGTATTTCCAGTCAACAAACCTGTAGTATGTACCTACTATGTGTAAGGCACTGTGCCAGATATGTTAGGCATATTGGGCACTAAGAAACTGTGCTGAACAATGAAGAAAAATGATTATTAAGACAGCTAGACTGATTTATTTCATTTCTTTTCCATGCAATGACAGCCTGCTGTGTTCTTTTGATTGGCCAGTTCAGGGGGGAAAAATAAAAGCAAACAGAAGAAAAACCTTAGCAAATGCAATTTAGAGCTCTATCAGGAAGAAAATAACACAGATTGTGTATCGTGACCTGCTCAATTTCCTTAAGAGAAAGTTGTCTTGTCAAACTGAGTAGTGTGATATGTTGATTTTCCAATCCCAAAGCCAGTGCCTGGCACATAGTAAACACTTAATAAATGTTTATTGACTGATCAGCTTGCATAGCCAGCAGAGCCCTGAGCTGAGCCAGATCTGAGGATTTATCCCAGCTGTGTGACCTTGGATTCATCAGTTAACATCTTTGTCTCAGTTTTCTAATCTGTCAAACCGGGATAATAATACCCACCTTTCCTACCTTATGGGGTTGTTGGAATTACTAAATGAAATAATGGACATAAAAATGCTTTATAAACTATACAGCATTTAAGCTATAGGAATTTAAATTATCCTAAACTTTGGGGGAAATCCTACGTAATAAAAAGCTCTTCTGTAAGTTCTGCAATCTTTAAAGTAATATTTCAAAATGAGTTCTTGGTGGTTTTTATTTTTGTTCCACCAGATGTACAATTTAATTGGAGACAGCTCTTCATGAGGAATTCTCTGTATCAATACATATTTGCACCAACTTAGAGACTTGGAGAGTTACCTTGGAGAGGTTAAATGAATTGTCCAGGGTCATGCAGCTAGTATGTATCAGATGCAGGATTTGAATACAGGTTTTCTTGAGTCTAAAGCCAATTCCCTATTCACTGTGCTACATTGCCTCTTGTTAATAACAACAGCAATATAGTTGTTTTTAATACTGATTACATTATTATTAATAATTTTATTTCAATTATTACAATCTTATACTTGTGCCTTCTTGCAGCATAGAGTTTATTCTAAGTTTTGAAGACTGTGCCAATGGAAGATCTGGCAGAGAGTCCTAACAAGTTGGAAAGCCTGTCAGGACAGTCTGTGCACTTTCCAAAGACCAGCCTACCTAGTATGGAGAATCTCACCCAAGAAAGTTTGGCCATTAAGCAATGCAATTTCTGCCTGTGGCAACCCAGTATTTTATATAGATCAGAACGGTAATGAAAGGAAAATTGAGAAATGTTAGACTCATTTCATCATCCTTAGAGGATCATATTTTTAGAGATGAAAGGCAAAGTGGACCTTAGAGGTCATCACATCTAACCACTTCCTTTTATAGATGAGGAAGTTGAGACCCAAGAAGTGTAAGAGACATGTAGATTATCTGACCTCAGAGTCGGCGTTCTCTCCCTTTGCTCTGTGCTGCATTTACTTACCAGTTAAAGAAATCAGGACCTTTCTCAAGTCTTTGAATTTAAAAGTTGACATTAAAATTGAAATCCTGAAGTACAAATTAGAAAACAACTGAGTCCAGAATACCATCTGAAAATGCTGCCTTCAAATGGAGATAAATACATTATATCTTTAGTAAGCATTGGAATCATTCATACATGGTTTATAGCCGGTTTTTAAATAAGTTTAAAACTATGACTGCATATAAGTGTTGTCAGTCAGTGCTAACCTTACAATGATCATTCTGATCAGTTTTCTAGTCTGTGTCCTTGCATCCTCCAGAAGCCATAAAATTCTCTGAGATCCTTCTCATGTCTACTGTTTTGGTAAATGGTTGTAATTTTTTAGGTGAGATTTGTACTCCAGGTCTTCCATGTGATACCTATGCAATCTTGGATAAGTCAAAGCTTCTCTGGTTCTCACTTTCCCCAATCAAAGAGATGGTTGGATTAGATGACCCATAATTTCCCTCCCAATTCTAAATTATGATACTATTCTGAGAGCAGATCTCTTAAGCAGAAAATTGATGTAGTGAAAAACATACTACTTATAGTGATGAATCGTTGGTTCCAAATCCAAGCTTTCTTACCTTAGAAACTCATGTGGCCATCTTTTTTTCTTTTTGTACTAGGTGTGGGTTATGGCATGGAAACTACCACTACTAATGCACCTGCCTTTTCATGAATAATAATCCTAGTGTAAATTATTCAAGGCTATACAGCTACACATTTGCCATACTTGACTAAGGCTAGCTTACTTTCCATTATGGTAGGCTTCTGTAAAATGAAGAAATTGAACTAGATGAACTCTTGGGTTATTTTGGTCTTTAAAAAAATACATCATCTCCTTATCTGGAAAATAATTCCTTTTTCCAGAGGAGTTTTGATTACTTTCTTAAGGTAATTTTCAGGCAACTAAATTCTCATTTCCTCTTCTACGGTCCTAGTTACTAGGTCCATGGAATTAAAATTGCTCTCTTAGAAGCCCTGTGAAAAGTACTGAGAAATCTGGTGGAGAAAAATACAAAGGAAATATTTGCTCAGAGAAAGTGTGTATGGCAGGGGATTAGGAAAGGGAAGGATAATCTCTAGTTTGTAGAGAAAAAAACTCAAGTTACTTGGAGTTTGAAAACTACAGGCTGTTCGTTTAGTTCTGCCTTTGAATGCAGAGGAAGCTTGAGCATCCTTCAAAGTGACAAGCATGTGGCTAATCATATACTCTCTCTCCTTTATTGCCTTCCCTTTCTACTTCTAGATAAGGGTCCTCATTCCCCATTCTATTTCTGAGACGTAGACACCGCCTGTATTTCTTTCTGCTGTCAACATAGCATAATGTTAAACATAATACAACATCAATCATACACTCCTGTCTGTGCTTTTCACCTTTCTCTCTGCTCCTCCCCTGCCTCGTTGGTGTTTTATATTCTATAGGAAGAGGGCATATCATCCCTCTTACTTATCTTCCTTTTGAATCGGGATTTATGCAGCTGTTTCAAATAGAATTACACCTCTCTCTGCTATCCTTGCACGCTGTGGATTTTCATTCCCCTTTGCCTGAGCTCCAGTTCTTGAGTATTATTAGGTGCCATCCTCTCTATTTGCTGGTGTTTACTGAGGATGTAGTGTGTACTAGGTGCAATATAGAACAGAGAGGAGACAGCTCAGGATTATTTAGACAGCATCTAAATAAGACAAAAGAGGTGAAGCAGAGAAGGAGGCGTATGCCAAGGAACGGTGGGAAGCAGTGGGTGGCACTTTGTAAGGGGACTTCATGTCTCTGTGAGAGCAGCAATGTCATTATATTCTGCAAGTCGTCATCACATCCTGAGTCAGCTAAGTTCATAATCCTACATCTCCTGGGGCTTAGTTCTATAAGCACACAAATGGAGTCAAACTCATCACCGCACATTTACTGAGTTCCTAATCCATACGAGGTATTAAAGTATTTGGGGTACAGAAATGTCTTAAGACACAGGACCTGTCCTTAATGAGTCTAAGAGGTCATTTTATCATAGGTCCTTACCTATGGAAGTTTTGTACTTCAAAGCAATAGAATAGGGAGTTTGCCCTTTTCTTAGCAGCTAAAGGATTCCTAAACCTCCCTTACAACTTACTGCAGTGCCTCTCAGCTCTCAGTCTCATGATATCTTTCTATAATGAGTACATTTCCCCAGGTAGAATGTGACCTCCCTGAGGGCAAGGATTGTTTCATTTTTGCCTTTGTAGACTCAGCCTCTAGTACACAGTAGGTACTTCATAATTGCTTGTTGACATTGCTTAACAGTCATTTTTGAAAATAAAAAAAAATTTAATTGCCAATTAATGTTTGCCCTACCAGCTCCATTTTATCAACTGAATGACTGTGCATTATTTCCCCATTGCTTGCATCAATATCTATGTCTTTGCCATGCTTATATTCATGCCTTCCTCTGTGCCTAAAAGTATTTTCACTGCATGTGTCTGCATACAAATCAGGGTGCCAACCACCTCTACTCCCCAACAGCATACACTGCATAGCTGATGTTGAACCTGGAGTTACAAAGTCCTGAGTTCAAATCCTTAGCTGCTGCATGATCTTGAGCAAGTCACCAACCACTACCTGCCTCAGTTTCCTCAACTATAAAATAGGGAGAATAATAGCACCTACCTTTCAAAGTTGCTGTAAGGATCAAGAATATTTGTAATAATATTTGCAAAGTGAAAGATACTATTTGTAAAGCACTTAGGTATTTAATAAATATTTATTTTCTTTCTTCCTAGGGGATTTCTTTTTATAAAATATATTTTATTTTAAACTTACATACAAAGTAAAAAAAAAACCAAACTTAAATACTAAAACTAAATAATACAAAATAAGAAAAAAAATCACCATGTACAAAGCAGAACATAAGGATTCAAAATATACAACAATAAATTTCCTTTTCAAGAAAGCCTATATGATAAGTCCTATGCATTATCTTGAGAGTTGTTCTTCTTTGCCTCCTTGAATGTCTTCTTTTGTTCTCTGCTGTGCACTTTTTACTTTGTTCATTTTCATTCCTTCCTCCCCCACCCCACAAGAAGCCTACAATTAGGTACAGATCTATAGATATATAGATTTATACATACACATGCACAGATTTATATAGATTATATATATAGATGTATACACACAAAGATATACATACATACATATACACACATACATACATTCATATACCCATACATATACTTATATATACATATACCTAGATATCTGTAATTATACTCATATGTAGACATGCATTCATATGATCTATTTAAGTACTACACTTGTTTACAATACTTACCTGTCCTCTGTTTCTTTGAGGGTGGATAACATTTTCCTTCATAAGTACAAGTCTTTTTATATTTTTCCAACTCTTCTAGCTTCTCATTTCCCTAACCTTATACTGCTTAGTTGTTTTAAATTGCCTAAAACATTGATGAATATGGCTGACATATAGTGTAGTTTCCCTACTTTTGTCTTTTGATTCAGTCTATTTTAGTATTAACTTTGTCCGAGATTATGATTCCCACCCCTCCTCCTTTTTCTCTAATAAATTCTACTCTCGATCTTTATTGTACCTTTGTGAATATCTCTTATTTCCTATCCCTCTTGATTCCACTTACTTTACTTCTAGCTGCTCCCTTGCCCTCCTATTACTTAACCTGCCCCACCTCAAAGGATCCTACCTTAGCTTCCCATTCCCATTAATCTAAACATCCTTCTATACCCTACTTTAATCTGTTCTTTCACCCTCCCCCAAAAAGTTCCCTATCTTATTCTCTCCCCACTTCCTATCCCCTAGCATTTTTTTTTCTTACTGAATTGGGAAGACTTTCATACTTTTGTAGATATATATGTATTATGCCCTCTTGAACCCATTCCTGATGAAAGTAGGTTTTCAGAACTACCAGCCCTCTTCCCCCATCTAAATCCTTTGTGTGGGTTCTTCCTCTCATATTTATTTACATAAAATAATTACTTTTCAGCTGTTCCTAAATGGTTTTACTTTTAAAAATCATACTCAAGTCTGCCCGTCTTTCTTACAAACTACCCAATTACTAATAAAAAATCTTAGACACACATTTTACATTTCTTTATAATAAAGGTAAACATTCTGTTCCTATTGAGTCCCACACAATTAGTCTTTCGTATGTAACTTGTATTTCTCTTGGCTCTTATATGTCTAATATTGGATTAAGTTCAGATTTGTGTTTGTTTTTTTAACAAAATCCTGAAAGTCTGACAATTTTTTAAATATCCACTTGTTTTTTCATTCAGGATTATGCTTAGTTTTGCTGAGTACACTTTTGGCTGGAACCCCAGTTCTTTTACATTTCAATATATGGTGTTCTAAGATCTTCAGTTTTTCAGTGATCCCACTGCTAAGTCTTGTGTGATTCTACTTGTGGCAGCACCACATGTAAATTGTTTTTTTTTTTCTGCTTGCTTGTAATATTTTATCTTCAAGCTGGGCCTTTCAGAATTTGACTATGATATTCCTGTAGGATTTCTTTCAGGTGGTGCTTGATGGATTTTTTAAATTTCTACTTTCTTTTCAGGACAATTTTCTTTAATTATTTCTTATATTTTTGTATCAAGATTTTTTTGATCATAGCTTTCAGGTAGTTTGATTATTCTTATGTTTACTCTTCTTGATCTCTTCTCTACATCAATTATTTTTATTTTGAGGTGTTTCACATTCTCTTCTATTTTTTCATTCTTTATGTTTTGTTTTATTATTTCTTGGTCCCTAATGATTTTGCTGGCTTCCCCTCGTCCAATTCTTATTTTCAAGAAGTCATTTTCTTCCTTAAGATTCTAAATCTCCTTTTCTAATTGGTTGACTTTTCTTTTCATAATCTTACTTTTCTTAGATTGTCCTTATTGTTTTTCATCTTTTCCTCAATCTCTCTCAATTGATTTAAAAATTCTTTTTAAAGTTCTTTTATAAATTCTTTTTGGGCAGGTGAGCATTTGACATTACTGTTTGGGGTAGAAGAGAGTTTCTTTGTTTCACTCTCTTCCTCTGAAGATGAACCCCTGGTCTTCTCTATTCCCATAGTAACTTTCTATGGTTGAACTCTTTCTCCTCTGCCTACTCCTTTTTTATTTGTAGCAGCTCATTGTTTGTAATCACCTCTAGCCCTGGGGTATGGGAGATGGTGCCTCTGGCCTCAGAGCTTTCAGTTTTCCCCTCTGACCTTGAACACAAACCAAGACCTTCAGCCTCTGGTAAGTGCCCACAGCCAGTGACTTCCCTGCCCCACTGCTTCTGCACTCACTGGGTGTGTGCTGGTTCCTTCTCACTCAAGCCCACATCTTGGCAGCACGGTTAGGCTCCTTGTCGGCAGAAGTTGCCTCAACCTTTCCCAGTCTCAGATGCCCAAATGCCCTCAGTTTCCTGGGGAAAAAGTTCCCACAGCTGGGGCTGAGGCTACCTTCCAATCTGGCTGACCCTAGGGCTCATGCTTGTTGAAGCAGAACTAGCTGGGAGGGGTTTATAATTCACTGGGACCAAACAACATCCTTGAATTTTTCTTCTGATCTGCTCTGATTGTCTTAGGAGAACCACTGTTCTACCCCTACTGTTATTTATTTTTAGCACTCTGTGTTCACTCTGAGGTACTATTTTATCTCATTGGTAGGGGAAATCTGGAGAACTTGGAATTTTCTGACCTACTTAGCCATCTTCCCAGAAGCCTCTCTCTTCCCAGGGGATTTCCACAAAAACTTGATGTTCTCTTAAACATCCTAACTTCTCAGCTCCTCAGTCTCCTCAACCTCCATGAGTTATCCCTTTAATCCACCTTAGCTTCCCACCAGGATAGTTATAGCTTTGATATTTCCATGACCTTCAACTGTCCATCATCCAAGAACTCTAAATTTCTCAAGTCTTTTCCTATACTTCCTTCCTTGTAAACCTACTCTGCTCTTTACCCTGATCTTTAGTCTCTCCATCTGTCTTTTCTCTTCCAGGCCATCACTCCTATTCTAGCTTCTCAATATTGATGTCTTGTTATCCTCCACTTTGGAATCCCTTGCTTCCTTTCTCTATAACTATCATGCCTTAACATACACCATCCCTAGATTATTTCCACCATCCACCTAATTCATTCCTTCCCAGGTGCTGCTATACAGAAATGGAGGAAGGTTCAAAGTCATGTTGACTGATCAATATAAATTTATGCAAGATTATTTCAACTGGGACCTCATTACAACAAGGCTTTCCTACCATAATAAATTCCCTTTCTCATTGTCCAAGTAGCTGTTTTCTGCCTTTCTCAAGATTCCCACTCCTTTCATTGTAAAAAAAGAAGTTATTTCTTGAGAGGGCTCCTTACCTTATCATCTCACATCCCTCTGACATGTCTCACCCCTTTACTCTAGTCTCTGATAATGAAGTTGCCCCAACCTCTCTATAAGAACTTTTAATCCTGTCTCCCCACATCTTTTCCAAATTTTCCTTATCATTACTGCCATTTTTCCCTCTAATATTCAGTCTATGCTGGCACCTCTACTGCCTCTAAATATGCCCATCATCCTTTAAAAAACAAACCCAGTAACAACACCTACAAAACCCCATCTTTCGGATGTCCATGCCCACCAGTTATTTTCTTATGTGTCTGTCTTACCTTGTCAAGCTAACATTCTTGAAAAAGCTGTCTACAACCGGTATTCCACTTCCTCTAATCTCATTCTTTTCTAAACCCTCTGCAATCTGGCTTCCTAACACATAACATACCGGAAACTATCTTCTTCAAAGTTATCAGTGATCTCCTAATTGTGAAATCTAAGTGATTGTTCTTAACCTTTATCTTTCTGGACCTCTCTGTCACATTGAACATAGTTAATCAGTAAGCCCTTTTGACTACTTTCTCCTAGATGGTTTTTTTATGACAACTTTCTCTTGGTTTTCTTCCTACCTATCTAAATGCTCCTCTGTATCTTTTGCTGGATCTTCACTTGCTCAGTAATTAAGGCTATCTCTCCAGAGCTCTACAAAGGCCTCCTCTTTTCTCTCTCATTCAATGACTTTATTGACTCCCACAAATGAATTTTTCATCTCTATGAAAAAGTTCATGAATCTCTATGTACATCCCTAGTCTTTCTCCTGAGCTCCAGTCTTGTATTACCACCTGTAGTTGGTGAACTGGAGGTACAACTTGGGTATCTCACACTCAGTATCCCCTAAACAGGACTCATTATCTTTTCCCCCAACCTCTCTGTTCTTGCGCACTTTCCTTCCAATCGCCCAGGTTCACAGCCTTTGTTGTCATATTGTATTCTTTCTTGTCCACTCTACATATTTAATTAATTACAATTTTTTTCATTTCTTTCTTTTCAACATATCTAATATGTTCTTTCTACTCGCAGGCCTACCACCCTTGTTCAGTCAAAACACATTTATTAAGTGCCTACAATGTGCCATGCATAATGCCAAACCCTGGTGATACGAAAAGCTTAAAAACAGTCATTGCTCTCAAGGATCTTACAGTCTAACAGGAGAGACAGCATATAGACATTCATGCACAATCGAACGTATGCAAAATAAATTGGAGTTCATCAACGGAGGGAAGGCACTAGCATTAAGGCAAATCAAGAAAAATCTGTCAGATTTTAGCTGAGCTGTGAAGGAAGTCGAGAAGTAGATATGAGGAAGGAGAAAGTCCCAGGTCTAGGGGGCAGCAAGTGAAAATGATTAGTGTTGGGAGATGGAGTGCCTGGTCTGAGGAAGAGCAATGAGGCCAGTATTGCTGGATTGCAGAGTTTATAGGGGTGACTAAGATGTAAGAAGAATAGGAAGGAATAGGGTTACAAAGGGCTTTAAAAAACAGAGGACTTATTTGATTCGAAAAGCAACAGAGGGATACAGGAGTAAGGAATTAAGGGAATGACACGGTCAAACTTGTGCTTTAGGAAGCCATTTGAAGGTGAATGGAGGGCAGACTAGAGTGGGGAGGGACGAGGCAGAGAGGACAACCAGCAGGCCTGAGGTGATGAGGGCCTGGGCTAATGGGGTGTCAGTGTCAGAAGAGAGAAGGGAGCATGTAAGACAGATGCTGTAAAGACAGAGGGAAAGCTAAGTGGTGCCGTGAATAGGTTTGGCCTGGATTCTGGAAGATTCATCTTTCTGAGTTCATATCTAGCCTCAAACATTAACTAGCTACATGACCCTACACAAGTCACTTAATCCCATTTGCCTCAGTTTCCTCATCTGTAAAGTGAGCTAGAGAAGGAGATGGCAAACCACTCCAACATTTCTGCCAAGAATACCTAAAACAAGGTCATTGAAATGGACGGACTGAGCATAATTCACAGGCAAAGTCAATTAGGAATGTCAAGAGTGTCATTTATTAGCCAGGCTGGCGGCTTTCTCATGTAGAGACCCAGAGGAGACAGTCCCAAACTGAGGTGGGTGAGTGCGTTTTAAGCATTTTGGCGCTACTTGGTGCAGCCTTGTGGTTTCCACAACAAACAAGAGTTCTGACAGAGCAAGAGTGGGGCTTGCTGCTAGGCAAGAACCCCTAAACAGAAGGTGGTTGTCAGGGTGCTACTAGGCAAAGAACCCCAACAGAAAACAGGTGCCAGGAGAGGGAGCCAATGAAAGACTCGTCATTCAACATAGAGTAGTTGTCAGGAAGGGGGGGTGGGGCTAGTTGCCTGGCAAGGGGGAGCTAACATTAGGGGGGCACAGGTGGTAACCATGCAAATGGACTAAACAAAAAATGACTGTCAACAATTCATCATATATTTCACAACCCAAAGGGGAATAACATTTTGACAGGGGCCCAACACAAAACCGGTTACTAGGCAGGTTATCCAACCCTGCCCAGTAACCTAACAGATATCTCTCAACCTAGGGGCCCAGGGAGGAATAATGTCCACTTCAGTCATGAAGAATCAGACCTTCTAAAGTGGCCTCACACAAGAGTACGGTAATGAAGATAGAAGCCACAGGACATAAAGAAAAAGAAAGTCAAGGATGACGTCTAGTTTTTGAACTTTCTTGCCTGGACAATTGCAAATCTTCTAATTGTCCTCCCAGTCTTGAATCTCTCCTTATGTCACTATATCCTCCACTCAGCTGCCAGTGATTTTCCTAAAGTGTAGGCTGACCACGACATTCCCCACCCCAGTGGTTGCCTATTACCTACAGGATTAAGTGTGGCATCCTTTCTTTAGCAGTTAAAACTCTTCACAATCCTGTTCCCTTCCTTCCTTTCCAAACTTCTTACATTCTACTCTCCTTTACAGGCTATATGATTTAGCAATAATAGCCTCCTTGCTGTTTCTCATACAAGACTCTCTATTCAATAAATACTAATTGACTGAGGGTGGAGAAAATGAAAAATTGGCTTCATTGAACTGTTCCTGGAATATAATAGTTGTTTAATACACAACAGCTGACTGACTGTATTGTGGGGCAATAAAAGATAAGTATAGATATGGTAGGGCCAAATGATGAAGTAGCCAGAAAACCAGAAAGAAGAATCTGAACTTGCTTCCTATTTTGTCTTTAAAAGTTCTCTATAAACAATCAATTCTCCATTTTCCTTCCAGTCCTGAATATTCATATTCTATCCTATTTGGAAGGAATTCATTTTTGGGGGGGAAAGTCATCAGAAAAATAAACTTGGGAAATGATCCTGTTTTTAGATTTCGTGATGATTTTGTTCAACCTGACGTAATAAAAAGAGCCCTGGGCTTATTAAAGTCAAGAACTTTTGATTATACAGTTTCTGCTTACTGGCTGTGAGACCTTGGACAGCTCACTTCATCTGCCTGAACCTCAATTTATACAACTTTTTAATGGAGATAAAATCTATACTACATATTTCACAGAGATGTTTTGAGGATTAAAGATAATATATACAAAGTGTTTTACATTCATGTACCAGAGCCATAACTAACATGGCAGACTAGGTTTTGATCCAGGACATCTCAAACACCAGCTCAAGGCAGTGAAGAATTCACTGGAATAGGCTTCTTAAGTCCCAGCGTGATTTTAGTTGGGGTGCTTGGGTCAGAGTACTATGTAATCACAGCTCTATGTGTCCTTGCAGTGGCTTACCTGACTCAGTGGGTGCCATGGGCAATTGCCATATGGTGGAACCCAGTGAAGTGTTTGTGTGATCAAGGGCTTCTGTGGCTCAGGCTTTAAGTGATATATTTAAGTGTGTATGTGTGTACATATATACATATAGGTATGTATGTGTATATATATGTATACACATATATATATTTACATACATATGTATATATGGAACTGGTGAACTCTGGGCACAAATTGAAGCATGCTTTTTACACTTATTTATTTTTCTTGCTTGCTTTTTGGCAGCATGGCTAATATGGAAATATATTTTACATGACTTTGCATGTATAATTGATATCACATTGCTTGCCTTCTCAATGGGGGAGGTAGGTAGAAATTTTGGAACTCCAACAATTTAATATGAATGTAAGAAAACAAGAGGAAGGAAGGAAGGAAGGGAGGGAGGGATCCTGCTGATTCTGGAGGACTGTCTAGGCTCCATCTTAAGTGAACTGAATCCCCTAACCTTTTCTGTGATGCTTTGCCCTGCCTCACCTTCCCTTCCTCTAGCTCATTTTTACCCTGTCCTCCCCCCCACCCAAGGGGCAGCTAGATGGTGCAGTGGATAGAGCACCAGTGCAGGAGTCAGGAGGACCTGAGTTCAAATCTTACCTCAGACACTTGACACTCACTAGCTGTGTGACCTTGGGCAAGTCACTTAATCCCAATGACCTCATCCTGGGTCATCTCCAGTCATCCTGATGAATATCTGGTCACTGGATTCAGATGCTCTGGAGGAGAAGTGAGGCTGGTGACCTGCACAGCCCTCCCTCACTCAAAACAAAGACACATGCATGTCATTATTACTCTGATGGCATGGTCTTATTCAGCAACAAAGGATGAACATACCCTGTCCCCCTTGATCATATTATTACAGAGTTATATGGGGGACCTCAGAAACCATCTAATTTAACCCATATTTAAAGATGAAGCTTCTTGGCAAAATTCTTGATAATTCAGCCTCCAACTGGAAAATCTCCCCACCCCAGCATCTCATTGCCCTACTTACTTTCTCCCAGCCACAATTTCTCCTCTTTAACTACCAAAGGATTGAAGCATAGTGTCATAGAAGTACTCAGTATTTGAATTTGTAATGAGCATGTTTAGTTTAAGTACCTCATTATGTGAACAACTCAATTGTGTAGGTCTGATAACTGGCTACTTGTAATGAACATGTCTGGTTTTCCTGACAAAATACTTTGTAGTGGTCAGGTCAGTTTTGTAGTAAATTACTTACTAAACACTCCATAATCACCTTGAGTCTGACTTTAGCATAATCTAATAGAGACACAATCTTGGTCATTCATATTAGCCAAAAGCTAATAGGTTGAATTCAAAAAGTAAGCTATACTAGTTGTGAATTGATCCAACCATTCTGGAGAGCAGTTTGGAACTATGCCCAAAGGGCAATCAAACTATGTATACCTTTTGATTTGATTTTTGTCATGGCAGAGAATTGGAAATTGAGGGGATGCCCATTAATTGGAGAATGGCCAAACAAGTTGTGATACAAGAATGTAATGGAATATTATTGTGCTATAAGAAATGATGAGCAAGCAGATTTCAGAAAAAAACTTGGAAAGACTTATGTAAAGTAAGCAGAACCAGGAGAACATTGTACACAGTATCAGCAGCACTGTGTGATGATTGACTATGATTGACCTGGCTCTTCTCAGCAATACAATGATCCAAGACAATTCTAAAGCATTCATTATGGAAACCACATCCAGAAAAAGATCTGATGGAATTGAATGCAGATCAAAGCATACTATTTTCACTTTATTGATTTTGTAGTTTTTTTCCTTTTGTTCTGTTTCTTCTATCACAACATGATTCATATGGAAATATGTTTTACATGGTTGCATACATATAACCTATATCAAATACCATCTTAGTGAAGAGGAAAGTGAGAGAGCAAAGGAGAAAATTTTGAACTCAAAATTTTATTAAAAATCAATGTTAAAAATTATCTTGACATATAATTGGGAAAAAATAAAATACTGATTAATAGGAAAAGAAAGAACACAAAAAAAGCAAGCAACATATAGGCCAGGTGTTATTTCTGATCATGATAAACTGTTCAAGTGCTGCAATGGAGGCCTAATTAAATGCAGGCTAAGAAGAGCCAGGAAAGCCCATATCATTAATGAACTGGAATAGGAAAAGAAATCATACTCTGAGCCTCTAGATTTCTGGAGTCCAGAGAAAATTACATAACAGTAACTTCACCAGAGCCAAGACCATGAGGGATCTGGCTCCCAGCTGTTGCTGCCCACAACAAAGGAACAGATCTGCCTAGATTCGTGTCTGTGCCCTTCACCTTCAGACTTTCAACCCAAATTCCTTTTTTTCTTTTTTTGCAGTCCTGGAAGTGACAATATTATTTTGGATAGTTTGAGTAAAATTTCCTTAATGAACATATTAAGGAATTTGGGTCATTTTCATTGTGTGATGTGGAAATCAGAGAATCAGAATGGGGTTCTTCCTTTCCTTTATTAAATAATTAGATGATTAAATACATAAAATTGATGAATGAAATTATGGAATGTGTTGCCTTTCCTTAAAGAGTACCTTCTTTCTTTTGTCTAGTTTTTTTTTTCCACATAGGATCACAGATTTTGAGCTAAAAGTAGCTTTAGAGGCCATCCATTTTTATTCCCTTCATTTCATAGAAGAGGTAACTGAGGAATGGAAGAGTTACGTGACTTGCCTATGTGGTTAGAAAGGGTGAGAAGTAGGACTTGAATTCAAGTTCTCCTCACTCCAAGTTCAGTGTCCTATCCACTACACTCCACTGATCCATTGAATGCCACCACTTGGCACTGTACTCAAGAAGCCAATAAAAGAACCCTCCATAATATCAATGTAGACATGCAACTACCCCTTTCTAATAAAATTTTACTTGAAATGGGATTATCCACTATGAATTGTCCCTCCAACCGTTTTTATCTTCAAGTAATTTCCAGTTGTACTATATGGTACTATATATAAATGAGTTTATTTTAAAAATATTCTTTCTCCCTTTTTGAGCTCCTAAGTAATTCAACAAACTGAGAACCCAGGAAGAATCTAGCCCGGTTTAACTACCACCAAAAGGAAAGCAGTAGAATCCATAGATCCTTACTTATCTTTTCTTTAAACAAAGCCCCAAAAGTCTGACGATTCATTAAATATGCACTCTTTGTTTTCATTGAGGGCTATACTTAGTTTGACTGAGTAGAGTATTTTTGATTGGAACCCCAGTTTTTTTGTTCTTTGATATGTAGTGTCTTTTAGTGATCCCACTGCTAGGTCTTGTATGATTCTAATTGTGGCACCACCAGATATACATTGGTTTGGTTTCTTTTTATCTGTTGCTTGTAATATTTTATTCTTGAGCTGGGGATTTCAGAAATGGACTATAATGTTTTTATGGGTTTTCCTTGTAGGATCTCTTTCAGGTGATGAGTGGTGGATTTTTTTCTATTTCTACATTTCTCTCTCATTCTAATGATTCAGGACAATTTTCTTTAATTATTTCTTGTATTATTGAATCAAGATTTTTTTTTATCATAGCTCCCAATTACTCTTGTTTTCTCTTCTTGATCTGTTCTCCAAATCAATTGTTTTTCTTATGAGATGTTTCACATCCTCTTCTATTTTTTCATTCTTTATATTTTATTTTATTTTATTTCATTATTTCTTGGTCTCTAATGATTTTGCTGGCTTCCCCTTGTCCAACTCTGATTTTCAAGGTGGCGTTTTCTTCCTTAAGATTCTGGATCTCCTTTTCTAATTGGTTGACATTTTTTCCCATAATCTTGTTTTCCCTGGATTGTTTTTTTGTTTTTAATTTTTCCTCAATCTCATTTGATTTTTAAAGTCTTTTTAAAGTTCTTCTCTGAATTCTTTTTGGGTAGGTGATCATTTGACATTACTCTTTGGGGAGAAAAGGGTTTCTTTGCTTCAGTATCCTCCTCTGAAGATGAATCCCTAGTCTTCTCTATTCTCATAGTAACTCTCAATGGTTGGGTTCTTTCTCGTTTGCATGTATATTTTTTTTTGTTAAAGTTTAGTTTTTGTAATCCCCTCTAGACTTGGTGTATAGAGGATAATGCCTCTTGCCTCAGATCCTCCTTCAGTTCTTCCCTCTGACCTTGAACCCAAACCAAAACCTCCCTCTTTCTGCAAGTGCCCTCAACCAGCAGCATTGCTGCCCCACTGCTTCTGCACTCACTGGGCATGTGCTGATTCCTTCTTGCTCATGGCACAGCTTGGTCCATTGTTCCATGTTAGCAGAGGTTCCTTTGGTCTTCCATGGCTCAGGCTCCCATCAGTGTCTGGGGGCGGTGGGGAGATGTTCTTGTAGCTGGGGCTGAGGCAGCCTCACAACTAGGCTAAACTCAGGGCTCCTACTTCTTGTTTAAATGGTTCCTAGCCTGGAGGTGTTTACTCTTCACAGGGATGAAACTTCATCTTGGGATTTTTCTTCCAGTCTTTTCTGATTGTCCCAAGAGGAACACTCTTCTGCCCCTACTCTTATTTATTTTTAACTGCTCTATGTTTGCCCAGAGGCACTATTTCATCTCTTTTGTGAAGGATAATGTCTAGAGCTTGGAATTTTCTGACCTACTCCATCATCTTTCCAGAATCCCTTTCTCAGTACAAACAACTTTTGACTTTTCAGTTTGATCATTCAAAGCCTTAGACATTTACTAGTCATGTGACCTTAGGCAAGTCATTTAACATTTCTGAGCCTCTGAAAAACCTGCTAAGTTGCATTCAATTTTCAAGTCATCTTTGGTGGGTGGAGGGAATTTCCACATGGTCCTTAATGTTATGATCAATTTTAATCAAGACTTAACCTTAGTGGAATGGACTTGGCCTGCATTAATAGCAAGGATTTCTCCTTCCAGCATATAATTCTGCATACCAAAGAGAATTCGAAATCACAACAGAAAAAAAAAGATCAGATTGGCTGCTGAAGGACTTAGTCAGTTTCCCTTCTGGGATAAGGGAGCCAGTAAAGACGTGATGTTTTTAGTAATATTCACAGTGCCTACAGTGGCCCTGAATATCCCATCACAATTCTGAATAAAGAAATACAACAGAATCTCCACATGAAAGATAGAATCAAAATATTTATTCAAACACCAGGAAGCCAAATCCATCATAGTAACAAAGAAATCTATACACACTAACAATGCAGAGAACAACACCAGGCCCAAGCTTTCCCTCTACTTGGCTTCCCACAAACCAGCTCCATTAAACAAAATCACAATCTCACACAGGCTAGCCAGCTGCCTGCTTGCCTACATCCTTCCTAGCTCAGACTGCTTTCTAACTCACCTTCTCTCAGCTCTACTCTAGCTCTGCCTCTTCCTGTTCCACCCATTCAGAAGCTCCTCCCACCAAAGGCTCCATGTGACCTGACCCAGGCAAGTCACATGGGTCTAATAATGAATGGGAAAGATCTTCCCATTTAAATTACCATTACAGATGGGCAAAAATGGTGGACATTTCTATATGATGAATGCTCATGACAGAAGTCACTCTGTTTTTTCTGAAGGTGCACTGTAGGCAATTTGGCAGCAATCAGTCAAATAATGATTCCATGACTTTTAGTTGTTTGTCTACACAAACTATAGATCCTAGATCCAGAGAAGAGATGAGTTACCTTTCCTATTCCAATGTATAGGACTATAGATATATAGCCAGGAAGGGACCTTACTGACCAATTAGTTGAGAAATTTTTATAGTTTTTATAGTTGAGAAAACTGAGTACTAGAGAGATTAAAAACTTGGTCAAGTCAATAAGTGGTAGAGTTGGGTTTTGATCCTAGGTCCTTTTATGCCAAAATCCTGTACTCTTTCTCCAACCCCATGCTTCTCCTTAAAGTTCTTTCCTAGTAAGAGGGAAAGAGACTAAGAGGAAACAAAAATCTATCAATCAATGAATATTTATTGTGTCATTTAGGCATAAGGTAATAGGTTCTAGACAAAGACAAAAATAGGAGTCCTCAAGGAGCTCATGTTCTATATGGGGATATAATGCACATACATACATACACATGTGAATAAGTAAATACACAGTAAATTCATGGTAATGGGGAGGGGCAGTAGTAATTAGATAGAAAAGGGTTATGTAGAAGATGGTACCCAGAAGTAGAGATTCAAAGAGGTGAAGTTGAAGAGAAAATATATTCCAGTTATGGGGATGGGGTCATGGGGCAGCCTATTAAAAAGACAATAATAAATGCTGAAATGTCACAAGGAACTGTAAAGAGGACAATTCACGTGAAGGAGAGTAAGAAGACAAGAAAGGTAGATCCAATGTAGGTTTTGAAAGGCTTTAACTGCCAACCAGAGGAATTTGTAAAATGCTTTTGCAAGCAAAGCTTATGTAAACTCTTATTTATTCATCTTGAAATAAATAGTTCCATGAAGTAAATTCTAATAAAGTGAATAATAACAATAAAAATTAATAACATCTAATATCTACATAACGCTTACTATGAATAAAAGAATAAAAACACATTACTTAGTGGGCAGTTGAACTGAAGCCCATGCTTTTGCTGAAAATGGCTCTTTCCCGTTCTGCCTTGTGTATTGTTTGAGCCCAAGGTTACACTATCTCAATGCACAATTAGATATTTGTTCCCAGAAACCTTATGCTATGCTCAGTCTTGATTTCTGGAGGGATCTATCCTTCCCTTTCTTCTTAACCTTGCCCCCGCTATGATCCAGGACTCCTTTCAGGGTTTTTCTGTTCATGTACATACACAAAGCAGTACTAGTCCATAGTGGTCTTACACTTTCTAGTGGGAGACTGGAGGTGACACCTTGCACATCTAAGCATTCTCACATATGTCACTTCACAGAGTGGGAATTGAATTCTCTCTTTTATAAGTCCCGGCAGTGTGCTGTGAAAGCCAAAGTTCTCCTGAGAAGCTTGCTATCTGGATATCTCTAGTATAACGGGTAATAGTTGTGGTAGGTATTTGATATTCAACACTACTTCTCTCTGCTCCAGCTCCTGGCTTGACACTGAGCTAGGGCATTACAAGATCTATGCGCTGGTACAAGGTTACGCTGTTGATGATACTGCCCTTGTAAGGGTTACGTAACCTTCTGAAAATTGGTCATCACAACTATGGATAGCACAGAACAGACATCTAAATAGTTTTCAAACTTCAAAAGAGAAGATATGATCCAAATTGTTGGAGAAATATTATCAAATAAAGGGAAGACATAAATTACCTTTGTCAAGAATAAGGGAATTACTTAGTCTCCCTCTCTATCCCTGCTATTCATGGAGTTTATCATTAAAATAGAAATGATAGTTTGAAAAGAGTAGTAAGGTAGAAAGTGACAACAAGGAAATACAATGTTGTTATGCCTAGATTGGTCCTTTAAAAATTAAAAAAAAATATAAACTCATTGGTCTTGATTGGTAGTTGATGGAAAGGTGATATGAACAAGAGGGCCTGCCAAGTTTATACTTGATGAAATAATCATTATGAAGGGTATGACAACTAGGGTCCATTTGGCATCCAGGCTCTGATGACATGGCAAAGGGAGACTATATTTAGCATGGGGAATTGAGGTCATCCCTTATCTCTTACTTTTTACTGGAAAATTCTATTGGTCATGAATTCTGGCAGGGACTGTGACTTAGGTGAAAGGAGAGATCCCTGACAAAGGAAAGTAAACCATTTTCTCCCGAACTGGGCTGTATGAAATATGATATATCTGAATGATCACACCGTCACCACTACCAACAATAACCATAACAAATGCAAATGAGGAGGAGGTAAGAGAAATGAGGCACATGTAAAGTTTTCGATATCTTTGTCCAAATTCCCACCCTCACTGCTGAATCAGGTCCATAAAGTAGTTTGGATGCATCTCAGCAGTCAGTGTTTTTTATGGGAATCCTTGAGAGATAATTGGATGACTTTCTTTAAGCCATCAGCTTAAGCCTCCAGTGATCAGCTTTGGGAATCAATCTTGTCATCCAGCTTTAAGTAGCCTTTAGAAAGATATATTGACTAAGATAGTACAATAAGGATAGTTGGTACAAAACAGTCTGCCAGAGGTCTATGACATACTTTGCCACAAACACAAAGAGTCCAGAGTAAAGTGAGTTCAATCTTAGAGAACATATGTGGCAAAAAGATAACTCATATCTCTTATTTACTGGCAATCTCATTCGTGTGATATTCAAGAAATTCTCCTTAAGAATTCAGAATCTACTGTCCTTGGCTCCTGATGCATATATTGTCATCCGTTACTCTGGGGTTGCTGACTGAGCCATCAGTGGGCAGATAGGAAATACAAAATCCTCTGGACCCTCCTTCAGCTAAAAGGGAAGAGGCTGAGGACATCTGTCCAAGGGCAGCTAAGGCCTCTCCTAAGTGACCCTTTCAGCTAGAACTCAATGACTCAGTCAAGTTTCTGGAATTCATCTCTTCCCAATTTGCTTGATAATTTATAGATAATTCCTAGGGTATAGCCAAGTTTCCTTGAACTATCCAGTCTATCTTAGTGCATTTCTTATATTCCTATGTAATATCATTTTTGTTCTAGTTTAAAGGCTTTTTAGTATTTAGTCTAAGATCTTTGAATGAATAGGTCAATGAGATACAATTTTACCTAAAGTGTCAAGGTTAAGATAAGGTTAAGTGGTTTATGCCCCACCTTATACTTAGACTGCCTAAAATCTTAGATTACTATTAATTTGTGGTATATGCACTGAGATTTTCTCTCCATTGTTTGGAGGAGGCTCATTTTTGAAGCCATATTTGGAAGTGATTTTGATTCATGACTTCTATAAATCCCAGTTACATGGGCTTTTGGATTTATCTTTTGTATATTGGTCATTCATTATAATGACATTTTAGACACATAGATGAATTAATTATACATAGATATGAGTATGTTGGCTAGCTATTGCACACTACCAATGAAGACTTGTATACAAAACGTGGCCGGAAAGGCATCATGAAGGGAGGTAGATTGATCATGTAGGGATAGTATAGGACAACAGATATAAAAATCAAGTGTTTTACTGGTATCCTTTAAATATCAAAAGATCTAGAGGAAAACCTGCAGCAAGCTGGGTATATCCTCTCTGAAGTGTTTATGGAGGGACATGAACAGAAGTTACATAGACAGACAAGGAATGTATTTGTATAATTAGGCACCAGTAAAGGTAATGTAAATTATTGAGATCACAGGCCCATTAAAGTGTCAAGGTATCAGTTAAATGTATTTTTAAGTTGTGGGCATCAAGCAAATTTATCATAAAAAAGAATAATTTAGCTTATAGGGTGATACATTTCTATTTTCTTAACATTTTTATAAGATAAATCATCTTTTTAAATTTCATATTTTGCATGAAGGTAAAGTTTTAAAGTGTGATGAAATGGGAAAGACTTAAATCAAAGCACACTTTCCTGAAAATTAGAGTTTAAAGTAAAATAAAACCCTATAGATGAAGCAAATACCTGTGTTCTCTTTTTTTGTACATTAAAGTAAAAATCTATTATGTACAACTTGTTATTCCCTTTAAATATATAATAAAGTTATCATGTAAATTTTCCCCTTTTTCTTCCTTCCCTCCTCACCTTAGAGATGGCTACCATTAGACACAAATATATATATATACACATACATATATATATGTAAAATAATTCTATAAATACTTCTATTTATCAGTTCCTTCTCTGGATGCAGATAGCATCTTCCTTCATATGTCCATTTTCCTTTCTCAACCAATTCCCAACTACCTCCCTTTTGTATCCCCACACTTAGAACAGATGGCCAAAATCTTTAATTCAATGAAATATTGTATTGATCTGAAAGAACAGTCCCTCAGTTCTGCTCCTGAAAAGTTTACAGAACTATTTCTTGTCTTCACTTCCTTCCAGTCACAGACAAAGAGTTATTCCTACTTAATGCTGAGGTTAATTTTTCTTCCTTTGCTTCTATTCTTATCCCTTTCCTGCCCAGTGCAGGGTATAATTCTAACAATTATCCTCTTTTTCATCAATCAATCAAAAAGCATTCATTGATTAAGTACTATGCGGCAGGTTCTGGGCTAGGATCTGGGGATACAAAGACAAAAATCTAAGAGTTTCTCTGTCAATACTTATATACACATATAAACATATTGTGTATATTATATAGCATATGCTCATGTATATTATGCCCAAATAAATGTATAATATTATATATAAATATGTATATTTATTATATAATCTATAACCATATTGTTATATATTATGTATTACACATATTATATAATACACATGAAATAAATAGAAGGAAATTTGGAGGGGACTACATTAGCAGCTGAGATGATCAGGAAAGACCACATGTGTGAGGTGACATTTCAACTGAGCTATGGAATATTATGTATGAGGAATAGGAAGAAAGCCTATTTGAATGGACTATAAAGTGCATGAAGGGAACAGTGTAAACTAATTTTGGAAGGATAGTATGGATTCAGGTTATGAAAGACTTTGATGCCAAACAGTGAAGCACATGTTTGATTTTTAAAGACAATGGGGAATGATAGAACAGGTGAATGACATGATCAGATCTGTACCTTAAGCATATTATGTTGACAGGTGTGTGAAGGATGGATTAGAGAAAGGAACAACTTGACATGAGGAGACAAATGAGGCGGCTTTTACAGTAATCCAGATGAGAATTGATGAGGGCCTAATGTAGGGCAGTAGCCATGTGAATGGAGAGGAGGAGGCAGATTGGAGACAATCAGAGCTAACAAGAGCTTTCAACTGATTGGATACACAGGATAAAAGGAAAGTGAAGAAGTCCAGGATGGATCCAAGGTTATGGAGGATATCGGTGTGTGTTCATCCTTCATTACTGAAGAAGACCATGCCATCAGAGAAATAATGACAGGACTTGCACTTGACTTTGTTTTTTGAGTGAGGGAGGGCTGTGCAGGTCACCAGCCTCACTTCCCCTCCAGAGCCATATGAATCCAGTGACCAGATATTCATCAGGATGACTGGAGATGGAGGATATATGGGGTAACTGGAGGAAGTGTTCTCTATAGAAACAGTCTTCAGAATACAGCAGAATGTAAGCCCTTGGAGAGTAGGAACTGTTTCATGTTTGTCATATCTGAAGTTTCTAGTATAGTGTCTAGCATACAATAGGTGCTTAATAAATATTTGTTGAATTGTTCTATATGAATAAAAATGCAAAGAGGTTATTTGGCTTTTATTATGATGAGGAATGCACAAAAAGGATCGCTAGGAGGTATCATGTAGCTCCTGGCCCTACTGTTTATAATTTGCTGAAGACGGTCTGAGATTCAACCATAATCCAACAGAAATCAGTGAGACCTTGATTTACATCAAATTGGACCTCATCATTTAACTACATTACCAGTCAGAGTAAACCTCTAATAAGAGTTCAAATCTCATATTTTATTCTCTCCTTACTCTAAAAAATTGATTTTTTTCCTTTCCTAATCTTTGATAATACTTATTTTTATAGTGAATATAACTCTGAGTCTGGAGTCTGAACTCTGAGTTCAAATTTCAGAAACGTTCTAGTTCTGTCACTTGGGGCAAGTCACTTAAGATCTGTTTGCCTCATGAGGATAATAATTGCATCTACCTTCCATGGTTATTGTGAGAATCTAATGAGATAATGGTTGCAAAAAGAGCTTAGTACAATACCTGTCACGATAGATATTGTATCAATGTTTATTCCTTTCCCCTCCCCTTTTATGAACAATTAATTTTGACATATAATCATATGTCTTTTATTGTATATTTCATCAGTGATTTTGTCCACTTAATGAAACTATAAATTCCTTGAGGGCAAGTGCCACATTATACTTTTTTTTAAAACATACAATATCTCACCAATGTACTAACGACAAACTCGATAAATCCTTATGAGTTGAATTTCCAAACAAAATTTATAAAACAAACTATGAACCTCATATTTCTACCTCTATTTATAATTTTTCTTTGTGGAGGGGGGAAGGCAAGGCAATTGAGGTTAAGTGACTTGTCCAAGGTCACATAGTTAGTGTGTCAAGCATCTGAGGTCAAATTTGAACTCAGGTCCTCCTGAATCCAGGGGTTGTGTGCTACTCGCTGCACCACCTAGCAGTACCTAGTTGTAATTTTTCTTAAACCCTATCCTCTTCTCTGTTATTTTTCTCTCTGCATTAGAATCTCATGCAATTATTTTACCCTGGGTGTAAAAAAATGCAAATTAAAAAGGAGAAACGGAGGTTTAGTGTCAAAATTCCTGTAGATCAAGTTAATAGTTTTCAGACCCTGGAATCAATCTATCTGCTTATACATTTGCTGCCAGTGAAGTTTGTTTTGTGATAGGTTTAAACTGTTGGCATGTCAATGGCACATTCTTTTTATTTCCATCAAAAGATTTTCTATAATACACAGAAACTGGAAGCAATTAGAACTTTATTTGGGCAAGCACAGAGAGGATTCATATCACTTTAGCTGTGCTAACTTGATTGATTGTGGAGGAAACAAGTTTTACTATATCATAAAGGCTAGCATTTGGGAAACCAGAAAATTCCTATATGTACTATGTGGACAAGTTCAGGAGGTGAGTAGTGCATGATTTCTTTGGCCTTATACAGTATTAACTCTAAATTCCTATCAGAAGGCTCAATTTGAAAAAAAAAATGTCTTCATATCAAAAGGTTCAACTTGAAATAATGTCTCTTTGGAATGGAAAAATACAAAGCCACAATTTCACAATCTTTTGTTTTCCTTGGTACTCATGCCATGAATATGTCAGTATCAAACCAACACTTTGGGGCTATATTTTAGTTTCGAGGGTCTAGGGACCAGTTAAAACCACCAAATGGCATATACTGTCATCAAAAGTCCTATCTTTTATGCTTCATTTCAGCTTGGTTCATCCAAAATAGCCAGGATAACATACTTTCTATATACAGGAAATCATTTCAGTGGTAACTATAGCAGAAAAACAGTTAGAACTATTTTAGAACCATTCTTCATAGTTCCAAGGTTGCATCCATAGAGGCCAAGTGACTCAGACAACTGAACAACTCTCTGATCAATCTAGGTAATTGTAATGTGAAGATCTTACCCACTCATTAATAGGCTTCATGTGGAACTCATTAAGGGAAGCTTGATTGGGCCAGGCTTGTTTTGTAAGAAGACCCACACTTTTTGTTAATTGCTAATGAGGCACTGAGGGTCCTGATTGGTGCTTCTTTCTCTGGTAACTATGTATGAATATAATGGTCAGACAGTTGAATCTGTCTGTTGATCTATGATGTATGTATGCTTATGGTCAGACAGTTGGAAGCCCTGTCTGTTGGTCTTTATTTCTCTGCTTGTATTTTCTCTATTGGTATATGTGATTAAAGATGACTGTTGACTTCTCAAAAGTTACTTTCCCTTTAGAAAAACAAACCCAAGAACCTGTACTAGCAGGCCATCCTGGATATGTCAGGGTACTTGCTGCTACAGTAATACAGAATAAGGGTTTTTGTTATTGCAGATTTACACTAATCCAGATAATTGTTTCAATTCTCCATTTCATTTTTTTTCTGCAAAGAGACAGAGCAATAAGGAATACTAATACTTTTTTTTACCTCCACCAATAGATAAACCATTTCATATTAGACTAAATAAAAGAATTCTAAGTGTTTATAGTGATATGAATCCACAGAGATTATTTACTTTAATGCCCCTTGGGGGGAGAAAGGGAGAGAGAGAGAGACAGACAGAGAGGGAGAGAGACAGAGAGAGGAGCAAGCTTTTCAGAAAGGCTGTTTGTTTGAAGCCGCACAATAGGAAAAGCCGAAATTATAACCCAGTTCTCTTCACTCCCTGAAATGTCCAAGCCCTGTCTTTATTCATGATTATCTACCACTTTATGCTTGTGGATTTATATTCTGGTAATATAGGCTACAATAATTTCTTGGACAAGTCTTTTATTATACCTTCTCAAAAGGTGAGAGTAAATATTGGGGGTGAGGGGCATCAATTCATGCTGCAATGGAAGGTCTTATTTAAAGTTTTCCTTTCATTAACAGTATACTTAAAAAAACCCTCAATACTCCATGTAAAGGCAAACAAACAAAAAAAAATAAAACAGAAATGTTTGGTTGGGATGATTTTTAAAGACAGATAACTGCATTCATAAATCTTATAGATTTGTAGACATGTATTCAAAGATAACCTTGACAGTATGCTATAAGGATACAGTCAAGCAAGACTTGTTACTTTTTGAAAGCTTCAGGCCAACTTTAGTTCTGCCTTATCTATACACCACAGTTGTACTCCAGTGTTTTGAACTGTGACATAATGAGTTCTTTGAAGACTGAGGTTGCTGGATTTTAGTGTATTACCAGGAATCATCCTTCACTCTGAAGGCCTGAATGTAGTAGGAAATCAGCATGTTTAATCCAGAAATGATTCAATGTTTCAATTTGCCTGTGATCTCATCAGTGACTCTTCTCTTTTCAACAATGCACAGAATGACAGGTCCACATCTGTCCATCTTCCATGATTCTTGTCCATGTTTTATAAATCTATTCCAGGATAATCTGTTGGTAGCCTTTGTCTAATTCTCTCGACATTACAAGGACAGCAATGGAACAGTTACGTTGCTAATCATTCTGAGTTCACTTTTGTCTATCTGACTGGCCTTTTCCATTCATCCATTTTCTATAATGACATCCTTTCTGATGATAGATCCTGCGTAATTCCTGCTTCATAATGTGTGGCCATATTCTCCTGTCCATCATGCCCCTTCCCATGGTCTTTTCCGTGATACCCATCTTCAAATCTTTTGAGATAGTTGTATTCCAGGGCTCAGAGCCAAGCATCTTTATATGTTAAAAAGAAGGACCTTGTTTCATGGAAAAGCTCAGTTCAGATAAAGTGCACTGCCATGCCTTTGAGAAACTGAATAATAATCTTTGAGCATTATCCTGAAATAGATTATTTAAATTTTAGCACTCCTAAACTCCTGTGATAATACATTTTGTTCTGACTATGATTTAAACATATTCCTGGTCAAATCATATCCTACAATACGTTAAAATTTTCTTAGGAAAAAAATATAGTTATACTATAATCATAGGCATTAGATCTGACCTCAGCACTTATAAAGGGTTATTTTAATTGTACATTGTATGTTTGAATTGTATATTAAGATTGTATGGTACAAGGAGATGGAAGATTTATACATATTTGTTTGCTTGTTGCCTCCCTCATTCAATTATAAGATCCTTGAGGGCAGGGACCATTTTCACCTCTTTCTGTATCCCCAGTGCTTAGCACAGTACCTAGAACATAGCAGGTACTGAATAAACACTTACTGATTGACTGACTATTAAAGAAACAGAATGGAAACAAATCTCTCAGGTCTGAAGATAACATCCTAGCAGAGAGTAATGAATAGCTAATACAAATTAGGTCACTTGGAAAACTAATCATGCTTCTCAGTAGAAATTCTTTCTTAAAATTACCTGTTATTCATAGATGTGTCAAAATAGTGTGTTATTTTTATTAATAATAGTTTTATCAATCAATCACTCAAGCAATAGATATCCATTAAGGTACTGAGGGAATAAAAATGGCCCCCTGACTTTAAGAGACTTTATAAAAATATGATCTTCCTTTATTATAAAATCTATCTAAATAACTTACCAGGTAGGATGTTTATGAGACCCTTAATCACATTTCAGGACAAAGAAAGATGAATGAATTATTCTTGGGAATCCCCCCAAAAAATAATGTGGTGCGGTAGAATACAGTTAGGTCTCCTGATTGGAATCCTGGCTGTGTTACTTACTTCCTTTGTGACATTATTTTACATTTATAGGTCTCAGTTCCCTTATTTTTTTTTGGAGGGGGGAGACGAGGTCCATTTTGAACTCGAGTCCTCCTGACTCCAGGGCCAGTGCTCTACTTGTTACAACCTTTAGCTGCCCCTTTGGTTTCCTTATTTATAAGATGAGGGGACTCAACTAGGTGATGTCTAAGGTCTTGTCCGGTTCTAAATCCCTATGAATATTATGAATATAATAATAAAGCTTAATTACACCTATGCACATGGAGGAGGAGAAAGGGGAAAAAGGAGAAGGAAGAAGAAAAGGAAGATGAAGAAGAGGAATGGAGAAAAAGGAGAAGAAATCAAAAATAGGGTTTTAAGACTACAAATATTATCTAATTTGAATATCACAAAAACCCTATTTGGGAGTAGAATGTTATTATTCCCATTTTACTGAAGAGTAAACTGAGGCTCAGGCTATGCTGTGAGAAGCATGGAATAGTGGCTAGAGGACTGATCTTACAGTTGGTATGACCTGAGTTCAAGTTCTGCTTCAGACACATATTAGCTGTATGACCCTGGTCAAGTCATCATACAACATTCCAGTTCCCCAGGCAGCTATCTCAGATTGTAAATCTGAGATAGTTTTGGGAGTTCTCAAAACTAAGGAAACCATAAGTACAGACTAAAACTAACTAAATAAAGTAGCAGAGCATGCCAATAGACAAAGTCTTCTGATTTGTTTTAATTAATCAATCAAGAAATATTTATTAAAGGCCTACTATGTGCCAGGCACTGTGCTAAGCACTAGGGATACAAAAGGAGGCAAAAACCTGACACTACTCTCAAGGAACTCACAATCTAATGAGAGAAACAAACAAATACATTCAAAGCAAGCTATACTTGGGATATAATAAGGAAATACTTAATAGAGGGAAGGATCTTCAATTTGTTCTAAGTTCTGTTTTATTTCCTTGTAAGGGTCTCTGGTAGCTCTGCTTTTTTGTAGGGGGTGGGAGGGATGGGGCATTCCTACTAGCCACTTTTGAGAGAGGCATTAAGAAAGTAAGAGTTCCTTATTTTTCCCTCTTCCCCATCATCTTCTAGGTCTTCTATCTCCAAGCCAGGACTCTTTTCATGAAATCCACCCTGCTCTGACTCTACATTTTTACAACCCACTTCAGTGTCTCTTAACTGATCTGAAAAACCAGTAACTAAAGTGTCTTGTGCTCTCTAGTAAAATCTGAAACACTCAGATGCTGGATGTAAGGAAAGCAAGCAAACAGGGGTAGTTCAAATTTAACTATTAATACATCGAATCATGTGCACTAATTTTTATTCCTGCCTGTCTTAGAACTACGTGTGGGTGTACAGATCAGCTGAGAAAAGCGCTGGAAGGAAAGTCTGACTATGGACATCTAGGAACACATAAGAGAATTACACAGCAACCTAAGGACATTACGTTTAAAGGGATGGATTGGAAGCAGAGAGAGTGTTATTATTAAGAAACGTGAAATCCACTGGGAAAGATACTTGGTGGAATCAGGCCACTGGAAATCTTCAGTGGCTATGTTGGACTATGGTCATCATGTTGTTAAGAATGCCAGTTAAAGACAAATGATAATGCACCCTGGAAGATTTGCATCACTGCACTCTAATATGCAAAGTATTCTACAGGAAGAAAGCATTCTGGGAGTAAACCTGGTGGGTCTTCGCCCCCCACCCCCACATCCACAACACACTTAGAAGGGATTAATGAATTCCTTGAATGGGAAGTTATTCAACTTTTAGAGTGAAGAAAAAGAAATAAGAGAAAGTTGGGGCACTGGGAGGGACCGAAGGTAGACGGATGGATGAAAGTGTGTGAGGTGATTGCCTTCATGTCTTTGCCACCCTACCCATCTCCGGAACTGCCCGAAGAGGAAAGGAGGAGGGGTGAAGGATTCCCTTCCCGAAGTGTGTGTGTCCGTCCGTTAAAGTTAAAATGAGAACAAGGTGCGATCCTTTCAGGGATAAGACGGTGAGAGGGCCACCGCTGACCAGATCGTGGAGCAGACGAGGAGGAGCAGGCTGGGCGGTTGCAGGCAGCTGGACTCAGCAGCAGCAGCGGCAGCGGCAGCTGCTCATTGCACCAACCTGCAGGCTGGCTGGAGAGCACCGGCCCCTCCCACTCCCACTCCCCTCCACTCCCCGCCGCCCTGCCGCCTCCACTGCCGCCTCCTCCTCCTCCTCTCCCCAGTCCCCTGCCCCCCAGTCCCAGCCGGTGCCGCAAGGAGCCGCCGGTTGCGAGGTGTCTGCCCTGGACTGCAGCTGGCCGGGCGACGGAGACTGCCAGCCACCTGCACCTGGCGCGGCTGCCTGCCAGGAGCTCGGGCACCCTCTCCCCCTCTCCCTCCTGTCCCCCACTCCCTTCATTCCCACCTCCTCAAACCCTGACATCAGCCTTCTCCTCCTCCTCCCCTCCTCCACCCCCACCTTCTCCAGGGAGCTCCGCTAGCTTCCCGCTGCCTCCTCTCCTCTTCCTTTGCTCTAGCCATTCAGCCCCACCACTCCCCATCAGCTGGCACTTCTGCCTCCACTCTCCCCTCTCCCTGCCCCCTTCTCCGCCTCCTCCTTTCTCTGTCCTCCTGCCCTCCTAACCCCCGCCCCAAAGAGCCCCTCCCCAGGACAGGGGCTGCTGCCTTGTCATGTCAGGATGGAGATCCGGCAGCACGAGTGGCTCTCGTCCTCCCCCCACGAGGGCTTCGAGCAGATGAGGCTCAAAAGCCGCCCTAAGGAGCCCTCCCCGAGCCTCACTCGAGTAGGTGCGAACTTCTACAGCAGCGTCAAACAGCAAGACTACAGTGCCAGTGTCTGGCTCCGGAGGAAAGACAAATTGGAGCACGTAAGGGTCTCCCCCACCTCCTTCAATGGGACTCCTGCCCCCGTCCTTCAAGTGCCCGGAGGATGCCAGGGAGTTGCTCTGGAGTCTGAGATGGGAGGGTGCTTGGTTGCTTGGTAGGAAGTGTCTCCTGGTCCGGAGAGACCTCCTTGGGTCTTCCTATTTGCTGTCTTGGGCTCTGGCTGACCCGAAAAATTGGCTTCTTATTCCGCATTCAATGTGCCAGTTTCCTCCCTTGTACTTTCTTTTCGTAAATGACCAGCATATGGGGAGTGGATGGGAAGGATTCCCTTCAGAGCGCAACGCCTTGGATCATAACTCGGGCTCCTGTAGTGTTTTCTTGAGGGTGCGGGATGTGTGATGGGGATGGGGGGGAAGGTGAGATTTGCGGAGGATCCGCTACTGTGGGTGGATCTGATGAATGCGATTTGCATTCGCTGTATTTTTAAAGTGCGTTTATGATGCTTATTAGGGGAATTTTCGTTCTTCTCTCACACACATAAGCTTCCATAAACTTGGAGCAGTTAAGTTACCTAGTGGAGATGCATGCTCCGTTAGAGTTTTCCTGCAATGTCCGCTGTAATGAAGCTCATAGGTACGTTCCAGAGTTGAGCCAAACCAGAGGAATGTAAACCGAAGAAAGGCAAAAAGCAGAACAGATCGCTGGGAAACTCACAAACCTGCTAGTAGTACTCACGCTAAGGACTGGATAACAGGGGTGGGTGCTTTGAAGTTAAGTTTACAATGCATACGGAATATCTTCTTTTAAGCAGAAGTCTGAGACTAGCTTTATCAGGAAGGAAAAAGCCCCCTATCCCACATCCCCACTCTTCCTCAAAATTATGTATGTGTGTGATCAAACTATATAGATTACATTTCCTAGAGCCTCCGTAAGTCAAACGTCAAAGATGAGCCTGGGAGAAATAAGTAAAGAGTGCAATACAACTAGTTAAAGTAAATAGAGTACCTCTCTGAGCTACATAATCCACCTTCTGCCTATGATCACAGCATATTATGATCTCATAGTATTTGGGTTATATCTCCAGTTGTGATGAAAAGATACGAACTTCTTGAAATCATACATTTCCAGCCTTTGCATAGGGTACTGAATTCTGTCTCTCCTCCACATGTCTCTCTAATGTTTTACAGTTACAACAGGGCTTCACAAGAGAAAGCCTGTTAGCAGGGCATTTCCCTATTACAAATCAAAAAGAAAGGTCAGTGCCTTTTCTCAGTAGGACTAATATTTAAGTCTCAGAAAGCTCATCATTTCAAGCTTTGAATTTAGTAGCAGATTCTGCTTTATGTGTGGATAATCATTTGCTAAGATAACACTGCTCTTCCATCTCTGATTCTTTTAACAATTGAGGTAATTAAGCAGAGCTTCTAATATCCCTAGGTTTTAAAAGGTAGTGGCAGCTAATAAAAGATGGGCACAAACATTTATCCAATACAAACAGAGTGTAGCTTTCTTCTTCCCTAAAACTGAGGAATGAATATTTTCATGCAATTTGGATTTTTGTGATATTCTGCATTTAGTACTAGGATGAAGTGTTCACAATCCTGAAGCACCAACAGAAAAATGCTTCAATGTATATAGTTACACTATTAATGCAAGTGCTTTGGAAGGTCTGTGCTTTTAGCTGGTCCATTTCCTTTATACTGCTGCAAATCAATAAAGATAAAAGATGGGAAACTTTTTGTGTGCGCTCCTTGTTACGCTATAGATCCTGATTGATTTTATTGTCCGATACTTAGCCACTTCAAGATACTCTTTAAAAGTATGAAGTGAAGTGGATGATAATGGGGTTGTAAGACTAGGGTGATTACGCCACTCTTGAGAGGCCAAATAAATGAATCGATGACTTCATCATTTAAAATGATGCTTCTCTCTTCTTATCTCTACCTATGTCCATTAAGCAAATGCGTTATTCTTGTATCAAGAAATTAGTGGTGTCACTATTTTTAAAAAAGCCCTTAATGATTACGGGGTTGTCTCTTGCTTGCCTCCTCCTTTATGAAGTTGAGTGTTTCTGTTCTGATATTGCCTTATGTGTCTGCTTACTTTTCTGAAAGGAGACCTTACTTCAAACTGCCTTTGTTTTGGTGGCACGTTACTCCTCGTGGAATTTTGCTGGCAACCATTTCTATCTTCTTCTAGAATTATACTTTTGAATTACTAGGAAAAATAAAATGTCTATTTAAAAACTTGATTTGCAGTTGTGCTCTGTGTATTATATTTCATATAAACCATGATGAAGTCAATTTGTCATTGGCTTTAAGTCCCACATATAAAGGCTAAAACACTCTTCCAAAATCAACGTAACAGTTGACAAACTCATATTGCTGATACATGAAATGTAGTCATGTATCATGTATTATAATAAAATCATGGTCACAGAGCAAGGGAAATGGATTTCTCTAGCAGCATTCTTCCAAAGAACAAATTCAGACATTCATGTGATTGGATTTCATCAAACAAATATACAAAGATCACATTTCTAAAATAAACTTTTATGTCTGAAGCCTTCATCTTCTCTCTCTTCCCACTTTTGCATCAGAGAGATGATTATAATTTTTTAATCATGTGGGATAAAATTAATTTATGTTTGTGATAGAATAGAAACCTGAAAAGTTTCCTATGTAGTTCTTTCCCTGGATGCTTTTAATGGTCATCTAAATACTTAGAGAACTGAAAAAAGTAATTTATCATTTTCACTGAGAAGCATTTTCAGCCCTGAATAACAAGTCTGTGTGCAGAAGTGAAATATAGCAGTGAGGCATGAGTTCAAATTATGTCTCTATCTGCATGGCCTAGGGTAAGTAGCTTCATTCTGGACCTCAGAAATTTAAAATGAAGGGATTGGACTAGGTGACTTTTAAGAACACTTTGTTTTAAGAACATTTTCAGGAGTCAAGCACCTAATGCTCTCCCTTGACCTGAAGCCCAAAGTTCCTTAGTAAGAGATGCACTTGGAAAATAAGGGTAGCCCTTTTTTCTCTATTAGCTAGTATCTAGATCCCTTTTAGGCACAAGCTAAGAATGTAATGTGAAGATCTGGCAAAAGCCATGAACAGAAAAGGCTGAAAGGTCAATCATATTATCTCATCCTTGAGGCTTGGATAAAAGCCCTTAGTAGAATTTGACTATCCCAGGGGGCAATTAAACATTAACTTCAAAGCCCTTTTTGCACCTACCCAAAAGAGTAGGAAGAAGGAGTATTTTCTGCTAGAAACGCTGTGGTGTGGTCTGGCTTCAGGCAAATGTTTTCACCTGCCTTGATAAACATCCTCAGCCCTGTTTGGGAAGTGGGACTGCAGTTTACCTCCTTTGATATGATATTTACAGAGTTGGCTGTTGTCAAACAATTTACTCATGAGAGTTTACTGTCCTCTTTTTCTCTTCTGACCCCAAGCAGGTGTACCTGCTTTTACTCCCTGGAAGAACAGTTTTGCCCACACTCTGAGAGAAGTTCTATAGGACAGGAAGTATATAGAATAGTAGCTGAAGAAGGGAAATGGAAGGAAAGGAATAAAAACTTATTAAGCACCTACTATGTGCCAAGCTCTGTGCTAAGCCCTTTACAAATATCTCAGTTGATCCTCACAACAAGCCTGGGAAGTTAGTGCAGTTATTACTCTCCCTTTACAGTTGAGAAAACTGAGGCAAGTAGAAGTTAGGTGATTTGCCCAAGGTCACATAGCTATTAGGTATCTGAGGCTGATTTTGAATTTGTCTTCCAGACTTCAGCCTTAGTATTCTATCCCTTGCACCACCTAGCTCTCCATGTAGTCCAACTTTTTACCAATGAAGAAATGGAGGCTCAGAGACATTAAATGACTTGCCCAAGCTCACACCTAAGCTAGTAGTACCTAAGCTAGGATGAGACTTGAGATGTGAGGAGTTCCTATATTAGAATGAGTTGCCTTAGCCATTTTGTCCATTCTCTATACAAGTGAGATGATTAAGGAACCAAAACTTCCTCCAATTTCCCTTCCTTATTGTTCAGGCAATTGCCTAATTTCAACTTTATACTGATTACCTGAATTTTTCAGTGGTCAGTTTTTGTATCCAACTCCTTATATCTGTTCTTAAGCTGACGCCCATCTATATAATGTGTTGTTGATTCCTGGAATCTCTGATTCCTTCTGTGTGTGCTTGCCCTGTTGCCTGCTCCTCTGGTAGCCAGTCTTAAATACACATGAAGTTGTGAGTTCTCCATTATTAAGCCCTTCAAGTTTGCATATGGATACCTACTTTTGAAAGATATTGGATAGGGATTCCTGTTCAGGTGTGGGTTGGTCAGAATGACCTCTGAGATTCTTTCCAGTTCTGAATATTTTTCAGTTCCTCCAAGTAAGCCCATATCCTACCTAACCATTTGGGCCATAAGAAACCCTGTTTAACCTACTTTTAAATCAAATGATAAATGAGGATACAAAAATGAATCAAAGTCATCAGAATACCCAGGACTCACTTGTAATGAGCCATAGTATCTTTGTTTATTAATTTCCTCTCCCTTTTTCTTTTTAAAATATCTCTTCCTCTAAATGCAAATTTGCACTAGCATAAATAGGGTTTATATTATCAGTGACTAGTAAATAAATGACATAATTACAGTTGCCTCTTGAAATTACTTATTGCTCAAAGGGGAGCAAAGACATAGCTGAAATAGGTTACACTAGACCAACATTATGAGATTGGCAGAAAGGGTTGACATAATGAAATATCATGTCAACCCCCAAAAGAACTGATCAGAGAGGAGGGAAAGGGACAGATAAGTGTAGTAAATGAAGTGTAACATTTTCCAAATTTTGTAATTAAATCCTTACTATCTGTTTATGTTGCATCCCATGAAAAGAATGACGAGCAAACATTTTGGACCTTTGAAAAATATTACTATAATTGGATCTGACTTCAGATACATAAACTCCCAGAATGAGGAAGAAATAATTATTCCTGTGCCTTTTTAACTCCCCAAAGTCAAAGTATAAAGCCAGATCTCATAGTATTGTCTAATGAGTTTCTTTGTTTTTTGCTGTGTATTGTACTTACCACATTTTCATCACTAATGTACTCTTTCAAAGTGTTCTGGCATTTGAGTCGATTTTAAATAACCTTAAAGGATTTTTTCCTCCTAACTTGGGCTGAGTTGATTGACTAGACTAGAACATATATATGTGTTTATAGCCATTTAATTAGAGATATTAGATTCTTGGATTGAACATTCTGACATTGGTACATTCTATCCCTATTTCTAGCAAGGGTGAGAATTTTCCTGAAAACGTTCTTTCAATATGATTTTCTGTGTCTCCTCTGAGTGTGAGCCCTAATCCTTGCTTTCATTTTAACTATGATTTTAGATTCTTTTGAAATAGCTTTTGATTAAAAAAAAATTGATTCTCATTTCTTATACTTACCAGCTGTGTGATCCTAGACAGACCTGTAAGTGCCCTAAATAATTCTCTAAGACCTTAAATTGTAGAGTAATTGCCGATGTTAATGGATATAGGACATTTCTTTACCTTAGCGTCCCCTTCATTGATAAAATTATAGATCTAGGCCAAAAAAATGTGCAAGGAACTATATACTAGGTGTTAGAGATATAGACAGGAAAAACAAAGCAGTCCCCATCCCCTGAAAATGTATCACCTAGTAGAGAGGATAAAGGATGGATACAAATAACTGTATATAAGTTACTTATTTGCACTTAGGAGACATTTAACAGGAGAGATTTAAAAAAAAGAGAAATAACTGAACTGGGGTGAGTGGTGAAGTGGTCTCAGGGAATGAGTGGGAACCTGAATTGAACCTTGAGGGAAGGACTTTCAGTGGGCAGACATGTGGGGCATTCCACATTCCAGGCATGGGAACCAGGCCACAAAAACCCAAAGAGATATCAGATTGGAAGATGATTTTGCTGGACATTTACACATTATATTGTTATGTATAATGTTCTTGTCAGCAGAAACTCAATGTTCAGCGTCTAAGTCAAAAATTTGAAGTGCCTTGAAATGCTAGCCAGATTTCCATTATGAATGGATCCAATATTTACCAAGGAAATATATTTTCCTCCAAGCAACAGTACAAAATAACACAATTTCTGAAATCATTAATGGAACCCATGAACAGGACTTAGTGATAATATGGCAAACCTTCATTACGGGCCTTATTCTGTTTATGTTACCAAGTTTCAACTCAGACCCTTCAATCCATCAATAAGCATTTATTAAACCATGACTGTGTGCCAGGCACCATGTTAAGCACTGGGTATACAAAGAAAAATTAAAAACAGACCCTCCCCTCAAGGAGCTGATATTCTAATAGAGGACATGACGTGTACCTATAGGCAGAGTAAATGGAAGGAGTGGGGAAGGCACTCTCATCTGGAGAGAGTGGGAAAGACCTCTTGTAGAAGGCTGTGCTTGAATTGAGTCTGGAAGGAGACCAGGGATTCTAAAAGGCAGAGATGAGAAGGGAAAGGATCCCAGATATGGAATAGCTGGATGGAGTGTTAAAGACATAAAGATGTATCTTTACTCTGGAAGGTTTACCATGGTACAACAATCTTATGATGATGATAGCTAGCATTTATATAGACCTACTATGTGACAGGCAAGTGCTAAGTGCTTTACAAATATTATCTCATTTGACCTTTACAACAATGCTGGGAGGTAGGAAACCGAGGCAAACAGTGTCTTGTCCCGGAGTCACACAGACATTAAGTGTCTGAGATCAGATTTGAACTCAGGTCTTCCTAATTCCAGGCCCAATACTCTATCCACTGCACCACCTAGCTGCTCTGAAGTTAGCATTAGCCAACTTTCTTTTGATTCGACATAAGACATTCAGTCATGGGATCAAAAGAGAGCTCCTTCACATCTCCGATCTTAAGTAAGTTTTCTTATCAATAAAATAGTGATTATAATACTTGAACTACCTATCTCATAGTGTTTTTTTGCTGGGACAGAACTTTGTAAAGTGTACCATGCTTATGATTTGTTACTATTAAAAGGGCAAAGCTGTAGGAGACTGAGGTGCTCAGAAAAATCTTTACAGGACAAGATTTTGAACTGAGGCTTGAACTATTTAGTTAGACAGAGACAAATGGGGTAGACAGTCAAGGCATAAGCAAAGGTCACCAAATTACCAGTGACCTCTTAATTGACAAATCAGATGATATTTTCTCATCCTTCTCAGCTCATCTGATACAGTTGACAAGGTGGTTTGTCCCCTCCTCCTACCCACTCTCTCTTCATGTTAAGTCAATAAGTATTTATTACGTATCCGCTATGTAGACAAACAGAAAAATGCAAAAAATGATACCTGCTCTGATATCAAGGAGCTCACGGTATAATGAAGGACACAGCATGTAAACATCTGTATACAAAGAAGATAGATTTCAATAGATATAGAGATTTATAGACTATCCTTCTATAGGATATATAAGATGTATATATCCCATGGGAAACATGTCGGGTATATGTCTTACATAAAGGATATATCATATACATCTCTTTATGTAGAATTAACTTGGAAGTAGTCTCAGAGGGAAGGCATTGAAATTGAGAAGGACTAAGAAAGACTTTTGGAATTTTATCTGGGACTTGAAGGAAGTCAAGGGAGTCCGGTGTTGGATATGAGGAGGGAGTGGGTTCTAGGCATGGAGAAGAACAAATGAAAATTCCTAGAGCCTGGAGATGGAAAATCTTGTCTGGGGAACAGTAAAGAGGTCACTTAAAAGCCGAGTAAGTGGATGGGAAAGAGATATGACTGGAAAGACAGAAAAGGGCCAACTTATGAAAGACTTTAAAAACCAAACAGAGGATCTTATATTTGATTCTGGAAGTAATGGGGAACCATTGGAATTCATTGAATAAGGGATCACATGGTAATATTTATTCTTTAGGAAGACAAATTTGACAGCTAACTGGTAGTTGGACTGGTTTAGGGAGAAACTTTTAAGTGGACAGAACAACCCTATGCAAAGCCCTCAGCACCTCATGCCTGAACTATTGAAATAGCCTTCTGCTTGTTAGTATAGTTTTAAGCAGTTAAAGTTCAATAATTACTTGCTGATTCGTCTGCAGATTCATTATCTGCATTGAGGACAAGGGCGTCTTCTAATTCTTTGCATTTCATATGTTCCTTTCCACAGTTCCCTGACACATGGGAGGTGCTCCTTAGATATTTTGTTGTTAATGATAATAATGCTACAAGGTCTCCCAAAAGTCTATTGAAGTTTTAAGTTTAAAACTGCACTGAGAATTTTGGGACATTCTGTATTGTATACAAAAATGTATGATGCTTGTGTGGTCATCAGTTTAGCAGAAACAAAAGAAATATAACTATAATCAGCATAGGGTGAGGGGAGAGATGTTCTAGTGAACTATGGAATATGTCAGGAGTGAAGATAGGTAATTGGAGGAAAAATTAAAGGAGAGTTAAGAGAAATCTTGGATTTGGAAAGCAGGATGGTATAATGGTATAAGGGTAAAATGAAAAGGGATTTGAATGCAGAAAATTTAATTCTACGTTAGAAACTTACTAGCTGTGTAATCTGATGAAGTCACTTAACTTCTCTATGCCTCAGTTATTCATTTCTAAAATTTAGAGACTTATCTTCTTAGTTTATATTCAACCCTAAATCTATGATCCTGTGGTCCACATGTGAATCCTAGCTCTTCTAATCACTCCCAGTGTGTGACCATGGGTAAATTAGTTCCCATCTTTGGCCCTTAGTTTCCTACTATCTAAAACAAAGAAACTGGATTAGATGACCTCTAAGATCTCTTCCAGAACTAAGTCTATGATCCTATGAGATTAACTGAAGCTGGAAGCTTAAGATGAAGGACTTGAGTTAGTATAAGAATCTTGGAAAATATCATAATGAACAGTAGCTAATTAAGAAGAATTTATCTTGTGCGAGGAAACTGTAGTAGATAATATATGAAATAAAAAAATTAGAATACCTGTCCTTGTCCTTAATCAAGTCGAATAGACCAATAAGAAACTATTTTTGAGGACCTACACAGCAAGTATAGCAAAGGACTGTGTTACAGATGACAAGGGCTACAGAGATGAATGAGACTGTCCTTGCAATCATGGAGACTGTAGTTAGAGAAGATGAAGCATGAACACATTTCAATAATACAACATAGACCATGATCATTGAGATGCAATAGAGGAAGAGATCTCCTAAACCTATGAAGAAGGGGAAGAATTATCGGAGGAGATGGTATTTGCTCTGGATCTTGAAAGATTAGGAGGGATTGGGTAGGGAGAGTAGGGGACAAGTGCTTCACTCCAGGCAAAATAAAGAGTTGAGCAAAAACTCCAGAGATCAGAAAGCACAGTTTTCCAGAATCAATTGGAAGCCCATGAGAAATAAGAAGAATAATAATAGGACAAGGCTGGAAAGAGAGTTTGGGGCCAAACCATTGAACATTTTGAATGCTAGGCTAAGGATTTTGGATCTTTTATGGCAGGTAATGAAATACCATTATGGTTTCTGAGCAAATAAGTGACAGGAGATACAGTATGATCCGAAGAAAAGAGCACTGTACTGTAGAAAGATCTGAATTTGAGTCCCAGTTCTGACACTAGCCAAAATGACTCTAGGCAAATCATATGAACTCTCTGAGCTTTAGGACCTCAACGTTAAAATGGAGATTATAATATGCTTTCCTTATGTTGTTATTGTAAGAAAATAATTTTGCAAAGTGCTGTGTAAATGTGAGTTATTATTAGGACCAGAACTCTACTTTGGCAAGGTTACTTTGACAGCAGTGCTTAAGATGAGTTGAAGTGGGGAGAGCTAAAAATGAGTAGATAAGTCAGAAGACTTTGGTAATCGAATAAATGAGAGGTAATGAGAGGGAGTTGGTAGTGGGAAAGATATGACAGAACTTATTCATGGATAAATAATAACCTGATATATCATATACTAAGTGCCAAATGAATACTCTAAAAAATGAGAGAATAAGATCAGATGTGCAATAAGGAACCGCTCAAGAGACAGAAAAAAAATTAAATAGGGCTGCGTCAAAACAATACAGAATCAGAGAATTGCTGTGAATTTGGGGATTGGAAAGAGCCTCAGTGACCACCTAGTTCAACCCATACTTGATAGGAGTTGCCACTACAGTATAATTGAGAAGTGGTCATCCAAGTTCCATTTGAAAAGTACCAGGGAAGGACAACTCACTACCTACATGGGCAGACTCTGCCAGTTTTAGATTGTTATGAAGATTTTCTCACACCAAATCTCTTTGTAGCTTCCACCTGCTGTTCCTTATACTTCCCACTAGAACAAATCAGAACAAATGTACTTCTTACTTTTCCACATGTCATCCCTTCAAATCCTTGGTGACTACTATCATGTCCTTTTGTTTCTTCTCTTCCACAAAGTAAACATTCCCATTTCCTCAGCTGATCCTTATATAATACTGAGTCCAAGCCCTTCCCCTTCCTTCCTGATTGGCACTCTCCATTTGAGAGTCCATTAAAATAAGGGTAGCATGTCAAGGTAGAATATCTGGAGAGGGGGAAGTCATAGTCTCTGCAGTGTTTTTCCCTGTTTAGAGGACATCTGAGTAATTTGTCTGCTCCTGGGCAAGATGTTGTAGAAGGACAGTGACAGAGAATTGTAGACAAGATAATAAAGGAAATTAAAATCAGGTTATAAGAAAAATGAATGATTGAAAGGATTTGGAATGTTTATCCTGGAAAAGGGAAAATGTCAGAGGGACCTGATAGTTACCTTCCAAAATTCAGTTATGTGGAAGAGGAATTTGAGGTTTATTTCACTCTATCATTGGTGGTACATGGAACTGGGTCTAGTGAGTAGGAATAATATGGTAATATTAATGGTGATGAGGATGATAATGATTTGGTTGGTGAAAGAGAAAATTTAATGATTATAGTTGCCTCAGGAGGTAGTGAAGTCCCTATCACTGCAGATGTCTAAGCAGAGACTGAATGATCACTTACTAGAGTTTTGTACAGAGAATTCTGGATTCATATAAGGTTTAGATTAGATGATCCCTTAGGTGCCTTCCTTCTATAGTTCTAACATCATAGAAAGCACATCTTAATGACTGCTCTTTTTCAAACTCAGAATTCATTTTATTTTTTAAAGTCAGTTATTAATAGTTTATTAGCATCTACTATGCACTAGGCACTGTTCTAAGTGATAAGAATAAAAAAAGGTAAAAGAGATTCTCTCCTCCCAAGACATTTATAGTCTAGTAAAAAAAATAACAAGCAAACACATGTCTATATATAAGCTATACACAGAAAAAATTGGAGATAATCAGCAGAAGGTAGTCAATAGCATTAAGGGGGATTAGGAAAGGTATCTTGTAGAAAGCGGAGTTTTAGCTGGGACTTGAAGGAATCCAGAAGGCAGAACAGAGGAAGATCACTCTAGGCATGAAGGAACATCCAGTGAAAAGAACTCTGGGGAAGGAGAGTCCATATCTTCCTTGGTGATTTAGCCCCTAACAACGGTAGTATAATACCATCTCAGACTAGCATGGAGTTGAATAGGACTCTGCTGGATGTTATTTATTCTAGCTCCCTACTTGATAAATGAATACCTTTGTCAATATGTTCATAAGTGATCATCTGGTATCTGACTGAGCCCTGCTAATGATTGGCTACTACCATGTGATGAGTGGCAAAGGTCACTTGCCCACTGTCACCCACCAAACAAATGATGCCGCTTCTTAACTGCTAGGAAAGTCACTTAATAAGCATTTACTTAGTGCCTAGTGTGCATGAGCCAAGAACTATGCTAGTGCTGAAGTCATTATTGCTTTTAATTTTCAAACATGAAATTTAGTTTTAATGCAGGGTAATGTCTTAGAATGGCCATGATATCAGGAAGATCTGCGTTTCAGTCATACTTCTGCCCTACACTAGCTGCAATCAGCCTAGCGAAAAGGTTATAATTTGCAGAGACGGGGCTCATCTATGTTGGTAGAAGTTCATCACCAGGAACTTCATACACTGATAAAATCACAGACCACTACTTCCCCCAATACCCTCCACCTCACCTCCTTTTTCCCCACCAAAAAACACATTTTTAACAGATTAATTTGATGCACAATTAGGGTTAAGAAAAAATATTGAATGATCCAAATGGACTGTCTTCCCTATCTCAATTCACCTGCTCATTGTTCATTCTTTTGCTTTGTTTGAAGAGTGTAGACCAGAAAAATCTAAGCTTCTTTGACAGCAAAGAATGTCAAAACAGCTTTAAAACCCCTTTAAAGACCTGCCAATCTTAATTATTATATTTCTTCTACTATGACTTTTTGGCTTGGTTGTTTCCAAACTATTTTCATCCTTTTATATCTTCTTGTTTTAATCCATGACAAAACTTGCAAACATGACTAAAAGTGCTGCCTTTTGAGATTTGTAATACAGGCTTGGAGAAGGACGCAACATAGTAGAAAGTGTACTGGCATTGGAATTAGGGGATGAAGAGTTCAAATTCAGGCTCTGATGCTATGTGGATGCTATGTGGAACCTTGGATAAAATCACTTAACCTTTCTGAGCCCCAGTCCTCACACATAAAAGGAGTTTGTGTTAAGTTACCTCTAAAGTCGTTTATATCTCTATGCTTTGATTCTGTGCTTTTATGTGCTATTGCTGTTGCTCAGGCATTTTATAGTCATTCCTGACTCTTTGTGACGCCATTTGGGATTTTCTTGGCAAAGATACTGGAGTGACTTTTTATGCCCTTCTCCAGCTCATTTTACAGATGAGGAAACTGAGGAAAACAAGGTTAGGAAACTTGCTGAGAGTTACACAACTTATAAATATGTGGGGCCAGCTTTGAACTAGGGTTTTCTGGACTCCAAGCCCAACACTCTATCCACTGCACTAACTAGCTGCTTTTGTTTTTATATAAACATGTTTAAAAAAATAAGCCCTATTGACAGCTCTCATTGGAACTACTGTTCAAGCCTAGATCAGGAGAAATGGAGATCCAGTGGATGCTCAATGCATGTTTTTTTGAAATAAATCCTCACTGATCCATTCCAAAATTGGAAAATGGTCTCTCACTAAGGAGTCTGAGTAATAAATAAAAAAATATGTGATCCCTACCCACCACCCTGTGCAAGTTAGGTTTTTTCCTCCAAGTATTTGAACAATTTTTGAGATTTAGTTGGCTTAGGAGAGTAAAGACTCAGGCTGTTGGCATCATTTCTTGGTGGTCTGAGTACAAAACAGTCAGGAGGAGCTATGGGTATTGTCTGATGTTTGTCTGGTGAATTCCATGGGTAACTTCAAAGCAAGGTAGTTTTACTTAGTTGAATCAATTCATAATACTTTTCTATGCATTTGTTGTCCAGCATCATTCCCCTGCTATAGAAAAAAAAACAAATCTTCTTTTATTAACTATTGAATGACCTTTAAGAGCTTCATTTTGTTCTAGTATTGGACTTTAGCTCCCAAGGGAATGACATGAGTAATGCTCAGACCAAAACAGTGTATATTAACAACTGACCAATAAGATGGTCTCTTAAAGCATCTATTTCTTGAAATGCAACATTCATAGTGTTTCAATTCAGTGAACCCCTATGCATAATTAACGTGGTCAGTCCAAAATAGTCCATAATTTATGACAGAGCAAGATGTAGATCATGTAGTTTTATATAATTTATTTCCTTAGAAAGAATTAGACTTATTTCTTTATTTTTGTATTTCTAAAAATGTGATCTAGAGAGTTCTGAGATAGGGGATCCACAAAGTGAAAACTATTTTCATGATAATACTAAGATGTTTTAATTTCTAATATGGTAAATATCAATAGATATAATGCACATAAATAAAAATTCTTTAAGAATATAAGAGGATCCTGAAACAACAAAAATTGAAAACCACTGCTTTAATTCACTTAGCATGTTTTTATGATGTGCCTTCTTTTAGATATTATGATTGTCTTTTCACAGACATAATTTTGTACCTTTCTTTTATGATATTATTTTTACTTTTTTAGTTCCCAGAAGGGAATTAGCTACCTTTAGCTATAGCAGGAAAAGGCTTATGTTAACAAAATCCTCATTTTCTACACCTTCTTTGTTGGGCTCCTCCCACAGGCAGAGTATTATCTACATAAATTAATCACAGCAGCCTATGAAGCTGATGGAAGATGAGAAAAGAATCCACTCTGATTTTAGTTCATAATTTCCCCTTTTCTAAGACTGATGAGGTCATAGGGCATCATCAGTGTTGACGATCATAGAACCTAGGACCTTAGACAGCATCTTGCTCAAAAGGAACTGCCAGTCTTGTCTTCCTACTTAGCCATGCTACCAAAACATAACTATACCAATTGCATCTCCTTTGGAACTAAGTGGAGGTGCATAGTAATGTTATGTATTGAATGAAAGTGGAATATGGAGGAAATAGGATGCACACATCAGGATGTTCCCCTTTGTCCATATAAAGTAGAATGATGATTAAAGAAGTCTTTTGACAATTGATAGAAAGGTCTCTCTTAGCTTGGAGTCATAGGATCTGAGTTAGAATTGAGGCTCTGCTGTTTAGGACTTGTGTAATCTTGGACAAGTCATTTAAAATCTCAGTGCCTCAGCTTTCTCATCAGTAAACTGAGAATACTGGACTAGATAAACTTTAAGGTCTTTCTCAGCTGCAATCAGTCTTAGGATATCAGTCTCCTGATATTATTGGTCCTCTGAGAAGGATGAACAACGTCATTTATTAAACACTTAGCATGTAGCACTCTGCAAAGCACAAGGGATACAAAAAAAAACCAAAACCCAAAGACAATCCCTCTTGTCAAGAAACTCATATTCAAATGGAGGAGCAACATGCCAACAACTAGATATATACTAAATATATGACTATATGCATATACATGTATACACATATATATGTGTGTGTACACACATGTACACACATATTAGATGGAAGGCAATCTCAGAGGGGAGGTTTTAGCATAGAAGCAGGAAAGGCTTCTTGCAGAAACTAAGATTTTAGCTGCATCTTCAAAAAAACCAGGGAAGACAGGAGGTTGAGACAGGAAGGAGAGCATTGAAAGGGAAGGGAATAAACATTTACATATCTTGTACTATGTGCTAGGCTCTATATTATACAGTTGAGAAAACTGAGGCAAACTGAGGTTAAATGACTTGCCCAACCTTACACAACTAATAAGTATTTGAGGCTAGACTTGAATTCAGGATTTCCTGACTCCAAGCCTAGTGCTCTATCCACTGGACCAGTGCATATCCATATGCCTCTAAAGAAAAAGCTGAATAAGTCATTTTCTAATCCTGCACTTATCCTTTCAGCCATTTTGTGCCACAGGTGGAGAGAGAGCAGAATTAGCCTTAAAAAATAGACCTTAGAAGTAGCATGTACATTGGAAAGAGTACTGGGTGTGGTACATTGGATGCAGAATATTGTATTTCAAATCCCAGCTCTGCCCCTTACTACTTGTGTAATCTCAGTGAGATATTAACTATCCTGACCCTCAGTTTCCTCATTTGTAAAATAAGAAATTTGTACTGGATGACCTCAGAGGTCCTTTCTAGCTCTTGAATTTCTTGTCCATTATACTACATTCTTTGGTATAAATATGGTTGAATATTTAATTCAACTTAACAAACAATCTACTATATGCAGGACACTATATTTAGTAGAACCATAATTATGAACTTTTTTAAAAAATGAACTGTTGAAATCCTACCAAGCCTTTGAGATCCGTCTCAAATGACCCCTGTCAGAAAGTCTTCCCCGAATTCTTAGAGTTGTCAATGATCTTTCCTTCTTCTAACCTCTTCTAATACTTCACAGTTGTTTTATTTGATTCCATTATGCACATTAAAAAAAGATCTTTTACTTCATTGTTATAGAGATGATGAAGAACTTTTTCTAGCAATGAAGGTTGGTATCTCCTTGGAACTACAGTCTTAAAGAGATGCCTGAGACACCTAGAAGTTGTGTCATGTCTAGGCAGCATTTGTCAGAGATAGGACTTCATATCAGATTTTCCTGAATTCTACATCACCTCTCTATCCAGCACTCTATGTTGCCCTTTGAATCTGTTTCATAGTTATTATATATTATTGTGTATTTTTATAGGTTACTCCTTCCCCCCATTGTAAATTTCATGAGGATAGAGACGAATTTAGGGATTGAATTATCATAATATCTAATTCAGTACTTTGAAAGAAAAATGGCTGTTGAACAAATGAACTCCATTTACTGTGCTGGAAACACCCTTCCACTCCACTCTATTATTTCAATTTCCAAATCCCTTTTCAAAACCTATTTAGAATTTTTCAAAGTCATTTAGGACTACGGGGATTCCTCCTCCTCTCCCTAAATGGGCAACTCAGGAAGCTAATGTCCTCACCCTTCTTATCCTCATGTGGATTGCTGAATGCTGGATTAATAGCATTGCAATGATGCTGTTTTCTCATAGTATCAACTAAGTAAAAGAAGGAATGGCCAAAAGACTGTATTTCCAGTGACCTCATGAAGATGGTTTATGAGAATTGTTTATGAATCTTTACCATTCCAATCCCAGTTCTTAACCTTTTTTTCTTCTGTGGGTTTTTGCCTCTTCCTAGACAGGGGTACAGAGCTAAATCTTGCCATTTATTGTTTCTCAATTATCCTGTATGTTTCTTGTTTGTACATGATTATTTGCATGTTGTCTTCCCCCTAGAGTTTGAGCTCCTCGAGGGCAAGAACTGTCTTTTACCTCTTTTTGTATCCCCAGTACTTAGCACATAGTAGTGCCTGACACGTACTAGGTGCTGAATGCTTACTGACTAATTTAAATTAAAAAAAATAAAGATATTTTATGAATGACGAGGAAGAAGTATCAGTGCTCTCGGGGCATGGGTGGTGGTTTGCATATTCAATATAAATTCTAATGAACTTTATTAATTATGTCATACTTACAATGTGCTTCTGGTGGGGTACTGTTCAAAAGGTATCCATTACCTGAATCAAATGAGATAATATCCGTAAAGCACTTAATTCAATGCCTGACACACACATGTATACGTATATGAAAAATAAATAAATAAATGTCCTTTTCCCTCCCCCTGTATAAACTTATGTTTAGGTAATTGCCTATCTTGCTGCACTAGAATTTTTCCCTTATGATATTAGTATAAATACATTTTCTTTTGCATTGAATTGTAAAAGCTTACAAGGTTAATGCTATTGCAAAGATGTCTTACTGGGTTAGTAAGGGGAATATTTTATTTATCTAAGTCAGAAACAAGCAGAGTTGGTTCATTACAATTATGGTAATAATTTACTTCTCTGGGCCTCAGTTTTCTCATATTTTAAATGAGGTTAGATTTCATGGCCTTTAAAGTCCTTTAATATCTAAATCTATGATCCCTATGCCTAAACAGTCTGCCTATCATATTGGGTAGCCATCCTCAGAGCCTGAAAGTATTCAAATGTTGCCTCTGATACACACTGGCTGTGTGATCCCGGGCTGTGTGATCCCAAGTCACCTAACCTCTTAGTGCTACTCTAGGCCAGAGGTGTTCAGCCTTAGGCTGTGGGCTTCATATGGCCAGCAACATGACCAAATCAGATTAAAATATAATTGGGAAGCATTTAAAAATAAATAAAAACAAAATAAGATATAGGTAATATTCCATTTTAAAACCATTAATAGATACTGCCTCTTTCAAGCCTTATGTACTGTTTAATGCCCATCCCCTATACTATTTCCTATACCACTGCAATAATAGATTCACTCTGTATCCTTATGATCCTTAGTATCCCCCCTTGATTTTACAAAGACTTGCCTAAAGTCACACTGGTAGTAATTAAGTAGCAGACATGGGGTGGAAACCTAGATAAAATGGCCCCAGATCCATTGGCTCTATCCATTATACTACACTTCCTTTGGAATGAATTTGGTTAATTCAACAAAGAATCTACTATATCCAGACCACTTTATTTAATAGAACCATAGCTAGAGTATTTTCTTCTTCTTTGTTACTTTTGTTTCTGGGGCAAGCATTGAACATCAGTCCTGGTGTAAGTGTTGAGAAACCTGACCTCACTAAAGGGGTGTTGTGGCCCCAAACAGAGACCAAAGAAAATCAGGGGATTTTCTGTAGCCTGGGGAGGTTAGAGACATGAGGAGGCAGAATGGGGAAAGGGAAATGCATACCTGGCCCATCATCTGTTAGGTTCCTCTTTTAACTAATTTTCCTTGTTAACTAAATGCTAAACTCTGTTATTTCTCTGACACTGAAGGCCTCGAAGTATTTTCACCACCCTCTAAATTTGGCACCTTCTAAATTTGGTACCCTGGGGGAAAAGCCTTATCATTCCACCCTCATTATAACACTGATGCTTGGCACTGAATCAAGTGAAAAAGCCACATTCCTTTACACTCTAGTTAGGGTCTGATATGGAATTGATTATACAGTCTAAGAAGAGTCTCATGTGGAAGGGACATGTTCTGAGACAGCTTCTCAAAGCCTCTAGCTCTGTATCGTGATCTTTATATGGCTACTGTCATTCATTTTATTCAAACATCATAAGGAACCAATTACACTTTCTTCTCCGTGAAGGAGTAGTATAAGTGTGATTATAGTTTGACAATATCCTCTGCCAACATTGCAAAATGGATTAGAGTGGAAAAAATCCTTTATTTATCAAATTACTCACAAGGAAATTGTAATGGTTGGGTCTCATGAAGAAAGAAAGGAAATGGGCAGACATGATTCTATGCATTAAATTAAATTTCTCCTATAATAGAGCAGTATTTGGGATTAACACCCCTTTCACTGTCTTTTGCTTGCATGCTTCTACACTAAAAACTTGAAGATAAAAAGGGTGTGGGATAAAACTGAGGGGTGTCAGTATATGTGCTAATGAATCCATAAGGAGTATAACCTCTCATACACCAGGCAGAGTAGATACTTAATTATGTTTCATGTTGTGTGAAATTATCGAAGGGAAACCTTCTTGGGAGAAAAGAACCTCATCTTTTCCTTGCTAGATGGAATTTTTAAGTTGGTTGTCCAACTTGAGGTAGACTGAAGGAAAATCATTATTTTTAATATATTTTTTATTTTTTTCCAGTTCAGGAAAGTAATTATTAGGATATGGACAGCCACATAAATAATATACTGTTTAAAGTGAATGTTGTTGTCTTTGTATTTAATGGATTGTCATTGAAACAAGGACAGAGTCTTTTTCATTTCTATCATCATGGAAGCATAAAGATTTGAAGACTGAAGGGACCTTTGAGATCCTCCAGTCCTATTTGGCCCTCTAATTTTAGAGATGAGAAAGCTGAGAACCTGAGAAACTTTGATTTGTTCAGGGTCACAGCTAGTTAGTACAGCTGATGAGAACTTAACTGTGGAACTTAACTCTCATAGCATTATTTTAACAACATCTCATTGCTTTCACTAATACTGCATCTTTAGAAATATATGAGGTTTCTTAATGGCTAAAAGGCTTTTTTTTCTTCTTTCAGCAATAATAAATTCCCTGTAACATTTTGACTAATCCTTCTAAACCAGAATCAGCATCTTGGCTTTTGAAGGAAACTATGTCCAGAGATACAAAATCGCCCAACTACTAATCTTACTGTGTATCAAATCCTTTAGTTAGGGTGATTGACTGGGGTCAAAGAATGTGCTACAGTGCTTCAGTTCAGTCATTTTTCAGTCCTTTTTGACTCTTCATGACCCCATTTGGGGTTTTTTTGGCAAGGATACTGGAGTGGTTTGCCATTTCCTTCTCCAGCTTATTATACAGATGAGAACACTGAAGCAAACAGGGTTAAGTGACTTGCCCAGACTCACACAGCTAGTATCTGAGAATTTGAACTAGGGACTTCCTAACTTCAGACCCAGTGCTCTATCCAATCGGCCACCTAGCTACAGGGCTAACATAGTATTTATTAGGTGATGACATTTCTAGGAATTCGTAGCTTAATGGCAGATTTCTTACTTTCCAGAAAAGCATGTATGGATTTATTCTTGATTACCATTTATTTTTTCATGTATAACAAGAAGACATCTTTAGCCTATTAAAGGAGAATATTTGTAATATAGGAACAACTACTGCAATGACATTTTTTTTAAAATTTATTTATTTATTTAACTTTTTACATTCATTTTCACAAATTTTTGGGTTCCAAATTTTCTCCCCTTTTATCCCCTCCCCCCCCCACCCCAATACCCCAAGCAATCTAATTTTCCCTATCTCCAATCTGCCCTCTCTTCTGTCATCCCTCCCTTCTCTTGTCTCCATCTTCTCTTTTCTCCTGTAGGGCCAGATGACTTTCTATTCCTCATTAACTGTATGTCTTCTTTCCTAGTTGCAACAACAATACTAAACAGTTGTTCCTAAAACTTTGAGTTCCAAATTCTCCCCATCCCTCCCTCCCCACCCATTCCCTTTGGGACGGCAGGCAATTCAATATAGGCCATATCTGTGTAGTTTTGCAAATGACCTCCCTGATAGTCGTGTTGTGTAAGACTAACTGGATTACCATCCCTCCTAACCTGCCCCTCATTGTTTCTCCCCTGTCTCTTGATCCTGTCCCTCCCCAAGTGTTGACTTCAAATTGCTCCCTCCTCCCTTTGCCCTCCCCTCCATCATCCCCCCCTTGCAATATCTCCTTCTCCCCCACTTTCTTATACTGTAAGATAGGTTTTCATCCCAAAATGAGTGTGCATTTCACTCCTTCGTTTAGCCAAATTCCAGAACTCCCAGCTCAAGGAAAAAATCTTGCAAGCAGCTAGAAAGAAACAATTCCAGTACTGTGGAAATACAATCAGGATAACTCAAGATCTAGCAGCTTCTACATTAAGGGATCGAAGGGCGTGGAATAGGATATTCCAGAAGGCAAAGGAACTAGGACTCAAACCAAGAATCACCTACCCAGCTAAACTGAGTATAATACTTCAGGGGAAAATATGGTCTTTCAATGAAACAGAGGACTTTCAAGCATTCTTGATGAAAAGACCAGAGCTGAAAAGAAAATTTGACTTTCAAACACAAGAATGAGAAGAAGCATGAAAAAGGAAACAGCAAAGAGAAGTCTTAAGGGACTTACCAGAAGTGAACTGTTTACATTCCTACATGGAAAGACAATATTTGTAACTCTTAAAACTTTTCAGTATCTGGGTAGTTGGTGGGACCACACACACACATGTACATGCATGCAATGACCTTTTAAGATGTGTCCAAAACTAGGTATAAGATGTAATGAAACTCTATAATCTAGCTCACTCAGAACTTAAATCTGGGATTGATTACAGGTGTTTTTGTTTTGTTTTGTTCTATTTTCCTGTATATATCACAAGACAAGGAGTGATCCCTTGAGAAAGAATAATGAGATTATTATATTGCCTGAGATTTTATAGCAATGACTTTTTTGAGGGAGTGAGGTTATTCTTAAAATTGAAATCTTTCTTTAGCTTTTTTATTTACCTTTTACACCTATTTTCAAGTTTTCATTGCTTTTATTGTTACATCATTCTTCGATATGTTGCAAGTTTAAGGATGGAGAAAAATAGGGATTTTCTCTACCAGGTGTGCATATTTTATTAATGTGTGGATGCGAAGTTTCTTATTCTTGACTCTCAACTTTCACCTTTCTTAGCTAGTTTTGGTTTATTTCCTCATTTTTTAATTTTGAACTTGACTATTTTAGTGTTTGTAAGTCAAGAAATCAAGTTTGTACCTTGGACCCACTGTTTAAAATCACAGGGCTCAAAGAAATTGTGCTAAGATGATGCTGGAAAGCACAAAGAACATTCTGATTATATGTATGTACAGAAAAGAAAATCTTGAAGTCTGCTTTTGCATTATGCCCTTATTATCTGGAAGCTTTTCCACATGTCTTTATATAAACTTCCCCTATGACAATTTTTAACTATTTCTCCTTGTTTTGTTCTTCTTTGATAGATTTTATTATGCAAATTACCATCCAGAGAACAGATGCCCTTTTAAATTCATGAGGACAGTATTTCTCTAGTAGAAAAAATAGGTGCTATTATTTTTCCCACTTTGCCGATTAGGAATTTGAAGCAAAAAGAGATTAAATGACTTACCATACTGCTATGCTAGTAAGTATTTGAGGCCGATTTTGGAGAAGTCTTTCTGACTTCAAGTCCAGGGCTCTATCCACAATGACACCTAATTGCAGTTATAACATTATAATATTATTGAGCATGGCTCTCAATAATAGGTTGGCTCTCGATTAATATTTGATTGGTAAACTAATTGAATTTCATTTTCTCCAAATATGTTGACTACTTCAACAAAAATTTCCACAGAGGTAGATAACCCTTTAATAAAGAAATATCTAATTTTTATTTTTTAAAAAGGAGAAAAGAAGTGATTGAAAGAAGAAAAGGGTGAATTAGGAGAAAGAAGGAAAAATAAGTGCCTTGGGGCAGCTAGGTGGCACAGTGGATAGAGCAACCAGCCCTGGAGTCAAGGGAATCTGAATTCAAATCCAGTTTCAGTTGTTTACTAACTGTGTGACCCTGGGCAGATCATTTAACCTCCGTTGCCTCCAAAAAAACCAAAAAAAAGAAAAGTAATGTCATGTGGAAAAAACCAAAACAAAATAAAATTACATTTGGCAAAGTTCTCAGAGTTCCAGGTCATTAGGCACTATAAATGATTCTAATTAACTACCTGACCTCAGCTAAGCCATGTTTCCTCAAATGTAAAACAAGAGTTAGAAGTTGTCTCCAAACCACTTTCATTTCCAAATCCTATCACCCTGAAGGCTCGCTTTCTTTCGGTGGCTTCTTGGCTACTCTTGCTTTCATATTTGTTTGCTTGCTTTGACAATTGCTCAGCTTTGTTGCATCTTTTGTTTTTATTATCTTCATGGTTCTTTACTCTTGGATGGAACCTTCAGACTGTAGGACCTAGAACAGAAACCAAGACCTTTAATGATAATGTAGATAATGTAATATAAATAATGTAATATCCATCCATCCATCCATCCATCTATCTATCTATCTATCCATCCATCCATCCATCTATCTGTCCGTCCGTCTGTCCGTCTGTCTGTCTATCTATATGTGGAGGACCGGGAGAGCCCTTGGCAAACCTTGCAATATCATTATCATTTCTAAAGGACTTGATGAACCTTAAAGTGTCATTGTGAGTATCAGCTCCTACTAATATTACTATTATTAATAATAATTAAGCCCAACATTTAATGACATTCTCCAATCCCTTCTGCACTTGCTAGGGAGCATATGAGGCTGAAATAAAACAGTTTTAGATGATGGAAGGGAGGCTTACCTACTCTGCTTTTCTGCATCTGAGAGGTGATACTTCCCATCTAGGAATGGAGAACAAAGAGAAATAAAGGAGAGGACTAACTATAAGAAAACTGAACAACATTTTAGTTCCTCCCAAGTCAGATTTCATTACTTGGAAGCAATATGAATTTTTTTTCAGATGGTAGATGACCATATTTCTTAAAAAGTACAAAAACATCATAAAAATAAATACAAGTGATTTGGGACTTCTCTCATTTCTATTTTCATGATACAACTCCTCACAGTTACTGGAAAGTAATTATTGGTTATATTGAGAAGGAAAGGAAAATCTGCCTGGGTGAATTTTCATTACAGAAGGTTGTAAAAAGTTTTAAAATTATTTGGATTAAAAGGAGACAAAACATGAAGGGAAACAAAAAGAAAAAAACAAGAAGAAAAAAAGCAAATGAAAGTTATGTTTTACAATTTTTGTATGTAGTTTGATGTAGGCATGTTTTGCCCACAATCACGTTTAGTTTTGTGTTGAATTGAAAGACAAAATGAGGGTTATAAAGCACTTTAAATTTTAAACTAGTTTTTATTACTAATAATCTCAGTGAAATTGGAAAAAAGTGCAAAGAGAAAAGGATATACATGAGTGTATGAAAAATAATTTAAGAATTGTTGATCAGTTGCTTTTCATTTGTGTCCAACTCTTTGTGAAACCATTTGGGATTTTCTTGGCAAAGATACTTGAGTGTTTTGCTATTATCTTCTCCACTATATTTTACATATGAGGAAACTGAGGGGAAAAGGATAAAATGACTTACTCAGGGTCACATAGAGAGTTTCTCAGTAAGTTTAACTTAGGAAGATGGAATCTTCCTGACTGTAAGCCCATCAGTCTATCCACTCTGTCAACTAGCTGCCCCCCCAGAGCTTCAAGAATATACTCCAATAATACTTGATAAGGTTTAAAAGTGAAAAAAATCCTAGCCTTAACTAATGGTGAAGTAGGGAAAATTATTTTTTTCTCTATATGGACTAGAGGTCAACCATTATGTATTGAAGGTGACTTGACTTCATTCATTCGATACAATACTTGATGAAATATTGGGGAGATACAAAATAGACATAGATTATAGAGTAAGAACACTCTATGCTCTTAGAGTATACCATGTAGCAGACAAATTTTGTGGAGTAACATTTTGTTTAAAATGGCTGTTATCATATAGGCAGGGAAAATTCAAACAGGAAAGAGATGACAGGTTTTGCTTTCTTATATAACTTCAAGAAAAAAAGTCATATTTTCCCTATTGCTTTTTTCCATCATTATGAAAGATTTGCTAGTGAGAATGTAATCCTGTGTTTGATTTTCTTAATGTAGTTTGGAAAATGGTCCCCCTTACAGAGATGCTAAAGAAAGAGCTCCTTGAGTTTCCATATCAATATAAATTGCAACAAATAAATAAAAAACAATCTAAAAAAAACAATCTAAAATAAAAAACAATCTAAAAATCCAAAATGGAGTATTTGAAAGTAAGGATTGGCCCTAATTTTTCTTTATTATCATGTAAATTATATTTCCACCAAGTAGTATTATATTATTATAGTAAATTAACTCCCAAACATTGCCAAATGTGAAAGTTAAATGTCTTCTGGTAATATTAATTCACTTGAATTTCACAAGATACAGATTAAAATACCCTACAGAGTCTGATGATGCCATTATGATTTGTATGAAATGTAGGCATGTATGTGACATGGGCATATTAATATTACCATGAAAAACTTTTGCCATTTCTAATAACTTTAAGTTAAATTAATGACACATTGGTGATTTAAGGAGTATGATACCTAACTCCAAATAACTACTGATTTCTTTTGGTAAAACAATACAATGTTAGAAGCAAGAAAGCACTTCTTGGAAACTTTACATGACAGTATGACAGTCTTTTTACCCATATAAATTTTGGAACATTTTTCTCTTGCATAATGTTGGACTATATAGCATATTTTATTGAGCACCTACTATGTGCTTAATATTTGACCATTTGAAAATGATTTAAAAGAGCAATGTTATTTGAGTGCTTTGAATTACTTTCTCCTCTATCTTCAGAGTAACTTCTGGGTCCTTGACAATTTTTCTTACTGGATATTATTTATGGCTCCTCTTATTCTTTTATTATTATCCTTTTATTTTCTTATTATTATATCTGATTTTGAGTTCAGCCCTTTTGGAACTTTCCAGGTATTTTATAGCTTATATGTTTTCTCTGTTTAGAAAAATCAATGGCACTCTGTTGTTGGAAATAGCTGTCAACATTACTACAGTTTTCCCATTTGAATCCATTAGCTCTATGTGTGTGACTCCTCTTCCTCCTGATCACACTCCCTACTACAAAATTGTTGATATTAAGGAAACAACGTATGTTGATTTCCTTTCCTTTCAAAGGTGATTCATGTAGTTTAGTTGTATTAGAAAGGGCAATCAGTCATCAAGCATTTACTGTTGTTGGGTCATTTCAGTCCTGTCCAGCTCTCCATCACCCCATTTAGGGTTCTCTTGGCAGAGATATTGGAATGGTTTGCCATTTCCTTCTCCAGATGATTTTGCAGATGAGGGACTGAGGCAAACAGAGTTAAATGACTTGCCCATGGTCACACAGCTAGTAAATCTCTGATGCTGGATTTGATCAGGTTCTCCTGACTCCAGGGCCAGTACTCCATCCACTAAATTGATCACTAGATTTAGAGTTTCCAAAACTTTGTTGTTTGTCCCTGGTATACAAATAACTCTATAGTCTAAGAAAAGTCATTTCTCCTAGCCCCAGTTTTCTCTTCTGCAAAATGGAGAAGATGAAAGATTTCATGACCTAGGGCACCACTATGGGCTAATTTGTATTATATTTGATTCTAAGTGCTTACCCAGAGAGGGCCACTTTCTCTCATTGGTTCTTACCACCTATTGATACTTTGGGTAAGTCTCCTGAAAAAGTTTATTATGTCTAGGTTTCTCCAAATGTAGGTTATAATGTTGCCCAACTGCTGCATAGCCACTTAATGTACAATATGAGTGCTGGGAATGGGACAACCTACCAAAAATGTGTAAGATGCAAGGCATTCTTGAGAAGTCAAGAACACATAAAGAAGTATAAAGCACTCAAATATCACATGAGACACCCCCAGATAGTAAAATTATTTGGGGGGATTACTGGACAAACGCTACTCACTTGTCCTCAAACCTAGATTATGAAAAACAACCCATAATAATAACAGGGTTGATAAGGTCCATATCTGTAGCCATAACTGTATCCAGTCTTATTTTCCCCCTGCCAAATGGCATGGTTTTAATTCCTTAACTACTATAGAGAGCACAAAAAGAATGAGGTCTGTCTCAGCTTCCCTTCATAGAATCAGGGGGAAATGATGGCTCTTCCAGCAAGAACCTATACAGCAAAAACTGACTGTCACCATTCAGTTATCTTGGAATCAAATCCAGTCGCTAGTAATCAGTTAATAAGATGACTCAGCACATACCTGTTCACATTATAATAATATTATCCTAATTTATGGAACTAATGTAAGGAAAGTGCTTTGTTGGCTATAAACAACTATGTAAATACTAACTGAAACTGACCAGGGACAGAGTGCACCTAAAAAGGGCTAGTAAGAATATATTTTCCTGGAATTTTGCAAACCTAAATAAAAGTGCTTTGAAAAAGGAAGGGGAAGAAGAAAACTGCCTGTGTATAGCTACCAAACTGGGTACTATAGAGGAAACCTGCAATATAGGGAGAATAATAGGAGAAGAAATGCCCATAAACTCAAAGGATACGAAATCAAAGAAAGGAAACTAACAACGAAACTCATAACTTCAGATGAACAGAAATTATAGCTGACAAGGTGAACTGTTATAGTAAGACAAATTTGACTTCAAAGCTATCACTGAGACTTGGTGGAATGAGTCCCATCCCTTGAATATGATTCCAAAACATATACCTCATTTAAAAAGTACAGAATAGGTAAAAGGTGTACAAGTGGTATTACATTGAGCATCTCATTGATATAGAGAACTCCAAGATGAGGAAATTGCCCTCTATTAGCACAGGTTGGTACCTTCCTTTTAATTTATAATCTTAGAGAGCTGACCAGAGTACTGAGAAGTTGAAACTTGTCCAGGGTCCCATAGTAAGTATGTGTTAGCAGCAGAACCTGAACCTAGGTGTTCCTAGCTCTAAGACCAGCTTTCTGTCTAGCATGCCATGTTGCCTGTCATGGAATTTTATAATGAAGGGATGTGTTTATGTGAGAAAATTCAGGAACCAGAAAAGTATGGCAGAGAAATCAAAAGAGAGATCAAAATCAAGGAATGTAGAAACAGAAGCCATATTGTCATTAGAAGATACTACTTTGACAGAATTAGGAATTAGTCAAAGAGTTCATGAATCAGCTAAAAAACATGGAATGGAGGTATGATATGATAATAATGGTTGACTTCATTGATCCAGACACAAGATTTGTATGGGATCATAAATTCATAGAATGTTCAACATCCACTTTCCATAACTGAGAAGTCTAATGACTTACCCATGATCAACAAGGAACAAGTAGAAAAGACAGAATTTGATCATATTGATCTTCCTGCCACTATCAAATTTTGTGACCCCTGTGATTGAAATTTATGCCTCTTCATCTCCACTTCCTAGAATTCTTGCCTTCCTTAAAAGCATAACTCTTATATATGGCCTGTCTTGATCCTTCCAATTATTTGTGCCCTCTCTTTCTTGAAATTATTTGATATTACTTTCTGTATATTCCCTTATATGCATGGTATATGCCCCTAGTTCAGTGCTTCTTAACCTCAAGTCAGTGAACTTAAAAAAATATTTCAATAACTATATTTCACTATTATTAGTTTCCTTTGTAATCTCACCTAATTTATTTTATGCATTTAAAAACATTATTCTGAGATAGATCCCATAGTTTTCACCAGATTGCCCAAAGGGTCCATGGGACACAGAAAAGGAAACTTGCATCCCTAGCACCTTGCAAACAGTAGCTGCTTAAGAAATGTTTTTGAAGAGTTGGAAAGATGATATCTTGGCTAATAGCTAGCTAATAATAAGAGTTACCATTTATATACCACCTTAAGGTTTGCCAAATACTTTACAAAATATTGTCTCATTTTATCTTCACACACAAAAAAAAAAACCAGAAGGCAGTTACTGTTATTATCACTATCAGATGAAATGATTTACCCAGGACCAAACAGCTATTAAGTTAAGTCTTCCTGAGTCCTGGTCCAGTGGTCTTATCCACCAGGTCACCTAGCTGACTATTGAAGGCCATGACTGCTGAAGGGCTGACAATAATCTTGGAAAAATCTCAGATGAAGGGAGAAATTTTGCAAGATTGAAGGTCAAATGATATCTCAATTTACAAAAAAAAAAAAAAATAGAAGAGACTGGAGTCTTTGAACTCCATTCAATTTTTTTCTTATTCCTGGGAAAATTCTACAGCATATTATTAAAGAATTGGCTAGTAAATATGTATATAAAAAGTGATGAACACAAAGAGTCACGCCTATTTTATCAAGAAAAGATCATACAGTTAGCTGATTTCATAGCGTGCCAGAGAATAGGATTTTTCCAGTTCTATGCTTAGTTTTTGACTACTGTAGACTTCTAAATCTCTTCTTCAGGAAGGTAGCAATAGTCATTGAGAATGAACCCCAGTTGGGGATTGTCTATAAGATTCCAAAGGTCAGATCATTGTTTTAGATTGTTACAGTGAATAGAAAGTCTGTCTCTATGGGGCATTTTGTGGAATTTGGTTTATATGTTCAGTTGACATTCTGCACTGGATCGGATGTGCCATTTTAGTCATTTGCAAGGACTGTGAAGGTGGCCATGATTTGTTCTAATAGTTCTCTTTGCCAAATTGAAGAATATTAGTAATAGAGCAAGAAAAATGCTGTATTAGAAAAATGCCTATTAAAAAGACCGATAGTTATATTATTAAGAAGATCAGTGATATTAATTGTCACAGTTGAAAAGTCATCATTACTTCTTTGAGAGTTCCTCTGCTTCCTATTGAATTGCTATATAAAAGTTTCATCATTATTGACTTTCATTTCTCTGAAGTAAAATTTTCTTATTTTAGGTGAATACTGATGCAGAGTTCTTCTACGGTTATCTTACCTTAGTTTCTCAAGGTTTTTAATGTTCTTTTAATATTTCCTGATATATAACATATGGCTTTATTTTTAGAATGTTAAATAAACTATGTAATAGAGTATACAGAGTTTTTTAAAAAATAAATCATTAGACTAATGCTATTTCCTTTATTGTCTAATATACCTAAACAGTAGTCCTATAAGTTATTTGATTCTTTTCTTTTTACCAACTAAAATTAATCCTCAATATAAGTCATATGCATATATATATATATGTTACATGGCTACAATTAATCAGTTTTATTTACATTAAGAATATCCTTATTAATGCATTTGTCTTTACATTGCAGTCCCCTCCTGCTTTCCCCTCTATGTGGATCCTTTTTGAAAAAAGGAAAACAAGCAACAACACTGGCATCTGAGAGTTGTGTATATTAGAATCATGCATCTACTTATGTTGCTATTAATTATTCCATGTGCATCTCCTTATATTCATCTGAATTACACATTTGCCATTTTTATCACACATTACTGCATTATATTCAGTATTCTTTCAGCTATCCACCCATTGATGAATACCTATTTTATTTTTATTCTTTGAAACCACAATGGAGGCTATTATGTATATTTCAGACTAAATTGGACCTGACTTTCATTTAATGGGATTATATGACTGACAGCGGGATTCCTAGGTCAGAGATTAAAGATAGTTTAGTCATTTTTCGTGCATAATTAAAAATTGAATTCTGTAATGGTTCAGTCATTTCATAGTTCCACCTACAGTGCATCAGTAAACCTGCATTCCCATAGTTCTTCCAACAGTAACTATTCCCTTCTTTTTTTCATCTTAACCAACTCTCATGAGGGGAGGGAAGGGAAGGGAAGGGAAGGGAAGGGAAGGGAAGGGGAGGGAAGGGAAGACTCACAGTTACTTTAATTTGTAATTATCCTGTTATTAATCATCCACAGACATTTTCATGTGGAAGTTTATAACTTCCAATTAAAAAAAAAACTTTTTCATCCTTTAACTATATATCTATTGGGAGAAAGGCTTTTGGTTATAAATGGGTTGATTCCTTGTATTTTTGGAAATATGATGTGAAAATATCCCCACTTTACTACTTTTCTTTTAATTTCGCTATGACTGATTTCATTCATGGAAAATCTTTTTTAATTTTAGGTAATCAAATTTGTCTCTTTTACCTTTTATTCTTTCATCTACCCTTTCTTTGTTGAAAAACAAAATTCCTCCAGTTATGCTTGTAAAGGATATTTGGTTTTATTCAATGTGTTTTGTTTCTAATAGTGTGACCTTGTACGTGGTAGTTCCCATTTGGTGTTTACATATGTGTCAAATGTTGGTCTAAATCTTTGCTCTCTACCAAGCTGCTTTCTGAAAGAGAGAGACAGAGAGAGACAAAAACAGAGACAGAGAGAGACAAAGACAGAGATAGCCTTTTGCCTAATAATTTAGGCCATTGGAGATATTAAAGAATGCAGTATTTTTTATTGCTTCTGTTTTTGATTCTAGTTTATTCTAACGATCTAGTTTTCTACTTTTTAACTTATATAAAGTAGTTTTAATGTTTTCTGTTTTTAACACAATTTGAAGTCTAAAAATGCTATGATCCTTTCATTTGTGCCTTTTCTGATCATTTCCTTGATATTCTACACCTCCTTTTCTGGCATATGAATTTTATTACTTTGTCTATTCAAAAACGTACCCCTCTTCAATAATTTGGTACAGTACTAAATTTTTAATTATTTTGAGTAGTGTTATCATTTTTACTTTGTTGATATAGCCCAACCATCTTGAGAAATACATCTCTGTCCAGTCATTCTTTTCCCTTTTTTTCTGTAAAGAGAATTTTGTAGATGCATTTTTTTCCAAATTTTATGTGTCTCATATAAGTAAATTCTGTATTTTGTAGTTATTCTGAATAAATTTTATCTTCTTTCTTTTTTTAGTACTGTTTAGGAATACAGATGATTTGGTGGGATTTATTATCTTTCATGTTACCTAATCTGAGCTCTTATTTACCTCAATTCATTTCTTTTCTGATTCTCTGGGGACTTTACATTATATAATAAAAAAGATAATTCTGTCTCCTCTTTTTCTATGCATATGCCTTTTATTCCGTTCTCCACTCTTAGTGACTTAGATAGCACTTTTACAACAATGCTGAACAACATCAGGAGAAGTACATCTTTGTTTTAGTTTTTTTGTTTTAACCTAGATCTTATACAAGTTTTTCTGAAGAATCCCTATGCTTTTCTTGAGGATTATATAAAGTGTATGGGCTAGGTAATAGAACAGTCAAATTGATTCAGAAATGACTGAAAATCAAGACTCAAAGTTGATTCATTAATAGTTCAGTATCACCTTGGAAGCAAGTCTGTAGTTGAGTGGCCCAGAAATCTCGTAGTTGACCTTGTACTGTTATTTTTTACCAATAATTTAGATAAAGATATAGATGATATGTTTATCAAATCCCCATATGACACAAAGCTAGGATGGATATTTTTCTCATCTTGTGTCTGTGTTCAGGAAAAAAAAAAACTTTACCAACTAGAATGGGTTGAATCTACTAAGGAAAAATGTAATAGGGATAAATGTAAAGTCTTTTACTTAGGTTCAAAAATCAATCTATCACAAAGGGCTGGGCATGGATAAACATCAGTTCATCTAAAAAAACTAAATGTTTTAGTGGGTTACAAATTCATTATGAGATGATATTATAAAATTGTAGTTGAGAAGCAAATAATATCTTAGAGTACATGTGAAATGGATTATTTCTAGGACTAAGGGGCTGACAAGGTTGCTTTTCTCTTCATTAGTCAGTCAACATGTGAAATATTGGTTTCAGCTCTGGACACTACCTTAGAGAAAAATGTTAATAAGCTAGAGAGTAGCTTGAAGAGGGCAACTAGGTTGGGAAAGGCCTTCAAGTTCATGCTATATGAGGATAGGTTGAAGGAACTATGGAGAAGAAGGAGCTTAGAGAATTGAACCCTAAGGGAAGATGAGAACAACTTTCAACTATATAAAGTGCTTCTGTGTGAGTGCTAGATTATTTTTTCTTTTTAGTCCAGAGGGCATAACTAGGAGAAATGAATGGGTGGGACGTGCAGAGTCACCCATTTAAGGTTAATGTAATGAAAATTTTCCCCAGAATTAGAGCTGTCCAGAAACAGCTGCTCTACGAGATAAAGGAGGTTTTCCTTTACTGAATGTGGTAAAATAAAAGCTGAATGAATGATTTCAGGGTGTGTTGTAGACAGAATTCTTCTTTACACATGAGTTGGACTTTACACACAAGAGCCCTTCAAGCTCTGAGATTCTCATGATTATTATACCTTCAGCTTGGTAACTTAGTTATTTCTGTCAATAACTGCTTCCCATTGTGACTTTTAAAATGCCTTAGGAGTTTTTGTTTGTTTGCTTTGGTTTTCTTAAGGAGATCCTATGTCTATCAAAGGCTGGACAGCTCCATGTTATCTTCCTGACAATTCCCTTTTCCTTTCTTATCTTTTCATTTTTTTTCTTTCTTCCTTCATAAAAACTATGGTATTGCATTGTTCTTTCAAGGAACTTCTTTTCCAAGAAACTAGTTCAGAATTCTCTAGAGTTGCATTGAGGAGACAAAGCTGCACAAATGATGTTACACTACCATCTGTTCCCTCAGTCCCTTTCTACTGTGTCTTTGCACATGGCACAAGCTTATGTACTCTTTTGGTTCCTTTGAGTTTGTATATTCTCATCCAGGATGTTATTGGGTATAGCCCATCATTATCTTATGGCGGCATTTAGGTATCTCGGAATCTTGGCAAGATCCAAATTTTTTGTGATACGTTCCTTCCAAAGGAGCAAATGTGCAAATCAGGTCCCCAAACTGGACGTACCAAACTAAGACCTAATGACTTGGTTTATAATTTTGGCAAGATTTTTCTAGTAACTAGCATATTCCTAGTATAATATGGGGATACTGATGGTGTTCCAGAGGAGTTTGATCATTTAGGAAATAAAAGGTATAGTGCCTGTCATAGAGAAATTAACATTTGGGGGACAAAATCAATGGGGTGTTTTCATGTGGAGAATCCTGGGCATAATACCTTTTCTGTTGCTGTTTAAAGGCTGGAATGTGTGGCTCCCTATGTCATTATCTCATCTTTAAAATGTTGCCATCTCTTCTCAGGAAGGTAATGAATGAGAAGATAAGGTAAGATGACTCTCGAAGGAGCTAAAAATAGCAGTTGCAGGTAACTGGAGCAAAGTTAGAATATGAAATGGAGTAAAGTAAAAGGTTCTTCTAATCCACATAAGGAAGAAACGCAGCACATAAGAGACAGAATCACCAATCTTTGAAGTAGGAAAGAGAAGGTACACAGAAGTTTGCTGGAGGTTAAGATCTAGAAATGAAGTCAGTCTTAGAACTTTTTTTCTCATGACAGAAGTGAGAAGGAACTAAGAAAGAGACGTTGAATGAGGCAATGGTGGTGAACCGGAGAAGGTTAAAAGTGCAACAACAGTGAAGGCAGAGGCCATTCCTGATTGTGACGAGTTATCCCCTAACAATGCAAGGGAGGGAATGAGCCTTGTTGAAAGAAAAGAGCGGTCTGAGGAAAAGGTGGAAATTCATTATTAGGTGATTATTTCAAAGGAAAATCAATTAATATTTGTAGGGAGAATCTCCAATCCAAATGATCCGAGATGATATGCATACCTTTCACGATTATTCAGATGCCAGGATGAAGAAGTCTGGTATAATTGTATAATGATATCTTGAATTGTTTCTTTTTGTTTGAACTGTCTCTTGTGATAAGAAAAATGAGCACAAATAATAGCTATAAAAACTTAGATGGACCAAGATGGTGGCGTAGAGGCGGAACCAGGTTGAGCTCTTTCAACATTCTTCTCCAAACAATTTTAAAATACTACCTCAAAATTTCAAAGTGGCAGAGACAACAAAAAGTTAAGTTGAGACATTTTTCCAGCCAAAGACAACTTAGGAGGTTGGTAGGAGAAGGCCATGGCACCATGGTAGGGGTCAGCCCAGGATGCACATGGTGACAACACCAAAAGTGGGTCTTGGAAGCATCTGTGACAGTGGCAGCAGCAACTTCAGGCACTCTCAGCACAGAGAAGATAAGTGGGTCAGACAATAGGTCAGAAAGAGATCACAGGGGACTATTGCTTACACTGGCTGCAGCTGGCACCGATTGGCAATTCTCTTGCCCATATGAAGTTCTAGGTCACAGTCCTAGGGTGAAAAGGAGAATTTATGATTTGTCAAAAGGAAGGAGGAATCCTGGTCACAGTTCCAGAGCAAAAAGTAACATTAGCACTGGCTGCTGCTATAGATTGGGGACCCGGTCACAGTGCCAGAGCAAAGAGAAGTGTTAATGCTTACACCTGTAGAAAAGTAGAGCCCCTTCCTCGGTAAAGACCAGAACATGGATCAGAAGAATAGTAACCAGACATTTCTATAGTTCACACTACCTTGAAAACTCCAAAAAGTTGCAGACCCCCAGAAATAACTCATGACAATGCTTCCTGAACCCCAGGTGAGCATAATTCAACTTAAACAGAAAGTTTAAAGTCAAGAAATAGGTTGGAAAAATGAGCAAACAGCAAAGAACTTGACCATAAAAAGTTACTACAGTGGTAGAGAAGACCAAGACAGAAACTCGAAAGAAGACAACAATGTGAAAATAGCTACAAAGTCTCAAAGGAAAAAATGCTAATTGGACACAAATCTAATAAGAATGGTTTGAAGCATTAAGAAAGAGATAAATGGTAGAGGAAAAATTGGAAAAGGAAATGAGAGTGATAATATACAATTATGAGAGGCAAATTAACAGCTTAATAAAAGAGGCACAAAAATATACTGAAATAAAACACCTTAAAAACAGAATTGGCCAAATGGTAAAAGAGGCACAAAAATTCACTAAAGAAAAGAACTCCTTATAAAGCAGAATAGGGCAAATGGGAAAAAAAAGATACAAATGCTCACTGAAGAAAATAATTTTTTAACAGTTAGAATTGGGCAAGTGGGAGGTAATAACTTCATTAAATATCAAGAAACAATAAAACAAAGTCAAAAAATGAAAAAGAAAAGAGAAGAAAATGTGAAATATCTCATCAGAAAAACAATCGACTTGTAAAATAGATGGAGAGACAATTTAAGACTTACTAGACTACCCAAAAACCATAATTTAAAAAAGATCATAAACAAGATATTTCAAGAAATTATCAAGGAAAACCACTGTAGTATCGTAAATCTAGAGGGCAAAATAGAAATTGAAAGAATCCAATGATCACCTCCTGAATTTGATCCCAAAATGAAAACTTCCAAGAATATTGTAGCCAAATTACAGACCACCCAGACCAAAGAGAAAATACTGCAAGTAGTCAAATATTTAAAATATCATGGAATTATAGTACCATAAAAGATTTAAAAGTGTCTTCATTAAAGGAGTGGCAGACATGGAATATAATATTCTAGATGACAAAAGAGCTAATCCTTCCAGGGGATAAATGGATATGTAATTAGAGGTTTTATCTGTTTATCTTGCTCTGTATAAGTTCATAAAATCTTCCTTTGTTTCTCTGAATTTCTCATATTTGGAACTTTTCTGTACAATAGCATTCATTTACATTACATATATATTTACATTCATGCCTAAGTTTTTTTCAGTTGCTCTCCAAATCAATGATTACTCACTTTGTTTCAAGTTTTTTGCTATCACAAAGATAACTGCTATGAATATTTTACTATATAATAAACCTTGATATGTGTTTTTGAATTCATTAGAATATATGGCTATAATGGGATTTCTGGATCAAAGGGTATGGGCAGCTTAATAACTTTTCCTATAAAATTCTATTATTTATGATTGATTATATTGAAAATAATCTGACTAATGTTGGCAATTATACACTTTATATATAGATATACATACTAATATATATATATGTATATATATATGGGCAGGTAGATGGAACAGTAAATAGAATGCTGGGCCTGAAGTAAGAAAGATCTGAGTTCAAATCCACCCTCAGAAAGTTGCTAGCTATGTAACCCTGGGCAAGTCACTTAACCCTGTTTGCCTCAGGGTAAATGAACTGAAGAAGGAAATGACAAACTACTCTAGTATCTTTGCCAAGAAAACCCCAAATGGGGTCATGAAGACATGACTGAAAAAACAACTAAGCAACATATGTATGTAAGTATGTATATATATAACATACATATATATTATATATGTATACATTATACATATCTTTATACACATATAAAATGTATGAGGTGATGACACCTGCTCCTTCTCAGAAATCTAACGAATGAGGAGACATGTTGGAAGGTGTTTGTAAGGTGAATTAAAGGGACAGTAAGAGGTGCTATGGTAAAGTGAGAATATGAAATGCAGTAACAGAATGGTCATTCTGACCCATACACGGGAACACAGCACACAAGACACATAATCATACATCCTTGAAGGATATAGGTGAAAGCACAGAGCAATTTCCAAAGGAGACAGGAAAATAAGGTATGAAGTCAGTCTTAGAATTGTATTTGTGTGCATATATCTATAGGAGTGTATATATACATATATAAACATACATATACAGACATTTATACATATATGTTATCTATGTACGTATGGATGTGGATGCTCTTTTCTTTCCCTTCAATGTAGGTATTTATGTTACTTAGACTGTGGTAGTGCAAATAAGGGACAGTTAGGTGGCCCAGTGGACAGAATCCTGGGTCTGGAAAGAAGGAAGACCTGAGTTCAAATCCAGGCTCAGAAACTTACTAGTTGTGTGATCCTGGGCAAGTCACTTAACACTCTTTGCCTCAGTTTCCTCATCTACAAAATGAGCTGGAGAAGGAAATGACATTTTGCCAAGAAATTATCTTTGCCAAGAAAACCTCAAATGGGGTCAAAAGAGTTAGACACAACACAACTGTAAATGACTAAAAACACAGAGCAAATAGTGATCTAAGATTTCAGAAGTTTATGATTTTAAGAAGAAGACAATGTAGTATGTCAGTGATGAGTGTGCAGTTGTATACAATGTACAGTCCTGGTTGTATATGGCCTCTCATTGATTGACCACAAAAGTAAAAATCAACTGGAGGTCAATCAAAGTGGTTTTAACCTTATGGCTTGTCAATGGTTTCTGAAAGCATTGAATGACTTTTAAAAATTCAATTGTATTTTATTATCAGTTCTGAATTCTCTCCTCCGCCTTCCCCCACAAAAAACCCAAACTCATTAAAAACATAGAGTCATGCAAAAAAAAAATACCATCCAGAAAGAAAAAAGAAAATAGATTTCAGTCATTAGGTTTTCTATCTATAGGTATATAGCAAGGTTGAAGTTCTTTTGATTTGACAACTGATTTGCTATTTGTATTTTTTTTATTTTTGTTAGAATATATTTTATATTGTTAAATATTTTGCAATTACATGTAAAAAAATTAACATTTTTTAAATTTTGAGGTCTAAATTCACTCTCTCCTTCCCTCCCCTCTCCTTGAGAAAGCAAGCAATGTGATATCACTTATATACATGAAGTCATGAAAAATATATTTCTATATAAGCCATGTTGCAAAAGAAAACAGACAAAAAAATCCCCCCAAAATGTAAAGTTTAAAAAATATGCTTCAGTCTGCATTCAGAGTTTATCAGTTCTCTCTCTGGAGGTGGATAGCATTTTTCTTCATGGATCTTTTGGAATTGGAGGATATTAATATTAATAAAGATAAATTTTTATGTGTGTTGGGAAGCAACTTGAAATCAATGATAGTACTGCCCCTATTTCCCAAATGCATTCAAACGTGCTTTCTTCTTTTCTGGACCCAGTTTCATTGTCCATAAGATGTTTGGTCCCATATGTGTGTACATATATATGAATGCTCATGTCTCCAACGGCACATAAAGTATGGATAATTTAACTCATTTGGTTTTTCTTGTATAGGTTGGTGATTTGCGGTTTTTACAAGAAACAATTACTTGACAATCTAGATTGTGCTCTATAGTTCTTTAAGCTTTGCAGGGCATAGCTCTATGACTTTGGCCTTACACTTTTTTTTTTTTAAAGAAGGTGGGATATTCTCCCTGGTTTGCAAACTGGCACTTGATTTTTTTGCGCTAGGTTTAATTACCTCCTTTTGGAATTAGAAGATGATTAAGCGCTGTTGTTAATGGAAAGTATCAGATGAAATATTCCCTCATTTTCTTTGCTACTGTAACTGTCACACAGGCAGGAGATATCACCTGGTGGCATGATACCATTTTAAACAGATTAATAGGAATGGAAAGGGTGCCAGAGACCACGAAAGTTCTGGTGGAACTAATTGATTCTGGGCTAGTGGAGACGCTTTGACCAGACCTTGTACTTTTAGACTATGAGAAACTAATAGTCATAGTTGTTGAAGTGACTATACCATTTAAAAAGATAAAGTCTGTATTTGAAACAGCCAGAGTTGGCAAAAAAAAAAATCAAAATACCAAATAATGCTTAAGCATCTGGTCCATGAATGGTTCAGAGTTTATAGTGATACTTGATTGTGAAACCTTTGGAAAGGTGAGGACTCAGGTGATGAGGCTGTGTCATCCAGGCTAAAAACTGGATCAAGGTTTTGCAATCTTATGATGAAATGAATGCTGTGGGACGTTTAGAAAAGGAATCTATACATTGAGCATATCATAGGCTGAGACAAAAGAGGGACTCTCTCCACACACACACACACACACACACACACAGACACACACACACACAGACACACACACACAGACACACACAGACACACACACACACACAGACACACACACACACAGACACACACACACAGACACACACACACGTATATTTGTCATTGCTCAGTCATTTTATTTTGCGTCTGACACTTTGTGACCCCATTTGGGTTGGGTTTTTTTTTGGCATAGTTACTGGAATAACTTGCCTCTTCCTTTTCCAGCTCATTTTACAGAAGAAGAAACTGAGACAAACAGGTTAAGTGAATTTGCTGAGGGTCACACAGCTAATAAATGTCTGAGGTCATATTTAAACTCAGATCATTCTAAGTCCAGGCCTACCACTCTACTCACTATGCCACTTAGCTGCCATATATATGTGTGTATACACACCACATATACATACATGTATACACACATACATTTACATATGCATACATATATACATAAATATATAAACAAAATTTTAGTCCTATTTATAATAGTAGGTCTTGCTTTCGGTTTTATTCAAGAAGCAATTATTTACCTTTTATAAGAGTATTTTGAATATTGTCTTTATTGCTTTATGTTTTGTAATTGTCTCATAATGTGTTTTTAAAAGTTAAAGATATTGACTTTTTGTATTTTTAGTCATATTGCACTTTCAAAAATATTTGCTTCCTTTTAATATTTAACTGGAGTTATTGTAGTGTTGAAAAGCGTTATATGATGTTTAGAAACATTTCTTGAATAATGTTAATCAAGTAATATGCCAGATAGTCCAATATATATAAATGCACAGTTGATATCTTCACAGAATCAAAGACCTGGAAAAGTCATTTGAGTTCATTTAATGAACCAGCCCCCAGCTCCCATATTTTATAGATGGGGAAATGGAAGCCTCAAAGGGTCAATCGCTTAAAAGGTCCACAGCTAAAGCCAAGGGCTCCTAACTCCTAATTTCATGTTCGTTCCAGTAGAAATATATTAAGGTAGAACCCCCTGTAGAATATACCTTCTGACTAAAATCCTTTATCTGACAGTAGAGAAAAACTAAGATAAATAGCTATCTCATGCTTAAATATTAAGTAAGATTTTTGAGACTTTACGGACCATTCTGTCCAACTTCATTTTACAGAAGGGACTTGCTCTTGGATCAAACAGATAGTAATCAGAGACCTGAAATTCAAAACCAGATCTGCTAATGCCAAATCTGAGACCCTTTACACTTCACCAGGTTACTTCCTTATAAAGTATAGAAATAACATCTGTCGCAAACTGTGAAGAAGAAAGAAACTCTAACTGGCCAAAGTCAGCACAGAATGATCAAATAAGAAATAGAGATGGGGGAGAGAACCAACGCTGCTTTTAGTCTTCTAAAGAAAGGAAAAGCAGAAGGTCCCCATAATCTATCTCCCCCATACTTTCTAGTCTTATTTCATTTTATTATCCTTTATACATTTTTCAGTTCAAGTCAAATTTGGCAACCAGATAATTTCCACTTTGCATTTTTTATCTCCTTGTTCTTACGCAGTGGCACCCCACGTCTGTAATATACTCCCTCCTGACTTACTCCTCTTGGAATTCCTGTCTTGCATTAAAGTGTGTAGCTAAGGGGTCACTTCCTAGGTGTTGTAGCTGTTCAGTAGTTTCAGTTGTGTCTCACTCTTTGTGACCCCATTTGGGATTTTCTTCGTAAAGATAATGGAGTGGTTTGCTATTTCCTTCTGCGGTGCATTTTACAGATGAGGAAACTGAGGCAAACAGGCTTAAGTGACTTGCCCAAGGTCACACAACTAGTAAATATCTGAACTCAAGTCTTTCTGACACCAGGGACAATACTCTATCCATTGCCCCACTTCCTAATTGAGGCCTCTCTTTATTCCTTCAGTCTAACCCTCATTCTTTTTCTAATCCTTAAGCAGGTAGGTGTTGGCATATATAGAGCACTAGGCCTGGAGTCAGAAGGACTTAATAGCTGTGTGATGCTGGGTAAGTCACTTAATTGCTGACTGCCTCAGTTTTCTCAACTGTAAATGGGGATAATAGCAGCTACATCACTGGGTTTTTGTAAGAATCAAATGAGATTATATTTGCAAAGCACATAACAAAGTGTCTGGCATTTAGTAGGTTCATTCCCCTGCCTCTGCCTTGAAATTACTTCATATTATGTTTTGTACACTTTGTGTTTACTTCAGTCCATGTACTGTATGCACCCCGCCCCATGTAAGCTCCTTGAGGGCAGAGCTTGGTTTGTTTGTGTATTCACCATGCTTAACATCTCAGTGTTTCAGATCTCCAAGCACTTTGCACAAAATGGACAAGGCCCATCACATGTCTTACTGAATTGAAAATTTCACATATATGGTGAAGAGTTAAGCAATTAGGAAGGGAGTTAGAAACAAAGTTAGTATAGGTGGGCTCTCCATGGACTTCTTTTCAAAAAAAAAATCATTTTCTTTTAAATCTTTTGCAGAGATTGCCAGTGCCATTTTACAGGGACAGAATTTATAATCTGAATGGTTATTTTAAGAAGTTAAAAAAAAGAGACAGTTTTGTAAATTAAACCCCTCTAACACTACTGAATTCAGACCATGACATATTCACGAGATTATTATTGCAAAAATTAATGAGGGTCACACTAAAGGACATATTCTGCATAAAAGTTTAAGAAGATGGCTGAAAGCTTAGTCATCCAAAGATTATGGTAGAAATGTTCTTCATAAGTGAACGTTTTTTTTTCATCTCTCATGAGCTTGGATTAGGAGATCATATCTCAAATTCATTTCTTTATTTAAAATAATTTGAATATGTAGAATTGTTATCAAGATTCAGGAGATACATCCAAATACTGGCCACATCCATTATTAATATTCTTATCATTAACTTAGAAATAGGTAAGAGCCTCAAGAGTCAGGCATAGGGTGTATGCTGCTGTGTATACTGCTTGTATGTGCTATAAGAGAATATTTGACTAACTGAAAGTCAGTAAAGGTTAGAAGCAGAAGGAAGATGTCTGTAGCTTATACATATAATATGATAGTATATAGGATAATGATTGATGATAGCTTTCAAACCTGTGATAAGTATCCAATGTCATTGGGATTCAAAGTCAATTTTTAAAAAATTAAGGAATTCAGATCCATGTGAATAGAGAAGAAATAAGAGAAGAGGGGAAAAGTAGATAATAAACGAGTGGACATGACTTTCACAGGAGACTTTAGGATGTATGTTTTTGGAAGTGGGACGGACTTGCCTCAGTAATAATGGCATTTAGTGCTAGGATCAGGCAATTATGAATTAATTTAATATATGCCTATGAGCTTCAGATTCTTCATAGCAACAGTTAATGGACTCATTTCTTTGTCACCCCTATAGCCACCTCCTTGACTTATTACTTAGCACCAGCATTTCAGGTGGAAGGAGGGATCAAAGTATAGAACCCATCTAGAAAAAGACCTATAAGAATCCAAGTAGACTGTGAAACAGAAAGGATGTGAGACATTTCACCACCCTTTCCAGAACTGATGAACAACTTCAAGGACATTTACTTCAATTTCCAAGTTCATATCCTATGATAATCTTCCCCAAATCCTAAACTGATAGTTTCTCATTCTCCTCATTTACAGCAACCTTTATTTCTACTTCCCTTAAGCAATTCATGCATGAGCATAGACTCACCTTAGATCTTGATATTCAACAGAAGTATTCTGTTTCTAAGATCATGAACCTTGAAATTACTCTCTGACTTGTATTTTCACAGAATATGCTCTTTGTTTTCTTTGTGGCTCCTGGCATTCAACTTCTCCCTTTTCTTCCAGTCCATTACTCTCATACTATCTTCATTTTCTTTCCCAATCCAGATTTAAACACTTTATCTAGAAGTTCAGTAATACTTCTACCATCTCTCCAGAATCCATCTTGCTTTGGTCTCTTGGTATACTAGTATTATCAAACCTCAATCCAGAGTAAACTTCCATGATCTGCTTTCTCCTCTCCTTTTTCTGCCCAACAGGTATTCCAAAGAAGACCCAACCCTAAAACTGCCTCTTCATTCTCAAAGAATGACCTCACTTTAGCAGAGATAAAGGTCATCTGAAGAGGGCTCCTTCCCTGTAATCCTTCCAAGCTTACTGTGTGCATAGGAATAGGGTTTAGCGATTGGTTTTGTGATTCCCTTGGCATAGGAAACTCCCAGATGAGGAAATGCTCTTTACCAGTGCAGGTTAATACATTATTTGCAACTCATAGTCTTAGAGCATTGCCTAGAATGCTGAGTCATTAAATGACTTGTCCAGAATCACAAAGTCAACATGTGTCAAAAACTGAAGTTAGACTCCCTGGTCTTTCTGATTCCAGGACTGGCTCTCCAAAACTATACATATTTCTGCTACTTGGTGTACATTTTATATTTATTTATCAATATGCATATTGTTCTTCCCCAGTGAAATATAAGCTCCTTGAGGGCAGGAACACATTTTTTTCCCTTTTATATTCCTATTGCATGCCATGCAGTAAGTACTTCATAAATGATTATTTGAATTGAATTCTGTCAAGGATTTTGAAATAGGAAAAATATGACAATAGCTTGAAGGGCAGCTTGACATAGGGAAATTTATTTTAGTTTAACCAGAGCTCTAGCTGGCATTAGATGATTTTTAACCTTTCATATCTTGGAAAAGAATATGCAGAACTCTAGATTGGAAGGTAGAGACTCTCCCTGGGGCACAAAACTCCCCTCTCTATTTCAGAGTCACTGATGGTCATAGTTGGGAAAGACTGCAGATCATTCTAGTCTGAGTCCCTCTTACATTCTTATTAGAAACTTGTAACATGTTTATAGAAAGAAATGATATTCCATTGGATTTGTAATCCCAATGAGGTGTTTCCTCTAGTGATACAGATTGCAGCCTGTACACTTGTCTATTCTCTGTGACTCTTGTTCATATCCTCATATAAGTTCACATAAGGACATCCCCCTACTGTTCTAGGGTCTTCCTAAAGTTCTTTTACCTCATAAAGATACCAGAAGAGGCTTTCCTTCATTACTGTTTTGTGACCAGCTCTTTTTCAGGTATGTATTTATTTGGTAATGTCCTTTAAACCATCTCTGCTTTGTAATTCCATTTTTGTTATGCATCATGGTTTGCTCTTGCCCACAGTAGACCACTCCATTGACCTTTAGATGGTTCTTGGCTTCAGTTCTCTGGACATTATAGTTCTTCATGACTTTCAGTCATGTAAAATTACTGGAAGGATGTTGTAAATAAAAAGCCACTAGAAAGGAAGAAAAGTGTGTATTTTTCCTTCATGGCTGAAGAAAGGCATATCATCAGAGAAATAACGACATGACTTTCACTTGACTTTGTTTTGAGTGAGGCAGGGCTGTTCAGATCACCAGCCTCACTTCTTCTCCAGAGCCATCTGAATCCAGTGATCAGATATTCATCAGGATGACTGGGGATGACCCAGGATGAGGTGATTGGGGTTAAGTGACTTGCCCCAGGTCACACAACTAGTGAGTATCAAATGTCTGAGGTAAGATTTGAACTCAGGTATTTCTGACTCCTGCACTGGTACTCTATCCTCTGTACCACCTAGCTGCCCCATAGAAAGGAAGAAATGTAACATTTAAGAGAGAGAGGTATCAGGGATGGATCAAGGGCAAAACCTTCTTCAGTTAAGACAGAACCCAGCATTGATGGATATATTGTTATGAAAGCCAAGGGAAGAGTTTCAAGTAGGAAGCAGTGGTCTACAGTGTCAAATTGTGCAGAGATATCAAAGAATATAAAAGCTAAAAAAACATAGTCCACCAGATTTGGTATTTAGAGCATCACTGGTGATCTCCTATATAGTCCATATTGAGGAAGAAGTAGTTCACAGAAAACCGTACCTTGCTAGGTCTTCCTTATAGCAGCCTACATTTTCTGCGTTATATTAATTTGTTTTACAAATATAGTTTCTACTATTAGATTTTAAACTCCTTGAGAACAGAGGTAGTTTCATTCATTTTTGAGGCCACTGTTCTTAGTAGTTTCTTAAACATAGTAGTGTCTGGATAACATTTGAACAAATGAAAAAAATGGAAAAGGAGGCTGGAGGAAACAGATTAAAAAGGAAATCAATTATATAAAGAGAACATTTTTCTAGAATAGAGTACAAACCATCAAGAAAGCTTTAAGCTTCATTTTTAAAAAATAGTATTTTATTTTCCCCAATTACATGTAAAAACAATTTGTAATATTTTAGTATTCATTCAATTTAAAATTCATTTTAAAAACTTTTAAAATATTTTAAAACTTTGAATTCTAGATTCTCTCTCCATCCCCCCTCTTTCCCTGGCTGAGAATGCAAGAAGTTTGATGTAGGTTATACATGTGTAGTCATGCAAAACATATTTCCATATTAGTCCTGTTGTGAAAGAAATCGTAGACAAAAGAAGAAACCTCAGGAAAAATAAAGCAAAAAAAAGTATGCTTCAATCTGTATTCAGACACCATCAGTTCTTTCTGTGGGGATGGTGAGCAGTGTTCATCATAAGTCCTTCAGAGTTGTCTTGGATCATTATATTGCTGAGAATAGCTAAGTCATTCACAACTGATTACCTCTCTCTCTCTGTAGGTATGTGTGTGTGTGCATATACATATATATATATATATATATATATATATATATGTGTGTGTGTGTGTGTATAATATGTATAATCTCCCTAACTTCATTTCAGAGATGAGGATTATGGATATGGGATATTACATAGATCATGAGACATTTTGTAACCTCTTTTCTTTTTTTTTTGGTTTATTCTTTATTTCGACATTTTGAGTAGGAAGATTTATTCAGAAATCACAGTAATATTTTTAAAAGGATATAACTAAAGTGAAAATAGCAACATATAAACAATTGAATAGTTCATCCTGTAGTAATAAGGACAGTAAGGGAGTTATACTTTTTTGATTTGGAGCTTTGAATGCTATTCACATGATAAAACTGCTCTCTAGGGTGGTCAGTATTCCTAAATAAGTCAGATACTTTTGCTTAGAACAAAAGCCAGATTAGAAACATGAAGAACTCAGAACAAAGAACAGTAATCATGCCACTTTGGGAGCTCCCTGGTCTGAGCTGTTCTTGAAAGTCAGAAATAAAACAACACACAGTACCCCAAGAAAAGACCAACAGAGGCAGCCCACACTTTCCTTCTAAAGGGTTCAGAGTCTAGTCCTCACACCAAGTCAGAAAGTAGGCTTAAAGAATGAGCAAACAGAAAGGATGCCCACCATAAAAAATATAATATTTTATAATTGTATGGTGATATTCAAAACAAAAATCCAGAAGAGAATGAGTTCAAAACATCTACTTAACAAAAGTCTTAAAGAAAGCACAATCAACTAGAATTTCTGAGAGATATATAAAGCAAGAAGTTTTTTTTTCCAGTTTAAATTTAAAATAAATAAATGAGAAGGCTACAAGGAAAAATGGGGGGAAATTGAGGTGAGAGTTGTAGAAGAAAGAATTGGAAAGAAATAATAGCTTGGCACAATAAAAATACATAACTTTTCCCAAGCAATAAACTTCCTGAAAATTTGAACAGACCAAATAGAAGCCAGTGATGAGACAATAAGAAATAGAAACACAAAGTAAAAAAGATTTTTAAAATAGAAGGAACTATAAGGTATCTCATAGCAAAAGCAACTAATCTGGAAAACAAATTGAAGAGAAACAAATTAAGAATCCTTGGAATATCTTGGAAAATCATGATCATGTCTCTGAGAAGTTTTTAAAAAACAGGTGTTATTTGACAATGGAGAAAACTGAGGTACCAGCAATTGTTCACCTACCTAACTCATAGGCTAGTTTATTAGTGGCAGAATTGGTACTAAAATCTAGGTCCTCTTTTAACCTTCTGTTATTTCTTCTGAACCATACTGTCATTTTGAAATGGAACCATCTCTTCAGAAGTCTTTGGATGCCTCTGCCTCAGTCTAGTTCTGGATGTTTCTCTGGAAGGGAAGAATACAGAGGGATACTGGAAGAAATACTAGTAATATAAAAATAAAATAAAGTAAAAGATAGACTAAAACCTTTAAAAAATAATAAAAGAATTTATTCCAGGTATCACAACACTGGAGGAAGCTTTTCAGGGGCCAACCTTAGCCAAAACTCACCCCCTAGAGAAATCCTTGGCTCTTGTTACATAAGAATCCACATTTGGCAGTTTTGATTTAGCGTCTGTCTTGTCCTTGGACATCCCCTTAACCACTGCTTTCCTGGCACAAGCTGATTGGCAGTATGCCTAGACATTTTGGCATTCCCCAAGGGATGTCATTTAATTATGTGTTTAAAATGTTGCTATCTCTCTCTCTTTTCAAAACTTTACAATATAAAGTGTTCTATGCTATAGCACAAGGGGACTAGGGAGGGGATGGGAAATTATTCTAGTAAAAAGATTTTATGACAAATGATTGTGGAAGTACTTTGAGTTCTTTTTCCAAGACCCCACCCCAGAGTCAATCATGTAGTTGGTACTGGCTTCTGTTCCTGCTCTTTGTCCAGTGAGCATCCTCAGGTCTAAGATCATTTCTTGTCTTTCTCTGTTTAAATACAAGAGGATCCCTCCTTGGCCCTTCCTCCTATGAGCTCTATAGAACTGCATTGTATGTTTTGTGTTCCTCACTTTTCCCCCCTCAGTTTCATGTACACATTTTCATTTTAGGGGTGATATTTGGGGAGTCTTGCCTGGGGCTAGACACCATTTTAAAAAGGGATTTATGTTCAGTTAGCTTAATCTCAGAATGCCCTTAGGGATAGGTTTAGTACTCTGTCCCTTGAGGGAACAACTTTCCTTTTTTCTTCATTATCTTTCTCCTCTTTACTCCTTTTTTCATTTTTATTCCTTCCCTCCTTTTCCTTTTAATATTTGTAAAGTGCTTAGCAATGTGTCTGGTAGATAGTAGGTACTTAATAAATGCTTGTCCTTTTCTCCTCCTCCCACTTATGCTTTAGGCCAAAGATTGGGCCTCATTTTCAATACCATTCAAATATTTGATCAGTCCTTCCCTTGGGAATTAATCAGACTCTCCTTGTTTAGGGTCCTCAAGCTTGCGTTTTTGGTTTGTTTTCTCTTTATTGATTTAGGATAATTTTTTCCCCTCAGTTCAGAGTATATGTAGTTTTTAAATTAAAGGAGCTACTTTCACATAGGTTGGAAGACTACTGCAAGGTAACTACAGAAAGGAAAGTAATTCAATTACATAGTAATTATGCTTTTGTGAGATGTAAAATTCTTCAGGAGTTAGAAATACATAAAAACAAACAATGCTAAAAGTTTGGAAGATGCCCAATTCAGGTTTTCTTTTCTCTTTCTTTCTTTCTTTCTTTCTTTCTTTCTTTCTTTCTTTCTTTCTTTCTTTCTTTCTTTCTTTCTTTCTTTCTTTCTTTCTTTCTTTCTTTCTTCCTTTCTTTCTTTCTCTCTTTCTTCCTTTCTTTCTTTCTCTCTTTCTCTCTATCTTTCTCTCTCTTTCTCTCTTTCTTTCTTTCTCTCTCTTTCTTTCTCTCTCTCTCTCTCTCTCTCTCTCTTTCTTTCTTTCTTTCTCTTGCTTTCCTTCTCTCTCTCTTTCTTTCTCTTTCTCTCTTCCTCCTCCCCCTTCTTCTCCTCCTCTTTCTCCTTCTCCTCCTCCTCCTTCAAAAATGACTGGGGGACACTAACATAGCAGTGTTTCTGTGAGCCATGTTAATCTTTTTGACATGTGCTATAACCCACCTTCTGCCTTTATTTCCCAGCTAGTTTACAGTTTTGTTGGTATCCTAATTTTGAAATTTTTCCCACTGGGTTTTTAGTAGCAGTCCTTCCTTAAATAGTCTTTAGGTTTGTGTTAATATTGTGAAGAGGCATTTTAGTATGTTATTTTGGTCTTTTGCTTTCTACCTCACACTGTTTTAGAATAATCCTCTACTTATTTGGGTTGTTTCAGAAATACAAACCAAATTATTGTTATTTGGTTGCATAAGTAGTTACAGCTTGTGTGGACTCACCCACACTTGGGAGATTTTTAAAAAGTACATTTTTGTGTATTGTTTCATTTAATTTCATGATCGATGGTGTTGGTATTTAGAACTGGATTAAGATAGAATGATGTGTTTCACTTCAGGATATATAGAAAATTGGTGGTGATTTTGGAATGAGAATCACGAACCTGTTGGTAGTGCCAATCTCACTTTCAAAATATTAATTAGCTCAAATTCCTTACCAATCAGTAGCAGTTGTTATTTCAGGAATGAGAATATCCTATTGCTCTAAGCCTAAACTTTGTTATTCAGAAGCCATTGGTAAAAATTGGTAATAAAAATGTTAACTTATATTCATACAGAATTTTGAAGCTGGAAAAGTACTTTATATAGATTTACTCATTTGAGCAACTTCTGAGTTTTCCCTGAAGCTCTATATTTTTGCATCCAGGATCATTGAAATAACCCATCCTTATTATGTTACTGAATTTCAGGTAGAATTCTGAGCCCAGCTTTTGAGGTTATATTTACAAATATTACCTCCATCTCTGTAAAAATTATCTTTATCTGATCACATTCATAAAATTATGATAGCCTTGCTTGTGACTGTATACAATGCCTCTCCTTTTCCTTTGTGTCTCCCATGTCTTGAAAGAATGGAAGTTTCCCAAGACTTTCTATCTTTGGTTTGTTTTAACTCCTCTTGAACTCAGATGCCTCTCACTATTTCTGAGGTGATCATGGATAAATCTTTTTTTTTTCTCAATTGAAAAATAAGTGAATATAACACATAGTCCAAATATTGAGTAACTATGACACTGAGGTGTTCTATTTCAATGTCAACTAACATGATTCCACTATATAGGTACTTCTGCTTGTATACCAGGAATAAAAAAAAAAATGAAGCTAATCCTTCTCTCAAGGTACTTATGGTCTAAATAATGATACTAAATAGTAATAACTAACATACAAGTCTTCCCATATGCTAGCCGCTGTACTAGACACTTTACAATGATCTCATTTGATTCTCACAAAAACCCTGGTAGGTGCTATATAAATTAGATATAAAAGAGTTCTGGAAGCTACTGTGACACATGATCAGTGCTGTTTCTATTTGAGAGGCAGCTTAGTATATTGGAAAGAGACTAGCGCTGGAATCAAAGAGCCTGGATTAAAATCCTGCCAGTGAGCCAGTGACATTGCAGTCATTTTTCCACTAGGCACTTGCCAAACCATGCAAATTTATTTTCCCCTTCAGCTAGTTTCTAAAGTATTGCCATACTCTCTTGGTACTTGTAGGCAAAGCTGATCAGGATGCCTACTTTCTATGAAAGTGATCTGAGAAGAATTTAGAAGAAAGGAAAATCATTGACATTACTTGTGTTCTCTTTCCCTAAGTTTTCCCTTGTTCTGCTTACTCCATTCTTTTTTCTCTGTTTCAATACAATATTGATTTTAAGGGAATAAGCATAAATTGGTCACAAGGTATGGCCGAGATGACATTTTCATTTAAAGATATGCCAAGATGGATCTTATAGATCCTGCAGGATGAACTTCATTATCATTGAGATTTACTATGCTTCTGGACTTAGATTATGGTAGTTGGAAGCATAGCTCCTTCATCTAGATATTTGCCAACATTTGAAGGAAACTCTGATTTCAATTCTTGATTCATGGAAACTGATTGCCTAAGTAGGCATTGAGGGTGCTGACTCTCATGAACTTTGCAAAACTTTGAAGAATATACAGTCCCACCAATATGGGTACTTCTTTCAAGTGATTTAGGATACACAGTTTCTTATGCTGTGGCCTCTTATAAAATCTTTTACATGACATTCAGACACTCTTTGTGCTGGGATGCTGTCTTTCTATCTCTTGTCATTACATGGAAACCATTAGATATTATACCTTTTACCTTTTTTCTTGCATCAGGACCTGCCCATCTCCTTTTCCCATTATACACCTCTTCTGGAACAATGAAGAAGTAAAAATAGCTACCTTATTACAGAGTGGCCTCTCCGTAGTCCAGAGATGAACTGTTTAGTATAGAAAGAACTTTTCCTGCTTATATTGTAGGCACTGATTCAATGCCTTATCAACAGTTCTGAAAAGCATTAGAAAGATCACGGCAGAGTTCTAGAGGTAATTTTTAAATTGTCCCTAGGTTTGAAATTTATGGACTATTCATCTGAGTAAATGCATATAATGACAATAGAAGCTATCTTTTTTTTTGTTCACTTGGGCTATTCTGAAACTCAAAATATTTTGAATGCTTTGATTATGAAAATAACAGATTTCATTCCATCCCTGCTTTCTGCATCTACTGGCATCCCAGCCTTTTTTTTCCTGTGAAACATTTGAAATAGAAGTAAATGTACAACTTTGGTCTTCATTTTGAACGTTAAAGATACATTTTTATCTTTTGATATTTTAGGGTTGTCAGGCTCCAGGATAATTTGCTCTGGGGGTTTCCCATAGAATTGTTTGTCACAATGACCTAAATCATAGATATGATGTTTTGACTTTTAAGACTTCTGAACACAGGGATTAATTTTGAAAAGATTGCTAAGGAGCAAATCCTTAATAGCTTTGATCCCCATGTACTTCTGCCACCTAGTGGACTGTCCAGATAATTTCTGGAGATGAGCAATACGGTTTTTTTTTTCCTGCTCTTGGATCTTATCCTATCTTCACATACAGCTGGAACATCCCAAGATAATGAGAAAAAAAATCCCATTTTCCCCCTGAATTACTGGAATAGCAATGAGTTGGTTTGGATAGCTGCCACATTGTCAAAGAGAAGATTCTCATGGGAATCCTTAAAGTGTGTGTGTGTGTGTGTATGTGTGTGTGCATGCGTGTGCGTGCGTGTGTGCATTTGACATCTTTCAGAAAAGTAAAAGCTTCCATTAAGAGAGGGACACTTAAAAAAGTTATATAGAGAGTTGTGAAATTTTATCACTCAGTAATCAAATAATCCCCGTATATTTTTCTCTACGATGATATAAACTATGCCCCACTGAAATCAATAGAATCATGCAGTACTTTGAGGATTGAGCCTGGAGGATTTGGCAGTTTCTTAGAATTTCCAAGGGTCAGCTAAGTGGTTCATAGACAAAACTTGGAGTCAGGAAGACTTTAGTTCAAATCTGGCCTCCAGACACTTACTCTCTGTGAGACCCTTGGGCAAGTCACAAAATGCTGTTTGCCTCAATTTTCTCATTTGTAAAATGAACTGGGGGAAAAAATGGCAAACCAATCTAGTATCTCTGCCAAGAAAACCCCAAATGGGATCATGAAGAATCAGATACAACTAAATAACAAAAATAGAATTTCCAAAGTCCCTTCTTTTGACCCAGATGCTTGTCTTGAGCAGGTCACTTCATTTCTCATCCTCAGTTTATTTACTTGGAAAATGAGAGACCTTAGTAAGATCATAGAATAGGGAGAGGCATTGAGATCATCTAGTTTAACTCCTTGGTTTTTCAGATGCTGAAACTGAGACCTATAGAGGTAAACTGGTTTGCTTAAACCCACACAGGTATCATGTAGCCAAACAGGATTTAAACCATTCTTCTTTCAACTTCACTCTTTCTAATCTGTAGTTTCTCAATCTAGGGGATAACGCTATTCAATATATTCTCTCTCTCTCTCTCTCTCTCTCTCTCTCTCTCTCTCTCTCTCACACACACACACACACACACACACACACACACATTTCTCTATTGCAAGGTATGGGACATTTACTTTCAGGATCAAGAACTTTATAGTGATTGAGATATCATGAATCCCCAAGAGTTAATAAAAATTCCTTTTAAAGTCAACTTCTCTTTGGCTTAAGTACAACCTAGATTGCTGACTCCAAATGTGGCCAACAGTTTATTGGTTTAATTTTATTTTTTCTAGATCTATTAAAGCTATTGACCTATGACTTTGAGAGAAGAAGGAAATGAATAGTTTCTCTTCATTTTCATCTTTAACCTCTCCGTAGCCTTTCACACAGTTGATCACTATTTCTTCTTGGATACTTTCTCCTGTTTAGATAGTCATGACACTAATCTCACTTGTTTCTCCTTATACTTGTCTGCCCCTTTTTTAGTTTCCATTGCTTGAGCATCATCCAGATCATCCCCAGTAACTTTCAGTATCCTTGGCCCTGCGCTGGGGCCTCTTCTCTCTTCTTTCCAGAGATTTTTTAACCTGACTTCTGTAAACTTTTTTTTTTAATATTTTAGAAGCCTTTCAACATAATTGGCTTCTTTTGAAATCCTATACATTTTATTTTATATGTTTAAAAACTTTCATCCAAGAAGATGTCCAAAGGCTTGACCAGATTGCCAAAGGACTCCATGGCATAAAATGGTTAAGAACTCCTGCTTGATTTTCTGGGTGATCTCTTCAGCTCCCATGATTCAATTATCCTCTCCTTGCAGTTGATTCCAAGATATATATCCAGCCTTAACCTCTCTCCTGAGCTCCACTTCCATATCACCAACTGCCTTTTGGCCATCTAGAATTAGATGTCTTGTAGACATCTCAAAAGAGACATGTCCAAAACAGGATTTCTCTTTTTCCCCAAAACCTTCTCCTTTACAAATCACCCCCATTATTATGAAAAGTACTGCCATATCCCCAGTCAACTAAAGTTGCAAGCTTGATGTTATCCTTTATTTCTCTCATCTACCTCACATATCCCAAAATCACCAAATTCTGTCATTTCTGTCTTCATCTCAATTTCTCTCTCTCTGTATGTACATATATATTTGTGTGTTTGTGTATATATACACACAAACACATATATGTTTATATATGTATCATACATATCTGAGTATATATAAATATATACTATATATATACACAGATGCATACATACACTTTACACACACACCCCTCTCTATACTCACATAGTTATTAACCTTCATTCTCTTCCATCTAGAATATTTCAATAGCCTTCTTATTGGTCTCTCCCCACTTTAATCCATCCTCTACTGAGCTACCAAAGTATTTTCCTAAAGCACAGAACTGACCATTTCACCCTCCCATTTAATATACTCCAATGAGTTCCCTATTACTTCCAGAATTAAATATAAAACTCTCTGTTAGGCATGTAAGCCAAAATATAAATCCTTTTATAACATGTTTTCTTCTTTGTTTTCCAGGCTTAAAACACTGTACTATACTCAACAAATTCTACCATCTAGTTCTAATGACATACTTACTCTTTCTCCTACATAACACTCCATCTCCTGTCTCTGTACCTTTTCCCTGGATGTCCCATATATATAGTATATGCATGTATATATGTATACATACATATATTTATGTGTTTGTATATATATATATATATACATATATACATATATGTTTGCCTTAAACTTCTAGTTCCCCTAGCATCATTCAAGACTCAGCTCAAACCCTACCTTCAGAATGGGGCCTTTCCCAGTTCCTCTACTTGCTAATACCTTCCCTCTGAGATTTCCTTCCATTTACACTATATATATATATATATATATATATATATATATATATATATATATATATATATACAGGATTTTTAAATGTATATGCTGATTTACATATCTTCCTTCTTTAGAATTCAAACCTATAAGGGTACAATAGTGTTTTTATCTTTCTTTATATCTAGAGCTTAGATAGATCTTAGTACTTAGAAACACTAGTGCTTGACAAAGTAAGTGCTTAATAGATGTTCATTGACTGATTAGTCCCTTAATGAATACTTGTGAATGGATGATTGATTAGTGAACTCAATGTTTATCCCCTCCTGTTTCTCCTTCTCTAAATGTATATAGTTTTCAATAGATACCTTTCCTAAAATTTAGTACTGATAATTAAAGATAATAACACACTGCAGTTTGACCACATCCTGGAAGCCATGATTCTCTTCTGCAGTTCAAGATCACATTAGTGTTTTTGGCTGGCATATCACACCATTGACTTATGTCAAGCTTGCTTCTCCAGATTTTTTCCAAACATTTGTCTAATGTCACATCTGGTACTTGTGATATCAAATTGTTTGATACAAGTGTGAAATGTGCTCTTTTGCCTTTTCCCTGAACCTTATGCCCATAGAGCTTTTCTCCTAACTAGTTGACATTGAAATAAAAGTACTCATTCTAAGTTATTTGTAATATGAGGGGGGCAGGAGAGGGGAACTAGATCATTGACACCATTGAACAAGTTATCACCATCCCCTTTAAGGAAGGTAAGGAATTATTTCCCAGTAGGAATTTTAGGTATATTGATAGATAAATTTAGACAATTATTGGGACAATGAAACATGACAGAAGTCAAGCCCTAAGTTAGATCCTTAGTATGGCACCTTCTTTTCTTTCTCCTACTTTTTTTTTTTGCCCTTTATGTTCCATAAATATGAAAAGATTAATTCAGATTGAGATTGGGAGGGGGGAAACATTGAAGGTAGAGGAAGTGTAGGGAATCTATCAAGGGAGATAGAAGGTAATAAGCAGTCAATCAGATAAGAACCTTGGGATAACTGAAAGCCCAAGAAAATGATTGGAAACAGGATTTTGTTTTCTCTGTTCTTGTACTAATAGAAGAACTTGATTTTAAGGTAGTATACTAGCTTTGTGGAATTGCTATATGAAAGTGAGTTCTCTTGTCTCAGAAAGCTAAATATGGCCTTTTCCTTCCTTCAAAAATGTATGAGATAATTGCACTGCTAATAAGCTTAAAATCTTCAGAAGAGGGTTGAAACTCTAATTTGATAAAAATTTCTTGAGGGTGTTTGGGGAGCTGAAAAAAAGGAGTGCATGTAGATATTAAAATGGCCAAAGGGTTAATGCGAGTTCGTGTCATTAAAATGCTTGTTCTCCATTACTAAGTTGTCCATGCCTCCGCAGACCCTTCTCCCTTGGGGAATATTCATTTGTGCTCAATGACTTGGGGAGCTGAGATGAATTACATTTACCCCACGTTGAAATCAATCCAATGTGTTCCACCTGATTAATCTCATTAAATAAAGTTCAAATACATTAATAACTTTCTCCATGTTTATAATATTCAAACTACAGTCAGTTAAGTAGAACCTCACATACATTTTATAAGAATTCGTATTACATTAGATTCTAGAAAAGAAAATAATCCAGAAATCCAGAAATTTATGCATACATGTACTATTTATGAGCACATACATATGCAAATTTTGACTATTAACATTCGTTTTAAAAGATTGTTATGAACAAATTGACAATACATTTCTTCTGTCTTGAAATGCATATGGCTAAGTTGTTTTACATAAACGGAGCAATAATTTTATTGCTGTTTGCGATAACATGATGATCTATGCCCTTGTGGTACTGCGGCTCCCTCCTGTGGTGAAAAATAGGTATGGTAATCTATTTCTTGGAAACAAATTAATCAGAACTAGAAAGGTTCTGGATCCTCTTTTCTTATTTAGGGATCACTGTGATTTGTCTTTTTGAAGGGCATTGAATGAAAGATAATTTGTATGTCGAGATAGTTACTTCTATCTGTGTAAAAAATTGAAAATGAAATACAGTGATGCCAAAATATATCTTAGGTTAAATTTTAAGCTTCTTCTTCTAATAACTTATAGATAGAGGTTATGCTGAGTAGTCTTGTATATTTTTTGAGATATGTTTGAAATGTACTTATCTATTTCTATATTGAAAAATGTATGTCCAGTTATAAGTGTTCTCCCAAAAATGTATGTCCAGTTATAAATGTATTTCTCAGTGCAGAGAATCATTTTTTTTCTTAAGAAATTTAATTTCATCAAATAGAAAATCTTTGAAAAAGAATCGAGTGCTGAATGGGATTGGCACTTGAATTTTTATTCTGTATTTTCCTGAGACTATATTTAAAACGCTTTCCTGCTTATATGATCCCTGCTACCATCACTAAATAGATGACAATATAATTACATATAACTGGTCATAGTTAAACTTCTGTAAATTTAAAATGTTAGGAGTCACAATATAATAAAATGTAAACTGAAAGCAACATAAAACAATTTCTTGGTTCCACAAAAATGACTTTAGGTAAAACAAAGTCAGGGGAACAGTGGTTCTGTCAGCACAGAACCAGTGGAATCAAGACAGAACTGGAACCTCCTATGCAGTGAATGGGAAACAGGAGCCAAAGTCATCCCATAATGTTCGGATGATACATTGGGAATTTGAATGCTATCATAGGATGTAGTTATAAAGTCATAACTTTACTGAAGAGAAATGTTAACCAGAGGAAACAGTGGAAAGAACATTGAACTTGGAGTCAGCGGATCTGGATTCCAATTATGAATCAGTTCATTGATTCCTTTGTGCCCTTGGACAAGTCAGTTAAATTCTCTATGATTAGGTAACTTTTAAGCTAATTTCTAATTAGCTACTAGAGGAAGTAGAGCTAAGGGGACTCAATCTTCAAACTGTAGAGAAAAGAAAACAAATGCCAATTACCTATTCTTTGAAGTTCCCAGGTACCCGATTGCATCTTATCAGCAGTGAAAAGGACCTCCTTTTCTTCCAACCCAGTCTAGAGGCTAGGGTAGGAGAAACATCAATTCTGGCTCATAAAAACTTTATTTTTATGGTAACTTCCTATGATAGCAAATCAAATAAAACTGTCACTTTACATAGGATCAATAATAATAACAAATCTTATGTCCACAGGGTGTCGCAAAAATCTTAGTGCAATTTTAAGCTTTAATAGATTTAAACTGGGTTTGAATTCCAGTTCTTTCCTTTATTATCTGTATGACCTTGGATAAGTCAAGTTGCTTTTCTGGGCTTTAATTTCCTATAAAATGAGAGTGTTGAAATAGATTAGTGGTGTCATTCAAATAGAAATGGATCTTTGTGGACTGCTTATTAACTTCAAAGTCACAAGTTAAAATATGTTATATCATATTTTTATTTATTTTGTTATACATTTCTCAGTTATATTTTAATTTGGCTAATGCCACACTCAGGATTTTTCCTGTGACCTGAGTGAGTTTGAAACTGCTGGGGGTAGAAGATGTCTGAAATTCCTTCCAGCTTTAAATGAGTCAACAAGTGTTCAATATGCAATTCCTAGGTACTAGGTAGTATATTAATCTCTAGGGGTACAAAGAAAGACAAAAAACAGATAAGGCTTAAAAATCTGCAAAACATTGTAAATACCTTATTTTACTTGAGCCTCATTACAACCCTATGGAATAGGTGCTATAGTTATTACTAAAGCCATTTTACAGATTAGGAAATTGAGGTTTAGGGATCTCTATGGTCAAATCCCATCTATGCCTTTTCCTACTATGTGAAATAACTTTTGTTCATGTCCTATAAATCCTCCGCAATGACTTTACCCTAAATAGTGGGAACCTTCCTTTTGCTCTCAACATTGACATGTACCAGAGGAACACACAAGTTATCCATCTGTTACAGTGATATTACAAGATAACGGTAAAATACCTTGCATTTGTATGGCACTTTAAACTTTTCATCTAAAGGTCTCTGATAAGGAACCTGAGACATTATTACTTGCCTAAGGCAAAAGGAGTAGCTGATGCTAAAATCAATGCTACAATTGGTTGCTGAAGGTCTCCTGATTTATGTTGTTTTCATGAGGCCATCCTACCTGTTATGTAATTTATTAAAACTGAGAGCTAAGGGTATTTAGGGCAGCTATGTGGTGCAGTGGAGAGTGCCAGGTCTTCCTGAATTCAAAACTGGCCTCAAACACCACCTAGCTGTATGACCCTGGGCAAGTCATCTAATACTGTCTGCCTTAGTTTATTCATCTGTAAAATGAACTGAAGAAGGAAATAACAAACCACTCTAGTATCTCTGCCAAAAAAAAAAAAAAAAACAAAACCAAAAACCAAGCGGGGACATGACTGAAAATGATTGAACAAGGGCATTTGTTCAGCGCATAAGTGAGATCTTAGTATTAGATTTCTATGTGGGTTCAAGTGCATTATTACTAAGAACTTATGTTATTATGTATGTTAGTGGGGTAGGTATATAGAGAGGAAAAATTCAAGTTCAACCAATAGGTAGTAGGTTGACAAATGCAAAACAGTGAAATGTTGAAGTCAGAAAATCTGAGTTCAAATGCCAGTTCTCCTTACTGTCTGTATCAATTTAAGCAAGTCGATTCACTTTGCTGCATTTTAGTTTCTTTCCTTTATAAAATTAGGAGGTTGTATTAGATGATCTCTAGGTCCATTCCAGCTCTTAGGTAGTTAATAGACAAGCATTCATTAGACAATTACTCTGTGACAGACACAGTATTAAGCCCTGGAGAGACAAAGAAAGGTAAAAACATAGTCCCTGCCCTTCCAGAGTCTCATGATGAAATGAGAGAGATGACATGCAAATAACCATGTACAGTTATCCCACACAGAGGTCATTAGGGACACACCATTCAATCTGGAAAATCCATGTAAAATTTTTTGGTCCTCCTATTGTACCAGAAGTCTAAATTATCATGGTATTAAATATGCTATTGTACAGTACATGCATTTCTGAGTTTCTAAGCTTTTTCTTTTTTGTCTGCTGGCCTTTGAATGTTGTCTTGCAACTTCCACAAAACTCCCCCCAAATTCCCATTTAATTTCTTATGCTGACCCCTGATTTGTAAAACCCATGATGAGGAAAGTCATTATGTGGAAGTTATAACTGTACGTATGAGACAATACAGTGTAAATGGAAGATAATCTCAAACAAAAGGCATTGGGGGGTTGGGGTGGAAAAGGCCTCCTGCAAAAGGTGGGATTGGAGCTGAGTCCTAAAGGAGAGCAGAAAAGGCAGAGAGGAAGGTGAGCAGAGAGAAGTCACCAGTACAAAAGTTTTCTTAAGTGCCCCTAGCATAAGGCACTGTGTGAAGCACTACGAATAGAAAATAAAAATGAAAAAGTCCTTGAAAAAGGAGCCTGATTTTATATGGGTATCATTTTCCCTAAATTTGATGCTGAAATCTGAAAGCAGATGTCAAGAGTTATGAAATCCAATCTACTTTGGAGCATAGCAGTATAGGCAGAGTGCATCGAAATCTTGAGTACAGACCAAATGCTGAAGAAATGCTTGTGAAATTGAATGGTTGAAAGCTTGGTTTGGGAAATTGAGATGACCTGCACTCAACTAGATTCTGTTTTATTCATTTGGGGAATTTGCAGTATTGACTTAACTCATCAAGTTGGAAGAGAATTCTCCAGGACTTACCTCAGCTGCCTGTCCCTGCTGCTGAGCTTTGGTCTTTATCCACATCTGCCACCTGAACTTCATGATTATCACAAAAGCATAGGCTCAGTCCCGGAAGGGAATTTACAATTCATTTAGTCCAGCTCTCTCCCTGAAGCATTCTATAATCCTTCCACTCTGGAAAGGTTTTGAACATGGATCTGCTCCGTCAATAAACATTTATTAAGTGACTCCTATGTTCCAGGCACTGTGTTTAGCATTGGGGACACAAAGAAAGTCCCAGCTCTGAGGGAGTTCACTGTCTAATGGGGGAAACAACATGCAAACACAAGTAAAAACAAGCTATACAGAGACTAAACTGGAGTTAATCAACAGAAGAAAGGTACTGGAATTAAGATGGACCTAGAAACATTTCCAAGTAGAAGGTGGAATCTTATATAGGTCTTGAAGAAAGCAAAGAGAGTCAGGAGATGAGTAGGGAGGGTGTTCCAGGCATGCGGGACAACCTGTGAAAACACTTTGATTCAAGCAATGCCCTATTCTTGTTCAAGAAAGAGCAAAGAGACCAGATCACAGAGTATTTGGAAGAGTATAAGATATAAGGAGGCAGCAGCTGGAAGGCATAGCAGATAGTATAGCACTGGCCTTCCTGAGTTCAAACCCAGCCTCAGATACTTACTAGCTGTGTGACCCTGGGCAAGTCACCTAACCTTGTTTGTTTCAGTTTCCTCCACTGTGAAATTAGCTAGAGAAGAAAATGGCAAACCACTCCAGTATCTTTGTCAAGAGGATAAGATCTTGAAAAGTCAGACATAGCATAACAACAAGGTGTAAGAAGACTGAAGCACGAAGGGGTAACTATGAGAAAGGCTTTGAATGCCGGAGGATTCTATATTTGACTTGGAAGTGATAGAGAACCACTGGAGTTTACTGAGTGGGGTGTGAGGGTGACAAGGTCAGACCCAAGGTGAAGATTCTGTCTGTCATGAATAGCAGCCTCAGTAACTTCAGAGAAGTTTATTATCAGGCAGGACATGGGATGATTGATTTTTCAGCCACAGTAACTTTCCTATTTTCTTGTGGTTTTATTATTTAGTTTTTACATTACATTTACAGATTTTTGAATTTACAGATTATTCCTACTTTGTAACAAAGTAAAAATGTTGAGTCAAATATCTCAAGGAAGCATTTCAAATCTGTTGCACCCCTTTCACTTCTCTATTTCTTTAAAAAAATTAGCAGAAATCTCTTTTCTCTCTCTCCCACTAAAAAAATGAAAAGAAAAATCTTTGCTTGTATAACACATATTCACAATGAAGCAAAATGATTTCCCTCAGTGGTTTTGCACAAAAGTATGTATGTATGTGTATATACACACACGCACACACATACACACATGCATATGTGTGTGTGTGTGTCACTTTTAATCCACTAACCCTCTATAATGGACAGCATTTCATCATTGGTCCTTTGGAATAAATCCAAAGAGTAAATTGTCAAAAGTTTCCAATTGGGGATGGATTACGTTGATGAAATCTCAACTTGTTCAGGTATTGAAGAAGTAATTTGTGTATGTTGTATATCCTTCTACCAGATGGTGTGATTCATGAAGGCAGAGTTCATAGTTTAATATTTTTAAGTGGCTAGTTAAAGCTCAGCACACAGTATTTGTTACAAATATACGTTGACATGATTCTATCATACATTCAAGTCATGTGTTTATTGGTCACTTATGCTTGTTGAGTTGTTTCAGAGAAATCTGATTCTTCATGACCCTATTTTGGGATTTCTTGGCAAAGGTACTAGTGTGGTTTGCCATTTCATTTCTTTCTCCAGCCCATTTTATGGATGAGAAACTGAGGCAAACAGCCTTATGTGACTTGCCTAGGGTCACATACTAGTAAATATCTGAGGCTGGATTTGAATTTATGGAGACAGGTCTTTCTGATTCGAAGACCAGTGCTCTATCCACAGTGCCACTTAGCTTCCACCTACACTTTGGAGTATTTAACTAGACATCACAGAGGACACGAAAGATAAAATAGTCATAATTTTTGACATCAAAAAGTTCATAATCTAATTAGAAGACATCATTCATAGCACAAAATTAAATAGCTATGCAAGAATCACATCACAATTGTAATACTACAATTACAAGATGTCCCAAGATACCTTATAGTTGTCAAATGAGTAGTAAGGTAAGTGCTATGATTTCATAGATAGATAGAGGTGGAACTATTAGGGAAGCTATGGGAGGTTGTAAATGACTTCAGTTTTGAAGGATTGGGAGGGTTTAGATAAGGGAGAAGGAAATAGAAATGTTCTGGGTTCCCCAGCAATGAAGCATCTGTAGCCCCTATGAGCCCGGTATAGTGGAAGCAATTTTTTAAAAAATGAATTAATCACAAAATATTCACTAGACCTACTCAAACTATCATCTGCTTCAGGCACATACTATTTTTTTGTGTGCCATCTAATCCTTGGGAAAGATGGGTATATTGAAGTATTATTACACAATTTTAATTCAAAAAACCAGATAGAATCATAGAGTAAAGCCTCTTTGCCTCCTGACAAATTATATAAAGGTTAAACTAAAGGCAGTATGGTATAAAAAAAAGAATATTGGAATTTTGAGCCTGTGGAGTCCTGACTTTGAATTCTGACTCTGCCATTTGTCATCTGTGGGACCATTTTATTAAGTCCCTTTACCTTTCTGAGCCTCAACAGCTGCCTAAGACTTTAGCTGTTAAAGTATAGATGGCTTTTAATCTTCCTTGGTGTAGGAAGTTGCCACACTGAAGAAATCACACAAACTTAAAGACAACACTGTTATGAGTCCAGCCTTCTACAAGACTTCTTGGGTCACTGGTAGCTTATTTCATTTCAAATCAATTTTAGCATGTTAGCAGAGTAAAAGCCAACAAAGCCAAAACCCAAATAAACCTTATTCCTTATTTATCTACCAAAATTTGATTTATAGATTTGAAGCTATGAATTTCAACCAGGCTGGGCTCTAGATAAATTTAAGTGCTTACTTGGGTAATAGTGCCAGTCTAATAATGCTTTTAAAAAATATATTAAACAGAAGTAACCCCTGCCTTCTAGAAGTTTAGAGTCTAATATCTACATTAAATATGTAAAAGGAATGTTTGTTATGTGCCTCAAATATTCAAATCAGATAGTTGTTTTTGTGTGAGTAAAGGAATGAAGAGGTAATGGTCATAACAGATGAGGGGGATACACACACACACACACACACATATATGAATGCCCATATCTATAGATACATTTATGTGGACATATACCCATATATGCACCTACAAGAAAAGAGAGAGAGAGATTGAGAGACAGAGACAGGGACGGGGGGGCAGAGAGAGACAGAGAGACAGAGATGGGGGTGGGAAAGAGAGAGACAAAAGGCAAGGGTGAGGAGCGGGGAGGGGGAGAGAGAGAGAGAGAGAGAGAGATACACATACACATATATATGAATGCCCATATCTATAGATACATTTATGTGGACATATACCTATATATGCACCTACAAGAAAAGAGAGAGAGAGATTGAGAGACAGAGACAGGGGCAGGGGGGCAGAGAGAGACAGAGAGACAGAGATGGGGGTGGGAAAGAGAGAGACAAAAGGCAAGGGTGAGAGACGGGGGGGAGAGAGAGACAGAGAGAGAGACAGAGAGAGAGAGAGAGAGAGAGAGAGAGAGAGAGAGAGAGAGAGAGAGAGAGAGAGAGAGAGAGAGAGACATACACACACACACATACACACACAAACTTAGTTACTTGGTTGCCTTCAGCTAATAGGAGACTAGGGATACACAAGCAATGCCATTTGAACCTCTGTTTTCCTGATTATGAGGCCAGTCTTTTATCCATTATGACACATTCCCTCCCTATCCATTACAATGACTTACATTTATATAGCATCTTAAGGGATGGAAAAGAAAGTTCTTTTCTCATAAATGCTCTGTAAAGTGGATAGTGAAATATTATTATCCCTCTTACACAGTTAAGAAAATTGAGTCTCAGAAGTATCAAGAGATTTACCTGGAGTCAAATAGCAAGTGTCAGTTGTTATTTAGTTGCATCTGACTCTTTGTGACCCTTTTGGGGGTTTTCTTGGCAAAGATACCAGAATTTCCTTCTCCAGCTTATTTTACAGATGAGGAAACTGAGGGAAACAGGGTTAAGTGACTTGTTCAGGGTCACACAACTAGTAAGTATCTGAGGCTGGATATGAACTCAGGTCTTCCTGAATCCAAGCCTCGTGCTCTATCCACAGTGCCACTTTGTTCAAACCCATTTTTTTCTACCATACTTACTGCTACATCTTCTATGTCTTTATCATGCACTCATTTAATCATCTGAATGCCTTCTACATATAGAGAGCACTGTAATATATTGTGATTTGCCTTGGTGGAATTAGTTTTCACACTGAAGAAATAACCTATTCAACTCTTTACATCATTGAGTCCTCTTAGCTTTGTTTGCCTTTCCCATTAAAAATGTCATGGAACTCTACTAAGAGAGACTCTGAAGATGAAATATAATCACTGGAGTTCAAGCTGCAAGGTACCTTAGAGATCATCTAATCTAAGCTCCTCCCTTTCACAGATGAGGAAGCTGAGACTTCAGAGTAGCAAAATGATTTGCCCAAAGTCACACAGAGAGAAAGTGGCAGTCTGGATTCCACCTTAGCTCTTCTAACTCTGGGTACAGTTAGCCCTTCCACATTGTGACTTTCCCCATTACCTTTCCTATATATTGTGAGTCAGCATAAGAAAGCAGATGGGAATTTGGGGGAGTGAGTTTTGTGGATGACACATGAAGGCCAGCACATAACACAGAGCCTATGACCAAATACTTAACCCAAATTTTATAAGGTACTGTAAACATCCCATAAAAGAAAAAGAAAAATTCAGTTTTCTTCTCTAGTACAAAGAGAGGGACAAAAAATGTTACATGAATTTTCCTGATCATGGAGGTGCTGTATCCCTAACCCCTTTGTTTCGGAAGGGATAATTGTACCTATTATACCATGCTGCCCTCATTCATTTAGCAGATTTTTTTTTTTTTTGTATAGACTGAACCTTGCTTCAGAATTAGTAATGAACTTGGCTAGAAGGTATTCTTGAATCTCTCAGGGTGGGACATGGATTTCAGTACAGAGAGTCTTACCCTGTGGGGAAAGGAGAAATCCACTTATGAAGTTAGCTTTTTGTGAACCTTAGAAAGAAAATCAGGCTACAGGCAAGAACTTATTTTAACAAGAATTAAAAATGTAACCTGCAGCTTGACTGCTATATATCGTTAGACTACCAAATCTTATTGTCCATGAATTATAGCACAGTGGTCATGGGATTATTGGATTGTTGATCTCAAGTCTCAGAAGGGCCCAGGGACATCCTAGTCTAATTCTTTATTTTGCAAATGAGTAAATTGATGTCGAGGGAGTTTAAGACACTAACTCAAGATCATTTAAGAAGTAAGAACAGAGGTTAATTTGATTGAGTAAAAGAAAGGCTGCCAAACCTATTGGGAGCTTATCAATTTTTTAACTATGCATATTACTCTTTCTAGAGGTGTTATTGATTCTTTTTTTCAGAAACCATTTATTAAATAACTGTTATGCGAAAAGCACTCTGCTCAGAGTTAGATAGGATACAGAACAGATTGAGACACAGACTGACTCCATATAGAGAAATTACCCATAATATTAGGTAAAATGTGAAGGGCAATGAGAAAGGTACAAAATTGTTCTGTGACAGCTGTCATTAAATTCAAGTTTCTAATAATAACAAGAGACATTCATGTGGTGCTTTAAGGTATCTGAAGCATTGCACGTAGGTAAAGAGGCATATTCCATACTCAAACCTCAGTTAGGGCAACTAGTTGGTGCAGTGGATAGAATGCCAGGCCTGGAGTCAGGAAGACCTCTGAGTTCAAATGTGGCCTCAAGACACTTACTAGCTGTGACTGGGCAAGTCATTTAGCCCTATTTGGCTCAGTTTCCTCGACTGTAAGATGACCTGGAGAAGGAAATAGCAAACCACTCCAGTATCTTTGTCAAGGATACCCCAAAAGGGATCACAAGGAGTCAGATAGGACTGCAAAATGACTAAAGAGCAACAAACCCCAATTAGGGGCAAAAGCAATTCTATTCTTGGTACCTTTAGCAAGTGAGAATGCCTTTTTGATTTATGGAAGCAGTTTTCCAATAAAAGTCATAAACTAATTAAAGACAAAGTAATCAGCTTGGGAAGGAGTGAAGTAGCTTGAACCATTGTATGAGCATTCATCACATAGGTTAATTCATTAGTTAAAAGAATTAGACATACACCTCTGTATATTCAAAAGGTAGTTCCAGTGGTTAGATTCCAGAAATTACTTTGAAAGTTAAGCTTTGTAAGAACTCTGAGAGCCTCTTGTACCTCTAACTAGGGGGCATCAGAAAGGGGAGGAGGTGATTACAGACATAATCCCAGGCTTCTTTTCCTCCCTGCATTATCCATATCCATCTCGGGACTACATCGATAATAAGAAAAAAATTGTCTTCAGCTGTGAGTTGAGAGAAGCCAAACAAGGCACAGCTTTCAGGGAGTGTGTCTTTTTCAAGGCAGAGGAAATGCAGTCTCATGTCTCTCTAAGGGCACCTACCTTCTACTAGATTCTTTATGTACTTGTGGGAAAATATATCTCCTGTTTGGGGAGAATATCTTGTATCAATTGTTTTTACTAGATAAAACATTTATTAAACATTTAACTAAGTGCTAGGTACTCTGCTTAGCTGGGAATACAAAAGAAAGAAAACAAGACTGTCCTTACTCTCTAGCAGCTTATAGTTTAATGAGGGGAGACAACACTTAAGGAAGCAGGCAGTCAGCAAGTAATGCAGGTGGAAAAGTGAGCTAGGAAGGAAAAGATCAGCGACACCCCACCGTAATAGTAAATACATCCTTCTAAAAGTCAATTAACTCTGTGTTGTTCTTTGGGGGAGGAGGGATACTAATTGGGAGTTTATGAGAAACAGCTTTAGGATTTCTCCCCAGCCCTTCAGATTTAACCCTTAGAACCATATAGGGAGGAGTAATCAACTGCCCTCTGGAGAATCAACATGCCATTTTGAATGGAGGTTGGGAAAACGAAAGTAGGGGGCATGCTAACACATGTTTTATTTATTTGATCATTTCATTTGCTTGTGTGTAGGTTTAGCAGATATTATCCCTATTTTACAGCCAAGGATATGAAATCTCTGCATTTCCACCAAAGTCGTAAGGCGCTAGGTGTTGTAGACACCAAGTCCAAGATTCTGTTTACTATGCTATACTCTATTGAACATCGTTAGAATTAGGCAGAATTAATTAACACTGAAGCAGAGATACAGAACGTACAACATCATGGTCTTTCCTTTTAAAGAGCTTATCAGCTCCTTCACCAAGGTAAGCTTTTACCTCAGGTTTCACTGCTGGATTGGAGAATTTTGATTTCCCATCTTTTTAACGGGACAGATAGCTTAGGTTAAACTGTAGTTAAACAACCATGCAGCAAATAACTTACTTAGCCTGGACTTGCTGCTCTTACTTTGTTTTCAAAGCATTTTACTAACACCTGCTAAGCATCAAATCCCTGTAACCATAGAGTGCTAGGTGCTATTACTTTCTCTTTTTCCTTTCGTCTTCAGGCAGTGAATACTCTTTGTCTTTGATTGGAATAGTAACAATGTGACCGACCAGGACAGAGGGGTTTTGGTAGATCTGGGTGTGGAAGTTGGCATGGTGCCTGTCTCCTCTGGGTCCAGCTTCTGCTATAATTTCATTCCAGGAGCTACAAATTTAAAAGGAAAAGAGGGGGAAAAGAGACAAAATTGAACGTGGCACCCCTTCAGCTTTGGCTAAAATGCCAAATATAAGGCACACTTATTATTTTTATTATTTTAACCCATGTTCTGGGGCAGATTCTGAAACTGCTTGCTTGCAACCCCTTCTCTTATCGCTTGGTTTGGCTGATTTCCAAAGCACCAAGGCTAGCAATTGAGGGACTGAAATATAATCGGTAGTGATACATTTTCACTACATAAAACATTGTCTGCCTCCAAAGCCTGGAGTGGCTCTGAAAGCAGTGCATCTGCAACATCTCCGGGCTGCTGAACTCGAGAGGGAGGAAACCCTGGATCACAATGGTAAGTCACTTCAGTTTTCAGCAAAGCTGGGCTGATAGAGGGGAAAGAAGGACTGTCTGGGAGCTGGGAGCGAAAACAGCAGTTTGCAGCATTTAAACGGAACACTAACTCATTAGGCTCCGCTGGCGTTAGCTCTTTCTCACGGAAAGGGACCAGATACCTTTGGCATCAATGCACTGCCTTTTTTTTTTTTAAATGATGCCTTTGAAGTGAGGGAGTAGTGCTGACTAAAAATTGACAAGAGCTGTCTGCCGCTGGGGCTTTTGATACAGAAGGGCACTTACACCTTGACCTTTGTTTGACAAGATTTGAATAATGCAATCTCACTTTTGTCTGAATGTAGGTATTTTCCATAAATCTCCTTTTTTTCTTTTCTTTTCTTTTCTTTTTTTTTTTGCGTGTGGTAGTTGGAAAACAGTAACTACCCAGATTCTCACTCCAGTGGGGGTGTTCATCGATCATTTTCTTTCTTTTTTTTTTTTTTGTAACTTTTGAATATTTTATTTCTTACAGTAAGATTGCTATTTTCATCTGTAGCATTTAGATTCTAAACATTGCTCAACCAAACTTCTGAATGACCAATTGTTATTATTTTTAAATGACTTCATGTGACAACAGAAATCTACTGTTTAAAAGAAAGTGCTGTGTGCACTTTTTTTTAAGTGAAAGTTTGATTCACAGCTGTAAAAATCAAAGATTTACCAGAAGTTGAGCTGTAAGGATAAATTTTCTGTGAACTTGGACTTTGAGGGAGCTAATAATTTTTGCTTGGGAAACAAAAGTACATTTAGCCACAAACATCTGTCCTCTCTTTTTCACTTCTCCGCTAAGCCACCTGTATTTTGAAGGGGCAAATGAGGATGATACTAAAACTTTTCATTGATGAGGTACTTAAAATAATGAAGGGATGCAGGACATTGATGCGGTGATTACATAACATTTAGGAGAAAATAAAGCCTATTACTTTGTAAACTATAAGAGGGGAAGTCTGAAATATGCTTATTTGACTGCACAGCTGATGTGTGGGAAATGATTATTCCTTTTATAATCCAAATGAATGAAAAGAGGACTGATGGAGGGAATATAGGAATTTTTAGAAGTGAGTCTGCCTTTCCAACAACTCAGAAAGGGGATGACTGGAAGTCAGATTTATTTGGGTATATTCAGTTTCATTTACACTCTTCCTACCACATTGTCCAATCCTAGATCTCTGAAAAGTAAACAAGACCTCAGAAATAGAAAGCAAGCTCAGAAGATTTGTGTTAAATCTTCCCCACCTTAATTGACATCTGGTAGGTTATGGAGGAGTTTTTCATTTTCATCTTATGTCATCTCCACCATTTTCAGAAGCCTTGTTAGTCTAGGGCCAGGCAAATGCATCGAATATTCAAACATTCCTCTTGAAGTTGCTGAGTAGGTAGGAAAGTCAATAAATATAGAAGTAAGGATGAAAATGGGCTCTTGACATGTTTTCCTCAACTCAGGTGGCAAAGTAATTTCTTCCCTCTCTTCATTGCCTGAGAACGTTCCTTTATGGATTAAAAATGTACCTGCTGAAGTGGATATACAATTCTCCCTCAGAACCACCTTTAAGAATGGGTATATAAATATAAGCATAATTGACAATGTTGTATAATACTTAGGAAGAAAATGATGGACCTGTAAGAGAATGGGATGATAAATACCTAAGGAGAACGAAATGCTATAGCACAAACACCAAAAAGAAAGTCAAATTTCTTTGGGGGCAGAAAAAATAATGAGAGAACAAATACTGTGATAAGTTCATGTGGAAAGTCAAGTTTTTGCCATAAGTAATAACTAATACAGAGACCATAAATAGTTTGTATCTATTATGTAACTATATTTATTTTTTAATTTGATTTCCATTTTATAGGGTTGTAAAAAAATTACCGTGGAGAAATCATTAGCAATTTGTAGCCAAGGTTGCATTCCAAATTAATTTCTCTTGACTGCTAACCTTAAAATGATATCACTTTGGTGGGAAAATAAAACTTACATGTCTAGGGGACCCATCATACACCTTGTAATTTAATGAGAATTTTTCAAAAGATCAATAGATTGAAAAACCGTTCCTTGTAAGGAAGGGAAAAAATATGTATTAGAATTTGATTGTCCATACTGTCATGAAAGAGAAAGTAGCTTTATGTGTTTCTCACAATCAAGAGATGAGTTTATCATACGAGAGAAAAAAAATAGTATCATTGACAATCCAATAAAATGTAAGTTCCTGGAGGGCTTAAATTTTGTGTCTTTGTCTTCTCAGTTTACAAAACAATCCCATAAACATAATGGGTACTTAATAAATGCTTATTGAATTTGATCAACACTGAGTTTTCATTAGAACCTAATGTGGTATGTTTTTGTTATTGAGTTGCTTTTTCAGTCAGGTCTGACTTTACGACTCCATTTGAGTTGTTTTTGTTTTTTGGCAAGGATACTAGGGTAGTTTGCCATTTCCTTTTCCAGCTCATTTTATAGGTGAGGAACTGAGGCAGAAGGGGTAAGTGACTTGCCTAGGGTCACATAGCTAGTAAGTATCTGAGGTTGTTTTAGAACACTGAACCGTTTACTTGCTCAGGTATGGTATATACAAGTTAATCAAACAATTCTCTGCTCTTATATTTTTTGATAATGTAAAAGAGAAGTAGAACAAATATAGAGAAGTAAGTGAATAAGTACCCAAGAAGTTGAAATAAAGACATTAAAGGAGAATATATTAAAATTAATTTCTAGCAAGCAGAATATGTGTAGGATGTAGAATGGTGAGTGACAGGAAGTCATGATTTAGTCCTGCTTAGACAAGGTGTGACTGGGGACATTTGTAAAAATATTGTAAAAAAATATCATATATTAGTTTATATATTCTACATTACTTTCATATGTTGTCTTATTTTGTCCCCAAGATCCATGAAACACGTATGACTTCCTGGGTTTTATAGTTGAAGATACTGAGTTCTATTAACAAGCTTATGTCCCAAAGAGTTCAAAGGCTGAAATAAATGTGCATTGTAGTATTTTTGTGTTGGCAAAAAAAAAATAAGTGAAGTAGGAGTCTGGATTGGGGGATAGATGAACAAACTTTGCTATATGAGTGCATTAGAACTTTATTTCACCATAAAAAATGATGAATGAGGAATTCAGAAAAAAAAATATTCAAAGCCTTAAATGATTATATGTATTGATGCAGAGTAAAAAGAAAGCAGAATAAGAAAAAATATGAAAGCCATAATGTAAATGAAAATAATATTGAAAACCTGCTGAACTGTGAGTAATTATAATGACCAATTACAAGAAAAGATAATGAAACATAGTCCCTAGCTCATTACAGAAGTGTGGAACTCGAGGGTCAGAATATTGTGTGTGTCCTCAGACAGGGTTACTTTGACATTTGGTTTAACTCAGTGTTTATTTAACTGTTTCAAGGGAATATTTAAATCAGGGTGTGTTTTTCTATGGGTATATAGACACATACACATATAAGTCTATAACATGCATGTAATTATATACTTGTAAATATTTAATATATACATACATGTGATTACATTTTAAATTTTTTAACATTCTTTTTTAAAGTGTAATAGTATTTTATTTTTCCCCAGTTGTAACAGGATAAATTTTAGCATTCATTTTTATAAGATTTTGAGGTCCAAATTTTTCTCTCTCCCTCCCCTCTTCTGAAAATGGCAGGCAGTTTGAAATAGTTTATACATGAGCTATCATGTAAAAAATATTTACATGTTAGTCACAGTTGTAGAAGAAGAAACAGATTTTAAAAATACATGAGAAAGAATAAAGTGAAAAAAATACGCTTTGATCTGCTTCCGGAGTCTAGCATTATCTGGGTCTGAATAGCATTTTCCTTCATGAGTCCTTTGTACTTGTCTTGTATCATTGTGTTGCTGAGAAGAGCTGAGTCATTCATAGCTGATGATCACACAGTTTTTCTGATACTGAGTACAATATTTTCCTGGTTTTACTCATTTAATTTTGCATCAGTTCATTCAAGTCTTTCCAAGATTTTCTGAAATCTGCCTGTTCATCATTTCTTATTGCACAATAGTATTCCATTACATTCACATACCACAGCTTGTTCAGCCATTACCTAACTGATGCGTGTCCTCTCAATTTCCAATATTTTGCCACCACTAAAAAGACTGTTATAAATATTTTTGCACATGTAGGTCCTTTCCCCCTTTTTATGATCCCTTTGGACTACAGGTTTATTATTGATATTTAAAAAAATTTTGAGTTCCCAAGTTTTTTTCCCTTCTCCAACCCCTCCCCCACCTCTTGAGAAGGCAAGAAGTAAATATGGTACCTATTATACATGTGAAGTCATGCAAAACATTTCCATATTAATCATGTTGCAAAAGAAACATACAAACAACCCAAGAAAAATAAAATGAAAAAGTATGCTTCAGTCTGTACTTAGAGTTCATTCTATCTCTATAAGAGATATTTTATCCTCTGTAAGAGATATGTGTCCTTTTTCAATTATTTTGGATCATTTTCTTGGACAGAGTAGCTAAGTCTTTGACAGTTGTTACAATATTGCTGAATACAATATTCTCCTGGCTTCTGCTCACTTCATTTTGCCTCAGTTACTATAGGTTTTCCCAGGTTTTTTTTTTTTAAACATCCCACTCATCATTTCTTATAACATAATAAATAGTACTACAGTATGTTCAGCCATTCACCAATTGATGGGCTTCCAAAGTGCAGTAGTGTGAGGGGGAGGGGTAGGGAGGAGATGTATATATTGAGAAGTAATGACTACATTAAAAGATATCAATGAAACATTTTCAAAAAAGGAAAAAATGATTAATTTTTCTGCCTCCATTCTATTAATTCAAGTTTTAGCTCTAAGCGTTGTACAGATCCAAATGGTCCTGGAGCCGAGTTCACAGGTGGATGGATATTTTCAAATATTAATCTCTGTTAGTACACCAGCCTATGAGAATAGATGACATTGTATAGGACATAGTGTGGAAAGAAAAAGAGGATGACACAGAGTAAAGTCCTTTAAGTGGGCAGATACCTAATTTCTCCTTTTGTGGTATAAAGTCCATGTAGGTTAGAAAAGTGCCTTATTTTACCTTTATATCTCCTTTAGAGTCCTGCACAGTGATTTTTAAATAGCAACCACCCAATGAATATTTTTCAATTTGATTTGGTATTTGTGAAAGAGACAATAGTCTTTACATTCGCAACCTTCTCTCACAGGACTTCACAGTGTGAACCCTGTGATCCAGCCACGCTGGATTAATCGATTTTCAACAAACAACATTTGCATCTTTCAGAATCTGTGCCTTTGTTCATGTCCTTCCAGTTTTCTTATATACTTCTCATATTTTTTCCCCTTTTGAAAAAGAAAATAACCCTTTCATTCTTTAAGACCAGTCTTATATGTCTCCTCACCCAAATAATCAGACAATAGGTATTTATTAAGCACCAGTTATATGCCAGGCACTATACTAAGCAATGGGTAATGAAGAAAGGTGAAAGGCACTTCCTGCTTTCAAGGAGCACACAGTCTAATAGGAAAGACAACATGCAAATATATGGACAAAAACGCTGTAAACAGGATAGGTTGGAGATAATCAACAGAGGGAAGGCACAAGAATTAAGGGTGATCAGGAAAGACTTGCTGTATAAGGCACAATTTTAGTTGGGACATCAAGAAAACTAGAGAAGCTAGGAGGCAGAGAGGAAGATAATAAAATTTCAAGCGTGGGAGATAGCCAGTGAAATTGCCTAGCCATGGAAATGATCCTTCCTCCTGAGATTTGGCTTACTATTAATGGCATTTATCACATACACAAAGGACAGTGGATGTGGAGTCAGAGAGCTTGGGTTCAAATCCTAGCTCTGTGGCCCCTATGTGATCTTGAGGTTTGGGTTTGACCTCCCTTTCCATCTTAAATCTTTGGTTCTATGAGCTAAAGTACAAGGCACTAATATCTTCCCTGCTACATTCTAAGTTTATGAAGGGCAGGGAGAGTGCTTTGTACAACTTTGTGTCCTATCTCACTCATACAGTACAGTTTTTAATAAGAATTTTTTTGGGTGTTAGAGGAGGACTGTATCCTAGGGACACATCCAGGAAGGTGGTCAGGAGTAAGAGATAAGCAGAAGAGATCTCAAGTAACAGATTGTTTCAGACTATTGGGCGGTCAGCTGAGTTTTCTCTGGGATGAAATGAGGATTGGAAGGTCAAAGGAGAGCTAGAAATAAGCTTATATGATAAAGGTTCAAGACAAGTTTCAGGAGAGCACTGATAGGTAAAGTCCTATTTTCTTAATAATTTATATTAAGTAAAATGTTGATATGAAGAATGGAAAAAACTTGTGGAAAATTACAGAAAGTGTGAAAGTACAGTGGAGGATTTGTACATTACATTACATTTTACATTACAGATGGTGATTTTTAACAAGTGGTAATTAAGGTGGGAACCTCATTGCAGATATGGGCATTAGTACTTTGAAGGAAAAGGGCGTTCCCTTGTGATCAGTGACATTAGCAAAAGGGTAGGCAATTACCATGGAAGAGAACGTGAATGATAGCTTTCAAAGGTAGCATATACTGACTGGTTTTGAATTGCTCCTTGAATAAGGTGACAAAAGCATGTGAAATGATGAGCACTTGTGAAATGGAAGCCTTAAAGAATACTGTAGCTCAGCATGATGGAGCACCCCTTTTTTGATCCCTGCTTCTGGAAAGTCTGAGGCTGGTGGATTTCTTTAGTTTGGGAGTTCTGAGTTATAGTAGAACTAAAACTGACTGGATATCGACATTAAGTTCTGCATCAATAAGATGCCCTAAGAGTGAGCACCAGGCTGCCTAAGGAGAGGCAAAGTGGCTCCGGTTGGAAACAGAATAGGTCAAAGATTGCTGAGCCAATCAGCTGTGAATTCATGCTTTTGAATGTCCTTTCCATTTGCAGCCTGTTAACAGAAAGAGAGACAGACAGACAGACACACACACACCCAACACAGAGACAGACAGACACAGTCAGAGACAGACACAGAAACAGACGAGTTTATTCAAGTGTTTGATAGGCACTAACATTGCTATTGGAGTAGACTGAATTCAAAACTAAAAATAGATATAGTATATGGTGGGAAAAGCACCGAGTTGTCACCCTCGGGACAGATATATATGTATACTCTTAAAGCAAGCCACTTAAGGAAACTGAACCCCAGTTTGCTCAGCGATAAAATTATAGGACTAAGCTGGAATATCACAAAGATCCCTTCTAATTATAAAACTCTGTTTTTCCTTGATTCCAAATAAGCAAACATGAGTTTGGTTAGGTTTTCACCATTATTTCTCATCATTGTAGTGCAGACTTGCAGAATTGGAAGTAAAAGCTCATATAGGTAAATCAGAATGAATGTTTGTTAAAAGACAGAAGAGAGTTGGAGAAAAATCACTCTATAGGTGCTGAGGCCATGGGTTTAATGAGGTAAGTAGAGCCCCAGAGTTTATGAGAAACTGGTCCATTAGATAGCCTGGAAATTTTTTGGTGACAAGACAGGAGACCATTATGAAATGACCAAAAACAAGGGAGTAATGTACTATGTGGAACATGGCTTTAAGATTTGTGTCCCAAGAGAGCTTGAATTAATTTGCTGATTTTTTTTTTTAACTTCTGCGGTGAACTTGAAATGTGAGCGTGAAAAACATGAAGTGTGTATACAGTGTTTTTTAACGGGAGAAATCGCATTGTTGACAAAAAAGAGGGGAACATTACATCCAGCTGTATTTAATTAATCTGGGACAGATTTTCGGAGTTTCATTCTCCCAACCTCTCACCTCCACCCACAATATTTCAGTCGCTTCTGAGGGAGGCTGTGGTTGATTTGCATCTTTAATTCCCTGCTACCCATTTCCACTTAGGTGTCCCATACATTTCTTAAACTCCACATGCCCAAAACAGTACTCATTGCCTTTCCCTCCTAAACTCCTTGTTTTTCTGAGGGCAACTACATTCCTCTGGTCACCCAGATTTATAAACTAAGTTTTTTTTCCTAATTCTTCACTTTCCTTTCCTCACACCACTAGTACATAATTAAGTGCTAAATCTGCTTAAACCTCTTTCCTACAGCTAATCCAAGGAGCATCTGCGTGTTTGTTTCACACGATAGCATCAGGCGGCATGGAGGCAAAAGAGAGGGGAACTTACCATAACATTGAAAATAGCTAAAAGAATTCATGTGACTCTGGGCAGTTTTCTTGCTTTAAAAAAGATCTACCATTTTATCCATGAAGATAGTATCACCTCCATGGCTCAGTAGATCCCCTTTGTGAATTGGTAGTGACCAGAATAACCATGAATTCATGAGCAGCCCTCTACACCACGCTGGTCCTTGGACAACAAGTAGTCCAACATGGAGTCCATTTCCAGCCTGATGAGTCCTACCATTACACGAGGTCTGCTGGTATGGACTTCCAGAAACTGAACTTGCTAGCCCACTCCAGAATAGGGCATAGGAACAGAGTTTTCAAAGATACACAGCCACCTCTGTGTCAGAAAAACACCAATATCTGTCTTTGACAGATCATTAATGCACAAGATATGAGTGCCTTCATTTAGCTAAGGATCAGCTATAAAGAGGTCCTGAATGCTATCATAAACTTTTGGAACTAAAACGGATTCTGTGGAAATTCCAATTCCCTGACTTCAAGTTAAAAGTATTCTAGATTATCTTAGGTTGAGGATATTGCCTCCCTGTACTATTCTTAAAGCCCTCTAGGAAAAAAAAATACATTAAATTCCCTTAGTAATGCATTTTCATGAACCATGAAGTCAGGAGGTTTAATTTCATTTCCTCTTGTTCTGCCTTAATGGGAGAGAGGGAGAAAATAGCTAATGGCATCTTTTAAATGATGTATTATATATCATATAATTATATAATATATAATACACAATTATCACTACATTTTGTTCCTTGATTATAATTATAATATAGTACAATGTTTTATATATATATATATATATATACACACACACACATATATATACACACATATATAGTTTATATATAAACAAATATATATATGTGTGTATGTATAAGTGTGCATATATGTATACATATATACATACACAGAGAGAAAGAGAAAGTGCACATCAGTTTGTGTGTGTGCATGTGTGTGTGCGTGCGTGTTCATCCTTCATTATCAAAGAAGAAGACATGCCATCAAGAGAAATGATAACTTGACTTGACTTTGCTTTGAGTGAGGGAGGGCTGTGCAGGTCATCAGCCTCACTTCTCCTCCAGAGCCATCTGAATCCAGTGACCATATATTCATCAGGATGACTGGAGATGACCCAGGATGAGGCAATTGGGGTTAAATGACTTGTCCAAGGTCACACAGCTAGTGAGTGTCAAGTGTCTGAGGTGAGATTTGAACTCAGGTCCTCCTGACTCCTGCACTGGTGCTCTATCCACTGCACCACCTAGCTACCCCCAATGTCAGTGAGAAGGAGAGTGAAGGCAAAGGGAAACTAACTTTTCAGGGGAAAAAAATCACATACATTTAGCCGGTAGATAGGACCTAAGATAGGATATGGTCATCCAAAGGAGAGATAGAAGTGAAGGGGTTGGACTAAAATGTCTCTAATCTTCCTTCTACCTTGAAAATGTCATGATCCTAAATTGTAAAAGATAGTACAAGTTTAAATCAAAGTGTAGCAATACCCCTTCAGCTTCATTAATCATGTAGTCCAACTATACCTTGTAGTAATAGGAAAGATCTAAGTCTAATAAATGGAGTGTTTTGGTTTATAGCCTGTATCTGATCAGCATTAAGATACTCTAAGTCTCACTTAGGGTTTGTTCTTAACGTGTTCCTTCATTCTCATGGAAAACAGGCACAATAGACAACTTACATCTGATTCAAGAGCAAACTCTTGAGCATATGGCTTAGTGTGCTGCACAGAGATGCCAAGATGCCACTCTCTCCCACCCCCTCAGGACCTTATAGCTCACCAGACCTAATTAATTCTCATGACCAGTGACCTACTTTGGATCTACTTTTAGTTACCTAGCCCTTTTGTCGTGACCACGTTTCATTTTTTTATGTGAGAATACACCTAATTCATGTTACTTAACTGGGAATAGATGCATTAAAACATGTGTTTACAAAAAATGTAAATCCTTTTCAGAAGATTTGTTCATATACACTCTTGTCCAATGCCCATGTATTTTTTAAAAATATTTTTAGGTTGGGCCCAAAACCCATAAATGATCTTTGCTTTTGCCAGTAATTTTGGGTGCTGTAGTTCTGTCCTTGAATACAGAAATATTTAAAAAAAATATTTTTACAATACTCATGTTGATGAAACTATTGTCCCCTTGTGCTGTACAGTTATTCACAATTATTTACATTAATGGAGGGGTAGCAGCGTTGCTATTAATTCAGAGCAATGGACAACACATGCACCTTGTTGGTCTTATGATTCCTTTTTGGTTCTTTTATTAATGTCTGAGATGTTTAAAAGACTTTTGACAAAATAGCAAAACTACACTACATAAATTTAAGGACTTAGAAAGTTTCTTGCAATCTGTATATTTTCCCACTCTTCAACTCTTCCATGATTGGCATGTCCACTGATGGGTGGATGACCTCAACTCTTAGTCTGAATTGTGATCTAATCATGAGTATATGCATATCTTTTTTTTATAATATAAATTTATTTATTTAACTTTTTACATTCATTTTCACAAAATTTTGGGTTCCAAATTTTCTCCCCATTTGTCCCTCCCCCCACCCTAATACACTGAGCATTCTAATTTTCCCTATCACCAATCTGCCCTCTCTTCTATCATCCCTCCCTTCTCTTGTCCCCATCTTCTCTTTTGTCCTGTAGGGCCAGGTGACTTTCTATTCCCCATTAATTGGATTTCTTATTTTCTAGTAGCAACAACAATACTAAACAGTTGTTCCTAAAACTTTGAGTTCCAAATTCTCCCCTTCCCTCCCTCCCCACCCATTCCCTTTGGGAAGGCAGGCAATTCAATATAGGCCATATCTGTTTAGTTTTGCAAATGACTTCGATAATAGTCGTGTTGTGTAAGACTAACTGAATTACCCTCCATCCTAACCTGCCCCTCATTGTTTCTTTTCTGTCTTTTGATCCTGTCCCTCCCTGAGTGTTGACTTCAAATTACTCCCTCCTCCCATTGCCCTCCCTTCCATCATCCCCCCACCTTGCTTATCTCCTTCTCCCCAACTTTCCTATACTGTAAGATAGGTTTTCATACCAAAATGAGTGTGCATTTTATTCCTTCCTTTAGTTAAATGTGATGAGGGTAAACTTCTTGTTTTTTCTCAGCTCTCCTCTTTTTCCCTCCACTAAAAAGTCTCCTGCTTGCCTCTTGAATGAAAGCTAATTTACCCCATTCCATTTCACCCTCTCTCCTCCCACTACATTTCTCTCTCACCATTTACCTTAATTTCTTTTAAGTTATGGTCCCATCCTATTCAATTCACTCTGTGTTCTCTGTATGTGTGTGCATGCACACATGTATGTGTGTGTATGTGTGTGTGTGGTCCCACCAACTACCCAGATACTGAAACATTTTAAGAGTTACAAATATTGTCTTTCCATGTAGGAATGTAAACAGTTCACCTTTGGTAAGTCCCTTATGACTTCTCTTTGCTGTTTGTTTTTTCATACTTCTTCTCATTCTTGTGTTTGAAAGTCAAATTTTCTTTTCAGCTCTGGTCTTTTCATCAAGAATGCTTGAAAGTTCTCTATTTCATTGAAAGACCATTTTTTCCCCTGAAGTAGTATACTCAGTTTTGCTGGGTAGGTGATTCTTGGTTTAAGTCCTAGTTCCTTTGACTTCTGGAATATCCTATTCCACGCCCTTTGATCCCTTAATGTAGAAGCTGCTAGATCCTGTGTTATCCTGATTGTATTTCCACAATACTGGAATTGTTTCTTTCTAGCTGCTTGCAAGATTTTCTGCTTGACCTGGGAATTCTGGAATTTGGCCACAATGTTCCTAGGAGTTTCTCTTTTTGGATCTCTTTCAGGCAGTGATCGATGGATTCTTTCAATACTTATTTTGCCCTCTGGTTCTAGAATATCAGGGCAGTTTTCCTTGATAACTTCATGAAAGATGATGTCTAGGCTCTTTTTTTGAACATGGCTTTCAGGTAGTCCCATAATTTTTAAATTGTCTCTCCTGGATCTATTTTCCAGGTAAGTTGTTTTTCCCATGAGATATTTCACATTCTCTTCCATTTTTTCATTCTTTTGGTTTTGTTGTGTGATTTCTTAGTTTCTCATAAAATCACCAGCCTCCATCTGTTCCATTCTAATTTTGAGAGAACTATTTTCTTCAGTGAGCTTTTGAACCTCTTTTTCCATTTGGCTAATTCTGCTTTTGAGAGCATTCTTCTCCTCATTGGCTTTTTGAACCTCTTTTGCCAATTGACTGAGCCTATTTTTCAAGGTGTTATTTTCTTCAGCATTTTTTGGGTCTCCTTTAGCAAGGTATTGACCTGTTTTTCATGCTTTTCTTGCATCTCTCTCATTTCTCTTCCTGAGAAATTTTTCCTCCACCTGTCTAACTTGATTTTTGAAATCCTTTCTGAGCTCTTCCATGGCCTGAGCCCATTGGATATCTATTTCGGGTGTTTGGGGTACAGAGACCTTGACTTCTATGTCTTTCCCTGATGGTAAGCATTGTTCTTCCTCATCAGAAATGAAAGGAGGAAACATCTGTTCACCAAGAAAGTAGCCTTCTATGGTCTTATTTTTCTTCCCTTTTCTGGGCATTTTCCCAGCCAGCTACTTGACTTCTGAGATTCCTCTCCACCCCCGCCTAGATCTGCCCAGCTACTGCTTGGGGTCTGAGATTCAAATGCTGCTCCCCAGCCTCAGGGCTTTCAGCGGGGGCGGGGCTGCTATTCAATGTGAGCTTAAGTTCTGGTGCTCAGGTGGGGGCAGGGCCACTTCCCAGGCTCAGTTCCCTCAGGGGGTTTATGTGGAGGCCTTTAGTAATGGAGTTATGGGGACACCCTGCTCCCTTCTTGGCCAGCCCAGAAGTCTCCCTCAATGACCTGTAGCGCCTGTGGGTGGAGTGACCTTCGTGGCTGCCAGAGGTTCCATCTCTGAAGCCTGCTCAGATCTGCTCCTCTTGGGGCCGTGTGGCCAGGGCAAGGCAGGGCTGGGCTCTGCTCTGTGGTGTGCGATGGATCTTTGGTGGTGGTTTTTCAGGGCTCTCTGGAACGGAATTCTCCTCTACTGCGTTGCTGCATGGCTTCCACTGCTCCAGAGTTTGTGGGGAGTTCTTTTTACAGGAAATTTATGGGCTGTGGGTTCAGAGCTAGCATATGTGAGTCTTTCTACTCCACCATCTTGGCTCCTCCCATATGCATATCTTTTGTCTTCCCTTCAGATAGGACAGTATAGGTTTGGGATGGGAGCTATAATTATGCTCTGTTTTGAAATATTTTTTTTGTCAAAATTAAAGGACAAAATGTAGAGATCTTGTCTGTTTACTCATCCTTCCTTTCCTGCCATCACCTACTGGGCTACAGGATGCAGTATCATCAATATAACCATCAATATTTATTGAGCACCTAAAATATTCAAGACACTGTGCTATTCACTGGAAATACAAAGAAGTATGAGATACAGTCTCAGTTCTCAAGTAGTTGACACTTGAGCATTTGTAGAGTAAGGATTTGATAAATGTTTCTTGAGTTTAAGAGAGCTAGTTGTCACAGTGGATAGAGTATCAGGCTTGAAGAACACCTCAAGTCAAATGCAGCCTCAGACACTTAACAGTTGTGTGACTCTGGGCAAGTCACTTAACCTGTTTGCCTTAGATTCCTCATCTGAAAAATGGGAATAATGAATAGTACCTATATCCCAAGGTTGCTATAAGCATCAAATGAGATACTATATGTGAAGAACATAGCATGGGCCTTGGAACATAGAAACCATGATGTATATGTTAGCTATTATTAATTTTTAAAATTGTTTTGGTTGGGAGAACATCCTTTTGTTTTTAGATTTCTAGATTTCAGTGGTATGGGTACTTTTGCAGTAATGCAGACTGAGATGCCTCTGCTTTGAGCATGTATTTAAAATTATCTGTGGCTGGAAATAAAGTTCATCACCCAGAAGCCATTCTGGTTATGAGGCTGGTCCTGGAATGATAGATTATTCCTTTATAAATTGGTAGGATCTTCCAGATCTTCTCTGCCACTGGCATAGGCTTCAAGAACCCAGGTTTGCCTCCACCTTAGGAAGAGGCATTAGAGAAGGATTTTCATGGAGGTAGAATACAGAAATATACTTAAAAGCATAATGAAACAAGGTATTATAGACTAAATGCCAAATGAGAGTCTTTAATGTTAAGGGGTATGAAGAAGAGGGGTGAACCCTAAGGAGGAGGGAATTAAACTAGGCCTTGAAGGAAGGGAGGATGTAGATTCCAGGTGTAGGAATGAGTAGAAAATCTTGGACAAAATAATGTAGCTCATGAGAAACAAAATAATATAGTAGAAAGAGCTTAGAACCTGGATTCTGCATCTGACACTTTAGAAGATGTGTGACCATGGACAAGCCATTTTGTTTCTGTCATATGTTCCTCACGGACTCAAACAAGATGATATACATATAATCCTTGTCAAACCTTAAAGTGATATATAAATATTTGTTATTATTATTAGGAAGGGTGTCAGAAGTTATCCAGTTTCATTTGAATCTGAAAATGAATTTCTGCAATAACTCTGTCAAGTAGTCAGTTAAAGACCTCCTGTGAAGGTCTTTTCTTTCAACTTTGATCCCTAGGAGGGGATCTCTACAATATTCCATTTTGAGACAGTTCTAATTATTTTCCTTTATATTGAGCCTAAATATGCCTTTTACGTGAATATGGTTTTGGCCATACCTGTGATTTTTGCTATTTCTGTTTCTCTCTTTTTCTTTAATTATTACTAAATTAATATAAAAATAATTTTAGAAAGGAAATTATCACCTTTTCCAACATCCAGATTTTACATTTGAAGAAATTGAGGTTCTTGGACAGAGGGGAAGAATCCTGTCCAAGGTAATAACATATCAGAGACAGGATGAAATATCAAATATCCTAATCCAATTTGGGCCTCCTTCCAGCACATCATTCCCTTAAGTATGACCCTATTTCCCTTAATAATTCAACACAGTCCCATTCCTGGGTATACTTCCTCTGCCTGGTAAAGTGTCTAGAATAGTTTTAAGGATACCTCAATATAGGAAAATATCTGTGATTTCCCAGGATACCTGACTCACAGTATGAGCTGAATAAATACCTTTTGGGTTGCTTTAGTTGGTGAAGAGAATTACTTGGGTGGGAACTCCCTCCATTTAGTAGATAACTCCTAGGTAATTGTCAGAATCACAACAAAATTAAGCAAGTTCAAGAGTCACAAGGGCTAGTAAATGTCGCAGAAAGAATTTGAATCTAGTCCTTCCTGACACAAGCTTAGCATCTTATCCACTATTTTAAACGCCCCTACAATTTTTTAAGAAGGATAATTGTATTCATAACATATACCAAACGCAATACTGGTTCGTGACTGAGCTGTGGCGTGAAGTGTTAAGGTGTAGTGGATTAGGAAATATGACTTGGAACTAGACAGAAACTGAACTTTTATGTAGCCTCAAACAAATACTAGCTTTGTGACTCTGGGCAACCTTCTAACTTCTCTGCCCCTTCAGTTTTCTCATCACTAAAATGGGGATGAGAATATTTTGTGAGAGAATATTTTGAGGGTCAAATATGATAACGGGTTTGTTTTGAGAATCAGATAAAATAATGTGGGTGAAATGTTACACAAACCTTGAAGTGCTCTCTCAATTCCAGCTTTTTTTTATATCACTTTTATTTTTCAATTGGTTTACATGATAATAAGTATTACAGAAAGTAATGACCAGAAAACTTAATAGTGAGGGTTTTATTAGAAAAGTATATGTGCTTTTGCTGAAATTTCCTTTCCTTCCTCAAAGTGAGCAGCTTCTGAGAACTTTAGTCAATAATCATTAGGTCTCTTGGTGTTTGGCCTGTATTTTTAGGTTGATTGTCCTGAGTTTACTTAATTTCCTTTTCTTTTGACTCAAAAGCCATTACTGCCAGTACGTTTCAGGTACTCCTTTAATAATTCACATGGTTTCATGGTAGATTGGAATACTTTAAAAATATGTTTTTCAGGGAAAAGAACTTTAAGTAGGAGAGCCAGAAGTACAATTACTGGTTAAAATGATTGCTAATGGATCATAATAGGGAATGACCCTGGCCATAATAAGTTTGTGACAGACACATGGACTCCAGTGGCCATGTAATAGAAATTACAATCGCTGGGAATCATTGGAATGATACAAAGAGGGTAAATTGATGTGTCTACATTTAGAAAAGACATGTAAATGAGAGAAGAGGCCCACAATTTTTTAAATTGGAATATCAGACATAGGGTAAGGTATTGGCATCATTTTACCTGAAAAATTATGACCTTTCAGGGTTAGATTAATAAATATTTGATAATATGAATATGTGGTAAAGAATGATATTCAGATTATTCTCTGATTCTACAGTGAGGAAAAGAAAATAATTGAGATTAACACTGCATTAGGATTTTAAGTTAGACACAAAGATAAATTTCCTGAGAGTGAAGGCTGCTATATATCATAGTAAGCTATGGATACTTGTCAATCAGCACCTTTCCTTGAGTGACCATTGTGTAGTAGCATAGGAAAAAAAATGTTTCTTTCTCTGCTGATGTCTAAAAACAGGGCATAGTATTATTTTTGAGGGGAGAGTTGAGATGTGGTCATATTTTAAGTCATGGAGTAGATAAAGTGTCTCACTAGAGCACTTCCAATGTTAAGAAGATATTTATGTAAAGGACAGAACATAATTACAAATGTTTACTATATTATTAGATCATTTCCTCCAGCCTCATTTATCAGTAATCATTTTAATTGAAAAATGTTTCTTAGAAGATTTTTCTTTGGGGATACCTTACACTTAATAGTGGTTATAATTTGTAGGGGAATGAAAACTTCAGAATATAAATGTGGATTTAGTTTCAATTTCTATGGAATAAAAACTCAAAAACTATTTCCTTTTTTTCTTATTTTCTCTGTTGTCAGAGGAGTTTTTTTAAAGGTCTTCTTTCTTATAAGAAGGAAGGGATGACATTTTTGGGTCATTCTGGTCCTTGCCATCTGCCACAAAGACTTTGACATGAGGATGATGCAGGCACATTGTCAAGTTGGCAGCCTTATCTAGTCATTTTCAATCTGGAGAATGCTACCTTTAGACTGCTCTTTCAATTACCACATTTTCCTATTAAAGACTACCTTTTACTTCTCAATTTTTAATAGTGGTAACCTTTTCCTGTGACTTCTTTCCTGTAGCTTTCCATTCAGCTCTTCTGCATCACAAACCTAATTGGGAAGAATCAACAGAGGTACAAGGTGGTGGCATTTTTCAATTTCCTTCCTTCTATTGCTCTTTCTCCTCTAGCATTCACTCTTATGACGCATCTTGAAACCTTTAGTGGCATCCTAGGCTTTATGCCAGAGGTGGTTTTCCTCAGTATGTTTTGGAATCAGAGGAGAATTTCATTAGCTGCTGGGAGATTGTCTTTCCAAAATGCCTGTTCCAGCAATGAAAAGTCTTAAGAACCCTCTCTATGGTGGTTCAACTATAGAAAGCAGGATACTCTCAAAATGGTTTTGGAATTGTGAGTAAAAAAGTACTATGGGGTAAAAAGTGAGGAAATGGTCCTTCTTAGAATATGAAGGAAAGTAATTAGATCAATAATTTGCAAGTTGTTGTCCTGAAAGTAGTTCATATTCTTCTTTCAATACTTCAAAGATCCATGATCTCCTTGGGATGGCTATTTCTTCCATTATTACTGATTATAGAATTCTTCCACTTCCCACTCCTATGCCACAGACAGTCTTCGTGAATTTCTGTGACTGAAAGAACATCATCATCACTGGTGATAAGCCTGTTTTGAACTTAGTTAAACTTATTCTCCCATTAGAGATATAATTTATTGCCCAGATTGAAGTTGAATCTTTTCAGGATTAGGAGAAATGGGAGAAAGACATTTGAAACTTCTACTCATGAAACTTCTGATCCATTGTTTTGGAAAGCTGACTTGAAGATTTCTGCTAGAGACTTCATTCTGTTGGTGTAGGTTTTGAGAAGTCAGGGTTACTCCAAAAAGACTTTGGGGCAAGATTTGAATAAAGGAATAATGATTTTCTAAAAAAATTCCCCAAATACATGAACAAGCATTCTGTTTTAGACATGAATTTCTTATGATTTTCTTCAATCTTTTTTCATTCTTCATTCATTGTCAAAAAAAAAAAATGCCAGCCTTCCAGTGAATTCTGGGAAGCTGTTTCTCATTTATTCCATGGCCAGTGGGAGAGGGTCTTTTGTTTTATCTCAGTGGTCCTTTTGGGGAGATCTCTTATTTCATTATTATAAGAAACTCTGGGTAAGGAGCAGCTCTTTACCAATGAAATGAGCAAGTCTTCAGCAACTTAGAAGTCCTTGATAAAAAAGAGATGGAGGCAAAGAAGAGGAAGGCAAGGGAACAAACACTGCTAAACACTCTGCTAAGTATTATACAAATATCTCATTTGACCCTTACAATAACTGTGATGTAGGTGCTTTTCTTATCCCCGCTTTACATTTGGTAAAACTGAGACAAATAGAGGTTAAGTGATTTGCCCTGGTCAAACAGCTAGTAAATGTCTTAGGCCGCATTTAAACTCACATATTCCTGACTCTGGGCCCAGCACTATCCACTCTACCCACCTAGCTGCCAAAGTTTAAGAAACACAGTGGATGTAAGGTACTCCGCAAATGCTTGTTGTTACTGATTATTAGAAGAGAATTACAGTATGTAGCCTTTCCTCACTTTCTAGGAATCATGTCCCCAGCATGCTGATGCTTTCCTCTTATTTATAACAACACTAGTCTCTGTCATATTGACTGGAGAATAGGGCAGGAGAAGCAGTTCCAAATGCCTCTCCAATTCTTGTCCTTATCCCTGATTTGTCCTTAGAGGGTGGAGTTGGGATTTTGAGTAAAGAAGGTTATCATAATTCTTGTCTGAAAACTCAAAGCAATAACAATGTATAGAGTTTTCCCAGTATCTTTTTACATGTTCTTCCTCAAAACTTTTGGCTAAATTATAAAGAATGACTTTGATTTTACCTAATTTGTCAACAGATTTGGATTTCGTTGGAAAGGGATAGAAATGAAAGAGCTCTAGGACTTTCCATTCCATAGCCAGTTCCTGAGATGAGAATAAAGAACCAATATTTTGGAAAACTTTTTCATGTACATAATTTATAAAATAATCAGAAGCTCAACTACTCAGCTATCTGAATCTGCAACTTAGTTACTTCACTGTGCACATCAAAGAGTTAAATCTCTTGCCTGTCAGGTAGCTGAGAGCCAGGGCTGACAGATATTTTTGTTAGTCTTCTCATGTTTGTTTCTTCTCAAAATAGGGCAAAAAGGAAGGATGGAGTTGCACTGTGAATATGAAATACAGTGGAATTATTTTTAACGTGTCTTCAAGTGCCACCAGCACCAGACATTTCATTGTCTGGCATCTGAGGTGATAGTGCAATGTGAGGAGGCTGGGCACATACTCATGGGAGACTTTTACATATGCATATGGAATCATTTCCTTGCCCGTTCTCTACAAGAGTATACATTAATGGACTCTTTCTTCCTCCAAAATATAGAGTTGAACATTTGAGATGTATTCTTGAAAGTCATCATTGTTTTAAGAGCAGTCTTACTTTCTGTCACAACTTAAAACAAACTTTTAAATAAGATTTTCATATTTAGTAAGAAGATCAGTTTTAAAATGAATTTGACTAATGTTTGGATCTAACCAATATTTTTTAAAATTCTGACCCTGCCTAATTTGCAGATTTAATGCTATGCCAGAATGTTGTTTCACGGACTTAGACAAAAATAATATTCATTTAGAGAAACTTCAGTGAAAATAATGAAAAAAAAACCCCTATGCCTCAAATTTTATTACTAAAGAGTTTTAGTTGCCAAAACTATTTGTTACTACTTTAAAAAATAGAAAAATAGATCAGTAGAATAAACTAGATAAAAACTAAAAATGTTCAAATTCAATAACATGGTGTATTCCATAACCCAAGAACATAAAGTACTTGAGAAACAACGCTCTGTTTATTCAGAACTGCTGGGGAAATAGACAAGTGATTTGGCAGAAAAATTGACTGAGACTAGCATTTTATACCATATGTCATAATGAATTTCAAATGACCACACATAAAAGGTTGTATCTTTTTATTATGTGGAGAAAAAAAAAATGTATCAAGGAAAGTTTTATGTCTATTGCTAGAGGGGATGTCCTGAGGAAAATAAGGAATAGAGGAAACAGAGGAAATCACAAAAGAGAAAACAGATAATTTCTGTTAGTTGAAATTGATGATGATGAAATTGAAAAGCTTTTCTATGAATAAAATCAATGCTTCTAGGAAAGGAAAAGAAACTCTTGATTGGGACCTGATAGTCTGTCATTGATTCTGTGCCTTTCCCTTTATACACACACAAATAATATTCATCCATTCATACATATATTCAAACACACATGCATATATATATTATATATATACACATATATACTTGTGTGGAATTAATACTCCTAAATCCCTATGTATATACATATACACACATACATATGTGTCTCTCTCTCATATATATATATATATATATATATGTATATATTATCAAGAACCAGTCTCCATTAATAAGTGTTTAAAGGCTACAAAAGATTCTCAAAAGAATAATCACAAATTATTCATAACTCTATTGAAGAAGACTCCAAATCCTTAATAGTGAGAGAAATGCAAATTAAGTTTACTCCAATATTTTATCTCATAACTAGCAAATTGTTAAAAATGACAGTAGTCACTGTTGGAAGGGCTGTGAAAAGATACAGTAACACCTTTGACAGAACTGTAAAGTAATGCAACCATTTTGGAAATCAGTTTGGAATTATGTTAAAGAGTGATTAAAATGTTCAAACTCTTTCACCAAAGATTCTTTTGTAAATGTTCAAACTCTTTCACCAAAGATTCTTTTGTAAAGTGCAATATCTCAGGAAGTCATCTATATCAAAATATTCATAGCAGCACTATAGCAGATAAAAGATGAAATGACTGAGTAAACAATGGTTTAAGCTTCCAAGCATGTTGATTTATTAAGCAATGCATACCAATTGCCCAAAAAATCAGGACTGGTAACTTTCCTCATTGTTGGCACTGGGGAACACAGATTTTTATACGTTAAAAGCAATCAAATATGACCAACTAATTAGACGAAAACAATTAACCAGAATACAAAAATTAGGTAATCTGATTTCTAACTGGAGGAAAGATTAAGGGCTTTCCAAACCGAGAGGGGGAGAGTGAACAGGTACAGTTGCCTGAATTCAGTGAAAGAGGTGTCCCATTCCCCCCAAGTGCCTGTATTCAATTAAAGGAACATGGAAACAATAATTTACCAATTAGTATATGACCACTTTCAGATAAGACATATGAGTTGCTTGATATATAAAATTGTGATAAAATTTTTTGCATCAGTCTTTGGATCTGAGTTTCTGTTCAACATAACCTAGGTCCTCATTCAAGGATGCGTCAGAGGTGGTCCAGCTTCACAGACACACAGTGATAGGTTTTAATAATGCAACTATGTCCTCTCACAGTTCCCACAGTTGAATTAAGTTTTCTCACAAGACAAAAACTGGACCAGACCCATAATTGAATAGTAAGAGAACTGAGCTAGCTCCAGAGTTGAGTCACAAGTGTGATTTACTCAATTTCCACTATCATTTCTTGTTCTAATCCACCTCAATTCCCCCAGCACTTTTTGTGGTAGCAAAGAAATGGGGAAAAGGTAGATGTCGGAACAGCTAGGAAAATTGTAGTCTTTGAGTATAATTGAAAATTACTGATCCATAAGAAACAATAAATATAAAGAATTCATAGAAGTCTTATAGGAATTGATAAAAAGTGAAGTCAGGAGAACCAGCAAAAATAATTTATATGATGATTACAAAAAATATAAATAGACACCCCCAAAAGCCCCTGAATACTATGTAATTATAATGACTAAATTTGGGCCTAAAGAATAATTGACAAAGTATGCCTCTTTCCTTTCACTATATGTGCATAATGTTGCATATGGTATCAGATGGAGTTAATTTATTGGATGATTTTTTTCTTCCTTTTTGCTTTTTAAGAGAAGGTTAAGGGAAGGAAGAGAAGTGAATATGATATAAAAACAAAGGACATCAGTGAAAGAAAATTATTCTTAAAGCTAAATCAAAATACAGCCTCTGCTTGCTCCTGCCCCTCAAATATAATGTCGAAAGCATGATGTGGTAGAAAAAGTATGAATTTGGAGACAAAAGGCCTGGGTTCAGATGCTGACTTTACTACTTATTATTTGTGTAAATTCAGGCAAGTCCCTTAACTTACCCTCTGCTTCAGTTTCTTCATCAATAAAATGAAAATTTTGAATTAGATAAGCTTTTAGTTTGAAATCTCTAACCCTCTGACTTATTTGAATTTCCCCTATTCCTGGAATGAAGAATCATTAGGAAAACTTTTTATCCTTAAATTCAACTCTATTCTGTTATTTGGGATTCTTATAGTGGAGCCCCAACGTTGTGATCCTTTAACACTCAAGACAAAATTCCAGATACTGGAGGGATGAAATATGAACATCTTGGGATAGGGAAAGATTTTTTCATAAGAGGAAAATTTTCTAGAAATGACATAGTAAGATAGATATTCCAAAGGCCTCATGCAGGTTCCTGAAATGCCTTAATGATGCTTGGAGTCATGAAAGTATGATAGATGCTCTCATTCATATTCACAATGTTCGATGATTACCATGTGTTAGCCCTACCTTTAATTTTCTGCCAGCTAAATATTTATAGGAGCTTTGTGTTTACTCTTGAGTCCAATGACCAAGGAGTTTTCCTCCTTCCAAAGTGATTTTAATCAATGTATTTGGCACATCTTAAAGAGGTGTCTACATCAAAGAAAATTCCATCTGACTTTGGGGATTATTCAGTCATCTTCAAGGTCAAATTGGATGTTCACTTTAATTTTGTTTCTGACATTTATTTGTAGTTTGATTATTTTCAGTGTTCCTTTATCTTTGAAATATGACTTGCTCTTTAAGGAGTGATAGCATCAAAAGATTTGAAGGGACCTTAACAATGACCTAAGCCAGGACTGCACTCAAACCATCTGAGGAGGATAACACTTTTTATCCTTCATATAAATAGCTTTGAACTTTTGCCAATTGCCTATTACACCTGTCACAAAAATATAAACATGTTGGCTCTTACTACATAGGTTTAAAAATGTGAATTTTACTTAATCTGTCTTCTAACTTCTTTCAGTTGGGATAGTGGATAGAATCTTTTGCTATTATACATTAAATTATAATATTGCATCTTATGCAAGTAATATAAGTATATGAAACATATAATATAAATGTTATATTTATTTTAGTTAGGAAATTATGTCAATAGAGACTAGTCACACTGTACTATACAGCCACACCTAAGAATGATTTCTCATCACAACTCAAGTACTACTTATTTAGCTACCGACACCACTTTCTCATAGTGTAATGTCATACAAACAGATAAAACTAGTGTGTGTATGTTAGAAAAACCAAGAAATATTTCGACCATATCCTGCAGTTCATGTAAAGTTCCACACTCTTTGTTTCCTGCCTCAACAAAGAAGATGAGTAGGTAAATTTTCCTTAACTGTTTTCAGGATTTTTTGTTGATGGTGGAATTGTTTCAATTTACATTTCTTTCATTGTCTATGTTATATTTCTCATTTTTCTTAATTAACTCAACATTGTTGATTCTTTGTGACCCCATTTGTTTTGTTTGTACAAAGATACTGAACTGGTTTGCCATTTACTTCTGCAGCTAATTATGCAGATGAAGAAACTGACACAAATAGGTCTAAGTGACTTGTCCAGGGTCACACAGTTCTAGTATCTGAGACCAGATTTCAACTACGAACACTCGTTCTGATTCAAGCCTAGTACTCTGTCCATTGCTACACCTAGCAGCTCTAACACTCGTTCAACATTAGGTCATATTTTTTCTTCCCATGCTTCTTTGAATTTTTCATAGTCCTCATTTCTTTTAGTGCAGTAGTATTCTATTACATTCATGTGTCTTGGTTTGTTTAACCTTTTCCTAATAATGGAGCCCTACTTCATTCCAATTTCTTTGTAGGATTAAAAAAAAGCACTACTAGAAATATTTTAGTATATGTGAAACCTTTTTTCTTTGAACAACTTGGGATACATGCATAGTGGTGATAGGTTAATTGGGTCAAAGGTTAGTTGATATTTTACTTAAATTTTTAGAATAATTCTAATTTGCTTTCCAGAATGCTTGAACCAATGGATTACTCCATCACCACTGCATTACTGTAACTGTCTTTGTAGATTCGGCTCTCTTTTTATAACAAGTGTTTATATTTGTTAGGTTGGCTAGTTTTGACAAGGGGAAGGGGGAAAAAGTCTTTTCTTACTTTCCATGGCCTGATTATTTTTCAGGACCTGGTTTGACTCATGTCTTTCTTGAGCATTCCAGTGAGCTTTTGTATTCATTTGGCATTTATCATATGATATCTTTTGTGGAAGAGGAAGTGACTTTGTTCATAACCTTAGAGGGTAAAACTTGGACCATTGAGTAGATAGTGACAATTGCCTCTGTAGAAATTGCACTCATTGACTGTAGTTTACTCTTTTGGAGCAAAGATATGTCTATTTTTTTCTTTACAAAGATACTATGCAAATATGCAGCAAATAAGGTTTGTAATTATTCACTGGAATGGTAAGTGAAGAGATCAGAGTTGAACCAGGCCCTGGAGAATGAGCAGGAAAAAACAGCAACAGGATGTGCACACAAACGTGTTTCAAACACATGCATATCTGAAGAACCAATTATTTTCCTTTGTCACTTATTTATATTTATATGCCAATTACTACATCTTTTTGAGTGGGCTAGCTGTTAGCTGGCTAAGTCAGTTCATCTTGTCTTTTGGAACCTACTGAGTATTTCCTAGACTTTAAAAGACATAAAAATATTTCACATGAATCAGAAAATTATGTGATATGGCATATCATTAACTAGAACCGTCAGGAGCGGAGCCAAGATGATGGAATAGAAGGATGAACCTGCTTTAGCTCTGTCCCTGTAGCCTGTAAAATACCTGTAAAAAATGACTTTAAACAAATTCTAGAGCAGCATAAGCCACAACATGATAGAGTGAAAGACATTTGCAATTCAAAAGAGCCTGGAAGGTCAACAAGAAAGATCTGTCACACCGGGCTCAGAGCAGAGCCCAGCCTGGTCTTGACCATGCTGCATGGCACACACAGGACTGGAGCAGGCTTCAGGGCATGGAATCATGGGTAGCAGCTGTGGTTCCCAGATTTCTCCCCACAAAAGCCAAAGACAGCTTCAAAGGTCAGTAAGAAAGCTCTTTCACTTGAGTGAGAGGGGAGTGTGGAGGGTGGCAACAGCAAAATCCACTTTTGGAGACCCCAGCCTAAAGACTCTGGGTGAATCCAGCAGCTGATCTGGTCTCAGTCCTGAATGGAGGTACAGGGGTGAGGAGGAGCACTGGTGCTGGTGGAGCTGGTGGTAGCTGTGGAGAGAGAACTCTACTCACAGATCCTGGACAGAAAAGAGTGCTTCTGGTTGCTCACAGACCAAAACTCAGTCCAAGAGAAAAGTAAACACCTTGGAGGAACTGAAGACTTACAGGTCCCTAGAGTATACCTTCCACTTGACAAAGGACTCAAAAGTCAAATAACTGGCTGAGAAATGCCCCCCAAAAGGGGGGAGGGAAATAACACTATAGAAGGTTGCTTGCTTGGTGAAAAGGTATTTTCTTCCATCCTTTGGAATGAGGAAGAACAAAGCATACCACCAGAGGAAGACATCAAAGTCAAGGCTTCTACATCCAAAACCTCCAAAAAGATATGCAATGCTCTCAGGCCATCAAAGAGCTCAAAAAAGACTTTGAAAATCAAGTAAGAGAGGTGGAGGAAAAGTTGGAAAGAGAAATGAGAGTGATGCAGGAAAATTATGAAAATTGAGTCAATAGCTTGGTAGAGGAGATCCAAAAAAATGCTGAAGAAAATAACACCTTTAAAAATAAACTATTGGTGGTGGTCGTTGTCCTTCATCTTTGAAGAAGTCCAAAATGACATCCCCATGATAAAATGAAATTTCAGTGTGTCTGACTGTGGCTAATCACACCAATACAAGCTCAGAATGCTCCACCGCAGGTTAGGCACAGATAGTCCATGAATATTTGGGGTGGATATCCCAACATCCTGCATTTGCTTTATGCTGTCTCAATTCTGCTTTGCTCATAGAGCACAGCATCCTTTCTGATGTGGGCAGACTATGCTGAGTGGTCCTGTTCCAGTGTTTCCCATGTTGCACAGTCAAATCCAAAGTTCTTGAGTGAGACCTTGAATCACTTCCTCTGGCCACCGTGTGATCACCTGCCCCATGCGAGTTCTCCATAAAATAGTCTTTTTTTGGCAAGCATACATTTTGCATTTGAACAATGTGGCCAGCCCATTGAAGTTGCACTCTCTGAAGCATAGTTTGAATACTTGGCCATTCAGCTTGAGCAAGGACTTCAGGGTCTGGTACCTTATCCTTCCAGGTGATTCTCAGAATCTTCCTAGGACAATTCAAATGGAAGCGATTTGGTTTCCTGGTACAGTGCTGGTAGACTTCCCATGTTTCATAAGCATATAACAATGAGGTCAGTACAACAACTCTGTAGACCTTCAGTTTGGTAGTCAGTCTAATACCTCTTCTCTCCTGAACTTTTCTTCAGAGCCTCCCAAACACTGAGCTAGCTCTGGCAATGCATGTGTCAACCTCATTGTCAATGTGTACATCCCTGGAAAGTGCACTACCAAGGTAAGTGAACTCCACAGCATTCAAAACTTTTCCATTTGTTGTAACCGATGGTTCCATGTATGGATGGTGTGGTGGTGGCTGATGGAGTCCCTGTGTTTTCTTGGTGTTAATTATTAGGCCAAAATTAGTACAGGCAGCAGAGAATTGACTAATTCAAAAGGCAAAAGAGGTACAAAAAGCCAATGAGGAGAAGGATGCTTTTAAAAGCAGAATTGGCCAAATGGAAAAGGACTTTCAAAAGCTCACTGAAGAAAATAGTTCTTTAAAAATTAGAATGGAGCAGATGGAAGCTAAGGACCTTATGAGAAACCAAGAAATTATAAAACAAAAAGAATGAAAAAATAGAAGACAATGTAAAATATCTCATTGGAAAAACAACTGACCTGGAAAATAGATCCAGGAGAGATAATTTAAAAATTATTGGTCTACCTGAAAACCATAATTTAAAAAAGGGGCCTAGACACCATCTTCCAAGAAATTATCAAGGAGAAAAGTCCTGATATTCTAGAACCAGAGGGTAAAATAGAAATGGGAAAAATTCACCTCCTGAAATAGATCCAAAAAAGGAAAATTCCTAGGAATATTGTAGCCAAATTCCAGAGTTTCCAAGACAAGGGAAAAGTATTACAAGCAGCCAGAAAGAAACAATTGAAGTACTGTGGAAATACAATCAGAATAAGATAGGATTTAGCAGCTTCTACACTAAGGAATCAAAGGGCTTGGAATATGATATCAAAGGAGATAGGATTAACACCAAGGATCAGCTACCCAACAAAACTGAGTATAATACTTCAGGGGGAAAAATGGAATTTCAATGAAATAGAGGACTTCCAAGCTGTCTTATTGAAAAGAACAGAGCTAAACAGAAAATTTGACTTTCAAATACAAGAATCAAGAGAAACATGAAAAGGTAAACAGGAAAGAGAAGCCTTAAGTAACTCCTTAAAATTGAACTGTTTACATTCCTCCATGAAAAGATGTTATTTGAAACTCATGAGACCTTTTTCAGTATTAGGGTAGTTAGAGGGAATATATACATATGTAAGTGTGTATGGGTATGTATGTATGTGTACGTTATATATGTGTAGGTATTTATATATACATGGGTGTATGTGTATGTCTGTCTGTCTGTCTCTCTCTCTCTCTCTCTCTATATATATATATATATGTATGTATGTATATATACATAGACACACACATAGACAGAGGGCACCAGGTGAACTGAATATGAAGGGAGAATACCTAAAAAAAATAAAATTTATTGTTGAATGGAATGTATTAGGAGTTAGAGAAAGGGAGAGGTAGACTGTAGCAAATCATCTCACATAAAAGAGGGAAGAAAGAGCTTTTACAATGGAGAGGAAGAGGGGGGAGATGAAAGGAAATAATTGAGCCTTACTCTCATGAGATTTCATTTAAGGAAGGAATAACACACTCAATTGGATATGGAAATCCATTTTACCCTGCAGGAAGGCAAGGGGTAGAAGAGGGAAGATAATAGAAGGGTCAGCAAATTGGGAAAAGGGATAATCAGAAACACTATAGTGAGAGGACAGGTCAAGGGAGAGAATGGAATAAATGAAGGGCAGGATAGGATGGAGGGAAATGTAGTTAGTCGATTTTAAATTACTATGAAAGTGCTTTGCATTGTTACACATGAATGGCCTATATGGAATTGCTTGTTTTCTCAATGAGAGTAGGTGGGGAGGAAGGGAGAGAATATGGAACCCAAAGCTTTAAGAATGAATGTTAAAAATTGTTTTAGCATGCAACTGGAAATGAAGCTATACAGTCAATAGAGCATAGAAATCTATTTTGCCCTACAGGAAAATAGAGGAGAAGGGGGATGGAAGAAGGGTGGGTAATAGAAGGGAGGACAGATTGGAAGGAAGGATGGCTAGGGTTCATGCTGTCCTGGGATGGGGGGTGGGGAGAGATGGGGAAAAAATTTTGAATTCAAATTCTTGTGGAAGTGAGTGTTAAGAACTGAAGAATAAATAAATTATATATTGGGGGGAAAAAAGAAACAAAAAAAAGAACTGTCCAAAATGTATTGTATGGGGGGACAGCAAACTTCTGTCATTGAGCAGCTTCAGACTGAGGATGGAATAATATCAATTATTAATGTTATTTTATAGGGGATGTGTACCCTAGGTGGAAGTTAAACTAGATGACTTTGAAAGGTACTTTCCATTTCTAATAATTTAGTGATATCTATAGCTTGAAATAATAGAGACCCTGAGTTTAATCTGAGTTTGAGTCCTGACTTTACCACTTACTAGCTCTGTGAAAGTTTTAATTGGCGTTACACATTGAGTTCAGTCTTATGAAAAGAAATCTTGGATCTGGAGTCAGGAAATCTGGTTTTGAATCTGGCTTTACTGCTTATTACCTTTGTGTCTTTGAGCAAGCCGCTTTCCCTTTTATGTCCCTTAGTTTGCTCATCTGTCAAATGAGAAGCTTGGATTCAATTATCTCTATGGTTCACCCTTTTAGTTCTTGATCCAATGACTTCCCTGAGGTTTAGTTTCCTTGTCTACAAAATAAGGATAATACCTCACATAGTGGAAATCATTAAAAATGTGCTCTATAAGGTGATTTCATTCATGACAGTATTTTCTGTAATTGATAATATTGATTACCTCATCATGATAGGTAAATAATAGCATTATATATTGCTTTTTTAGCACACATTATTTTCTGATACATGATGACAGTTGTAAAAGAATCTCTTAAAGCTTTTGTGAAACATTTGAAAGGTCCTGGTAGACAAGATGAAATGACTTTGCCAACTAATAGCTAACCCACTCAAAATGATGCAGCAACTGGCATGTGAGAATAAACAAGTTACAAAATGAAATAATTGGTTCTCCATATATCATGGCTCAGTGTATTTCTGTAAAACTCCACAGGTGCTTAGAGACCACTGGATTCAAACATATCAAGGTGGACCAGAAATCTTTTCATGCCGCCCATCTGCTGTGACTGCGCTTTGTAGTTTTCATAAGACAAATCTGTTGTGAAAGTACTTACTTTAATCACAAAGACCAGACTCACTGAGAAGATTGGCATGCCTGCTAATACTTACATGGGAAAACTGGAAAACAAATTCTGGGACAGAGCCATAAGAAATATCACGAAACTTGCAAAATGTGATATTAGTTTTCATTGCCGATGGATAAATTATGAAAATTTTATGATTTTCTGACTTTTTAATATTTTTCTCCATTCTTGTTTATGTTTGTTTTTAACATTAATTTTTTAAAATTTTGAGTTCTAAATTCTCTCCCTTCCTCTGGCTCTTCTGTCACCCCTTGAGAAGGGAAGCAATGTGCAACCCATTATTCATGTAAAGCCATGCAAAGTATTTCCATATTAGCCATTTTACAAAAACATAGCAAGAAAAAAGTGAAAAAGTATGCTTCAATCTGTTCTCTCTCAGGAGGTGGATAGCATTTTTCATCATGAATCCTTTGTAATAATCTTAGATTATTATATTGATTAGAATAGCTAAAATTTTAATAGTTTATCATCCTTACAATATCTTTGATACTATGTACAATATTTTCCTGGTTCTGCTTACTTTGTTTTGTATCACCTCATGTCTGACTTTCTTTTTTTATAGTTTATTTCTTTGTTTTACAGTCAAATCAGAGGATTTTGAAACAATAATGACAGGTCGAATTTTTATGGCACTTTAAGTTTTGCAGAGGATTTTACAAATATTATCTTATTTTATCTTCACAACAGCCCTGGGAGGAAGGTACTCTTGTTATATTTATTTGCAGACAAGGAAACTGAGAAAGAGGTTAAGTGAATTGCCCAGGGTCATACACCTCAGTGTCTGAAAATAGATCTGAACTCAGGTCTTCTTGACTCTAAGTCCAATATTCTATCTACTGTGCTGTCGTGATAGCTAAAATCACAAAAAGATCTTACAGTTCATCTATTCTAACCCTTGCATTTTATGTATGAGGAAACTGGTACCCTGACATTGGAAATGGTTTGCTTATGGGAAATCCAGGACTTCACTTCTTATTTCCTGGAATTCAGCTTTGTACAGCAACATAATAAATGAATAGAAATAAGCCAATAAGTACTGTCATGAGGGAACATCTTCTATTTGGAAATTTCCAAAGTAGCTTGTCATGTTACCTCTATCCTCAGTGGGAGAGGATGCATTTTTTAAAGGATCAGAGCTATATGTTAAATGACTAAAGTGCTTGCAGAGAAAATCCGATAATTATTGAGCATATTGGAGAGATATAGAGTTTGGCATAGAGAACTCTCGATGGAAATCCAGAAATTATGCAAAATGGGTGAACTACTAGATAAACCAGTGTAAATATTAGAAAGCAAAAGCAGTTCACAAACTGTAGCTCTAAGTACTAAAAATTCTGTTTTTTCCCCAAACAAATATTCTAGCAAATAATTGGCATTGACACTAAATCTAAACAGGTTAAAACAGACTGGGGATAGCTAGCTCTGCTACAATGTCATTTACTTCTGATCATCACAGTGGCCGATTGTGACTTCTGAAAACTGATGGTGGAGGATAGCTCCCTCCTATCAAAAGAGAGATGCCGAACAAGGGGTGTGGAATCATGGGCGCATTGGCAGCCATCGTATTCGTTAGGAGGTAGGGCTCTATGGTTTCTTTATGTTGATGACAGAATGAAGAAGTTGCTAGAAATTGAAAAACATGCAACATTCTCACCCCCACTGACCCCTACTAATTTAACACTAAAAAAATAAATACTCATTACTAGTTCTACTATTTTAAATTATGCCTATGCCTGGTGTCTTTAATATTTAAGAATGAATTATTTGTATAATCATAATAAAACGCTATAACAACATATCTGGCTTTTCACTTCATGAAGAAACTTATTTAGCCAAAAGTTTTGGTCCAAGCCCCTGATACATGATGAAAGTTGCCCCAATTACTCAGATTTTAAATAATACATTTTATTTTTTCAATTGTACCTTACTTAGATCAAATTTAGAAATAGTTTCTTCAATCCAAACAGCACCTAGGATCTGTCTGTGATCCTGCCCCAGTGAGATTGTACTACTGTTATCCAAAGGAAAGAATTTAACATGACCTGGGATATAGAGTAGGAATGTATAAAAAAATTCCTGTGTATTGAAACTGTGTTAGCTACAAAAACCACAGGTCATCTATCTCGGATAAGACCTGGTCAGATGTACCTATAAAGTTCAGATATTGTACTACTTGCTGATTAGTTTTAAAATTTCTACTTCTCAGTTTAACTAATAGGTTTCTTAAGAGCTTTGGGAATGTGTAGGTATACTCTTATTGGACTTTCTGGAGAGAGAGAGAGAGAGAGAGAGAGAGAGAGAGAGAGAGAGAGAGAGAGAGAGAGAGAGAGAGAGAGAGATACATACAGAGAAAAAAGAGAGACACTACTAGAGAAACAGGAGCAGATAGACACAGAGGAAAAAGGAAAGAAGGCAAAGTCAGAGAGGGGAGGGAAGGAAAAGAGAATATGTATGGATCGTAATTTCTTGTCAGATTTCTAATCACTAGTTCAAAGGGGAAATACTTTTTGTCTATAGTGTTTTCCAAAAAGAGGTGTTCCCTAATGGGACCTTGAAGGTTTAGATGTATTTTCTTGTCTCTAGAAGGATTTAGAAGTTTGTCCCAAACTGTGTAAAACACCAGGGGCTGAATGCCCATGTAGAAAATTGGTCTTGGGATAGTAGCCTACATGTAGGCTACTGACTGAGTTTCAGAGTTCTGAGGCCCACCCCATTCACCAGTAAAGAAAACAGATGATTGTAGAAGGCAAAAAACTTCTCCAAATTCCACATTCCTAAAATCTGACAATATGGAAAGTAATTTAAAACCAATTATTTTGCAAGTATGCTAAAGCTAGATGAACTTGAAATCAGATATATTGTTTAATTTTTAAAAAAAGTTAAATAAGCTATCCATAGTATAGTAATTGGCATTCAATTAGTTCATGGTTTAGATTATACCTCCAGGCCAAATTCTCTGTACATTTATGAATATGAATAATAGACCATTTTCAGATTACCAACACAGTCCTGGGGCTTTGAAGAAATGAACACAGTGTAAGACTCCTGTTGATGGGGAAGAGTTTTAAATTGCTGCTAACTTTTGGAAGGCAATATCGCATTATGCAATAAAAGATATTTTCCATTAAGAAGTATATTCCAATCTTTGTACCTGGTGATACTCACTATCAGCTCTAGAGTAAAACATAAAGCTTTCTGTAAAAATAGATTCATTATTTGTAATGGTAAAATAAAATATCTAGAAATAGCCCATGTGCCCAAAAGAGAGAGAATGACTGAACAAATTCTGGTATATAAATATATATCATATGTGTCATAAGAAACAGCATTGTGTAGTGGGTAGAGAGGTGACCTTGGGTTCAAGCTCCACCTTTGACACGTACTGGCTGTTTATCCCTGGAGAAGTCACTTAGCCTTTCATTGCTTTAGATGACTCTAAGACTCTTAAGTTGCATTAAAGGTGTTGACTTTCATTAGTAGAGAGCGTTCTCCAAACAAATAAAATCACAGGTCTGGACCTATCCTTAATCTTATATGCTGTAATAACTGACAAACATGGATGGTACAGAGAAATATTGGAAGACTTATATGAAGAGGAGTAAAAAAACAGAATCAGGCCAACAATATGGATGCTGAATTCATTTATATGGCAACAATAATAGTTTTTGTTTTAAAGTCAATGTGGCCTAATGGTTACAATGTTACTTAGAATGATGACGATATGGGCCAAATCCTTCTTCCAACAGTAACTAGTTGCATGACCTACACAACTTATGTAACTTCTAAAAACCGTAAATGGATTGTTTTGGCTAAAGGAGTTCCAATACCCAGAGTTGTCTGGGCTGAGGAAATTGCGGAGCTTTCGTGGACTTGCAAAGGAGCAAGAAATTCAGAAAAACAGTAAGGGAAAAAGCTGTGCTGAAAATAGAAGCATACAGAAAGTTTTTACCTCATTAAAATTAATATATACTTTTAAAACAAATATATACTTTCAAATTATGTAGTTTATGGCTTCATCATAATCATTTTTAGTTTTGTTTATATACTTGAAGGATGGGTTTTAGTGATAGTTGCTAAGTTTAGAATAATTTATTTTAACGAACAGAAGTTATACACATATACGTGTGTGTATGTATATATATCTTTCTATATAAATATGAGCATCACATTTGGGTTCTGGTACCTTAAAATAGAGGTTACTTAATATAACCAAAACAATAACAGAATGCTTTAAAGTTTCAGATATATATATATATATATATATATATATATATATATATATATATAATATATATACACATACATACATATAAATATATATGTACTGGTTTCTTATACATTAAGACATATGCCTCTGGATAATAAATTCATTTCATTGTAACATTACTGATAATAGGGTCAAATTCATTAATTTATTTTATCCCATGATCAGAGATGTTATTATCTAACTCTTTATTGTCACCCTAATGTAACACATATGACATAATGGCAGGGACTGTTTCAGTTTTATCTTTCTATCCATGACACCTAGCATAAGAATTTGCAACACAGGTACTTCTCCTAATTATGTTGGCATCTGCCTCATCCTTTCAATCAGGTGATTAATCTCTTACGTACAGGAGACTCCCCCCTCCCCATTCTTGTATTAGTACCCTTTATGGTGTGGTTACAGTGTTTTAAGTTTCAGGATGTTAGTCTGCCATGATGCAAGCGTGCAGCAGGATTTATAGAACTTAGAGCTGGAAGAGAGCATAGTGATCGTCTAGTCCAATGGCCTCATTTTACAGATGAGGAAACTGAGACTTACTCCAAGAGTCACATAGAAAAGTTGGACTTCAAATTCATGTCTTCTGTCTAAATCTAGTTCTCTTGTCACTATGCTTTTAGTGTTTTGGTGTTTATTTTAATGCTCTTGTGGTTGCCTGTGATATGACCATTTAGACTCAAGGTCTGGTATAATAAATGGATAATTAAGGCGGATAATTACGGAACGTAGTTAACATGATCAAGTTTGAAATCCCTTGGGAAAACTTCATACATTCTCTGATAGAACTAAGTTTTTCAACCCATTCCTTTCATGTTTTCCTGCCAAAAAAGGAGAAGGGTGGACGTTCTTATTCATGATGGTGTTTGGGTCCAAGAATACAAAACATATTGAAAGAACCCAAATTAGAATTTAGTTTAGGTTTGCAGAGATGAATTGCACAATTGTAGAAATGTGGAGGTGGGTAGAAAGGGAAGGGAATGAGGGTTTATTAAATACCTACTATGCACTAGGCACTGTACTAAGTGCTTTACAAATACTATCTTATATGGTCCTCACAACAACCATAGGAGGTAGGTGCTGTTATTACCCCTGTTTTATATTTGAGAAACTGAAGCAGACAGAGGTCTTGCCCAGTGTAACATAGCTAATAAGTACATGAGGTTGGATGTGAACTCAGATCTTCCTGATTTCAGGCCCAGAGTACAGTAGAGTATTATATAGAGTATATCACAAGAGAAAGGAGATATATTATTGACTTCATTTCTTCAATTATTGATTTGATTTCAAAATGTTAAAAGTACAATGTACTTCGTACATTGTCAGAATAGATTGCATCCTCACAGTTATTTCACAGTGTTGCCTTTTGATGCATTGATTGTAGGCCATTGCTGCAGATAAAATAGCTTATTTTTAAATCAGAACACCTCCCAGAAGTCAACAAGTCATTATCTTCAACAGAGCATTGGTAATTTCTTCCTGTAAATTGGTTACATTTACTTTGTGGTACTGAGGAGCATGGGTTGTTAAATCTATTTGCTAATCTTATGTGGCTTCATAAACGTTCATCCTAAATTCAGACTATTGGAAGAGACCTCAAATTTTAATTTAGCCATCCATCTGCTTTGTGCGCATGTTTGTGTATTTTTTTTATCTGTGGGTTTCATCTGTGCAGGACGATTCCAGTGAGCTACTCTCGCCACCAATGAAGATTGGCCCCTGCCCTGCAATTTCCAATCTAAAAGAGTTGCTAGATAGCAAGAAGAGGTTAAGCTATTTGTCTGACTTGTCCGGAGTCGCACAACCAGTCCTTCAACTTAGGTCTTTCTGACTCTACTAATTCTCTATCCACAATGCCATACTACCATTTGTATATATGTATACAACCTAGCATTTCAACGTTTCTGTCCACTTACCCAATCCATCAAATTTTCCTTGATGTTCTTTATCATGATAGATTTGGACCAGCATTGCCTCACTCTCTTTATATGGTTTTCATATTTTAAATATTGTTTTTACTCAAAATACTAGAGCATTAATGAAAACATTATTGGACATAGGGTTCATCCACGTGGAATACTTAAGTCTCCCCAGGGTGATTCTGACCCATAAGCAAGCATTTTGGGGGTATAATACTCCTGCCAGTTGTGTGACCCAACTAGTAGTCATGTATTGTGGATGGGAATTTTGCTTTGTCAGTGCATTTCTAGGGACACGGTGTGATTCTCCGTAACTATTGTACTGACCTGGTATTACATGGAATGGAAAAATCATGTATTGGACAAAAGAGGGCTTTTTAAAGACACAGAATGGTAGCTTTTCCTAACAGCTCTTTTCTTCCATTACCTACCCAAATGTCCATTACCTACATTTCCTTTGAAATATTTAAGAATGGGTTCCAAGGCAGTATCTCTAGGGGCTTAAGAATGCTGACTTGACATTACAGGAAGAGTAGTTTCTTTGGACTCTGTCCAGATAAAGCTATTTATGTAGCAGAAGTCTTTTGGGGGCCTGAGCAGGGGCAACTTCTTATGCCACTATGAGTAACCCTTGCATGACTGTACCTTCCTAGAGTCAGATACTGATGATTTGTCATTACTGGATGCTATGAATTAACTCAGTGTACTTTTTCTTTAATTTTGCCTATCTGTCAAGGACTTTTTGCTTCTATTTGCGCCTCCCCCCCAAACCTCAATGTAGCCACAAGCATAACCCTTCGTATTACATAGAAATATCAGAAAATAATGACTTGTTCTCCATTCTCTGCTGCTTTAGCTATCGTGTTGTAATCAAAATGAAATAGACAAATCTTGGATTTGAAGTTAAAAGATCTGAATTCAAATCTAGGCTTTGCTGCTTACTCCTTGTTGGATCTCAGGTAATTCAACAACTTATCTGTGCTTCGCTTTCTCTTGTATTAGATCAGAGGGTTCGGTTATATGACTTCTAAGCTTCCTTTAAGTTCCAAGTCTAGGCTTTCAGGCTGAACTGCAGAAACATTTCATTGCCCTAATGCCTTATGCCATTTCAGTCATTTCCAGTGGTATTATTTCATCATTTCATTGATTTCTCAAAGTCCCCTGAATTTTCATTCTTTTTTTCACTCATTTTTGGCATAGCCAATAATTAGCATGCCTGATCTCAGAAGCTAAGTAGCATTGGCAGTGGTTAGTGCTTGGATGGGAGATCACATTGAAATACCAGATGCTGTAGTTTGAGGCACCTGGGGGTAAAGTTGGTAGAATTCTGAATTTAGAGTCAAGAATAACTGAGTTCAAGCTCCACCTCAGAAACTTATTACCTGTGTGATGCTGGGCAAGTAATTTCACCTCTCTCTGCCCTCAGTTTCATCACCTGTAAGAAGATTATATGCAATATTCCTATGGACCCTTTCATTTCTTAATCTATGACATAACCAAAGAAATAGCTGCTTAGTTTTACAATCCAATCTTGAACCCAGGTCTCTTGACTCTCCACCTTGAACTTTTAGCCTTGTATGCAGTTGCCAATATTTTTAAGGGTGTCATTGAAGATCTCCAGAGGTAAAGATTCCACAACTTCCCTTTGTTGTCTTTTTAGTATTTGGTCATTGTTACTGTCAGAAAGTTCTTCTTTGCATCTGAATTTAATTTATCTTCTGTATTTTATATTATTTGCTCTAGTTCTTATCTCTGTGAGAATGAATTGTGGTAATCACCCTTTATCAAATTTCCTTTGTTCTTCACTGGTGAAAATTGACAAGCTCTAATTTCTAGTACAATTTTAAAGGTTCATAGGATCAGAAATATAGACCTGGAAGACATCTTAGAAGTCATCTAGTTAAAATTTTTTATTTTGCAAATGAGGAAACTGAGGCCAGTGACTTGCTCAAAATTACACAAGTAATAAGTAGCAGATTTAGGATTTGAACTCAGGTCCTATAACTCCATGTCTACTTCTCTTTTAAATTAGGAAAGGATTTGGTAAATGGAGGATGCTGATTTTAAAACACTCCTGACAGAGCTATGGAGAGAATACTGAATTTAGAGTGAGGAGACCTGAGTTTGAATCCTGTATCCCCTTACTACTTATGTGAATATGAATAGATCACAACTTCTCTGAAGCTGTTTCTTCACCTGTAAAACACAAGGATAATATTTGATGAATTTTAAGGTCCTTTTCAATTCTAATTCTATGATTCTATGAACTGTATTACATTTAATTTTCTTAAAACTTCAAAAATTAATGATTGATTTGCTTTGTTTTTTACATCACAACCCCTGCCACTGAAAATCTCCCTTGCCAACAAAGAATTTCTTGAGAAGTTAAAACTTGAGATGGGCTTTAGAACTTTAGAGCAAAGAGTGAATAAAAATATTTATTAAGTGCTTCTTATGTGCTAGGTGCTATGCTAAGTACTCAAGAGTCAAATACAAAAGAGAGACAACCCTTGCTCTCAAAGAGCTTACATTTCCATGGAGAGGAATGGTCCCAAAAGGATGAAGTTAGTATTTGACAGAAACAGTGAAAATACTGCTTTGATGCTTTTTCCTAGAGCAGGGGTGGGGAACCTGTGGCTTCAAGGTTACTTGTGGCCCTCTGAGTCCTCAAGTGCAGCTCTTTGACTGAATCCAAAATTCACAGAACAAAACCTTTTAATGAAAGGATTTGTTTTGCAAAACTTGAACTTGATTAAAAGGTTGCCCCAAGGACCCAAAAGGTTACATGTGACCTCAAGACTGCAGGCTCCCCACCCTTGTCCTAGAGCATAAGGTGAAAAATTGATAGTGAGGGAAGAAAGGGAGAGAAAGAGGGATTAGAGCATTATGATGTGGGAGATGCCGTGGTTTTGTGGCTGCCATTGTCTATCCTTTCTTCTGGAAGAGGAACAATGACATCACAAGGGCGATGTCTCCACTTGCACATGAAGTAGATATAAGTGAGGTGAGCTGTGCAAAGTCATCAGCTGCCTCATTCCTCCAGAGTCATAGAAGTCCAGTGGCAAGACTGTTGGCAGTGGCCCAGGATGCAGTGGGTGACCTTGGCCTTTCTAAATTAAGGTATTTCTCAAGTTGTAGTTTGTCTGAGGTTATGCTCATTCAATGATTAAGGGTTAAGTAAGGGATGAGTCAAAAGATGGCTCAAGTTACCATCACCTAGATATCAGCCTGGGAGGGGAAGACCCTCAGAGTTTCTGGGTTTTGTGACTGGATTCATTGAAACATTTTGAGTACTCATCAATCAGTGTTAATGGTCCCATGGTAGGGGCTGGAGAACCTGGTTGGAGAAGTATCCATGTACAGAGCAGTGGCAGAACTATGGCAATAAAAAGGCATAGGGAGATGACTGGGCCCACCTAGATGTAGGGTGTTCTTCACAGTCAGCATAGTTCCAGGGTGAGACCTGGAGCTCCTGGCTGGCAGTAGCAACATGTCAGGAAAATGGAGACATCACATTTTTCTCTCCCTTACTTCTGTAGTTCTTAGGATGATCCCTGATCAAAAGTAAGTAATATAGCATGATTAAAATCATGTAGCAAGAGTAGCTACACACTCTCCTCACTTGAACTATCCCAACAGCTAAGTTCAGTATGCCTTTGTACCTCACAATACATCTTCATTTGCACTGTAAAACACTAGTCGCGTGATTCTGACCATGTGTACATTTGAGATCAGCAATGAGAGAGTTGGGGGAACATGTATTTAAAAGACTCTTACTCCCTCCAACTCAGTAGGAAGTCCCTGGTCCAAAGCAAACCAGTACTCACCACACCTTGCCTAACCCCTGCCTTGTCTAGGTTAATATCATTCCATCTTGACTGTAACCAGTTTCCTTGCCACTGAGGACTTGGAATCGGTTTTACTAGGTAGGCTGTGTTATGTTGACTGCTCCTCCCATACTGCTATTTGATGACTATCACTGATATAAAATTTCCTTGGTGTGTGGAATTTCTGATGTTTCTTCCTTTGTACTATCAGCCCAGGTATTCTTGATCCTATCACTTTGCCCATTTCCTATCCAAGTTGGCCATGGATTAACCTGAGTGGATCATGACAGTGGAGGCAAAGCTTCCTTACTAAAAATTCATTTACGGATGGTTTGAATATGCTGAACTAAGAGCTTAATACAAAGGGGATTAATTTAACCGTAATCATAGATCACAGGGTTTAGACTGGGAAAGGGTCTTCGACATAATCTAGCCTAATCCTCTCATTTCCACATCATCCTGCAAGATCTTATCAGCCTTGGTACTTCGTATTGTCACTACGCTCTGCCTCTCTGATAAGAGGGTCAGGCTATGGACTCCAAATTCCCATATAAGAAGAAAGCTCAGCTCAGACATCTCCTTTCTCTCCTGGCTGCACTACCTTGGAACTTCTTTGATTGACTTCCCACCTTTGTCCTAGCCTTAGATGCCTTCTCTCCCTATCCCCCATCATGTTTTTAGCTGTTTGGTTTGTGTGTGTGTGTGTGTGTGTGTGTGTGTGTGTGTGTGTGTGTGTGTGTTGTCTTTCCTCATAACATTCTAAGATCCTTGGGGATCTTGTTTTTTATATGTATTTGCCTCTCCAACATTTAGTATGATGCCTGGCACATAGCAGGCACTTAATATTGACTATTTTACAGATGAGGAAATTGAGGTGCAATTATTTATCCAAGGTCTGTCTGTCTCTCTCACTCCCTCTCTCTCTCTCTCTCTCACACACACACACACACACACACACACATACACACACACTGAGGGAGAGAAAAGCAATATTTCTCCATTTTGTGTGTGTGTGTGTGTGTGTGTGTGTGTATAGTAGAATTTTTTCTTCCCCCATGAGTCTTTCCTCCTATTTTTTTATGTTCAACTTTCTGTCCATTTCTATCCAATTTACCAGAGTCACCTAGAGTTATTTTTTTCTCTTTTTCATAGCTGCAAGCTAATTGCTTTACTCAATATAATTTGCATGTTTCAAAACCTTGTTTTTAGTCAAAGATCTAGGTCATTAATAAAAAGGGAATTGGGCATAGGTGTCATCCCTGAAGAATACCACTTATGACTTCCCAGAGAAACCCTGATCCAATAAAAGTAAATAATAGGTTCAAGTCCTCTAACTCTAAATTCAGTCCTCTTTCCATTCTACGATACTGCCTTACTTTTATAGGGGAATAAGGTGAAGGGTCATAAGCCACCAAGGCTTGTGCCTGGAAGGACTGTATCACTGTATTATTAGTCATTGTAATTCTGATTTAGAGGAACCATATTTCCCAGAGAATTTTTTTATGATTCTATTAGTCAAATCATATAAAAATTTTTTAAAGCTTTTACTCAGAATGTGATCTCTAGTATTGGTCAATATGATTTGAGAATAGTCCCTGATAACGTGTCATCCAGCACTTATTGCTCATTATTAATTAATGATTATTATTAATCATCAAGTACTTATTGAGTACTTGCTATGTGCCAATCACTATACTAAATGTTAGGGTTACAAAGCACAGCAAAACCATATACATAGATACATATAAATATATACTCATAAATATATACCATATCTATCTACAGCTATGTATCTAACTAGCTAGCTATAGCTACATCTATATATATAAAATTGCAATTCTCAGAAGGAATATGGGGAGGGCAAAGACCCCTTGCAGAAATTAACATTTAAACCAAGTTTTGAAAGGAGCCAGTAAAGCCAGGAGTCAGAGGTAAGGAGGGAGAGAATTCCAGGCACAGGGAACAGCCAGTGAAAATGCTTGGAGTTGGAATGTCTTGTTTAAGGAAGAGCAAGAAGGTCAATGCCTCTGTATAATAGAGGGAAATAGAAGGAAGTACAGAATAAGAAGAGTGGAAAGATGGGAATGAGTCAGACTGTTAAGGATTTTAAAAGCCAAAAGGAGAATTTTGTATTTGATTCAAGAGGTAACAGGAAGCCTCTGGAGTCAACCAACATCACCTAGGTATGGAGAACCTGTGGTTGAGGCCACAGGATGGATTCAGTAAAAGGGCCACACATGAGGACCTAGAGGTCCACATGTAGCCAGACCATCAAGACTGAGTTGCTGGCAGCTAGGCACAGCTCTGTGCCATAGAAGGAGAGGAATTGAATACCGTAACCTAATGTGGTCACGCCAAAGCAATGGTCTGAGTTTGAAACTAGGCATCAGATCAGAAAGATGCTAAATAAATGAATGGAGACAGTGAAATTGGGCTTAGGAATTTCAGATTAGATCAGGAAAAACAGGAGGACAGTCTTGTCATAGTGAGGCATTGGAGCACGCTAGAATAGTTCATAACCAGGAAGTCAAGCTGAAACAAGAACTCAGAATTACCACGGTCAATCCTGCCATGCTCAGAAGCAGTTATGATTTTTGCTACCCCTATCTTATAGTATTTCTTAAAGAGGTCCTTCTTTTGGAAATTAGAATCTGGATAGTACATAGTACTACTCATTCAGATGAGGGAAAACTGAATTTTCTCTGATTCAGTCAGAGAATTGATTAGAATCAGAGAGGTGATTAGAACCTGAAAAGAACATTTAGTTCATCCTCTTGTTGGTTAATACTTCAGCCATGCAAAATGGATGGTTGTCCATCCTACTTTTAGAAATTTCTAGAAATACCCTTTCTGAATCATATCTGTTCAACCAAGAAAATCTTGCTTGTGGCTAACTGAGGACCTTCTTCTCTGTCAATAAATAAGATGATCAGGTAGTTATTTCCATCTTAGCTCTTGTGATTCATTTTGATCAGATAGCCATTTGAACAAGAAATAGGAGGCATCCTAAATTTGGAAATGTGTGATTTATGGTTCTGGAATCTATTTTGAAAAAAAAAATGATCTTGATTCAGAAAAAAAGGAAAGAGGGAGAAAGTTTTTTATAGCACATTTTAATATAAGGGCTGGCTTTTCTAAACATTTCCTAACTATTAATAGTTTCCTATCAAGGAGCCCAATAGCAGCCCTGGGATGCAGATGGTCGCATATTACCCTCTTTATAGTGTAATACATAATCTATATCAGACCAAATCACTCAGAATATCTTTGTGGGTATTCTGACTTGTTTGGACAAATGAGCATTTTCCATTAGCTATTGGGGAAAAAATACAGTTAATTATAATTAAATGAGTGGGCATTGGTGGTAGAGGTAAAAGGGCACACCATACTTCTGAATGGCATAAAATAATGTTGGAATGATCTTTCTTCTAAGAGGCTTAGACCGACTGGAAATGCCCTTCACTTATCCTGTTGAGTTATGCTTTTCTATGTCATAGTCCAATAGTGAGACTAAAGGTACACATAGTAACAGACATTTTTTTTATCAATTCTATATTTATTTTTACTGTACACATTTATATATAAATTCTGATATTTATGAACTCATATATAATGTCTCATTGTGTTATTTGTGTACTTTAATTGGGACAGAATAATTAAACCGATTTCTTTTAATATAATCCCATGATATAAGATGAGAGGAATCAGGCTGTTGGGGCATTGACTTCCTATTTTTAAAAAGTCATATAATCTTGAATTGGGAGGAATCCAACCTTAGATCTCATTTAGGAATAGTTGTCTGTTGGTACTTTTTCCTCTCTTCCCTTCTTTCAGCCAGACTTTGAGCTTTGAAGGACAAGTCTTATCAAATCTTAGAATCTAGAACAGTGCATGCCATATAGCAGATATTTAATACACATTTATTTTGCTATATTTCACCTAATTTCCCAGAATACCATAGAACCCCTTCACTAGTGTCCCTGACATTATGGTCTTTCATGTTGCAAAAGCCTTTGTCCCATTCATTTCCACAGAAGTGATCTTATGGAACTTTTTCTATAGGTGAGGATCTAGCCATATATGTCTTGCATCAGTTCATTTAGTACTTGGTGGAAAGAAGAGGTGTGAGGAGAGGATTTTAAGATAAACTGCTACTGAAACGATATTCATATTTCATCTGAAATAATTGAAAACAACACCCCCTGCCTTGATTGTTTTTACTCATTACTGTAAGTGGTAATTGCATAGAATTCCAAGCATCTTTTTGAATCTACAACTAATGATAATATAGTTTTTTAGCTCAAGCAGGAGGAAATTCATTCATCTCTACTCTGAATCTTCCCCATGCTTACTACCTACTAACATCCTATACTGTGGGACCTCTTAAATAAAGTTTCCTATTAAACACTGGAATGATCACCCCTCCTCCTAAAGTAAGTTTAGGCATTAGGGAACAAGAGACCTTTCTTTGTGGTAAAAGAATTTTCTGATATATTAAATAGAAATCACTCATTACACATGTAAATGCATATCCAGCTACAAAATATAACTAATGCTTTTTTTGTACAGGTTTTATCTAAGTGATACCAAAACAACTAGTCAGTACAATAAAAGCAAAACAAACTGGTAAATACCATGTAAACTAAGCACTGGCTGATTTTTTTTTTAATTTTCTGACCTTGTGAATCACTGGGTTTTGTTGAAATAATAGACACTGCAATAACAGCATTTCAAATCACTTTTGTTTCCTTTTGCGTATTTTTACTATATGATAGAAATCATCTGAGATGAAAATGGCTCCTTCTAGAAGTATTTGATTAATGAAATGAAGGGCATTGTATGACATTTCAGTAAACATGTATGTCATTTGTTCTCCTGTAGCATAGGTGCTTTATAACAAAAAATCATTTTCAGCAATATACTTACTTTCTAATCTATGGTGAATTAGATAGTAAATGTTTCCTGCCAGTTACTGGTGCCTTTCCCTGTTAGATTAGCATTTATCTACTTTCTATGTATCTCATATATACCTATTTATATAATCTTGCTCTTTAGAATTTGAATTCAAAGGCAGGAATTATTTGTGTGTTTGTGTGTGTGAGTGTGAGAGAGAGAGAGAGAGACCCCAGGGCTTAACACAGACCCTGGTACGTTGTAAGTGCTTAATAAATACCTGTTAATTGATTGAATGGTAATGGTTAGATCTTGAAATCTTTTAGCCATTTGTATGCTAGAAAGAACTATAGTTAGGACACTGATTTTGAAAGTTCAGTTCTGCTACATACTAGCCACATGACCTCGGGCCAGTTCCTTACTCTTTCCCAGAATTTAATTTTCTCATCCATACAATGAGCAAATTGGATTAACTGATCTTCTAAGGGCACTTATGGTTCTTCCATTCTTCTGGTTATTTTAAACATCATCGGGTCACCTGACAGAGCTGTAAAGTAGTGATGGAGGACAGAAGTTTAATATCTAGAGGTAACATGATATGCTGCAAAAAGTGTTGGCCTTATCATTAGGAGAACCTGTTTTTGTTCCTGTCTCAGTCATTAGCTACGTGAGTATAGGTAAGTCACTTGACTTCTATGAACACTAGATACCTCACCTGTAAAAGAAGACCTATCCTACCTTCCTCACAAGGGTTGTTGGGAAGAAAGTGGTTTGTAAATCTTGAAGCACCATATAAATGTGAATTATTGTCATTAGTCTGAAAGTCTTCCGTCTTCTCAGAGATTTTGAATGGAAAATAAAACTCCCTTCTCTTAGAGTATGTATGACCTAATACTGCCTTTGTTATTTACTTTTTTTTATTTTTTTATTTGTTTTATGTTTATTCACATATTTAATAAGAATAAGTAGCTTTTATTACTTTCTTTTTCAGTTAACAAAAACTTATTTTATCTTCCCCACTGGAAATAAAAGGGGAAAAATCCTTGTAATAAATATTGCAAATATTCAGTCAAGCAAAATACACTTCTACATTTACCATGTCCAAAAATATTTCTCTTTCTTTCCCTGTGTCCATTACTTCTCTGTTAGGATATGTGTAAGATGTGTCATCATCAGCCCTCTGAGAATTATCATTGGCTCCTGAAATGATCAGATTTCTCAAGTCTTTCAAAGTTGTCTATGTTGTCATTATATAAATTGTTCTCCCAGTACATTTCTCTTAACTTCACACCAATTCGTGCAAGTCTTCTCAAGTTTCTCTGAGTCCATTCACTTCATAGATTCTTATGGCACAATAAGTATATCATCATATACACATACCATAATTTGTTCAGTCTTTCCCCAGTTGGGTACCACTTTAGCTTCCAATTCATTACTACTATAAAGTATGGTTCTTCTTTAAAAGCTTCATTGACTACACTTTTTCTAACTCCTTCTTAAATGTCCTATGTCCTAAAATTCACCAACTCTTCCCTGCCTTAAATTGTGTCGCTTTCCCTCAGAGATTTGAAAGATTGTCTTTCTTTGTGTTTATCTCCTCATCTGGAAGTAAGAATCACTTGTCATACTTCTTTGTAACCCCTCAATGTCCAGAATAATGCAGATCCTATAGTAGGGGCTCAATAAACATGAGTTTTTTTGGTGTTAATTGAAAGTTATTATCTCCTCCCACTTTTTTTTTTTTTAGCAATTTCAACTGAAAGTATTTTTGAAAGATAACAAAATCAGTGAGTCCGCAAGTATTTAATAAGTATTTATGCTGAGCCATATACTATATTAATCCTAGGGCTACAAAAAAAAAGGCAAAAACGTACAGTCTCTGTACTTGAGGAAAAATGAAAGTTTTCTTGAGATTTAGAGAGGCTTAAGGTGAGGGATTATTGGATTATTTGCTTCCACATAGCACATTTGTGTTTTCATTGTATTAGGCAAGCTAAGACAATGGCTCCAATCTCTTATATCGGATTTTTAAACTAACATTCCCATTGGCCTACTCAAGGCCCAAAGGTAAGAGTTGTATTTGCCCTGTGATGCACTTTTAAGAATTGTGATTACAATCAGAAGTCTTGCATTTTTCTACAATAAGACTGCTTCTACTTCTAGGAAATGATGAATAGGCTCAGCTAAAATTTGCATATCTAGTGTCTTCCTAATTGTGTCATGTGTTTTTGTCCAGAATGCATTTAATTTGGAGCATTCCCAAGACACGTAAAAGTGAGTGCCAACATCTTTTTCAGTTGCAAATTGGATAAGATAGTGTTTATGTTAAATGAAAGCAATCTTGTTATTTCTTTTCACATAAACTCTTTCGATCCAAGCAGAGAAAGCCTCCAACTCAGTGCCTCTTATTGCAGTCTTTCTCAATCAATCAATTTTATAGAGTACCTACTATATGTAATAGGTTGTTTGATGGCTACATTGAAATTTACAAAATGGTCCCTGCTTGTGAGAAACTTAAAAATCTCCTTAGTGGGGCAAGTAACAAATAGCTGAGCCATCTTTCTCTGCTCTCTTTTCTCTTCCTCTCATAGTTAATCCCTCTTGTGGATTGCCCCTCCAAAATATTTCTAAAGTTTCCCATTTTCCATTCATTCATTCACTACCCGATTTCAACAACTAGCTCACTGCCGGGCATATAGTAGATGTTCAGTATTGCTTGGTAAATTGAAATGGTTGGAATTCAAACTTGCATTATCTTTCCATCTAAAGGATAGCAATATTCTCTAGTCTTCTTTCCTCCAAGAAATGAACATTACACTTGTGCTACAGTAATCTTGCTAAAGAATATCAATGATCAATCAATAAGTCATTTAATATGTGCCAAATACTGTGGTAAATGCTAGGAATACAAAGTATGGATTATGCTTTGGATTTTTTCTACCAATCTGTGTGTTGCTTATACTGGCATACTGGTTCTCCAGAGGGCAGTAGCTACTTGCCCCCTCAGAATTCTAGGGATATCTTTGAAGTGTTGGGAGTACTTGCTTTCTAGTACTATAGGTCCAGACTCTCACTTAGCCAGCCACTCACAGTGCCTGACACTTATTAGATAATAAACAGATAATTGTTGATGTACACACAGATGTATATATATATGCACATATCTGCAATTCATACACATAAGTATAAAGTAGCTTGGAGGTAAGGGGACTAGGAAAGACTTCATGTATGTGGTGGCACTGAGCTTAGGTCTCAAAGGAAGCAAAAGATTCTAAGAGGTGAGAAGGAGGAGGCAAGGGATTCTAGGCAGAGGGAAAGGAAAAGAAGGGAAAGGATCTGAATGAAAAGGAAGGGGGAAGCAAGCACTAATTAAATACTTACCATATGCTAGGCACTGTTCTAAGCACTTGATAGACATTATCTCATTAGATCCTCACAACAAACCTGGGAGGTAAGTGTGTTTCTGTTAACCTCATTTTACAGTTGAAGGAACTGAGGCAGATTAGGGGTTAAGTGACTTGCCCAGAGTCACACATCTAGTAAGCATCTGGAGATTTCAACTTAGGTTTCCCTGACTGCAGGTCCAGTATCCTGTTTATTGCTCCACCTAGATGCCTGGTGACAGGAGATATAATGTTGTATTTCTAAAAATTTCTAAAAAGTAAGCCAATATGGCTATAGATCGTAGATTATGAAAAGGGAAGGAAATTGAAAGGAAACTGGAAATGTAGGAAAGGGTTATATTATCAAGAGATTTAAACATTAGGGAAGTTTGTGTTTGATCCTAAAAATAATTAAAGGCCGTTGGATTTTTATCAGTTAGGGGCATGGCATGATCCAACCTTTAGCTTTGCTTTTGGGGCTTAGTTTTTCACATACTTTCAAATTAGCAGGTCTGTTTAAGATGAGTTGAATAGAGAGAGGCTTGAGGCAGGTAGCATAAATAAGAGGCTTTCACAATAATCTAGAGGTGATATAGGCCTGAGCTACAGGAAATGTATACAAGAGATGTTGTGGATAAATAAATGACAAGATTCAGTATACAAATGGATATGGTGAATGAGAGTGAGGAGTGGGAGATGACACCAAGGTTATAAAACCTGGATGACCCAAAAGACTGGTGGTATATTTGGCAGTAATCATCAAAGTATTTTGAAGAGAACTGAAGGTTTGGTGGGGGGAGTGGGCAGAAAGATGAAACTTTTTTTTTGAATATGTGGAGTTTCAAAGACCTATACAATATTGAGTTTGAAATATCTAATAGCCAGTACCTAATAAGAAACCAGCTCCCAGGAGAAAGAAGAGGACTGGGCATATAGATCTGAGAGTCATTTACATAAAGATGGTAATTGAATTAATGGGAGTCGAGGAGTCACTGAAATAAAGAGTTTGGAGAGACTAGAAAAGGGGGTCTATGACAGAGACTTTGGACATGCACAGAATGATTATGACAAGAATGATTCAGCAAAGGTAACTGAGAATGAGAAATCAGACAGGTAAGAGGAGACAGCAGTAACTTTCCAGAATCAAGAGAATATCTAGGAAAAGAGGATGGTCAGCAGTATCAGATGTTGCTTAGAGTCAACCAGTTTAAGGATTTAGAAAAGACCACTGGTTTTGGTAATTTGGAAATCATTGATAACTTTCAAGAGAGCAGTTTCATTGGAGTAATGAGGTTGGAAACCAGATTTCACAGGGATAAGAAAGGGAGTGAGAAGAAAGAAAATGGAGGCACTGAGTGTAGTTGACTTTTCAAGGACTTTGAAAAAGGGAGGAGGGATATAGAATGGCATTAGGATGTTTGGATATAATGAGAGTTTTTAAGGATGCATGTGATTTGACCATGTGTGTAGGCAGTAACAAACAAATGAGTAATAGGGAGAAATTAAATATTAGAATTGAGGAGATGATAATGGGAGTATCTACTGGAAAAAAGGGAATGGAATGAGAAAAAAATGTGCATCAGAAATTAAAGGAGAAAATGGTGGGAGACGAATTCAAGGGTTTGGGTGGTGAGGAGATGAGAGGAAAGAGAAAGTTCTCTGTGGATAGCCTCATTTATATTTAATAAATTAGGAAAGAGGGTCAGCAAATAACTACCAGGGGTGATAGATTTGGATGGAGCGAATCTCAAAAGAGGAGAAATGTCTAAGTGATGATCATAGAAGGAGATTTCAGGAAATTGCAATAGGGGATGATCTCTCACATTGGGACCAATAGGGCAGTGGGTTATGAAAGAAATGCCACCAATACTAGAAAGGGAGTCCCATGGCTCCGTGTCATCTGGAAGCTGCCAGGCCTCCATGAAGATGAAAAAAATGGAAGGAGAGTAAAAATAAGTAGTTCAAAGTTAAAGAAAGTTCTTAATGATATAGCAGGACTTCTAGAGAGCACAATAAAAGGGGTGGGTAGATGAGGAATGGGACAATAAAAGTATGCAGAGTTATGGTCAGTGGAAATGAGTGGATGGCAGGGATTGGATGGTTTTTTTTTTCTCTTTGGTAAACTGAGATTCCAAAGTATAGGTACAGGGAAAGAATGAGGGTGACAAGAGATTACTAAACTGAGAAATGAGTCCAGGTAGAGGAATAGTAGTTAGAAGGAACACTGCTGATAAAGGCAGGTGAGTAAAAGGTTCTCCCTATGACCTTCCCTCATTGTCTTTTCTGTCTTGATATCTGTAGTAGTAACACAGAGGTGTAGGTCCCATGAAGGCAGCAATGATAGCAGTGGAAGTTTGAGCCGGTTGGGCCCCACTATCCCACACATTAATCATCAGTTGTCTCTTACTGTCTTGAGAAGGAACTGCCAGAAAGTGTTTCATAGCCTGTCATTCACAGCCCTATACTTCCTAGCTAAAGCTTTTTTAAACCTGTCTTTCAGTATTTACTCCCATGTACCCTATGCTTAGTGAAAACTGACTTCCTTATCCTTCCCAAAGAAAGGCTTATGCTACCCTTTCCGGAAATATCCTCTTCCTAAAACACTATCTACATCCTTCCTATCCTTCAACAGCCTCCTTGAATGATACTCTGAAGGCTTTCCTTCTGCTCTCTAGCTCCAAGTAATGTTTCCTCTATCCTCTGTGCTCACACTCAGTTCATAAAATTATCGAAACTTAGATTTGCAGTTGGAAAGGACATTGAAGGGAAGGTTCATGGCTTATTAATTTTTGTATACATCACCGTCTGTAGTGTAATAGTTGGTTGATTGATCAATTGGTTGTTCTCTTTCATTGGAGTCAAGGGACAGTGTCTCTGTGGCTGATCAGACCAATAAGAACTGATAAGATTACCACAGATCATGCACAAATATTCCACATGAGCATTTAGAGACATCTCTCCACTATGGTATAATTCTTTCTACTGAATATATGGTTCTTCAGTAGGGTTGAACTGAAAAGTTTAAAAGTATTCTAGTTGTTCTTTCAGCTCCTGGAATTGGAAGACACTTTAGAACATATTAAATCCAGCTTCTTGTCTGGTTTAGGAATGGTCTCTGTAACCTCTCTGGCAGGTGGTCATCTTTCTTCTATCAAACCACTTTTTGTGCCAAGGAACTCACTGGGCAGCCCATTTTATTTATTGGTAGCCATGACTTGCTAGAAAGTTCTTTCTGTTAAACTAAAGTCTATCTCCCTGAAATTTTACCTCCATTATTAACTTTACTAAGATTTCATTAGTATTGTGAACTTCCATATAGGAAATGTCTAACAATACACTTTCTCTGCAATATATTGTCTTAGTTGCCTAGAGAAAGCACAACAGTAGGAGTTTGAGTGACTTGCCCAAGACTTCAGAGATAGAAATTGAACCCAGGTCTTCCTAGCTCTAAGCTCAGTTTTCTGTCTACTACACCATGTTGCCTCTTATTTAATAGATTTCACAAGGTGATAAATAAGCAAGTGCTAAATGAGCAGTACAAAAAAATGACTACAAAGTACTCAGTAAGAGAAGAGCACTGCGGAATGACATTCTATTGAAAAAAAAATGGTGGAAGAGAAATCTCATACATTTTTTCACGTAACGTATAACCTCAGCAGGATTTTCTTTAACTGAATGATGTCAGCTTCTAAAGAAATGGTCTATTTCTGACACTAGACTTCTAATATCTCTGTTCAAGAAATGATGATTTTCTTTCCTAAAGTACTGCCTTTCAGAATGTAGGAGAAGGGATCACAGAATATTAAAGTTGGAAGGGACCTTAGAGGTCAAAGCATCCCTTGTAACACATTTGTGATAGCTTATTATCCATTGTGTTTGAAAACTTCCAGAGACAAGGAACTCATTACCCTTTAGCCAACTCATTTCTTTACTGAATAGCTCTTATTATTGGAACTTTCTTCTATAAATTAACTCAAAATATGATGGATAATAATGTTGGCTGCAATATACTAGTGTTTTACATTTTGAAAGCACTTTACATAAATCAACCCATTTAATCCTCACAGTTATATAATGTAAGTACGTTCCCCATTTTACATTTGAGGTAGCTGAGACTCAAAAGTTTGAGAAAACTAGGGGCACACAGCTATCATCAATGGCATGATTTGAAACCTGTTCTTTTTTGCCTCCAATTAGGCCCTTTATCCATTACCAGTTAAGTCATATTAGAAGTCCACTGCTGAGATAAAGCTTTAGTTTTTCTTTCAAACTATCATCTTCATATACCACACACACATACACACACACACACATATACACACAAGTGTAACTAAAGTTCTTCAAACCTTTGATTGTAAATAGTACTATTCAAGAGAGGTCAGAAATGATCAGATAGCCTTTCTTGTTGTCTTTTTATTATACTTATATAATCTCACAATATTCCATTGACTTCAGCATCCCCCTCCGGCTTTCTATATTTAATACTATAGCATTAAATTTGCAAGCATCAGCTATCAACAAAAGAAATGGATTTTAGGCAGTGTTGGAATTAGAAGTTGTTTTTTGTTTCTTTATACCTCTAGCTTACTCTCTCATGTTACTCCAAAAAAAGACTATTTACTACTATTAGTTATGCTATATAAATTTAAAAGGCAGCCTGGACAAATTGGAATACCTTATCAAAATCATTAAGGAGTGTTTTAAATTATGCCTTTTTTTGTTTTTTATTAAGAAGTTACCATCTTGAATGTTACCATAACTATTGAACTAACCATTCTCTTCAGTCAATGCCAGTTTTTCTTTTTAAAATTACATTCATTTCTTCTTAAAAGGAACAGTAACTAATTCACTGTACATCATTCATCAAAACTTGGTTCTCTTTTAATGATTGTTTTGAACCATGTGGGTAATATTTGAGAGTGGTTCCACTCTATTTTCTATTTTTCATATCGTTAGAGGTTGTTTGTTTCCCAAGGTGTATTCATCATCTTCATTGATGCTTAAATATCACCAAATTACCCTTAATTAATTTTTATCAGTCCTAGGAAAGTAGAGGATAAAACAACTGATATAAGCATAAGATTTGTCAGGAAGATTTGAGCTCAGTTTCAGCCTCAGATGCTCTTTCATTGTCTGTTTCCATATCTATAAAATCAGGCTAATGGTAGCACTGACAGACTTGCTGGGGGGATCAAATTAGATCACAAATACAAAGTTCTCTTCAAATATTACAGGACAATATGAATGCTAATGTTATAAGATTTAGCACTGGATGGGACTTTGGAGTTCATCTAGGTCAGTTATTTCATTTTATAGATGAAGACATTGAGACCCCAAGTAGATGGGGGCCTTGTAGAAGTCACATTGGAAATAAATAGCACAGCTGAGATTCACGTCCAGGTGTTAGGGTTTTGAACCTAGGGTTTTTCCCAGTGTTACATTCTCTTTTTGTCTAATATCTTCATTTTACAGATAATGAAACATTCCCAAATACTTGAAGTGATTTGCACAACCTCACATTAGTAAAACATGGCAGGGCTAGGATATAAAGCCATGTCCTCAGATTCCATGTTTTCTTCTTTTCCCATTATATCCTGTTCTATTTTATATGCAAGACTTTTTTTCAGTACTGTCACTTTTCTCTCAATGTTGTTAGTTTCCCAGGTAGAATGCTATTAATGACTATGAAATAGTATAAGTATTTATTGAGTGCTTAGCACTGTGCTGAGTACTCTATAATTATTATCTTATTTGTTGCTTACAACAACCTTGGGAGGTAGGTGTTATATTTTACAGTTGAGGAAAGTGAGGCAAACAAAGGTTAAGTGATTCACCTGATGTCACAGTTATTCAGTCATTTTCCAGTTGTTTTCAAATCTTTGTGATTCCATTTGGGAGTTTCTTGGCAAAGATACTAGATTGGTTTGCCATTTCCTTCTTCATTTCATTTTATAGATGAGGAAACCAAGGCAAATAGGATTAAATGACACACAACTAGTAGGTCTGTACTCAGGAAGATGAGTTTTCCTGACTCCAGATCTAACATTCTATCTACTATGCCACCCAGCTGCCCTAAATAAGTTTAAGTGAGATTGCTGATGTATATTCTATATTCTAACATTCTTTTAACTCAATAGGCTTGCTAGTTAACTTTTTTTAGAGCACTAGGCTAAAGAGGCCAAGACTGTATGTCTATTTTCTGTGACCCAATTAGCTCTTTTTCCCTGACTGTGTCTCTCACTCTTGCTAGCCATCTTGTATATCTGACATTAGTCAGGGGACAAGGGAGCCAATATAATGTAAATATTTTCAGAACAAAGACTGTTTATCATTTTCTGTTTGTTTCACTAACACATTGCACAGTACCTTGTATTTGGTAGACACTTTTTAAAATTAATTTATTTTTAATGTTCTACAATCAGTACCAAAAAACTTAGATTTTTACCCCACCACTTACCCCCACCACCCCCCTCCCTCCACCAGACTCCATACAATTCTATATAGGATCTAATTATACTTTCCTACTGAATACATTTTCACTATAGTCATGCTATGTAGACGAAATAAAATAAATGGAAGAAATCATATAACAAATCGAAACATAATACACACACACATAAACACACATAAACATGATCTGCTACATTCTGCAAATGAATTCCATAGTTCTTTCTCTGAGTGTGGAAGGCATTTTGTCTTAGAAAACCATTGGGAATTATGTTTTTTTAAGTTCTTGCATTATTACGAAGTTCCAAGTTGGTAGACACTTTTCAAATGTTGATTGCATTGGATTGATCAGGAAATGTATTAAAGATAAAGGGTTGTTAATTGACAATCACAAATTTGTTGCTACTACCAGGTAAATGACTCAGAAATGAAAAGCCCAATTTCTACTGATGGTGGTTAATTTGCATCATATTTTGATGGTCAACACACTTTAAATATTAATAACATGTCTTTCCTGATATCTCAGCTGAAATCTTTGAACTCATTATATGAGATCTACCAAACAGCCATCAGAAAAACTAAACAAAATTCTAGTGTCACTAAAGACACAGCTCAGATAAGCCTGCAGCTATTACTAATATGAAGCTGTGATGATTATGTATCCTATATCACATAAAATGTATTTTTCCTTAAAGAAACAATAAATGGAAAATGACTTGTTTCTCTTCAAGGCAAGGTAGATGGTAGTAACAATATGAAGCTAAAAATAACGAAATCTTTGAGGCAGAACTTTTATAGTTATATATGGGTTACAGAATAATGTGTTTTTGAAAAGTATTTAAAATTTGAAATCACTTGTATCACTTCCTCTGCACAGTATGCTCCTTTTATCCATAAATTTCACACTGAAAACAAAAAAATCGAGTCAAAATACACCAAGAATTTTGCTTTTCTGTCTTTTTACTACAAGATATTTTCATTCATCGATGAGTCCATGATCTCACCAACATGGGTATTTCCTAGTTTGGTGCAGACCAGAACACATTTTCATTTTATGAAATTATTTTCTATGTCTTCTTATAAATTCTTATTAGAGAATTTGTGAAAATTTAGTGAAAACCTTATTCTGAGACTAGTATACTTACAGTATTTGGGCTCTCCCCTGCTACTCCTCTTGTATATAGGACTGCACCACCATATTTCCTAGTCATTAGTGTGATTCCTTAGTAACACCATTATCACTAAGGAATTACTAACAATATGCAGCTTAAAGAGTATGAGGAACGTAGTGTCTTCTACCATAATGATGCACATTTAATCTTGGAAGCTTAATTGAGCATTATGTTTAGGATAGCTTAACAGGATTAATTTTATGTCAAATTTCATTTTGATTTAAAATGGTATGTAAATTGTCATTGCTATTATTTTTATACAGCAATGTAATATTAGTTCTATAATTTTTCATCAAGTTGTATGCATCACATATTCATTGTTTTCAAAATTCCTTCCTATTTTGAATAAATGATTATGTCATCATCATCTTGACATTATTTCACAACTTGGCGGTCTTCATTCTATGAGATGCTTTAAGTGATTTTGATATACAACTCAAGTTAGGTACACCTGCAGAAGGGAGGATTTAAACTGTCTCCAAGGAAGCCAGAGGAGCTCAAAGGCAATGGTGAGTGAGGAGAGCATTCTAGGCACAGCAGACAGCCAGTAAAAAGGCATAGGTTTGGAAGATTGACTTTCTCATGTCACAAACAGGAAGTGAACCAAGGTAGTTCTAGGGGTGTTGAGAAGAGTAAATTGAAGTAAGACCATAGAAATGTGAGAGGGTCAGATTGTGAAGAGTTGAAAAGTATCAGAGGAGTTTATATTTGATCCCAGAGATAACAGAAAGACTCTGGAGTTAATGAAGTGCATGTATGCATGTAGAGGGTGTTTATGTGACATGGCCAGATCTTCACTTTAGGCAAATCATTTTGGCAATTGAGTAGAGTGGGCTGGAGTGGGAAGACACATGAGAAAGAGAGATCAATTAGAAGGCTAGCACAGTAGTTGGGGTAATGAAGATCTTTATAGTAAGGCCATGGCTATGTAAGTAGAGAGAATTTGACATATGAGAAAACACTAGTGTCATTTATGACACAGTTCCAATGTAGAATTCCTGTGCAGAAAGCCCATGTATTGCAGATTTTGGATAGTTGCAAAAAGGGATAGAGAATTAGATTGATTTGCATTGTATATCTCTCTCCTGTTCTACTGGCTCAGCTTCACATCTGGTGCTACCTTTATCCATACCTTTGTGTTTACAGACATAATAGAATCTACAATCATGTTAACCAGTTTTGTCACCCTAAAAATTGTGACTCTTTTCCTGTATATGTATGTTGTAGACCAGAGGTTTCAAACTAGCTTCAGGCTCTATTATAGCCACAAAACTCCCAAGTCTTGCCAAACCAGATTAAAATGTAATTGGGAAATATTTCATAAAATAAATATAAACTTAGTAGAAGATAGATAATATTAATATGTGGTTTTCTGAGTCAATAGGCAGCCCATAAGAATCCTTACTTAGGTGTAGTGGCTCATTTCTATCTGAGTTTAACAACACTGGTGTAGATAATCAATAAATATGAAACCACTTATTCTATCTGTGCTCCACAAAGACTCAATCTTCTGCTGATGGTGAGCCTGAAAAGTATGGAATCTTTATGTTGCTAACAGGAATAAGTAGATTTAATGTGCTTTATATAAATTTACAGATGGTAGATCCATAATATGTTACTTTTTTTTAGCTCTTATTAAAGGTATTTATTCAAAAAGCATAACAATAACAGTAATTATACAATATTCCCTGAAGCTCCTTCCCCTTCCTTAAACCTGGGGCTCACTTCCCACAGGTACAGTGTCTAGGAAAAGATCAGGCTCAGACTTAGAGTACAAACCTTTCTTGTAGGATAGACATATGCCTACGGTAACTTGACAACTCCCAATACTATAGGGCAAATCCTAATGTTGGTTGGCTCCTCTACACAGCTGAACTCTTCATTACCAATGGTTATAACCTTCAAGATGCTTTCTCCTTGAGTCACTTTTTATATTCACATTTAGAATTTGCCTGGAATGTATCTCTGCTCCCAGATGGATGTAGTCTTTCCTGTGGTTCAATAGTTCCTCATCAAAGGTCCATGGCTTTTCATGCTTCTCTTGATTCTTGTGTTTGAAACTCAAATTTTCTATTCATCTCTGGTCTTTTCATCAAGAATATTTAAAAGTCCTCTATTTCATTGAATGACCATTGTTTCCCCTGAAATATTATACTTGGTTTTACTGGGTAGGTGATTCTTGGTTTTAATCCTAGTTCCTTTGGCTCCTGGAATATCATACTCCAAGCCCTTCAGTACAAGCTGCTAGATCTTGGGCTATCCAGACTGTATTTCCACAAATTGTTTCTTTCTAACTGCTTGTAATATTTTCTCCTTAACCTGGGAACTCTGGAATTTGACTACAATATTCCTAGGAGTTTCTCTTTTTGGATCTCTGTCAGGAAGTGATTGGTGAATTCTTTCAATATTTATTTTGCCCTCTGGTTCTAGAATATCAGGGCAGTTTTCCTTGATAATTTCATGAAAGATGATGTCTAGGCTCTTTTTTTGATCATGGCTTTCAGGTAGTCCCATAATTTTTAAATTGTCTCTCCTGGATCTATTTTCCAGGTCAGTTGTTTTTCCAATGAGATATTCACATTATTTTTCCATTTTTTTCATTCTTTTGGCTTTGTTTTGTAATCACTTGGTTTCTCATAAAGTCATTAACTTCCACCTGCTCCATTCTAATTTTTAAAGAACTATTTTCTTCAGTGAGGTTTTGAATCTCCTTTTTCCATTTGGCTAATTCTGCTTTTTAAAGCATTCTTCTCCTCATTGGCTTTTTGGATCTCTTTTGCCAATTTTTAAAGGTATCATTTTCTTCAGCATTTTTTGGGGTCTCCTTAGCAAGCTGTTGACTCATTTGCATGATTTTCTTGCATCACTCTCATTTCTCTTCCCATTTTTTGTCCACCTCTCTTACTTGATTTTCAAAATCCTTTTTGAGCTATTCCATGGCCTGAGACCATTGCATATTTACTTTGCAGGTCTCTGATGGCAAATATTGTTCTTCCTCATCTGAAAGGATGGAAGAAAATGCCTGTTCACCAAGAAAGTAACCTTCTGTAGTCTTATTCTTTTTCCTTTCCTTGGGCATTTTCCCAGACAGTTACTTGACTTTTGAGTTTTTTGCCATGAGGAGAATACACTCTGGGGACCTGTAAGTTCTCAGTTCCTCCAAGGTGGTTCAGTCAAGGGGGAGAAATTTACTCCTCTCCTGGCCTGTACTCTGGTCTGGGAGCTACCACAGCTTTTCTGCTAGGATCTACAAGTAGAATTACCTTTCCATATCCTCCTCCATCAGCTCCACCACACCAGCTAGCACTCTTCCTCACCCCCAGACCACTACTCAGGACTGAGACTCAGATCAGTGGCTCAATTCCCCCAGGGGCTTTAGGCCAAGGGCTCCAAAAATGGATGCTACTGCTGTCGAAACCTCTGCCTGGGTCCAGGGTTAGGGGAGGACCCTGCTCCCTTCTCACCTTGGAGAAAAAAAATTTTCACTGACCTTTGAAGTGTCTTTGGCATTTGTGGGTAGAGGGATATGAGAACCGCTGCTGCTGCTGCTGAGAATTCCACCCCAGAGGCCTGTTCCAGTTCTGTCCCTGCTGCACCATGTGGCCAAGAATGGTCTGGCTGCACTCTCCTCTGTCTGTTCTCAGCTCTGTGCTCCATGCAGTAGACTTTTCCTGTCAGCCTTCTAGGCTACCTTGGGCTGGAAATCTCTTTCACTCTGTCATTTTGTGGCTTCTGCTACTCTAGAATTTGTTTAGAGTCATTTTTTACAGATATTTTATGGGCTATATGGAAAGAGCTAGAGTATATGAATCTTTCTACTCTGCCATCTTGGCTCCACCTCCATGATGTATTATTAAAGTAGGTTTATTATATTTGAATGGAAAGGTAAGTATTACAGCTAATACAGGTCAGTGCCATACCTGAAGTCAAAAAGACTCACTTCATGAGTTCAAATCCAGCCTCAGACATTTACTAACTACATGACCTTGAGCAAGTCACACTTAACTCTGTTTTTCTCAAATGGCAAAACACTCCAGTATTTCTTCCAAAAAAAACCCCAAATGGGGTCACAAAGAGTTGGACACAACTAAAAAACTGAAAGCAAATTATATTTGAGGCACAACTACAATCATTATGAAACTCAGAGGAAATGTTCTGTCCTGTTATAAAACAGACTTTGGTAGCATTGTTGCAGGCAGAATATCAAGCAGGCTACATTATTAACAGACAGTGTGGTATAGAATATAGGATACTGAACTTAGATTTAGGAAGAAGTTGGATCAAGTTCTCCCACTGATATGTTTTAACTCTATGATCATGAGCTTGTCATTTGGCTTTCTGAGTCTGTTTCTTCATTATTAGATAGAATAATAGCACTTCTAATATGTACTGTAGTATAATTGTGCTATTTATAAAAAATGATGTATGTAAAGTACTTTGCAAACTAAAACATCATAAAAATGTCAATTATTATTGTCTTTGGTCTAACGTGGTTTCACATTTTTTATGTAAGGGCTCATGTGGTACATTTCTGGATCTTTTGCTTGGATTCATCCCAGGAAAACTTAAATGGATCTTTCCCCTGCTCAAATAATATCTAATAGAAAGAATTGTTTTCTTCTTGGCACGATGAGCTAGTCTTTCTTCTTGGGGAGTTTGAGCATTTTTATACACTATGTTAACTCCATAAATAATATACAAACATCTTCAGAAAGATATATATACATATGTACATATATATATATACATACACACACACATATATATATATATTTCTTAAATTCAGAAGCTAATTTGAATAATGTCTTGGTAAAGATAACTTAAGGCACATTAGATACGTAAACCATGTTGCAGTTTTCGTTTAATTATAATAACATTGCTTTTACTAAGTCAAAACTTAAAGACTGATTCTATAATAAAGCACTTCTATTAGGAAATCAGATTTGGCAAACTCATTTATTGTTCTTTATGCTTAGAAACCTGCTTCTAATATAATAAGGAATGCTGTGATTGTCATTCATTAGTGACCCCAATTTGGTAGTTTTACAAAAATGTTTGAACCATATCTACAATATGTACTTTAGTCACCAAAGCATGAAACTATGCTATGAACAGGTAGAATTTATACCAGGAATGCTGGACTGGTTCAATATCAGAAAACTTATAAGCATAATTGGCCAAATCAGTGAGAAAAGCAACGAAAATCATATAACTATCACAATATGCACAGAAAAAGGTTTGAATAAAATACAACACCCATTCCTATTTAAAAAAAACAACTGGAAAATATAGGAATAAATGGAGCCTTTCCTAAAATGATGAGTAGCATTTATCTAAAACCAAGAACAAGTATTATCTGCAATGGGGACAAACTAGAAGCTTTCCTAATAAGATCAGCAATGAAGTATGGATGTCCAGTATTGTACTAGAAATCCTAACTGTAGCAGTAAGAAAAGAAAAAGATGAACACTTGAATAGGAAATGATGAAACAAAACTATCATTTGTTGAATATAAAATGATGGTAATACTTAAGAACCCTAAAAAAACCCAAATAAAATACCAGTTGAAACAATTAACAACTTTAGGAAAGTTGAAGGAGAAAAAATGAACCTGATGAATCATCAGCATCTATATATACAGTTTTGCCAACAAAACACACCAGGAAGACAGAGAAAAATTCCATTTAAAATAACTGCAGACAATATGAAATACTTCAGAGTCTATTTGCCCAGACAAACCCATGAGATATATGAACACAATTACAAAAAAAACTTGCACAAATAAAAACAGATCTAAAAAAATGGAGAAATATTAATTCTCGTGGATGGGTTGAATCAATATAATAAAACTGACAGCTCTACTAAATTTAAAATATCTATTCAGTGTCATACCAATCAAACTACCAAAAATTTATTTTATAGAGCTAGAAAAAATAACATAATTCATCTGGAAGAACAAAAGGTCAAGAATATCAAATGATATTTATCAAATGATAAATCAATGAAAAAAATTTGAAGGAAGTCAGCCTAGTAGTACAAGGTTTCAAATTATATTAAAGTAGTAGTCATCAAAACACTACAATACTGGCTAAGAAATAGACTGGTGGATGAGTGGAATGAATTAGGCACATAATATACACAGTAGTTAATGACCATAGTAATTTAGGATTTTATAAACCCAAAGATCCAAGCTTTGGGGATAAGAACTCATCATGTGACAAAAATTGCTGAAGAAACTGGAAAGAAGTTCGGTATAAACTAAACATAGATCAGCATGTCATACCATATACCATTATAAGATCAAAATGGATACATGATTTAGACATTAAAAAGTGATATTGCATATTGTGGGATTTTAGAAAAATATACCTGTTAGACCTATGGAAGAGTTTGTGACGAAACAAGAGGTAGAGGGAATTGTTAGAAAAACTAATTTTGATTATATCAAATTAGAAAGGTTTGCAGAAACAAAACCAGTGTAGCAAGATTAGAAAGGAGGCAGAAAACTGAAAACATTTTTAAAGCAAGTTTCTCTGATGAAGATCTCATTTCTCAAATATATAGGGAATGAAGTCAAACTTATTTTTTTAAAAAATGAGCCATTCCCCAATTGATAAGTGATCAAAACATAAAAGGCAATTTTCAGAAGAAATTAAAGCTTTCTATAGTCATATAAAATGCTCTTTTCAAGTGTTAATTAGAGAAATACAAATTAAAACAACTCCTAGGTCCCACCTCACACCTATCAGATTGGCTAACATGACAGAAAAGCAAAATGAGGAATGTTGGAAGGGATGTGGAAAAATAATGACATTGATGTATTGTTGGTGGAGTTGTGAACTGGTCCAGTCATTATGAGGAATGATTTGGGAGTATACCCAAAAGGTTATAGCCCTTTGACCCAGGGATTCTACTGGCAGGTCTGTACCCTAAAAGGATCAAAGAGGAGGAAAAGGACCTATACATACAAAATATTTGTAGCAGCTCTTTTTTTCTGGTGGCAAAGAACTGGAAATTGAGGGGATTCCTGTCAGTTGGAAAATAGTCACACAAGTTGTCATATATGATTGTGATGAAATACTACTATGCTATAAAAAATAATGAAAGGATAATTTCAAAAAACTCTGGAAAGAGTTTACATGAGCTGAGGCAAAGTGAAGTGAGCAGAACCAGAAAAACAGCAATATTGTAACAGTGATCAACTGTGAAAAACTTAGCTACTCTGATCAATATAATTATCCAAGACAATTCTGCAAAATTCATGATGAAAAAAGGCTGTCTGCCTCCAGAGATGAAACTGATTAATTCAGTATAATTTCCCTTTCATTCTTTCATCAAGGATGCCTTCAATACTTGAATGGTGGATTCTCATAAAGATTTTGTAGCTAATTAAACATATGAGTCAGTAGTTATTGATATCAATATAAAAATATATTTAAAATAAATTCCCAGATTAAGTAGTGAGATGATTTAGATGAAAATTGTTTCTTTTCAATGTTTTATTTATAATGCTTTATTGCAAATTGAAGCATAATTTTTTCACTTTCTTTTTCTTGTTTTTCCCCAGTATGGGTAATATGGAAATAGGTTTTTCATGACTTTACATGTATAATTGATATCATATTTCTTGTCCTGTCAGTAGGGGAGAAAAGGGAGCAGGAGAAAGGGAGAGAATTGGGGACTCATTTTTTTAAATGAATGTTTAAAATAAATAGTAATTTAAAAAGTCAAGCAGCACACATTTTATCCCCAGTCTTTTCCAACAATCCTCATGTGTCATGGTTTTAGCCCTTTTTTATCTTCTACTTTTCTTATGCACTTACATTCAATTTAATTCAACACGATGTCCTCATTTACCTCATGTATGTGTTTTGTTTTAACTAGAAGCAGTGAAAAGAGTTCTGGACCTGCAGTCATGAGAAAGTTGGGTTCAGCATTTACATCTGTCACTTAGTATATGTGTGACCGTGAACAAGTCACTAAATTCCTCATCGGTGAAACGTTATTAAAATCTACAATATCTTCCTCTCAAGGTATTTGTGAGATTCAAATGAGACCATAAAAAAGTGCTTTGTAAGTTTTAAAAGCATCAGCAATTATCGTTGCTAATTTGTAGCTTCTTCCAAAGGCTCTTTCTTCTTTTATCTCTCTCAGGTTATATCACTGATAGAGTAGAAACAGTACTTACTTGGAACTAGGAGAGACGTGGATTTAAATTCTGCCCACACAAATTGTGCAACCGTGGGCTGATCATGAGATGATGTGTAGCATTTTGAAACCTTAAAGTTCTAGATGTGTCATCATTATCAAATTTTCCCCCTATGATATATGCGCTTCCTCGTCTTCCATAATACTTTCCTGTATTTCTCTTCAAAATCTTCTATGGAGGTTTGACTCAATGTAATAGAGGTCTTTTTTATAGATTGAGGGTTTTTACCTTTTTTGTGACATGACAGTATGGCAAAGGTGATAGCCCACTTCTCAGAATTATGTTTTTGATGCATAAAATAAAATCCATCTGATTACAAAGAAAGCCAAATAGATTTAAATACAACATAGTTTCCTTTTCCTGCTTTCATCAAGGATCCTCAGTACTTGAATAGTTTATTCTCATAAAGATTTTGTAGCTAAGCAAGCATATGGGTCAGTATGTCAGTTACTGACATCTTCAATATAAAAATATTTTTTAAATAAATTACCAGATGAAGTATGTGGGATGATTTAAATTAATATTGTTTCTTTTCAATCTTTTTTCTTCTATTCTTTTTTTACTATTTCTAGATAAATACTACTCATAATCTTCTATCATTCATTTTCAAACGATTTTTGCAAATTTGTTTTTATGGTAAACCATTGTTGCTCTTTCCTACCATGTCTCCCTGCTTCACAAAGAAAACATGTTTGTTGGCTAAGATAGTTTGTAAGCTTTTTTCTCTGTTTTTTTGTGGTGATTGACTTTCATTGTCTAAACTTCCTTGAGAAATGATGTCTCAATGTCTCTATTAGTGTCTGCTCTTTTTGCCATTTCACATTTTATGTCAATAAAATTCAATTAAATAGCTTAGGTAGGACCTGTTTTAATTGCATACCATGTCTTCTTATGGTATTTCTTTAGTCTGACACTAATTTGAATCTTTGCTTAAAAGTCCAAAAGAGTCAGACTGTACAGGGATAGCTTATTTAAAAATATTTCCCACATTACTAGGCAGTTATTTCTTGTTTTTACATTATCATCAATATTATTTTTGCTATGGTAATCAGGATGTTATATCTAATACCCAACAACTCCTCTCTTGAAATATATATTTGTACTTGAATATGTAAAACTTCAGTGTCATCAATAAGTCTTTATTTAATTTTAACATTCTAAGTTGTGTTTTAATGTGCATGTGTGTGCAGCCATTTTCTCCTATCCTAACATTTGCATTGTAATAACAGAGAACTAAAATATGTGTTGATTTGATCTGGTCAGATTCCTTGTAGAATTTCTCTAACTTTTCTTTTGCAACAAATGTTGGTAAAGTAAGCTCTACTTATATTCATAGTGATTTCCTCTCAAAATGCACATCATATGTACTCTGAAGTGAGATGATCCAAGTGTTCCATGAAATGATACTTGGGATATGGAAAAAAAAACCCTAACTTTTCTGGCTGCTTTATTTAGTTAAGGAGAAACTGGGAACCATCTTTGGATTTAGCTGCAGTTTTCTTTTGTTTTTCATTTTATTTATAGTAAAAAAATATGTCGACATATGGATATCATTCTGTTGTATGTTAACTTTTTAATCATTGGACACTGATTTCACGTTTAGAATACCAACAGTTAAGTTCTTCTTTAAAGATCATCCAAAAACTATGTTATCCTAAGCAGATTCATTTTTTCTCCCACTCTACTACTGTGGGAAAAGAAGAAGTTAGTGTAGGGAGTGATATGAAATTCTGAAAGCTGTTTTTCATTTGTTATGGATTTCCACAGTCAAAGAATGTATCATCTTTAGGGGTGATGAGCCTTTCCATATTAACCTGTTTGTCTTAAGAAAGCAGTTTATCATTGGAACAGTACTCAGTCTTCCCGTGTCTCCATCCCTTGGCTTTCTTGTTTTTTTTTTCAAATCTCTGCTAAAATCCCACTTTGTACAAGAAACTTTTCTCAGTCCTTAATGCTAGAGACTTCTGTCTGAAATCATCTCTAATTTATCTTTTGTATGTATTGTTTACACAAAATTATTTGCATATTTTCTTCCCCATTAGATTGTGAGCTCTTTGAGAACAGGGACTTTTTTTAGTACATATTTATAATCCACTAATGATAGCAACAGTCTGGCTCCATGAAACAAAATAGTAACTCAATGGAGTTGAGTTTTTCCTAGGTTCCCTTTCAATTTGCTCTTTTTCTGATTGGATGTGAAGAAGGATACTATTCCTTCTTAACAATATAGAAAAGTTGAAGTTTTCAGCTGGTCCCCAAAATTCCAAAGGATCTTTGATCTTACTTTCTGAAATATCTGACAGAAAACAAAAGCTTTTTCCTCCACAAATTCTTACTTAGAAAACAAGCCTTGGCCGGAGGAAAGGATTAGATCTGCTATAAACTCCAACATAGCTTTGTTCTTTAGTGGAGTTTTTAAAGGCTGTTTGGGGGAAAATTCAGGCTTTGAAATGAGGGCAAAAAAGTTGAGTAGCATCAAAATAACTTAGCAGAAGCATCTCTGTGGAAGAATGGAAGATTTGAAACAATATAAAGTCAAGGAGACAAAAACTTCTTTGATTCCATGACCCTTGGTGGCAATGGTGAAGGAAAGGATCTTGTCAAGACTTTGATAAAAAAAAAAAATATATATATATATATATATTTTTTTTTGACCAGTAAATGGCAAGTGGAAATAAATAAAATAGATTAAAAGATTAACCTAATGCTGAATCACAAGGAAATTTTCAATGCTCATAAGCTACTTTGAAGGAAAAAAACTGCTCTATACTTAACTGAAAAAGGGAGCAAAGATCTCAGTCATATGAAGGTTGACTTGGCTTCTTTGAATTAGGTAGTACTAACATACTAGCTAAGGTACTAAGGAGGAAAATATCTGGGCTTCAGATCAACAAGTCCTGGATGAGAACTTTCTTGTTGTTCAGTTGTTTCAGTCATATCTGACTCTTCCTGACCCCATTTGGATTTTTCCTGGCAAAAATACTAGAGTGGTCTGTTATTTCCTTCTCTAGTTCATTTTTACAGTTGTGGAAACTGAGTCAAACACTGTTAAATGACTTGTCCAGGGTCATATAGCTAGTAAGTATCTGAAACCGCAGTGGAACTCAGGTCTTCCTGACTCCAGGACTGGCACTCTACTCTGCCACCTAGCTATCTGCCAAGTTTATAACTTATTTGTTATGATTTAAATGTTCTTCCATTCCAGGACAATCTACCCCACTGGCCTGACAAAGAACCTGAATTGCCAATTTAAGGAAAAATTTGAGGTGAAGTCATTATTTCCAAAATGTACAAATAGGTTACATGACCACCTATTCATTGGTTAACATTTGCCTATGAAATCTGATTATTCTTGCCTAGCAGAGAAGAGCTATATAGGAAATGGGAAGGGAAATGTTTGGGTCATGGGATGCTGTACTGGCATTCTTACTCTGCCAAGATACAAAAGAAAGGCATATGGCCCATGAAGGTTGGCAATATTTATAGAAACTAGAAGGAACAAAAAGAAATGTTATTTATTTCACAGTTTTTCCTAGAATTCCCATCTAGAAATGTAGCTTTCCTAGAAAGATTTTCCTGGGCTCAAAATTATGTTCATAAAGTAGAACAAGTCACCTTGCTGGGAGTGAGGTGTGTCATACTACTGCCATGCATGTTCATGGCCTAGGTCACACACTGACTTTGAGGACTGTATTCATTCTCGTTTTGATTTATACATATTTATAACTAGCCTTATGTGTAGGTCAGCCATGCAATGTGTTTATTAAGCACCTTGTATATTCTAGGCATGGAGAATACAAAGATACATAGGAAAGTCTTTGCCCTGGCTAAGCTTAGATGTGGACACTATCCAAGTAATTGATCACTAGCACACAGTGTTTGAGGTTTGGAGAAAACAATTCCTCTCTCCTTTAGGGAAGATAGTCAGGCCTAAAGGATTTTGTACATCTTCATGATACAACATTGACTCCTAGCTGGGAGCAGGAAGACTGGAAGAGAGATTAGAAAGCTCCTTCACTCTTCTAGCTCTTGAACACTCACAGGAGCTTGCGGTTGCAGGTCCATGGTACCAGAGAGTCAAGAAAGGCTAGAATTCTAGGAGCATCTCAGTGTACCAGAGGAGAAAAGATAGAAACTAAACAAGAGGGGAATCGGAACTCAGCTCAGAATCACAGGAGGGAAGATAAATGCTTTAATGGTTCTACCAAAAGAACCTCTCCTACCTTTTTCCTCCTACTGGTCCCTGGATTTTTTTTTTTCATGCTTTATTATATACTCTGACTGTTTAGATGTTTGTTTCTTTTTTTATTTAATCTTTATTTTATAGGATAAAATAAGCATTTCTTTAGCAAAATATCATTTAAATAAATGATTGTATATGAAACTACAAATCTATTATCTACAACTTCCTGTTCCATTTAAATGGACAATAAAACTATCAGGTATTCCTCTTTTTTCCTTTTTTCTTTCCTCCCCTGCTCCCACCTTAGAGATGGCTACCATTAGGCACCTATATATATATATACACACATATATACATATATTTATATTTACACACACATATGTATATATATGTATATACACACACATACATGTATGCATGTATATGTGTATATATGTGTATTTATATATGCATATGCATATATATTTATATGTGTACATATGTATATATGTGTATATATATATAAAGGTTGAATGAATATACATATATAATATATATATATATATAGTCATTCTCTACATACTTTTGTTTGTTTCTTAAATTGGAAGCGCTATCATTGCTCTTGTGGGTGATTGGTCTAACTGGGGAAGGAGGCTAAAGTTTAGTCACTACTAAAGTCTGAAGAGAACAGTAAAAGCATTGACAGTGAAAGGAATCACGAGCAGCTAGGCTGTCTCCCAGAACTAAAATCCATTAATATTTTTATGGACAATCACAGTTTGATGGTCAGGGACTGAAATGCCATGCTGAACGTTTTACAAAATTTCTCATGTTGTACTACAGACAGGTAAATAAAATACTCACTGTGTGCCATTCACACACACACATATAAATATATACACACATGTAATATATACATGTGCATATATATGCCTGTATATATAGGTGTATATATATATGTATATAGATATATATGCACGAGTGTGTGTATATATATATACACATGCACACACATATGTATGTATGCATATGTGCATATATATCCATATATATGTATATATGCAGAAGGCCTATAATGAGATTCTGTATAAAATGTTTACTGAGTCATTGAAGCCCTCTGGGCCTCAGTTTCTTCTGTAAGATGGCAATGCCAATACTTATAATATTTAACTCAGTGTTATTATAAGCATCAAATGAGGATCTCTGTAAAGTACTTTGCAAACTTTAAAGTCCTATATAAATGTCATTGTTGCATAATGTTATTCATCAGCAATAGAGTGCTGAGGTATTTTGTAGCAACATTTGTAATCTTACAATGAATAGGTTCATTATACATGATTCTAAAATATTTATTAAAGCACCCACAAAATCCTTCAGCACACTTTGTCCTTGTCTTTCATCCACTGAAACAAAATTGATTTCTTTAAAAATGTACCAGTTTTTCATGAATTTAGACTGACTTTTCCCCCATTCCCCACCTTTAACCAACAATGTTAGGCTTTTATGTATTTAAAGCTTACGAAACAAATTATAGACAGTCAAAGATCTAGCGGTCAAGATTGAGGTATCAAAAGCAGAGGAGACACTGAGTCCTGGTTTTTTTCTATACCATGACCATCATAATACCTACAGTATTTAACTCACAAAGCTATTGTGAAAATCAAATAAAAATCTCTGTAAAATACTGTGCAAACATTAATGTGCTATATAAATGTCAGTTAATATTATTTATCAGATTTGGAGTCAGTGTGAGGAAGATCTTGATTATATAAGAACTGTTCAGAAACAGAAGCTTTCACAGGGTAGTGATCTCTATGGAACTGGCACTTTTCAAATGAAGGTTGCATGACAAACTGCCAGGGATGCTTCAGAAGGGATTGTTGCATGGGTGGGAGGATGGACTAAATTACCTCTAAGATCTTCTGATCCTACATACATGTTTAAAAAAGACCATCTAGCTAGTTTTACTTGGCATCAATATGTCCTTAAAATAAGGGCAAGGGATGAGAAAACGAACAAGGAATGGAGGGTACACCAAAGACAAACTTTACCTATTTTACTATTTTATCTAAGGCCAGTTCCTGTCAGTTTCTTTCCCTGCTTTTTGTTGGTGAAATTTTAGCAAAATTAAGTCTCTCTTATTCACGTCAAAATTAGAAAAACTATGGACAATTTCAGTGGCTAAGCAAATAAAAGGAGTTTCAGGCTTAAAATAATCTCAACCGATTTGAAAATCAAAAATACTTTTTCCATTGAATTAAGTCGATGGAAATTTAGTTTGCTGTACTGTAAAAGATCCAACACCTATTTAAACCAATTGCGATAGAGGGTAGAATTCTTGATTGCTAAATGACTCTTCACCCAACCGATGATGAACTATTGATGAGATTTCAGTACATCTTCATTTTGGAAGGGGAAAATTACAAATGCAGACAAATTCTCTTGGAAAATCTATATTCCAGGATTTGGGATTTCATCACTGTGAGCACTCTGGCATACTTCTTTATAAATTCATGACAGAGTGAGGAGACAATGGCCTGGAGAGTACTCCAGTTGAGAGCAATATGAGTAAACTCATAGTCCTGTAGATTCCACAGAGGTAAATGAGAGCAGCAGTAGCCCAAGGAGCTCTTAATATAATGAGAGCTACATCAAGTCAAGGAAGAAAGGCTGCCAAAGGCTATAACTTGCTTCTTGTTAGCTCCTTTCTTGAATTTTATTGGGAAATTCTGGTTTTGAATCTCCTTCTGTCTCTGACAGCTATTCCCACTTTTAGCTCCTCCCACCACTTGGACTTTTTTGCCTTGCTTCTGGTGTGGGCTTGATACTCCATATGCCTACCCTTCATCTAAGCTGGAATTTTCTTCCTCTCTCTGAGAAGAAAAAGGCTCATTCAACACAAGTTTCCTTGTCAGGCCTGAGTGCAGGTCTTGCATTAGGGCCTGGCATTATTGGCCAGAATAACTCCTTCCCCTGTTAGAGATCAGTCTTTAACAGCTTGGTAAATTTTATCTATGAGTTGTTTTGGCCATCAGACTTCTGGTGACAAGCCTATCCACACTTAGCTAGGCTAATCATCCCATCCCATAAGAGTCACCCCGTCTGTGGTAGTGCCAGCACTAAAGCTTTCCAGCCAAGTAGTACCTATCAGTGTTTGCACAATCTTGGAGAACTCTATGTCACCTCCGTATGATGATGAAGGAAGCACTTCAGTGAAAATAGGAACTATATCGGTAACCATTAAAGATTACTTCATCTCTTTTAGGGTTTTATCATTTCATCAGTATTCAAAATAACACATTTTATGATTTTGAAAGAAGAGAGGAAATCCTAAATGGCAGCAACTTATTTCTATGAGAAAATGTTATATTCTTCATTTTATGGTATTGCCACCCCACAAGGAAGGGGGCGAGAATTGGTAGGTAGGGATATGACTGGGCAGAAAGAACATTACCACTGAGGTTGCTCTATGTCTTTGCCTAGTAGGCTGATTGATCATTCATAGAGTTTGAATGTGATGGAAAGTTATTAACTCCCTTCCTCCTGATGAGGATCACTGAACTTTACTAGCTACCCTTCTACTGCTAAAGCCTTCCAGGTCTCACTATATGCTCTCCCTCTATACCTTGCAGTCTTCCCACCCTGTTATTTCAAATACATAAATAACCTTAGAAAATCTCAAAATTGTCATTCCACTTCTTGCTATACCCTTAGAATTTCCAGGACTTTCCATCTGCCTTGCATCAGAGGAATACTATTTTATCTGTTGTCTGCCCTTATTAAAATGTGAACTCCTTGAGAGCAGAAATTTCCCAGTTTTTTTTTTTTAGCACTTGGCACAATGCTTGGCACATAGTAGGTACTTAATACCAAATCCTGTAAACATAACAGTGAGGACTGGCTTGTAGGAGGTCATGAATCTGTCTAAAAGTTATTTTCTTGTGGACTTTAGATTTTAAAGTGATGGCTCATTCTTAGACACATTAAGAAACAAAATTATAGGTAAATAACATAATGTGAGATGGGGAAATACATCAGAAATATCTGCATCTTTTTCTCATTGAGGTTAGTGACTTCTTGATTTCTGGTCACTAAAAATGGCTTTTGTTTAAATTTTAAATAATTTCTTAATTTTTATTTCTCAGTCTTTTGGACAAAAGAGGCTTATTCACTCAATATTGTATGGTATCCTTTCTACTAGGATAATATGGAAGAGTTGAGTGATCCAAATTTTACATCTAATATTTGTAATTCATTTTGATTCTGAGAAAAAGTAATGGATAAATATCACATATAGCGAATCATTAATCAATAACTATGATTATTCTATTATCTAAAAGCTCAGAAATGGCTATTTGAAATTGAGTCATCAGCTTTGCTTAAATGAATTTAAATCTGCTTTTAAAAGGAAAGACTAATCCAGGAGGCTGAATTTTTTTTCCAAGAACAGCTGGTGTAGGAAATTACGTTTTTGTAGTGCTGGCAGTATTAATAGGTCAGGCTGTCCTTGACCCTCATATAGAAATCTTTAGCACTTAAGTTTCCTTAACTTTTCTACAGTTGTGCAAAAAAAACCCCGAACATCTTGACATGATCAGGTATATATTCTATTAGTCTCTGGTCCTTGTAAGCAAAGACCTGACCCACTTTGCTGAAAAACATATTTTTTAGTGTTCAATAAAGTACCTCTTTAAAAAGAGGTAAGTTTCCTTTCGAGTACATAAAAATGTAAATGAGTTCAGTTTTATTGGCACATAAACATGTGCATTAATTTGGTGCAGAGCTCCAGATTGGAACCAGAGCAGCACAGTTTGATTTTTGCCTTACTCGTTGGAAGAATAATTTCCTTCCTTTCCTCCCCATTGGATATGTGTGTGTGTGCACGCACACACACACACACATACACACACATCATCTTTCCTCTTGTTTCCTTGAGTGTTTAGAAGGAAAACTGAGATAAGACTTTCTCACTCTTGCCTCCTCTTCCCTTTTATGTTTACTACTTATGCTTTTCTTTTCCAATGGATGAGGGAAATGAAAAGCCTGAATGATTGGGAAATTCATATTTCATAAGATACTTGCACTTTTAAAGAAAAAGTCTCTTTTGGGAAGTGAAAAATGTTAAATATATAGTAAGGTTGAGGTAAATCACAAATGCAATGATTATTCTGGGAGAGAAAAATGAATTATGGAAAGCATTGTATGATCAGTCAACTAATGAACTCTGGAACGTGGATCTAGCAGAGATTATTATACTATATTGCCCCATTGAGTGAGTTATGGCAGGAGTTCTTAGCATTTTTGTATGTCATGGACCCCTCTGGTAGTCTGGTAAAAACCATTGAACTGGACCAGAAGATTAATTGGTGGGCTGCACAAATGCCTATCCCTGCCCTTCACTCTTGAGGGATAGGGTTTAAAAGGAAAGTTCTTTGTTTGGGGATTACTAAGATGAAACTCAGGACAAAGAGAATTTAAAGTTTCTTAAAAGACCACCAAGGTAGCAACACGGTGTTGAGCTGTTGACTGTAGATTAGCAAGGGTTTCAAGATGGGACTAGCTTTTATTGATAACTTCCATAATGAGACACACAATTCAGATGGGTCCATATCAGCAAAAGGGAGTGGGCCGTTGCATTTCTATTCCTCTCCAAGACAGCAAGTGCATGACACTAGTCAGCTCCAAACAGGAAGTGTGGGTGACTTGGTATGTGATAACAGGTAATACAAAGCTACAGACTGGGTGACCCCTTCCCCAACACTGATCGACAAGAAGGTCTGAGAACACTGACTCAGCATAACTTTCAGAAATCCTGTCTTGCTGATAACCCTAGCTTTTTGGAGAAGGGCAAAGAAGATAGTAGAAAAAGTTAATTGCAACGTTCCTTTCCCATACACATGCATTTTAATCTATATGTATTAAAAATGTTTGGAATCAGTTTTTCCCTAGTCCTTAATCAAAGCATTCCACTGAAGTCTTAGTCTAATACCTCAACATGACATGGAGGTGCCACTGGGATTTGAAAGTCAATTAGTACAAGATCTGCCAGGTTCTATCAAGCTTGAAAAACTTCAAATGATGGTCCTGGGATGGATAGTCTGTTGTTTGGGGACCAGCTGATCTAAGTATAAAGAAACTTTTCACTGGAATGTTAGCTATCAAGTACTGATTTTTTTTTTTTTGCCCCTGACTTTTTGCTGATGTTCAGTCATTTTTCAGTTGTGTCAAACTCTTTGATACTTCATTTGAGGTTTCCTTGACAAAGATATAGGAGTGATTGACATTTTGTTTTCTGGCACATTTTATAGATGAGGAACTGAGGCAAACAGAGTTAAGTGACCTTCCCAGAGTGACAGAACTAGTAAGTGTCTGAGTCTGGATTTGAACTCCTCAAGATGAGTCTTTCTGACTTGAGGACTGACACCTTATCCACCATACCATCTAGCTGCCTCCATTTTTACTCAAGACCACTGTCTACTAAGTCGTTCAGAGCTTGCAATCCCTAAGGAAATCTTTTGAAGTACTAAAGAATTCTTCCACACAACCTTGTAAGCTGTCCTTGCCATTTTGTAGCTGAAGAAAGTCTCAGCGATATTAAATTGAATTGCCTGGAGTCATTCAACCAGGTGCAAGCTGAACAGAACCACATTTCTCCCTACCTGCTATTCATTTCCCTCAGATGACCTACAGGCAGGCACCTTAACTTTAATGTGCTTAAAATTTAATTTGAACATCTATTATGATAATATTATTACAGCCATAATATATAAATAATATGGCAACCTTCAAAATTCCCTATGCCCCAAAGCGATTTTTCCTGATTTCCCAATTTTTAATATGATACAACCATTATTATCCCATTCCCTCAGATTTGAACAATTGGAATTATTTTTGGCTCCCTTTGCTTCCTTCATTCTCTCTCACACAGTCATTTAATTCCTGTTTATACTTCCTTCCCCCATCTTTTCCATTCCCACTTCCACAGTATTCAGTCAAGGTCTTCTTACCTTACATGAGAACTGTTGTGACCCCTGTTACTTTACTTTCTAATATCTCCTTATCATTTCCATCATCTTGCTGTTCCCAAAGCATCACTTGGTGTCATTCTCCTACTCAAAACCCTTCTTAGTTTGGGTGAAGTCCCCTATGATCTCGTCATTCCAAATCTTTTCAGACTTAGATCTCAACAAATATATGTGTGTGTGTGTGTGTGTGTATACATACATATATAGTTTTGCTAAATTGTACTTAAGCCCTGTTTACTACAGAACATTGGTTCATACTCTTCCTTCTGCTGAGAATGGGAATTTTTTCTTCCCTACAATATCCCTGCCTCTTGAAATCTTACCCATTCTTTAAGAACCCACTTGAATACTGCTTCCTGCATGAGTCCCTCCCTACTTCTGAGATACTAGAGGATTGTATTCAATTCTAAGGGTCCTGATTATGTTCTTCTTGTTGTTACAGTTGTCATTGAGTTGTGTCTGACTCTGTAACCCCATTCACTGGCAAAGATACTGGAGTGGTTTGCCATTTCATTCTCCAACTTATTTTTACAGATGAAAAAACTGAAGCAAACAGAGAGTTAAGTGACTTGCCCAAGTACACACAGCTAGTGCCTGACACCAAATTTGAACTCAGGACTTCCTGACTCCAGGCCTGGTGGTCTATCTACTGAGCCAACAACCTGGCTCCCTGTCTTGTAGATGTTCTTTTTTTTATTTAACTTTTTATATTCATTTTCACAAAATTTTGGGTTCCAAATTTTCTCCCCTTTTATCACCTCCCCCCATCCGAATACACCGAGCAATCTAATTTTCCCTATCTCCAATCTGCCCTCTCTTCTGTCATCCCTCCCTTCTCTTGTCCCCATCTTCTCTTTTGTCCTGCAGGGCCAGATGACTTTCTATTCCCCGTTAACTGTATGTCTTATTTCCTAGTAGCAAAAACAATACCTAACAATTGTTCCTAAAACTTTGAGGTCCAAATTCTCCCCATCCCTCCCTCCCCACCCATTTCCTTTGGGAAGGCAGGCAATTCAATATAGGCCCTATCTGTGTAGTTTTGCAAATGACTTCCATAATAGTCGTGTTGTGTAAGACTAACTGTATTTCCCTCCATCCTATCCTGCCCCCCATTGTTTCTATTCTGTCTTTTGATGCTGTCCCTCCCTGAGTGTTGACTTCAAATTGCTCCCTCCTCCCATTGCCCTCCCTTCCATCATCCCCCCCGCCTTGCTTATCTCCTTCTCCCCCACTTTCCTGTACTGTAAGATAGGTTTTCATACCAAAATGAGTGTGCATTTTATTCCTTCCTTTAGTCAAATGTGATGAGGGTAAACTTCTTGTTTTTTTTTCTCAGCTCTCCTCTTTTTCCCTCCACTAAAAAGTCTCCTGCTTGCCTCTTAAATGACATATAATTACCCCATTCCATTTCACCCTCTTTCCTCCCCCTACCTTTCTCTCTCACCATTTACCTTAATTTCTTTTAAGATATGGTCCCATCCTATTCAATTCACTGTGCTCTCTGTCTCTGTATGTGTGTGCATGTGTGTATGTATGTGTGTGTGTGATCCCACCAACTACCCAGATACTGAAAAGTTTTAAGAGTTACAAATATTGTCTTTCCACGTAGGAATGTAAACAGTTCACTTTTGGTAAGTCCCTTCTGACTTCTCTTTGCTGTTTACTTTTTCATGCTTCTTCTCATTCTTGTGTTTGAAAGTCAAATTTTCTTTTCAGCTCTGGTCTTTTCATCAAGAATGTTTTAAAGTCCTCTGTTTCATTGAAAGACCATATTTTCCCCTGAAGTATTATACTCAGTTTTGCTGGGTAGGTGATTCTTGGTTTGACTCCTAGTTCCTTTGACTTCTGGAATATCCTATTCCACACCCTTTGATCCCTTAATGTAGAAGCTGCTAGATCTTGAGTTATCCTGATTGTATTTCCACAGTACTGGAATTGTTTCTTTCTAGCTGCTTGCAAGATTTTCCCCTTGACCTGGGAGTTCTGGAATTTGGCCACAATGTTCCTAGGAGTTTCTCTTTTTGGATCTCTTTCAGGCAGTGATCGATGGATTCTTTCAATACTTATTTTGCCCTCTGGTTGTAGGATATCAGGGCAGTTTTCCTCAATAATTTCATGGAAGATGATGTCTAGGCTTTTTTTTTGATCATGACTTTCAGGTAGTCCCATAATTTTTAAATTGTCTCTCCTGGATCTATTTTCCAGGTCAGTTGTTTTTCCAATGAGATATTTCACATTCTCTTCCATTTTTTCATTTTTTTGGTTTTGTTTGGTGATTTCTTGGTTTCTCAGAAAGTCATTAGACTCCATCTGTTCCATTCTAATTTTGAGAGCACTATTCTCTTCAGTGAGCTTTTGAACCTCTTTTTCCATTTCGCTAATTTTGCTTTTGAAAGCATTCTTCTCCTCATTGGCTTTTTGAACCTCTTTTGCCAATTGAGTAAGCCTATTTTTCAATGTGTTATTTTCTTCAGCATTTTTTTGGGTCTCCTTTACCAAGGTATTGACCCGTTTTTCATCCTTTTCTTGCATCTCTCTCATTTCTCTTCCCAGTTTTTCCTCCACCTGTCTAACTTGCTTTTCAAAATCCTTTTTGAGCTCTTCCAAGGCCTGAGCCCACCCGACATCCCCCTGGGATGTCTGGGATACAGAGGCCCCGCCCTCCACGTCTTTCCCTGATGGCAAGAATATTTCCTCGTCATCAGAACCGAAAGGCGGGAACATTTGCACAAAGAAGCTCTCTATAGTCTTATTTTTCTTCCCTTTTCTGGGCATTTTCGCAGCCAGTTACTTAACTTCTGAGATTCCTGTCCACCCCCGCCTAGATCTGTCCAGCTAGTGCTTGGGGTCTGAGATTCAAATGGTCTTTCAGCGGCAGGCACAGCTGCTGTTATGTGAGCTTAAGTTCTGGTTCTGGGGTGGGGGCAGGGCCACCTCCCAGGCTCAGTTCCCTCAGGGGCTTTATGCAGAGACCTTCAGTAATGGAGCGGGTGGGGCAGGGCTGTCTCCCAGGCTTGGCTCCCTCAGGGGGTTTATGCAGAGACCTGAGCTTCTGCCTGCCTGCTCAGGGAGTCCCAGGGGCTGCAGCTGCCGCCTCTGCCTTCGCGGCTTCCTCCCGAGGGGGCCTGAGCCACGGAGACACCCCGCTCCTGTCTTGGCCAGCTCAGACGTGTCTCTCACTGACCTGTAGCATCTGTGGGCAGAGGGACCTTCCTGGCTGCCAGAGGTTCCATCCCTGAAGCCTGCTTGGATCAGCTCCTCTGGGGCCGCCCGGCCAGGGCAGCACTGGGGTGGGGTCTGCTTTCCGGGGCGCGACGGAACCTGGGGACGGCTCTCCAGGGCTCTCTGGAACGGAAATCTCTTCCACTGTGTTTCTGCACACCCTGCAGTGATCCAGAACTCTTCTTACATTATATCCATGGTCTGTGGGTTTGGAGCTAGCATAGGTGAGTCTTTCTACTCCGCCATCTTGACTCTGCCCCCCCCTTGTAGATGTTCTTTATGTACATGACTTCAGTCTTTAAAATCAAGGACTACATTTTACATATTTCTGTAAACCCCTTTGTGCCTTATACACAGTAAATACTGAAGGTTCATATATGATGCAGAAATTTATTTGAAATTTCCAGGGGAATTCTGGGACTATATGTTGTTATCTCCCAATAGAGTATGAATTTCTTGAGATCAGGGATTTTTTTTTTGTCTTTGTATCTTTAGTGCTTAGCCAAATCTTTTATATGATAGGTTTTTAGTAAATGTTTTTTTGAATTGAAATAACAGAGCCTCTTAATACCTATTATTTATATCGTGAGATAATTCCCAATTGCATGTGTAAATTGTTTAACAATAACTTTTAAAAGTTTTTGAGTTTCAAATTCTCTTCCTCTCTCTCCCCTCCTTGAGAAGACAAGCAATTTTATACAGATTATCCATGTGAGGCCATGAAAAACATATTAGCCACAATAGAACACAAACACAAGAACAAAACAAAAAATGAAGTAGTGTTTTAAAAAGTATGCTTCAATCATACTTTCAGTGATAGCATTTTCATCATGAGTCCTTTGGAATTTTCTTGGATCATTATCTTAATCAAAGTAGCTAAATCTTTCACAGTTGATCATACTTACAAGGTATTTGTTACTGTGTGCAATATTCCCCTGGTTCTGCACACTTCACTTTTTATCAGTTCATGTAAGTGTTCTCAGATTTTTCTGAAACCATCATGCTTGACATTTATTATAGCACAATAGTATTCTATCACAATCATATGCCACAACTTGCTCAGTCATTCCCCAACTGATCTACATCTCCATTTTCAAACTTTTGCTCCCTAAAAGAAGTACTATAAATACTTTGGTACAAATAGGTCCTTTTCCCTCTTTCCCTCTTCTTTGATCTCTTTGGGATACATACATAATAGTGGTATTGCTGGGTCACGTGATTGAATGGAAACCCTGAGAGGCAGAATTTCTGGGTAATTAATGATCAATTTATTAATTAGGCTAATCAGCAATCAATAAATTGATGGTGAGTGATTTGTCTCAGCAAACAAAGACCACAAGGGAGAATCGGAAACAATTTAAATACGTTATAGAAAGAAATGCCCCTGAGGAATGAAAATCAAGTCTCATTGGTGCACATTTATTGAGGAGGTAGGCTAAAAGTCTTCAGGTCCTCCTACTGAGAATGTGACTTGATCTCGGGACTTAGCAGCCTCAAGGTATCTGAGCAGGGGAAAGCATTTCCTTTTGGGCCTCTCTAACTAGTTTTCTTTCATCAACTAGGTTACCCTAAACTCTAATGGAGGGAATCAACAAGGGGTTCTTCCTCCAGGCCAAGGCTTGTCCAGACTGAATTCTGTTCATATTTTAAAGAGAAATTAGGTGTCCTGGCTGGGTGCCTAGAAGCTTAGGAGCCATGCCCTTCAGAGATTGATTTATTTTTCAGGAGTTGGGTTTTAATAGAAATAAAAGGAAAAGGATAGATCACAAATTGATAATTACCTATTATTATAACAGCATACTGTTTCATTCTCCCTTGAAAATTGTTTTAAAAAAAAGTTTAAAAATTAGCTAGATCAGATGATTATGTGTGTCAAATATAAAAATTATGTGCAGAATTATATATATGCAATTGTATTGTTCACCCTCTGCGCAAATCAAGCAATCTGAGATGACTAGATGATATTTGAACTTCTTAAATGTATCAACATAAAAATTTGCTAACATATCAAAAGGGAATTATAAGTAATAAAGTGAAGTTCCTTCCCTTTCTGGAACTTGAATCTGAGGTGAAGAATGAAATAGGGGAACATCAGAAGTTAAATGATGGTAGAATCTAAGCCAATTAAAAAGGTACTGCTTAGCCTTAGCCTATATCACTACAATGGAAAATATGAAGTTCATAATCAAAAGGGCTTATTCTATAAGTTAGATCCTCATAGATTCTTATAGATCTTCCCTTTAACCTGCTGCTAGTTTCCTATGTTGCTTGTAATGACATAGTCTATTCTGGACTATGCTCCACTCTCAACCCAGGTGTGACAGACTTTTCTTGCCAACCTTCTAAATTGTCTTGGGCTAGAAAATTGTTTCACTCCATCCTTTTATGGGTTCTTCCATTTCAAAACTTGCTTTAAGATATTTTTTAAATTGATTTTGGAGGGGAATTTGGGAAAACTCAAATGAGTTCTTATATTTTCTTTGTCATCTTGGTTTCCCCTTCCCTCTTACTCTTTTTTTGACCAGAAGGTGCTCCTCTTTGCCCTTGAACTATGATGCAAAAGTGGATGTAGGTAATGGAATTGCCAGATGTCTGGTTCTACTTCCAGTGTTGTCAGAGGAATATGCTGTAATGTTTTTCAGACCAGTTGCCAGGTTCCCTCACTGCCGCTGACTTGAGAGCCCCCAAAGCTAATCCCAATGGTGTTTCATCCACATGGTCTCTGAGCCAGCCTTCTTCCCCCATCACAGATCTCTCTTTTTGACTTCTGTGATATCTTTGGTTGAAAGAATGTCTTACTGTGATGTTTTCTTGACTGTACCACTTAAGAATTTGATTTAAGGCATCATTTTGAAGTTATTTAGAGGAGAATATTGGGAGAGTTCAGTTGAATGCTTTTTTCTCTCCACAGTCTTGGTTCTCCCCTCAGAAGTTCTCCCCTCCTAATACTTTTAAAAAAGGAAAGTTTAAAGTTAAATTGGGGAAGTTTAGTTTTTACTTAAAAAATTACCTTTTCTGGGGTTATTTGAGAACATTAAAAATATTTTAGCAGTCATTAGAGAAAGAATAAGGCTAGATGAAGACATTTTCAGAGATCTTTTATGACCTATTGACATGCTAGAAAGCTCTAGTATAGACTCGGTGTTGAAAACTTTGAAACTTAGTGAAAAGAAAGATTTTCCCAATTCAAAGGGGAAAATAAAACAAAGAAATATCACTTATTAAAAAGCTAAAGATTTTACCAAAATTTTATATTTATTATCCTTTTGACATTTATTTAAAGGATTAAACTTCAAAACTTCTTTTTTGTGGTTTTTTTTTCTTAAAATAGAATTTTATTTTTTCAAATTACATGTAAAAGGGAAACTAGGGGGTGCAGTGGATTAAGCACTGACCCTGGAGTCAGGAGGACTTGAGTTCAAATGTGGCCTCAGACACTTGACACTTATTAGCCATGTGACCCTGGACAAGTCATTTAATTCCGATTGCCTCACATACACAAAAGAAAACAATTACATGGAAAGAAAAATTTTAACATTCATTTTTTCAAAATTTTGAGTTCTAAATTTGATATAGGTTGTATACGTACCATCATGTAAAACATATTCCCATATTTAGTCACATTGTGAAAGAAGAAACAGACTGAAAGAAAAACACAAGAGAAAAAAATTTAAAATAGTATGGTTTGATCTGCATTCAGACTTTATCAATTCTTTTGCTGAATATGAATATCATTTTTCATCTTGAGGCCTTTAGAATTGTCTTGCATCATTGTATTGCTGAGAATAGCTGTCATTCATAGTTAATCATCATGCAGTGCTGCTATTGCTTTGTGCAATGTTCTCTTGGTTCTGGTCACTTCACTTTGAATTAGTTTACATAAGTCTTTCCAAGGTTTTTTGAAATCTGCCTGCATGTAACTTCTTATAGCACAGTAGCGTTCCATCACATTCTTATACCACAACTAGTTCAGCCCTTCCCCAGTTAATAAGAATCCCCTCAATTTCCAATTCTTTTCCATCACAAAAAATATTGCTATAATTTTGGGGTTTTTTTTGCACAAAGTAGGCCCTTTCTCTTTTTAATTTTTTTTTCCTTTGGGATACAGACCGAGTAGGTGGCTTTTCTAGATCAAAAGGTAGGCACAGTTTGATTGCCCTTTGGGCGTAGTTCCAAATTCCTCTTCAGAATGATTAGATACAGCCCTACCAACAGTGCATTTGTATCACAGTTTTCTTACATCCCCTCCAACGTGTATTATTTTCCTTTTCTGTCATATTACTCAATCTGATATGTTTGAGGTAGGTTTCTCTGAGTTATTTTAATTAATAATTTAATATTATTAATATTATTCATTTATAATTATCATTATAATTATAAATGAATAATATTAATAAAATTAATAACTTAATTTTCTACTAAACAGTTTAAAGCATTTTTTTCAAGTGACTATGGGTAGCTTTGATTCCTTCATCTGGAAACTGATCTTTTATCAATCAGAGAATGACTTGTATTCTTATAAATTTCACTCGGTTTTCTATATATTTGAGAAATGAGATCTTTAGCAGAGACACTTCCTGTAAAAATTGTTTTCCAACTGTCTTCTTTCCTTCTAATCTTGGTTGTATTAATTTTGTTCATCTTCATCTGAATTGTCTTTTGTACATCTTCTTCTGCCTGAAGTGGCTATAATAATATTCATACAACATTTATAAATAAAATACTTGCTACAGTATTCTTCTCAAGGGAGCCTTTATCAGGGATTTTTAAAATCCATGTCAGCAGGACATTATCTGGAAATCATATGATAATAGGTTTAGACCTCAAAGATACCGAATAGTTTACCTAGTTCATTGTAGAGGGCACTGAGACACAGAAAGGTTAAGTGATTTGCCTAGGGTCACAGAGGTAGTGACAGAAGAAGGATTTGAATCCATTTTTTCCTGACGAGTTCATACTTCATATACCACAGAATGTTTACACCTCAGTGTTCTAATAAAGATTCATTTTTTCTTTCAGACTCTTTATTAGGTGACCTCTAAACTCTCTTCCAACTCTAAGGTTCAGAATTTTTCACTGATACATATTTAGTGTGACTATCAGATAATGCATTTTTAAAAATTAATATCTTGTGTTTTCCTCCCAAATAGGTTGATTACCCATCTTGTTCAAATTTTGTTTTAACCAGTGGTGTTAAACTCAAATAGAAACAGAGCCATTATACTATACATAAGGATCCCTGAAGGCCACATAGTGACTTTGAAAACCATAAGTTAACATTATTTATGTTTTATTATATTTTTACTTATTTTGTTAATCTCTCAATTACATTCTAACCTGGTTTAAGCCAAGGAAGTGTTGGGCTGCTGTGGGTCTCATGTTTGAGGTTTTTGTTGTTTTTTTTTGTCCTTCGTTCTTAAAGAGGACTGTGACCTCAGGAAGGTGATGACATGACTTACAAGTGAATTGGATTTAAGTGAGGGAGGGCTAAGCAAAGTCATCAGTTTCACTTTCTTCTCTGGGTCCAGTGACAAAATATAGATAAGGATGACTGGAGATGGCCCACTCAAGAGCACTGTAAAGAATTGGCTGCTTCCAAAAAATTTTGTCTATACTTTGTACATTAACCTTCACCTGTGTAGTTTATCCCAATTGGAATTTTTTCATTCTCTATGTGTTTTCATAGTTAAAATAATTACTAACATAAGCTTAAAAAATCCTTAAGAGATACTGATCACTTTTGTAGTTGTACTAGGAAAAAAAAAGAAAATATTTTTATTATATCAAGATTCATTCCATTGCCAATAATTTTTACCAAAAAGAAAATTACATCCCCTTTGTCTTCATTGTTTTATTATTTAAATTCATCATATTTATTCATTACATTGGTTTTCCATTGTAGGTCATTATTCCTTGAACTCAATGGAAATGATTCATCTATCTTACTTTTCTCTTGCTTCTTCTGCAAAATTTGTTTGCAACTTTCCAAGTCTGGGAGATATTTGGAAGCTGCAGTGCTACCTTTGATAGCTAAGTTGTACTTAACATAATCTTTTCTAGTTCAAACAACCATTCATTAACTTAATTAAGATCTATTCCTTGATTACAGATAGAAGTACCTGAAAATGTTAATGAGTCTACTGTCAAATGTAAGATGTCAATTTGTGAAAATTGAGACATAATTCATTGACAGGCAATATAAAAAGGTAGAATAATTGAATTTAAAGAAATGATTAGAGTTCATAATGGAAGTGTAAACATTACAAGATATGTTCATCGAACTTTCTTATGATTTTTAGTCCAGATTTAGCTTTAACTGAAGCATCTCATTTCTTCCCCACAACCATGCTGTAGATTCCTACAAATAGAGATATGAGTTAATGTTGAATCCCTCAGGGTGGACCTCACTCTGTTGGTTACAAAGAACATCCTGGGGTGAAGCACCAGGAGGAGACTGAAATTGTTCTCAGGAAAGATATCAAAATGAACCAGCCATCAACTTCTAGTGCCTTCCTCCCTTATTTATTTCCCATTTATCTTGTATATAGCTCGTTTGTATATGTTCATTTGATCAGATTGTGAGCTCTTTGAGAACAGAGACTATCTTTGCTAGCATTTAGCACAGGAACATAGTAGGTGCTTAATAAATGTTTGTTGGCTGACTTAACAATTGCTGTTGATTTTGTGGGCAAATCACTGTCTCCATGAGAAGGAAGTTCATTTGTTCAAAAGAAGATAATAATACTTTACACACACACACCTCAGAACTGTTCTGAGGATGTAAGAAGATCATGGAAGTGAATATGGTTTGAAAAGTACAAAATACTATCCAAAGGAAAATGGTGTCAATGGAGTTTACCATAATGCTCCTTTTAAGGATTGGGGCCAGTTAGTCTAATAAGCTACACAAATTATAGTCCTATGTTATAATGTTCATATGACCTATGTGTCTTAATTTTAAAATTTTCCATATTTTTAATTTGTTGTCCTATGCAAAGAATTGAACACATTTGTATTTAAATTTACTTTTTTAACTTGGCAAAGAAAAAGCCCCTTCCATAAATTAGTACTTTCAACTTGCCAAGTAAAATAAAAGCAGAGCTCAAAAGCATGTTATTACTATAATTTTCAAGGTTACCATCTCCCTGATTATAAATCATAAATTCCTTTACTCCTTTTTGAAGCAAAATGTAATTTGTTGAAATATGATATCGTTGTATTTTCAATATCAGCATAATTAAATTTACCACTTGGCCAGGCAAGCAGCTTTTTCAATATAGATATAAACTGCATTGAAAGATCTAGATTAAATGGGATTTGATAATGGTTCAAATTTAGTTTTCACTTAATGGGTTGGACTCATCAGTGAGTTTCTGATTGTAATCATAGTTATAGATTTTTTTTTTGTTTAAAAAAAGGCTTCATACCATCATGATCCAATAAAAACTGAAATGGATGGTTTAAATTGGTTTCTGAATGATCTGAAATGGTATTCAGGATTTGAAAATGAATGAGTCCCTTAGTAACCTCATACTTTTGTCTGAGTTATGAGATTGCATTGCCTTAATTTGAGCAGTCTTTTTGCTTTTTGGTAAGGTAGAATTATGACTGAGATTGAGGAAGAGTAGTGTTATGACCTTGTGTTACTAATGACATTTTTCCTAAAGCAATGTTCTCAATAATTAATTTTTAAATGACCTGCATAGCATTTCCTTCTCCTAAGCAAATTAAGATTCTCTTTAGCATTAAATGCTTATTTGAATAGAATTTACTTTTGTGAGTGTCATAAAATCAAAGTGCCTTCTCCAATACAAAAAATTGTCCAGATTCATTAGTAGCAGTTTTTTTTTTTAAATCATGAACTTTTCAAAGAAAGAAAACAAATTGAATTAGCAAGTTCTGGCCAATGCTTTTTTTTTTTTTTTCCAAATTTTCATAGTTAGGAGGAGGGCATAGAGGAGAGAAGGAAGTTATATTCCTGGTATCAAACTGCTGTTTAGCATTTAGGACTGAGTACCTCTCCTTAGGACAGAACACTTTTTTAATGTAATTAAGTTCAATTAAGACTGAGCTACGTGAAATGGCAAGAAATTCTTCTTCATAAACAGATTATACAAATCCTGAGAGTTTGAAGTCTAGACACTGTTTAAGAAAAAAATGTGAGCGCTGAAAGAGATCTTATGTATCACCTAGTCCGTATATGTATCTGGGGAAACATACATTCATACACACATGTATACATGTCTATATCCATATATGTACATGCATACATCTCTATATATGTATAGGTGTGTGCATACATACATCTGCATGTATCTAGTTCTTCTCTTTCTGGAACTTCAATCCCACCCCATCATTTGCCTGTTTCAACCCCTTTAATTCCAGAGATATCTCAAAGTCAAGATTTTCAAAACGAAGTTTATGATCATCCCCCAAACCCTCCCCTCTTCCAAACTTCCCAGTTTCTCCCAAAGATATCACCATTCTTCCAAGGTCCCAGATTTGTAACTGACACTATTCTCAATTTCTCATTCTCCATCATCCCTGCATATCCAATAAATTGCCAAATTTTTCCATATATATTTACACAGCATCTACTGCATCTAACACCTTGCTTTTATTCACATGACTAGAACTTTAGGTCAAGCCCTCATAACCTCTCACCTGGATTATTACCACAGTTTCCTAATTGGTTTTCTTGTCTCATCTCTAACTATTTCAATCTATCCTGCATGATACTGATAAAGTCATTTTCTTAAGTTCAGATTTGACAGTGTGACTCTCATACTCAGTCAAATCCAGTGGCTTGCAGTTGTCTCTAGGGGAGATAAAAGCAGAAATGAACTCTTCTGTTTAGTCTTGAAAGCCCTTCACAACCTGGCCTTAACCCATCTTTTCAGCCTCATTGTAAATTATATCCCCTCCTGCACTCCAGTACAGTCAAATGTGCCTTTCTGTTTCACACGATAATTCATACCCTTATATCCATGTCTTTGCCCTGACAATCTCAGATTCCTGGAATGCACTCCCTCTCCTTATGTCTACCTCACAGAATCTCTCTTGTCCTTTAAAATGCAGATTTAAGGACCATGTTTTAAATGACAGTTTTCCTGACTTTCCCAGCTGCCAGAGATCATCCACCCAAACTACCTTGTATATTTGTGTACACACGCATATATTTGTTATTTATTCACTTTAACTGCATATAGATATGCATATTTTTATATGTAACTCTTGTCTACCCCATTAGAATGCAAATTCCTTGTGAATGGGAATTGCTTCATTCTTTGCACTTATAGCCTCACTGCCTGGCACTTAATAAAGTCTTGCTGATTCATTCCAAACTATAAGGTCAGATCTCTATAAACTATGCCAAAACTTCCATTGAGATTCTGGAACTATTGGAAAGTAAGTATTTTTATTTGTTTTTACCTTTAAAAGGAAATACCAATGAAAAAGAATTGCAAGGGGAAAAGAATTTTCATCATTAAGATGTCTGTGAACTAAGAAAGGGAAAAGCACGTACATCCACGCATGATTTGTTGGTTACATTTAGACGAGTTTAGGCACGCGTATTTATGATTGTCATCTGTGTTTAAAGATAAGCTACTGGGTGCAGGTGTGTCTGAGAAGATAATGCATCAGATAAATGTTCAGTGTTAGAAAAACTCAAAGTAATCTTATATCTTGGGGGTTTTGTTTTCTAGAGACTGGCCTGGAACAGTGGTTCTCAATTTTTTCCTCTATACATCCTCTCTTCTCTTTATTTCTACTCTACATTATATGCACATATATGTGTATATGCATACTTATACATGTGTAGATATATGTATTTAATTTTAATTCTGTGGTGTTTTTAAAAGAAGAGCAGTAAAAATAATGCCTTCCTTTTGTTTCTGATCTAATTGTGGCGGGGGGAAGTTCTTACTTTGTTAAAGGTAAAGTGGTAGCCAAGTAAAAAGAGAAAGGGATTGGCATGGGATGAAGTGATTACGGGAACTGAGGTTTAGTGAGAGGGTTGAGAGAGGAAGAAAAATAGAAGATAATATAAAAAGCAGGCACCCATGCAGTGGTAATTTGGTCATAGGGGCATCTAACATATCTCCAGCCTTACAACTCTGGTCTCTGCAATCCCCAGCCATTTTTCAAACATAACAAGTTGAAGCCATGGTCATAGTCATTGACCTTTTGATAGACCCTAGCAAATGCGCCCTATAATTCATCCACCCCCATCTACCTTGTACAAACAAGCCTCTTAAGCTGCAGTTTGTGGTTTTGTGAGACAGCTTCAGCATTACTCCTTCCAGGCTGTTTTTAGTGTTCATTTTAACTTTATTTTATCTCTATAAAAATGTCAGAGAAGTTGGAGAACATCGTGTAATTGACTCCTAGTCTTGCTCTGCTCCCTACCAAAAGAAGGTTCTGTTTTCTATAGTCAGATTTTCTCATTATCCTCTAGAATTAGTGACCTTAAAATCTGAAAGACTTCCTTACCTGCAGGTAAGGAAGTAATTTCTTGATAACCTGACTCTCAAGCTGTATTCATGTGTTCACTGCAATAAGGTCTGTGAATGGCAGTTAATTGTATCTTTAAGATGAAATTTTATATTTAAACGCATCTTTGATGCCTGCATATATATTCAATCCATTTCTTTGCTGACTCTTTAAACCCAGTGAGACTGATCAAAATTCAGGCCACTTTTCAGCATCCAAGGGAGTTCTCCTGAAAGTCATTTCTATAGGGATTGAGGCAAGAGGTTGGAGGTGAGTGAGGACAAAGAAAGAGAAAATCAAGCTTAGTAAATAGAAGGTAGAAGGGAGTGATGGTAAATGGATAATAGATTGCAATTACTGAGTGATCCTATGTTCTATTTTTAATTAGAAGTAATGGATTTTTCAGTGATCCTTTCTGAGGTACTTTTGATCAGACAGAAATAAAGAAGGAATTCTAAAGTCTTGGCACTGTAATGTGAATTATTTAACAGTATCTGACATATAGCATGAACTTGGAGGCTGTGTTGAAGAATAGGTTTAGAGGTCTTGTACATTTTTACCCAGAGAACAATTTTGCTCTGGCAAAGTAATGCATTCCAAAGGATTTTTTTTTCTCACTAGTTTTGAAAAGCTGTCAAATCTCGAGTTTCCTAAAAGAAAGTTATAACATCCATCTTCCTTTTTTCTCTTCTCTTTTTTTAAATCTTTTTCAGTCCCAGCAAAAGTGTATTGTGATCTTTGCTCTGGTGTGTTGCTTTGCCATCCTGGTCGCCTTGATCTTTTCAGCTGTGGATATTGCAGGAGAGGATGAAGATGGACTCTCAGAAAAGAATTGTCAAAATAACTGTCGGTAAGAGGTAACAAACAAAAATTCTCTTTTGGGGGGTGGGAAAGGTGATATGGGGAGGGACAAAAATCTTGAGGCAAAAAGACAAGTTATTAGACTTGGAGCAGATTACACTTGCTTATTGTAAATCCAAAATGTTGGTGCAAGGAGGAGAAATGAGAGTTTAATTTACATAACCTGGGGAAAGGAAAAAATGGTGAATTTTGGAAATAGCTTTCAGATCTGTAATCCTTTGTACTTATCAACCTTATTTAGGTCCATTTATGTTCAACAGTAGTTTGTTAATACACTTTTGTTGAATGCTGTAATATATACAGAATAATCTATGTTCTCTGAAAGATGTAAACAGACTTACGCCCAGACCAGAAACATGAATTTATTCCATAAATAATTAGTCAAGGCTTCTTATACGTAAGGCACTTTAATAGGAATTTGAAGGGATTCTACTGTACAACTAAGGCAACATCAACACAAATAAAACACTTAAAATAAAATGTGGGCCTAAATACCTACCATTTATGTCTATGCTTACATCTCATAGACTGTTAATGAGATAATACATTTAAAGTGCTTAGCATACTGCCTGGAACAGGGATGCTTAACAAATACTTGTACCCTTCTCTTCCAGTTTCCCCTACTAGAGCAGGAAGGAGGAGTCAAGGAAAACAGTCATCTAGTTTAACCCTCACATTTTACAAATGGGGAAAAGGGGGCACAGAAGGGTAAAATATAAGAATAGAATGTCAGAGTTGGGAAGAAATCCAGAGAACAGCTAACCTAATACATCAATACCAGGAATCCCTTTTTGAACAGCCTTAACAGATGATGAACGCACATTCACTGGAAAATTTCCGATGATAGAGAACTCATTATATTTTAGGCATTCTTTTCAACATTAAGGAAGTTCAAATTCTTAGGAAGTTTTTCCTTACACTGAGGCCAAATATCTATATAACTTCTGCCCATTACTCCTGCTCCTACGAGACATAGCAGAAATAATCTCATCCCTTTTTTCATATGACAGGCCTTCATATACTTCAGTTAAACCTGTTGTTCTCCCTAAGTTTTCTCTCCTTCAGGATAAATTATTATAAATACCATTATTATGGACCCTCTTTCTTAGATATTGTCTGGTGAATTACCGTACACTTTCACTGATTGTCTTCCCCCTTTGTTTTGCCTGATCTTTGTGGTAGCTGACTCAGGAGATATCTGTGTACAATTTCTTTCCTTCTCCCTCAATCTTCATTATAAAGCTCTCTTGATTAGATATAGGCTGTATAAGTCTGTAGGCATGTATGCTCTTTGAAATATCTTTTGCTAGTGTCTATTTCTCACCAAGGACCTTTCATTCCTGCACCTTAAGCTGCAGCCTAGGTATCCGAAGTCTATTCTCAACTGCCATCTTTTAAAAAACTTTCTTAATTTCACTTTCTGTGCCTTCTGTTTTCTTCTCAAAACTCTAAATACAACATTTAGCCATTACCTAGCATGCAGGAAGCGATTAATAAATGCTTGTTGACTGAATAAATAAATGTCTAATACCAGAATCTGCATTGCAGCCCAGTTCTCCTGACTAAGACAGAATCCTTTGGGCCTTCCACCACACTGTAACATAAAGACTCAACTTGTTTTCAAATCAGCTACTTGTATCTGCACAGACTGTGGGGATTACTTCTCCTAGTTTACATATATTACATAGCAGCTACACGTCGTTCCCACTCGATAAATAGCAATGACTAAAATTAAGCTTTGTTCCATATCTCCTTTCTCTTACTTTGTTGGATGGACAAGTAGTAGAAGAATATGGAAGCATTCAGTATTTATAGACATAACTTTGCAAGGTTGAATTAAGGCTACAAACCATAATAAAAATTACGAATTTGGGAAGATTATGAACTCAAATTATATTTTTACCAAAGAAAAGGGACAATTATAATGGCAGTGCTTTTCCCTGCCTTTTTTTTAAAGCAACAACCTGGTGATATATTTTTAAAATCTTGTTTATTTTGTTGTAAAGTAGCTTTTTATGGGTGTTGAAAGTTTTGACACAGTGAATGTTCTGAAAAGAACTGAAATAAGATTTAAAAATCTGGTGATAAATTTTAATGCAGTAACCAGGCAGCAGTGTAATAAACAGGACAGAGTTTCCAAGTCAGGAATAGGTATACATTTTAAATTCTACTCCTCTGTGTTGAGTAATTTCTGTTCCATAAATGTATTTCCTCCAGGATATTGAACTTGGGAAAGAATTTAAAGATAAGAACAATATACCTAAAAACTGACATGTTATAATCCTGCAGGGAAGCATATAATTTCTTTCAGAAAGCAGAAGTCACCAAATTGATACTATATTTTTCTAACTGAAAAGTTTTTATGTCCTTTCATCCTAGAAAGCTATCTGCTACTGGGCCTGGAGTCAGAAAAGCCTGAATTTAAATCCTTCCTTGGACACTTAACAATTTTTGTGACCTTGTGGAAGTCTCTTAATTCTTATCAGGTGTAGACCTCCCTCAGTTTCCATATATGAAAATGGGGATAATAAATTCTCCTACCTCCCAGAGTTGTTGTGAAGATAAAATAATATTTGTAAAAGTACTTTGCAAGCCTTAAAGCAGCATATAAATGCTTACTATTATTATTTATACTTGTATCCTTATCTAATACCTTTTCAGCCTTTCTTCTCACAAGGCTGAAACCTTTCCTTGTCTGCCCTGCTACTAGTCACAATCACTTTGATATAAGAGAACCTGTTAGAATAAGCAAGTTCCCCCACAGATATCAGCTTTTCTGCAAATGTTTCTTCACCTTAACTGAAATATGACTTACCCCTAATAATATATGGGGAGGGAATATATGTATATAGCACTGTACAGTCAAAAAAGCACATTCTACTCTTTTTTTATTTGAATTTCATGATAATTCTGATAAGTAGATCATGATATTATCATGATTTCTTGTTTTTTATTTTCTCTACTTGGAATATCTTCTTCCCCCAAGTTTTCCAATTTGAAGATCATTTTTGTTTAAAGTCTCAGTTCAATTGTTATGTTCTCCATGGAAACTTTCCTGATCCCTTCCAGGGGAAACAATCTCTCTTTCCTCTGAATTCTTAAAGTTATTTGTAATTGACCAATAGAAATCTCCCTTATTTTGAAGACTCTGTGATTCAATCATTCTCTTCAAAAGATTCATTAAGATCCTATTTTTGTGAAAGGCACTGTGCTAGAAACAAAAGGAGATACAAAGAAATTGTATCTGCCCTTAAGAAGTTTACATTCTAGTGAGTGAGGTAAGACATGTACAATTAATTCTGTTGGCAGATCAGTGGTTTCATTATGTAGGCATTCCCTGAATCACTCCATCTCATCAATGCCTTCTCTCTAAATGTGATTCCTGTTTGTGTCTTTCCATGAATCTCCCCTTGAGGATTTCTCCAGTGCCCTGGAAGCCTCCTACCTCCGGAGTGCTGAAAGTTTGGGGAGTTCAGGAAAGGGCTTCTCTTTGGCCAAATTCTAATATTGTTTTCCATTGCTGGTTGAGTCTTTAAGAAAAGTATTTACTAAAATGCTTTCACCCTTTTTCTCTGGTTAACTCTGGTTCAACTTCCTTTGTCTGTGCTACCTGTCCAAAGATATATGTACTCAATTTTGGTTCTTTTCCTATTTCATGGATAGAAGTGAAATTCTCTGTCCATATGTTGTCTTTTGCCCATACTAGATGATCAGTGGGAAGCACATTCATTAACCTACCAAGAAGTTCTGTCACCTGGACTCTGATATATGTTTTTCCCCTGCATGATTACTAGACCAGTCAAGTTTGATTACATATGAATCTCATTCTGAAGATTCTATTCCTATAATAATTTGGGACTCACTATAAACATCATAATGATGATTATACACAGGACATCCACAAAATAGAATGTCTTTGGGAATTAATCTTTCTATAGATAAAATCTGTCTTCTATTTAGACTTTCTCCTAGTCACTCATCACAACATTGGCAAGTATATGCATTTACCTCAGTAATACTCAGTAAGATATAATAAAGATGAATAAGATAAGGTGTTATTCATATTTTTACTTCCACTGGACCAAGCATAGTTCTTTGCACAAAAAAATTCTTAGTGAATTAGTTTACCTTCTGCAACACAATTTTTCATATGTAAACAGAAGTACGCTACTGAACAGTTATATTTGCTGTGATCGTATATATCATGTAGATTTATTTACTACCTCTCCTTGGTTAAATTTTATTTCTGGGAGAATCCACTTAAATTTCATGGGGAGACATTGAGATGCATGTGTTTTTGTAATAACAAGCAATAGTTGCATATATGAGTTAGAATTTTAAAATCTACTGAAGCGACTGCCAAATGTAAATAGAGTAATTCATGCCATAAATCTCTCTAACTCTTGTGTATCTACTCTGCATAATAATAAGATGGGAATGGAGAATAAAAGGTAATGATGGGAAAATAGTTCTTAAAGCTCGGTGAAGAAAAGTAATGGTCCCAAAATGTACTTAAGGACAGATTATCTAGCCCTAAATTCTACTCTTACAGAAAATTACCTGAAATTAATATCTTAAATTTCTCACTATGGATGGAGTGAAGCACTGATTTCCTGGGCCAAAGCACACTTGAGTTATGAGTTAGCCCATTACCTAAAAAACAGGATTGCTTGTACTTTCACTGTGAAAACGCCAAGGATAATTTTAAAAGATAAAATTTTAATCTTTAACATTTAATGTTTAAAGTAGGAAGTTTGAGAGAGTATAAAGCTTCCTGATGGCCTACAATTACTAATTTGTAATAGCTCATCATTTCAGTTTTAGTCTTAATGAAACTAAATATATGATTAATTATGTTGGCATTTCTTCATGTCAGGTTTCTTTCTAGTGAAGTTATTTGGGTGCTTTTTTTTTTCCTTCAAAATGAGAGGCAGTGAGACATAGTGGATATAATGGTGTCTTCAGAGTCAGATCTAGGTTCAAATTTTTCCTCTGACATACTGCCTGGAGATAATAGTGAAATAGCACAACCTTGACCTTAATCCATAAACAAACACTGGTAACACAACCTAGATTATTCATTGTAGAATATTTAGAGGAAGACAACCACAGTGGTGAAGGATCTTGTGTCAGTTTCATATGGCTATGAGTTGAAGAAACTCAACATCTTTAGCCTATAGAACAGAAGAATCTCAATGACTGGCTAGTTGCCTTCAAGAATTTTAAAAACTGCAATTTGAAGGAGGAATTTGGTTTGTTCTATTTAACTCATTAGGGCAGAACCAGAAAGAAGCGGGTAGAAGTTGCAAAAGCTAAAACTGAGGCTCAATGTTGGGAAAAACTTAGTCATATTTAGAGTTGTTTAAAAATGGGATGCATTGCCTCATATTTGGGGGATTCTTCTTCCTTGGAGGTTTTCAAGCATAAGATGTATAACATTTGTCAGGTATATTATAGCAAGGGAGTCCTTTTCTTCTATGTATCAAACTACTGAGGTTTCTTCCAACTCTCAGATTTGGTGATTCTCTCATTCACATAAAGATTGCCCTCAGGTTGCTTCTGTTTACAACTGTTGAAAACTATTCTGACCAAAATCTTCAATTAAGATGACTAGCATGGCATGTGTCTACAATGATGGAATTAATGTAACTAGTAATGCCTTATGTGGAATCAATGTAGCCAATGTAGGGAAGAGGAAGTATATGAAGGATTCCCTGAAGCACAACTTCAACTAATGTTTGAAAGGACAGCTAGGAAACTGACAGCAAGAGACGCAATAGACTGTAATATAGCACTGATTCATACTGGTCATATATTCATGAATAAGTCGCTAATATCTGAGTCTCAGTTTTCTTATCTGGTTGTTTGACTCAAACAAGGTACAGTTTATAAAATATAATAATAACAGTAATAATAAATGGTAATAATAGCTGGCATTTGCACAGTGCCTTAAAATTGGCAAAGAACTTTACATGTGTTATCTCTTTTGTGCCTCACAATAACTAGCAATTATTATCCTTCTTTTACTAATGAGGAAATTGAGACTTGAGGAAATTATCTGTCCAAGGCCACACAGTCTTCCATGGAGACAATTACTAAGCTCTTTCTCTCTATATCTAATGCAGAAAAGCTAATTGATTTGTCTTGTAGATGAATTCATTCTTCAAAAGAAGTGGAAAAGTGGTGACAGAAACTGTTATTCTGTACCTAATTCATAAAAAGAAGGAGGAACTTGTTAAAGCAAAAATAATTAATATTTTGGGAGAAAATGGCCACTTCATCTTCATGTTCATGTTGGAGCATAATCTGGCATGCATCCTAAGTTGAGCAGATATCCTAATAAGAGCAGATATCAGAGCTCATCCAGAGAAAGAATGTCAGATTCAGTGGCCTTGGTGGTTGACCTACAGGTGTAAATGGAACACAAGAATTAAATTTGGTTCCATTGATTCCAATAAGGGAAAAAAAAATGAAAGACTAAGGTGAGACATGGGGAATTTATGAACCTTAGATTTTTTTATTCAGTATTTAAAGGGTAGAATCAAAGGCAGCTGAGGACAAATTAAAGGGAATGTCAACATCATTGTCAGAATGGTGAAAGCAGAGCTAGAGCTCAGAACAAGCTGAAGTTTATGATGAATCCCAAGGAAAACAAAAAGGGTTGTTTCAGTGATGTTACAGGCAAGAAGGAGATCAAAGAAATAACATATGGTAAGATGAAAGAGAAAATGGAGATTCAACTTTTATTTTGTTTCTGTTTTCTTAACCAAGAAGAATGTTCTTCAGAATGAAACAAAAATAGTTAACCGGAAGTTGAAACTGAAAAATGTCATGAGTACACTTAGCTGCCCAAAGTCAGTTAAAGTCATTTAATTCTGATGAACCATATCTTAGATTACCAAAAGAATATATGGATACGATTTCTAAGCTATGGTCAGTGTTTTGGTTTTTTTTAAATCATAGAAATGGGAGACAGAATATAGGATTGAATACAGGCAAACATTATCAGTTTAAAAAAAATGAAAAAATGCAGTCTTCCTAAAAACCATAAATTTTTAATTTGACTTTAATCCCTTGCATAATTTTGAATGCATAATAAATGCTTACAAATCATCCTTTAACAAATGGAAAGAATTATCACTAAGAATTAGCCTAATGATCATGCCAGGCTAACCTCATTTGTTTTTTGAAATTTATTAGGTTAGCAGATAAGAAAAATAACATAGAATACCTACATTTCAGAAAAGCATTAAAAAAAAAATTCTCATCTCTCTTTTTGAAGAATGTGCAGGTACGTAGGCTGAGTTACAGCATAATTATACAACATAGGTAGGTGAATTCAGAACTGAAATCAGGCTGAACGAACAATCCTAAAGAGTTGTCATCAATGGACTGATGCCACTGGAGGTAGTTTTCTAGATATTGCCCTCAGGGATCTGTCCATTGTCCTTCACTGTTCTTGTTTTATTTTTCTCAAGTACTGGAGATTAAGCCGAGCTGACATATTTACCAAGGTTACAGATGGCAGCAAAAGACTTGGAGAGATATATAATACAATGGAATGTAGTCAACATCTAAAAATATGCTTGATGCCTTGTAATAATGGATGGAAGTCTAATAAAATGGAATTGGATAGAATTAAATGTGAAGTCTTGACCTGGGGTTCTAAAAAAAATTCAACCATATAGGTACAAGATAGGGAAGGTATGACTAGACATAAGGTCATGTGAAAAAAAATTAAAGGGAGGCATTTGTGGATTGTAGGTTCAATATATGTCTAATATAACATGGAAGCAAAAAAAATTCTAGTTTTACCATAAACTTCACTTAAGAGAGGTATAATAGCCATAAAATGAGAGCTAGTAGTTCTACTGTATTCTGCCCTGGTGAGACTGCTCTCAGCGATCTGATATTTTTAATGGTCTTGGCCTAAGTGCCACATGCTACTACGGACATTAACAACAAAAAAATGAATGCTAAAGAAAGTCATCCAGGTTGTTGAGGGAAGTAGAGAACATATGAATAATAGTTAAATGAACAATGGTTACTTAGACTGGAGAAGAGAATATTTTAAAAAATCATGATGGCTATAGTGAAATATTCAAAGGACTGTCATGAGGATGAGGGATTATTTATCCTGCTTGGCCTCAGAGAGTAGAATTAAGTCCAATAAGTAGAATTACAAAAGAAGCAAAATTAGAATCAGTGCAAGAAATAACTTGCTGCAATTAAAGCTGTCCGAAATTGGAATGAACTGCTTTGTTAAGTATGGTCAACCATAATTTGTGGTTTTGAAGTAGAGATTGGATGAACAGTTGTCAGATGTGTTTATAGAAGGGATTCCTGGTTGGTACAGCTGTTGAACTACATGAATGCTAAGGTCTCTTCCATCTCTGACATTCTCTGATTCTATGATAGACATCCCATCTACCTCTGAGGCTATATTGGAAGCCTTTCCAGGTTAGTAAAGCCCCTAAATTTTAAACTTTATTCTAGCCTTTGACGCATAGAGCCACATCCACATCACAATGAGGCATCAGAATAGAAATTTAAGAGAGGTCTCTGAAGCTTAAAACTTCGAAGACAGAAATAAATCTTATCTGGACACACAATGTCCTAGCAGCCCCAGCCAAATTAAAAAAAAAAAAAAACAACAAAACAGAGTGATCTCTAAAATTTATTCTTTCTATAACAACTCTACTTCATGCTGCTATAATTCTGAGACTTCAGTGGACTGGGGTGGAATACAAAGAGAGATGGCATCATTTTATGGAAATTAAATTCTCTAAATTATGATATTATGCCCAATTTCTTTTTTGTTTGGGCATCTTGTCAAAGTCTCACTTTTTAAATTTTTTTCTCATATGAAATTCTTATTTCTCTTTGTATTGAATTGGGAGGCTGAGTTATGTTATGCTATGTCTGTTTTCTTATCATTAGTGTCACAGAATCTATTGCATCATGAAAAATAGCCCTCTCAACAGCCAGTTTCAATAATACCACTTGAAACAGTGAAGTTTTATTTTCATAGGCATTTTGGTAAGAAGACTGCCTTATGAGGTCTTTGATGAAGAAAATGGTGCAGCTTAAAACTAGTTAATCACAGTTATATGCAAGTGGCATAAATTATTATTTCTGAAAACATGTTTTGACATATCTGTGGTTGCAAAATCAATCACATCAAGGTAGTGAATTGTTTCAGTTCATATCTTTTTTTAATGAATTCTCCCCAGAAGATGCAGAGTGTTTTTAGACAGTGACAGATGAAACTGGTTAGGAAGCTCCTTCGAGCAATCTGGCAGTTCTGCCTGTCTTGCTGCAAATCCATTTAATTGAGTACTGATAGAATTAGTCTGGTGTAATGAAAAGATTTTTTAAAACAATTCTGACAACAGGTCCAATAAAACATTGTTACACTGGGTAGTATATTCTGCTGGAATTATTCTACTGTTTTAGGAAACTGGCAGATGGATTTCTTTTGCTATAGGTAAAGTAATCAAGATAAAAATATAAGCTAAAGGAAATCAATATGATTATAGAGTACAGAATTAACTAGTCACCTAGGCATGATCCATGAGAGAGTGAATAAAAGCATCATGTTAGATTGGGAGGCAACATAACCATGTCTCAAGCTTGGTTCAACCACTTTCTAGCTGCATAAATTTGAACAAATGACCTAAAAATTTCATGTTCATATATTAATGAGGATAATCCTAATAAAACTTTAACTAGACATTTTTCCAACAGAGGGCCAAAAACAAAACATTACTAGGGAGGATGTGGTAAGGGTCATGAGTGTTCACCTTCATCAAAGTTGGGGTGGTAAGGCCCATCCACAAGAGAAGTATCATGGTAATGATAGTACCCTGGAGGTGGTACAGAAAAGGATTCTATAGGTGATAGCTACACCATGTGGTGACTCAAATGATAGTACCTCAGGGTAGTGGCAGGCAGGAGTACAAAGGAAGGTCTTTTGGGGAGGAAGCATGATGTTTTATTGGTATCCTGGCACAAAGTCCCATTTGCCCTGTGATAGTTTCTGGTGTGATTCAGGCCTACCTGATAAAATCAGTTATGGATTCCACATGAATTCAAATGTAGGAGAATAGGGAAAGTCAGTCTTCTTCAAAACTAGATTTATCAGCTTCTAGCTTTAAGAAGGAAGATGTAGGAGGTCACCCCACTTCAAGTTGTTGAAAGATAATAATCAGTGAAGATATGAGAGAAGCAGATGTAACATTTTGTTCCCACATATTTGGAATCAGAGACAATCTAAGGTGACTAACTTAAATGAAAAGTCCAGTTTTAAAATTCAGAAACTCTCACAAGACAAACTATAGAAGTGAAGATTCCATGACATCAGATATAAATAATCTGTGTAATACATATAATGAAAGCCTTTCAAAATATAGAGATATAGAAGAAATCAAAATAATGTAAGAATTAGAGTTATACACAGGGGAGCCAAGATGGCAGAGTGATCTGTAAATGCTCTCCTCCTCCCCTTGTTGGCCTTGAAAAACCAGAGAATATTTCCCCAAGAAAAATCCTGAAATGGTGGGATCAGTCAAAGGGGTAAACTGTCACTTAGCCTATGAGACTAGGGAAATCACAAAGGGGGGGTCCCTCTCTTGCTGTGGCTGAAGGGGACCAGTGCAGGATCAGAGCTGTTCCAGACAGCCCCACATCAATGAACCAGGAAGAGATCCTGAGTCCCAGGGAGGTGGAGCCCATAAGCCCCAACACCAGGATCCCAGGTGTGCCTTAGTACAACCAGGGTTAGGGAAGACACTAGCATAGACAGGGTTCACCAACAGCTGAGCCTGCCTCTGCTTTAGCTCAGGAGAGGAAACCTCCTGTGACCACACACACTGTCCCCAACACCTCACACAGCAAGCACCAGGGAAATCTCCTGGGAAAATCAGAAAGACTTCATCTGGCCTCTGCTTTGGCATACTTGCTAGCTCAGCACCAGGTAAGCTGCAGTATTCTAGCCTCTAGCTGAAAGAACCAGAGGCTACAATGCACAAAGCCTCAAGTTCCAAGCACAAGAACTGTGGGGCAGAGCTCCTTGTACCTCAGAAGCAGAGATCCACTTTAAAAAGCCAGGAAAGAGGAAAACATCGTGAGTAGGAAACAAACCAGAAAAGAAAAGACCATAGAGTCTTACTATGGGGACAAGAGCCAAAACATGAATACCAAAGAGATCATGATTAAGACTGTACTCCCATCTGAAACCTCAGAAGGGAATATGAACTGGCCTCAAGCCCAAAGAACATTCTTGCAAGAGCTCAAGAAGGATTTTAAAAGCCAAATTAGAGACATAGAAGAAAAATTGGCCAATGATTTTAAAAATGTTAAAAAAAAAAAGAAGAAATCACAGAAGAATTTAAAAGGAAAATTGGGCAAATGAAAAAGGAAGCCCAAAACCTAACTGGGAAAACTGGACAAATGGAAGAGGAAGTACAAAATCTAACTGGAGAAAATAATTTCTTAAAAGAAACAATTGGGCAAATGGGAAAGGAGATGCAATAGTTAGAATTGGGCAAGTAGAAGCTAATGACTCTATGAGACATCAAGAATCAGTCAAACAGAATCTAAAGAATGAAAAAATAGAAGACAATATAAAATATCTCATTGGAAAAACAGCTGACATGGAAAATAGATCCAGAAAAGAAAAATCTAAGAGTTATTGGTCTACCAGAAAGCCATGATGTAAAAAAGAGTCTGGACATTATCTGCCAAGAAATCATCAAGAAAAACTGCCCTGAGGTCCTAGATTCAGAGGGCAAAATAGTCATCAAAAGAATAAACTGATCACCTCCTGAAAGAGATCCCAAACTGAAAACACCAAGGAATATGGTTGCCAAATCCCAGAACTGTTAAGTTAATGAGAAAATACAGCAGGCAGCCAGAAAGAAACAATTCAAATATCAAGAAGCTACAATCAGGATCACACAGGACTTTGCAGCTTCTACATTAAAGGATCAGAGGGATTGGAATATGTTATTTTGTAAGGCAAAGGAGTTTGGACTACAACCAAGAATCAATTTCCCAGCAAATTGAGTATAATATTTCAGGCAAGCAAATGTAGGAGAATATCATTTAAACCATAATGTATTTTTCAAATATGTTATTAGCATTATTTTCAGTGAGTCTTCCTTATAGGTGGGTTCAGTATTGGCCCGTTACTACAGATATGAGTGCAGAACTTCATGCAGTTTAAATGTTGATAAGCTGTAAAAATGACATGGTTTTTCATGTTCAGAATAGTACCAGGACATCTTACTCAGACATACATAATACGAACAGGCTGTAGATATGAACATTAAATCTAATCTAAGCACTTGGATTTGTACAATTAATAGGATGAGGGTTCCAAGGAGAACTTACTCCCCTAGAATCAATCAAAAGCATATCTATTTCAGTACTGAGCCAGGGGAAAAGGTGAGGAATGAGGCAAACTTCATAGTTAGACTATGTAATCTGCCCTTCTAAAATAGCTTAGTGAATGATGAGGGACTTGTGATGGGGTAGGAATTCCCTTATTTTTGTCATAGGTAGCCCTGTCTTTTCCAAATAAAACATAAATATGCTCTGTGAGTTTGAAAGATGAGAAATCACTGTTTTCTGCTAAGTTTTCCATGCTTTTGCTCTGATCCCAAACTAGTTTTAATACAAGATTTTTTTCAATGTGGAAGAATTCAGTGTAACTGCAATTATTTAATGAGAAAAGATATAAGTGGTACAGGGAGGATGGGCAGAGCATAGAACAGAAAGAAACAGAGAGAGACAGTACAAGTGGACAGTTCAACCTTCTTTTCTTTTAATTAGTGATTTTTCTTCACAGGTAGTTTCTAAATGTATCAGAAGAATCTTTGATCTTGTTCTCATAATCACATCTGCTAAAAGCAAAAATGCACCAAGACCATAGCTCTGAAAGTCTCTGCTTTAGAATTTTCAATAGAGGATTTTGATTCATTGTGGTTACTTCATGCAAAAAGCAAATGAGCACCAGGGAGAAGTTCCCTTCATCAATAACATCACAATTCTAGATGAAGAAAAAAGTTACACTTTACATTGAAAGGAAGGGGGAAGGAAGGTGAATGGAGCATGTATTTATTAAAGGACCTGTTGTGTGCCAGATACTTGGCTAAGTACTTTTACAATATTATCTCATTTGAGTTCAATAAAGCATCATCTGGTATATTATTTAGCTCCTGATTCCCATATAGCACCAAGAGACTGTGAAGTATGGGAAAAGTATGTGAGATTTGTTATCAGAGGACATGCCCACATCAAATCCCAACTCAATTCCTTGCTGACTGTTTGACCTTGGGGAATCACTTAACCTCTCTGATTATCAGTTTCTCCATCTGTAAAAGGAGGATCAGCTCTTAATGAAATAATCTACAATCTGTGAAATATAAATATATGTATAAATATATTTAATTATGTGCATATATACACTTTTCGGGGAAAAAAATATTGACATCCTTTAATGAGCCATGGCTTTTCCAGTCAGTTCGTTATACTAAGAAATGTAGAATACAGACCAGCTCTATCATGGTTTAATTTTCAGTGTATGGTATTATCATGATTTTCCCAGTTTAATTATATAATTTGTAGTTTTCACAAGTTTCACAAAAAAAAGATTTGTCATTTCATTTTGTGATTGACATTTCTCATTTGATCATCAGAACAACTCTGAGGTAGGTACATAAATAGTGGTAATATAATTTCCCTGTTATGGATCAGTAAAGCATTAAATGATTTCCAGTCATACATCTAGTAAGTGGAAGAGTTGTGGCTCAAATCCACATCTTCAGACTTCAAGTCTCACTCTATCCACTATAACATCCTGCTTGTTAGAACACTCTTTGTCCCTGAATTTTACTGATTGGAGCAATCAAGATGCAGATATGGAAGTTCTTGTTGTTCATTTGTTTCAGTTGTGTACCCCATTTGGGGTTTTCTTGGCAAAGACACAGGAGTGGTTTGCCATTTTCTTCTCCAGCTCATTTGACAGATGAGGAAACTGGGGCAAACAGGGTTAAGTGACTTGCCCAGGTTCACATAGCTAGTTAGTATCTGAGACCATATCGGAATTCAGTAAAAGGGGTCTTTTTGATCCCAGATCTGGTACACTAGCCATTGTGCCACCTAGCTGCCCACTCAAATATAACAAAACTATTTTAATTGTGAATATTGTGAATCTATCATCTATGAATTTATTTAAAGTACACTAAACTTACCTGTTCCTGTTAGGAACATAAAGACACCACACTTTTCAGGCTGTCAGTAGAAGGGTGGGTCTTTGTGGAACACAGCTAGAATGAGTGGTTTTATATTTAATAATTGTCTACATCAGTAGTGTCAAACTCAAATAGAAATGGGGCCACTAAACCTTAATAAGGATCCTTGTGGGTGACTGCATGTTGACTCAGAAAGCCAAATACTATTAACATTATTTTTCTTCCGTTATATTTATATTAGTTTTTTAAAAATATTGCCCAATTATATTTTTAATCCTGTTTGGTAAGACTTGGAAGTATTTGCTGCATCAGTGTATCCTGAGCAAGCTTGACATCCATGGCCTACAATATACATGTCTAGGCACAGAGACACAATTTGAAGGGTGACAAACTAGTTAACAGGCTTATGGATTCTATTATGTCTTTAAACACAAAGGCAGAGATAGAGGTAGCACCAGATGTAGAGTTGAACCAGTAGGACAACAGGAGAGAGAGATATGCAGTAAAGCAAATCAGCCTAATTTTTTCGCTCTTTGTAACTATCTACTGTGCCACCTAGTAAAGTTCTAGGAAGGAGATTTAAGTGTGTGAGAGCAGGTGCCAAAAACATAAATCAACCTTTTTTTTTCCAGTTAGCACACTTAAGAAGAACTTAGTTAATGTCACACAGTAAATCAATAATACAAGTATTATTAATTATTAATACAAGTATACCTGCCATAGGGGCAATCAAATTAGAGATTTAGCTAGTTTGGGTACAGGATATTTGTAATCTTCATAGAATAGTTGTGTCCTATTGCAGATCTTTTAATTATTCCTATATGTTCACTTATTGTTGACAGTGCTATCTGGTAAATGAAAATCTAACAATTGTTCCTTACTGATTTGGCCTATTTTTTCCCTTCCTAAATAAATAAGTGTTTTCTGCTCATTCTGTCTTTCTTTCACGCTCTATCACCTGGGCTCCAGTAGAAGCCTTATATCGACCTGACTTGATAACTTTCAGATTCTTCCAAAGGGCCATTGGCTTTCATTCTGAGATTGAAAGGGGTCATCAAAGCTTAATGAATATTTTTAACACCAGCAAAATACACCTGATTTATCACAAATGACCACTGAGGGTTTTGAGCCATCCTGCAGGGAATGGAGAGCCTCTAATTCCAATTAAACAGCAAGTACATAAACAAGGATTGTTCTATGAATATCAGTGTTAATGTATTTTCCTCTTGAAGAGCATTACAGAGTGATAATTTGTTTTTCTCATAAAATCAATTCCCCATCAAAGTGCAACTCTCATACTTCCTACCCAGTTTGGGCAACACCTTTTCCTCCTAAAATAGCATTCTTGGATTTTATTTATATAAGCATGATTGTTTTATGATCTGACTGCTGCTGTACTTGAACGTTTTTTAAAATTTTTTAAAAAATACTTTATTTGTTTTCAGTTTTCTACAATCACTTCTATATATCTTAGATTTTTCCTCCTCCCTCTTACTCCTTTACCCCAAGATGCTGTGCAATCTTATATTCTACACATACATTCTTATTATATACATTTTCACCTTAGTCATGTTGCATAGAAGAATTAAAATAAACAGAAGAAACCACAAAACAAAACATAACACAAGACAAAATGATCTGCTTCATTCTGTGATCCAATTCCATAGTTCTTTCTCTGCGTGTGAAAGGCATTTTGCCTCAAGAGTTCCTTGGGAATTTTTTTTAGGTCCTTGCATTGTTGTGAAGGACTAAGTCTACCAGAAAAATTCCTCACATACTGTGGTTGTTGCTGTGTACAAAGTTCTCCTACTTGTGTTCCTTTCACTCAGCATCAGTTCATATCCATTACATTTATATAGCACAACTTGTTCAGCCACCCAATTGATGGGCATCCCCTTGATTTCTGGTTCTTAGCCACCACAAAGACAGCTGCTATAAATATTTTTGTACATGTGGGACCCTTTCCCACTTTTATGATCTCTTTGGGATACAGTCCTAGAAGCAGTATTGCTGGGTCAAAGGGTATGCACATTTTTGTAGTCCTTTGGGTATAGCTCCAAATTGTTCTCTAGAATGATTGGATCAGCTCACAGCTCCACCAACAATGAATTAGTGTTCCTAGTCTCCCACATCTTCTCCAACATTTATCATCTTCCTGTTTTGTCATGTTAGCCAATCTGATAGGTGTGATGTGGTACCTCAGAATTGTTTTGATTTGCATCTCTCTAATCAATAGTGATTTAAAGCATTTTTTCATATGACTGTAGATAGCTTTAATTTCTTCCTCTGAAAACTGCCTGTTCATATCCTTGGACCATTTCTCAATTAGGGAATGACTTGTATTTTTGTACATTTGACTCAGTACATATTTTAGAAATGAGACCTTTATCCCAGACATTAGTTGTAAAAATTCTTTCCCGGTTTTCTGCTTCCCTCCTAATCTTGGCTGCACTAGGTTTATTTGTGAAAAAAACTTTTCAGTTTCATGTAATCAAAATTGTCCATTTTGCACTTCATAGTATTCTCTATCTCTTGTTTGGTCAAAAATTTCTCCATTCTCCATAAATCTGACAAATAAACGATTCCTTTCTCCCCTAATTTGTTTATAATATCAATCTTTATACCTAGATCATGTATTCATTTGAACTTTATTCTTGTGTATGGTGTCAGGCATTGGTCTACGCCCAGTTTCTGCCACACTGTTACCCAGTTTTCCCAGTTATTTTTGTAAAACAGTGAGTTCTTATCCCAGAAGCTGGGGCCCCTGGGTTTTGTATTTGAATTCTTGGTTTTAGAATGCTGTATTTCTTTGAGCTTGTATATTTCTTTGCCATCCAGGACCTTCCAAAATCTGATGTCATTCTACTTTGCATCTCTTATATTTTAATGGCCAGTGGTGGGGAACCTCTGATCTCAGAGCCACATATGACCTTCCAGGTCCTTGGGTGAGGTGCTGCCTTTTGACTGAGTTCAAGTTTTACAGAACAAATCCTTTTATTAAGGAGATTTCTTCTGTGAAGTTTGGATTCAGTCAAAGGGTCATACTTGAAGACTATGGCCTTGAGGTCATAGATTCCCCATCCCTGATTTAACCCCTTCTTTCCATTTAGATAGCTACCATAATAAATTCAGGCCCTCATCACCACTCACATGAACTATTGAAGTAAGTCTTTAATGTATATCCCTGATTCTTCTCCAATCCATTCCCATATAACCACATAAAAATTGACTATACATGGGTCCATGTCATTACCCTGCTCCAGAGGCATCAATGACTCCCTATTACCTCTGGGATAAAATACAGACTCTTTTATGTTTGTCATTTAAAGCCCTTCACAACTGAAGTCCAAGCTATATTTCTAGACTGATTATACATTAGTACCCCTCCCCCAAATAGACACTCTATTTTCAAACCAAACTGACTTTTTCCCATATACTACATGCCAGATCCCATCTATATCTTTTGCACAAGTTGTTCCTGTGCCTAAGAATTCTCTCTTACATCTCCAATAGAAGCCCTTTTTATTGTTCAGTTGTTTCAGTCATGTCTTCTTTGTCTTGTTACCTTTGAACATAAATAGTGTTTATTTTCATTGTCCCACTTTATCTTTCTCCATAACCTATAAATTCCATGAGGACAGGCAGAGTGTCATATCCCGTGTGCATTGTCCAAAATGTATTACATAATAGTCTGACAGAGCTCTTTAATGTTCATTGAGCTGATGAACTTGTAGAATCTTCAGCTTTCTCCAGAGAACATCTCAGGATGACCCCTTATTAAGAGAAGAAGGTTTTTCTGATACTCCCAAATGTCAGTTACATCTCTTAATTTCAGTGCTTTTTAGTTTCCCACCTCCATGTATTTACACGGGGGTATCCTTAGTTCTGGAATGAATTCCCTTCTTGCTTCTACCTACTTTGTAAATGCTTAACTCTCTTCAAAGAGTTACCCAGGTACCATCTTCTACTTGAGATCCTTCTTGTTCTGTGCCCCCACCCCTGAACTCCATGATTTTTTAGTCCAGTCCTGTTGAAATTACTTTGTTTTATTTTTAATTTACCTTTCATTTACTTATCTCTATACATGTTATGTGCCTTAGTCAAGTAAATGTAAGTACCACAAAGGTAGGGGTTATTCTATCTTTGTCTCAGCAGAATCTAGCAGAAAGCTTGGAAACCCTACGTGAAAGTCAGGATTTTATGCTTGGCCTTGCTCTTTGGTATTCTCTAGAGCAATCCACAAGAAAGCTGTTTCCTGAGCATACTGTTACTCTGTATTACCCTAAATGATTCTTTTGCAGTAATTAAATCCTAAGAGTTTCAAAGAATCTGTAACCAGGATATAATAATAGCAACATTAATGTAGCACTGTAGTGATTTTTTTTCTCCTAATATCTTATCATGTCTCCCTTGATACAGTGGAAGAGGGAGGAAGCGGAGGAAGAAATCAGGCATATATTATACACCCATTAAGTGCCAGGCGCTGTGCTGAGCACTTTAAAATTATCTCATTTGGTAGATAAGTGAGGATTATTTCCTGATTTTTACCAAGGAGGTTAAAATGACTTGTCTGGTCACATAGCTAGTGAATGACAAATCTGTGATTCATACTCAGGCCTTCTAATTCTGTGTTTGATCAGTACTCTTTCCATTTTATTGCCAGTTTCTTTTTACCCTGATTCTAAGAAAAGTCAACAAATAGCTGAGTGTGTCATAATGTACTAACCTTATTGAAACATATACTAAAAGATGTCCAAAGTGACTTATCAGCCAATATAAGCATGACCTTGATGTCTGAACCTATGGGGATCTTTGAGTTGAGAATGGGATAAAATTTGTTTATTTTTTAATAGAGAAAGGGGCAAATCACAAAGTCATACAGTGGAAAATGAAGGTGTTGTGTTCTTACATGGAATTACATATCTAATTCTGGAAGGGATCTCAGAAAATTGATGGTATGAAATCCATGACTGGACCACTCCAATGGGTACACTGTCTTTATTCCAAAGGAACTGGGTCGTCAAAGGTGGGGAGTGGGATTAAGGTGGTGAAGGATGTGATTATATGTTAAGAAATTATACATATATGAGGAAATTCAGGAACAGAAAGGGAGGGGAACAAAAGCATGATGGAGAGTGGTTGAAGGAAAAAAGATGAAGAGAAGCGATTTTGTCATTGGAGAATATTGTAGATTAGTCAATCAGAAGAATTTATTAGCACCTGCTATGTGTCAAGCATTGGTGCTAAATGTACACATTTAAGCAAAAAGAAAGGCAATCTCTGCTCATAAGGAATTTATATTCTGATTTATATTCTGATAAGTCAGTACATAAAAGGAAAATGAGTAAAGGGGAAGAAATGAGGTGGGAGAAGGTACCTGGTGGGAGAATGATGGAAAACTCTGGAGTACAGTCAGACACAAAATGAAAAAAAAAAAATGACTGTCCTGGGGATCCTCTTTAAAATGGAGCTATGGGGAGCAGTCATGCAATCAGAGGAAGGACCCCAGGGACAGAGGGTACTTCTAAGGTATGAATTCCTAGACTGAGGTGATCTTCCAGAATCAAGAGGTTTCTGGTCATGATGTAAAAGTTTATAGTAGAGCGGTCAGGTGTAAAATAAAGACAGAGGAGATAGATCACAAGTTTGGCAAGGCTGGAGTAATGATAGGGGTCTTCAATTAGCCAGAAATTTGCTGGAGATTTCAAAAAGTTCAGAGGAAGAATAGGTAGGATCCCATGGAGTAAAATGCCTCAGGTGATGTCAGCCTAAGAGGGATAGAATATGTTACAATAATGAAATTCTAAATTCCATTAAAGAAGCAAAATGGAATATATCTGGGGATGCCAAGATAATGCCCCAACCAAATTAGATCTAAAAAGAAAAAAATATATAGGAAATGGAAGCAAAGCCAAGTAAGAAAGATGAAATGAGTGTGGCCTCATCCTGTAAAAACAGTGTGAGGAATGCTGATGATCAGAATGTGCTGAGACTAGTGGGAGAAGATAAGGCACACACACAGTGTGTGTGTGTGTGTGTGTGTGTATGTGCGTGCACTCTATGACTGGAGGGAGAATGGAGGATCAAAGGAGGCGTAATCATTCATTACATGAGCATTCATTAAGTCTTTATTCTCACTTGATAATCTCATGAGCTCTTAGGGATTTCCTTATCTTCTCTATGCTGGTTCTTCTCAGATCTACTTACCAAGCCCTAACCTCTCTGTTGCACTTCTGTCTTGTTTCTCTTTAGCTTTCAGACATTTTGAACTAAATGTCCAGTAGTTATTTTAAACTTAGAATGTCTAAAACTGAACCATTAGCTTTCTTCCTAAACCTTTCCCCCTTCTAATTTACTTATTACTCTCAAGGGCAACACTATCTTTCCAATTCCTCAGGCTTGCAACCTAGATGTCATCCTCAATTCTCACTATCTCTCACCCTCCATACTGAATCTGTTACCAGAGCCTATCAATTTTACCTTTGCAACATCTCTCAAATATGCTCCACCTCTCTCCTCTGATACTGTCATCACACTAATGATATTGGCCCTTATCTTCTAGAAGATAAAGTTGCTGGTTGGTCTACCTGCCATAAGTCTCCCCTCACTCCAATCCTCCTCCATTCAGCTGCCAGTGATTTTCCTAAAGTGTAAATCTGACCTTATTGCTCCCTCCCCACTCAAAAAACTCCAAAGGCTCCCTTTCACCTCCATGATCAAATAGAAAAATCCTGTTTGGTATTTAAAATCCTTACAAGACCTCTCCCTACATCTTTACAGTCTTCTTATATTTTATGCTCTTTCTTCCCCACCCCTCAATACTCTTTGATTCAATGACATGACTTCCTTACTATTCCCTGAAGAAGACACTCTATCTATGATCTCTGGACACTTTCTCTGGCTGTCTCCAATGCCTGGAATGTTCTCCTTCCTCATCTCTGTCTCTTGGCTTCACTGGATTCCTTTAAGTCCTATTAAACCTCACCCCTTCTACAAGGAGTCTTTCTCAATCCTTCTTAATTCTAGTGCCTTACCTCTGATGATTATTTCCTATTTATCCTGCATATAACTTGCATACGTATTCACATGGTCTGCCACACTAGATTATAACCTCCTCTAGAGCAGGAGCTATCTTTTGCCTTAGTTTATATCCCCATCATTTAACCCAATGCCTGTTTCACATCAAGTGCTTAATAAATCTTTATAGACTGACTGATTGATTGTGTCAGGGATTGTGCTAAGTCTAAGTTGCTTGGGGTAATGGGCTGATAAAAAATGCTGATAACAAACACAAGGCAGGGTAGCACATTTGGTATTTCCTTCCTGATTTTTCTATACAGGAGACTAATCTTTACACTGTAAATGACAGAATAAAAATGAGCAATGAGGAGTTGGCACCCAGGAAAATTAGGAGACAGTAAAAGATTACCTGGCTGCTCAAAATGAATTCAAGTCACCAGGTCCAGGTGAACTGATTCTCATTTCCTGAAAAAACGTGGCAGATTCAATCTCTGAGCACTATCAGTGATATGTCAAAGGTTGGAGAAGACCAGAGAGACACCACAAGATTGGAGAAGGGCAAACATTGTCTGTTGCAGGGCTTCCAAGAACAGGATAGTGACAGCTCAAGCATGCTGTGAGCTCAGATCTTGAGTATTGTATTTGTTTCTGGACACCACAGTTTAATAAGGGCATTAATAAGTTGGGGTTTCAAGAGGCCATATCAGAGAGTTGTTTGAAGGAACTAAGCATGTTCACACTAGAGAAAGGAAGACTGTGTTGGAGGGTAGGGACAGGGAAAGACAGCTATCATCAAGTCCTTGAAGGGCTGTCATATGGAGGAAGGACTAATCTTGTTCAGTCAGTCCCCAAAGACAGAAACAGAAACACTGGGTGGAAATTGCAAAGAGACAGATTTAAGTTTGACATCAGGAAGAACTTCCTAAAAATATAAACTCTCAAAAAATGGAATGTGCTAGCTAGCTAGAGCGATGGTGGATTACTTCTCCTTGAAGGTCTTCTAACAGAAGTGAAACAACCATTTCTTGGTGTGTTATAGTAGAGTTTCTTTCATATATTGATTGGATTAAATGACTGCTGAGTTCCTTTCCATTGCTCCAATTTTATTATTTTGTGATGTTCTAAGTTAAAGGAATAGAGGCCCAAGAAAACTAAATATTTTGCCCAAGGTTGTTGTGTTCATCCTTCATTGCCGAAGAAGACCATGCCATCAGAGAAATGATGATATGACTTGCACTTGACTTTGTTTTGAGTGAGGGAAGGCTGTGCAAGGTCACCAGTCTCACTTCTCCTCCTGAACCAATTGGATCCAGTGACCAGATATTCATCAGGATGACTGGAGATATGACCCGGGATGCACTGGGAGATCTTGGCCCCTTTAGGCCAAAGTCTATTCGGGTCTTCTTTACTTGGAGTATAGAATATGCTCCACTTTACCCTTTCAGTTTTACAGAATTAAGTAACTGAGGTCCAGAGAAGTCTACTGAATTTCTTAAAGTCACAGAGGTAGTAATATAAAATCATGAATTTGAACTCAGGCAAGTCTCCTGACTGCAAATCACCACTCTTTCCACTGTCTCCTGGGAGTTGGGAGATGTTGGCTAAACTGTGTGACCTTGTAAGAATTATTTTATTACCCTCTCAGAGTCAGCTTAGTGCGGGTGAATGAGTGTCAGATTGGGAATTTCAAAACTTGTGATTAATTGAACCCTTGCTCTGACAATAGCCGTGTAACCCTAGGCAAGTGATTTAATTTCTCTGGATCTCAGTTGTCATCTATAAAATGACATAGTTGGACTAGGTGATCTCTTCAAGGTCTTCCTTGCAATTCTAAGATTACATAAATCTAGAATTCTCTGCCTAGGGTAGTATAAGGAACCCAATAATATTTTATAACCAGGAAAATCAACAATAAAATACAAATCTGATATTTCAGTAAAATGACAAAGTGGTCGATGGTAGGCTTTTGTTTTCTTTTCATGCTATGAGACCTGAAGGCCACTATAAATTGTGGCCTCTAATAGCATGACTGACTGACCCTCCCACCTCTCCCCCCACCATCCACAGATGAACAACAGGAAGAAATAAGTGTAATCAACCTTTCAGCTGATGTTCTAATCCACTGGTTGACCCTTATTCTCCTTAATTAACAAGTAAATTATTCAGAGAATTGAGACTCTGTCTTGAGTTGATCCAAGCCATTCTGTCTTGTGTTGCTCCAAATGGCTTGGATCATAAGACTCAGACTTCATTTCATAAATCCTTCACCCTTGAAAAAAGTTCAAAGCTATTACTGTTTCATCTGAGAAAATGATTTTTAAACATGTGGCATTTGATATTAATATTAAAAGTGAAGATACCAGGTCCTGATTTTCCTTAATGTATTAAAACTAGAAAGAAGAGAATAACTTTCCTAGAAGGAGGCCCAAGTGTAACGAAATCTTGACATAATAGCATCTCTGATCAACAGTACTGAATGAGTCGAAATTACAATGATTTCTATCTTACATTCCTGATGAGAATTCCCTACTGCTTCAAAATACTAAAAGCACATTTATGTGAAATTAAAGAGATTATATAAAATTATTATTCTCTGGAGATCAGATATGTTATTAGAATCTCTAATACCTACAGCCCATTATCTAATCATCTTCTTTACGATTTTAGACAGATGCCTTCTGCCTCCTAATAGAAGTAGAATTAAACCCTAATTCTTCCACTATAAGCATTTGTTGCTTACTGAGAGTTTGACAATTTTATTAAAAATCGGTCTTCTTAAAATACCTACAGACTGTTATTAATCTAGGACCTGCAGATTAATTGCATGTGTATTTTTCCTTTAATTTTAAAAGCTTTTTTTTCTTCCCTAATCACCAGAATTTCAGTCTAATAGAATGTGGGATAGGTTGCTCTGAAGCATCCAGGATTAGTGTATTAATTTATTTCTAAACTGCTCATCAAGAAAAAGGTCTGAATTTCCTGTCCATATGCGACTGAGGGTTGTGTGGTATTTGGTGTCCAGCAAAGAAAATATTTGAGAGTAAATGTTTAGCTTCAAACCCCAAGCAATACAACAGCTGCTGCATACCAGCCGCTGAGTGAGCAGAATGACTTTGTGGGATGCTGGCAATGAGAGGAGACATTACAACAGCAATTGAAAGTCAACAATCTGCAGCAGATCAGAAGGAAATTTCTACAGCACTGAGAGTTATGCAACCCACCCACACTTTGTTTAATAAGTGATGATCCTGGATGGAGAAACTCAGATTTTTGGAACTAAGTGGAAGTTAAACTGGCTATATTGCAGCTTCAATGTAGAATGGTAATGCTTTGTTTTCCTTAAGTGCCACAGTGAGCCTCCACCAAAGTTTTCACTCTAATCAGCCTGCCACAGGTTCCAAACAAAAGACACAAATATTATTGCAAATAAAGTGATGAGGACAAAAGATTTTCTCATCATTCACACGTAGTGTACTGTCTCCCAAAGGTTGACATGCCACCAAGGGGGGAAGGCACACATGCAGAGAATACATACAATTAGAGAAAAATAAGTAGAGGGCATGCATAAGAAACACGTGTAACCATAACACATGCATAGAGAGAACATATGCTGGAAATATTAGCAAGCAAGAAATATACATGAAGGTGGTCTATAGTAGGAATCCATGCGGCTAAAACACATATATATGGAAAATATATAACTAGGGAACATTTATGATCGAGACAAACCACATTTTAGATGCCATATGGGGTGCTGCTCTTGGCCAAGTGTCACATCTCAAGTAGATAGCACACCGTATTAGGCATCATTCCTGCACTGGGCATTGCTTCTCCATTGGGTGACACGTTATTATTGGATAGCCAGGCTGATCTCTGCTATCATTTCCTGTATTTTAAGGGCTACTTGTTGGCTCTCTGCTTCCCATCTAGAGGCAGGGTTCTTAACAGTTTCTGTGTCATGGAACTCACTCTCCCCATCTCAGCAGTCTGGTGAAGCTATTCTCAAAATAATGTTTTTAAATGTACAACAAAACATAGGATTACAAAGGAAATTAATTTTCAAATTATATTGAAAAAATTTTCAAAATATTAAAAAAAAACTGTTCTTGTACTCCAAGTTAAAATACCCTCTACTACGGTATAGTGGCCAGAAAACCTATCCCTGCTAAGGAAAGGGTAAGTTTTAGTGCGTAACTGCTGGACTTGTGAGTCATACCATACCTTGATAAGGGTAGCCAATGAAAGCTAACCAGAGCACCCTCAAGTTAAGGTTGTTTGTGACTTTGGCTGCCTATGTCTGGTGCCCGTTCAGAGTCTGTGATGCCAAATATCTGTTTTATTATCACGTATAAGGAGCAGGAAGACCTGGATTCAGCCTCTCATCTAAACAAGCTGTGTGATCTTGGGCAAAGCTCTTACCTTCTTGGTCCTCTACAGCAAGCAGATGCCTATAGTACTCCTAGTGCTAAGGAACCAGATTAAAATGCAATTGGTAAACATTTAACAAAAGGAATAAAAATACAATAGAACATAATGTTAATATATCATTTTCTAAGTCAATATGCGGCCAGCAAAGATCCATTTTTATTTGAGCTTTGCATCACTGCTCTAAACAGCTCCCTAATACCATAAACTGCAGAGAAGTTAATGTCCTGCATTGGGAGAGTGAGGCCCCTCATCTAGGAAATTCCCTATGCCAGCAGAATAACGAATCTCAGCCCTGTACAAGACTTCGGACAGTTTGAGAAAGGAGAAATTATGCCTCTTTCAAAGAAAACATTTGACTGAAGTCATCAGGGCGTTATGTGCCAAGAAGTTTTACATACACACACATACACATACACACACACACACACACACACACACGCACCACATTATGTATATGGAAATCCACCAAAATAAAACAATCACTCAATCCAAAATAATAGTAGGTACTTTTGTGTGATGATGGAAAAGTTACTTCTCTGGGTCTCAAATTCCCCATTTCCACAATAGGGAAAATGATACTACCTCACAGATTTGTTGTCAGGAAAGGATTGTGTAAACCATAAAATTCTACAGAAATTATGATTCATTATCAGTGTTATTGTTCAGTTGTTTTAGTCATGCCCAACTCTTCATGACCCTATTTTGGGAGTTTTCTTGGCAAAGACCCTAGAGTGGTTTACCATTTCCTCCTCCAGCTCATCTTACAGATGAGCAAACTGAGGCAAACAGGTTTAATTAGTTTGACCAGGGTCACACAGTTAATAAGTGTCTGAGGTCACATTTGAACTCAGGTCTTCCTGATTCTAGGTATAGCACTCTATCCACTGCACCAAAAACTAGCTACTCTTCGTTTCCAGTAACTGAGCTGATAAGAACCTTTGACTCCCAGTTACATTTAGAAGCTTCTTGAGGGAAAATATTCTATAATTTTATTTCCTGATTGATTAAAATGAATTACAGTGTCCTCAAACAAAGCCAGCTCTAGCTTAAAATAAATGCTAAGGATACAAAATATATCTTTTTACTGTCAGGTGAAATTGTGAGATTTAATGAAAAGATTATTAGATCTGGCATCAGAGATCTGGATTTGAAGCATAGTTAACAGCTCTAAGCTTCAGTTTCCTGGTTTCCAAAATGAAGGGGCTGGACTGAATGATCTAAAATCCTCTAAATCCAAATTGTATAATCCTTTGCTTGTTTATTATTCTTTCCATAAGGACATTATTTGATTCTGAGAACTTTTTTCACATAATAAGATTATTAATTTGGCGCTCTACAAAAGACTGTCATTACCGCCAAAATGGCACTGTTTTTGATCCTGCTAGCTTCGTATATGTGCAATTAGTGAATGATTTTTGCTCAGTTACTCCTAAACTTCCTGTATAAACTTCAGGGATCTTGAGAAAGCTGCTCTTTTCTGGGAATTGGAGCACTTAGAGAATGACAATTCAGATTTGGTGTTGAAGTTAAAATTTAGGTGCTATTCTGTAGCATATGACGATTATGTGTCTGCTAAAAATGTTCTCCCTTAGTGCTATAAGGATGGCCTTTTGACTCCTGTTAAATCTGAAATGTGTACCTGCTGTATAATGAGAAAGAAAGAGAGAGAGATTGAGGGTAGACAGGGGAAGGAGAGAGAACAGGGATAGGAAGAGGGAATCCAAGTAACAGCATATTGCAAATTCATAGACTTTATTTTGTCATCATAAATTGTTGAGTCCAGTTGACAATAATGATTAAACCAATGTTGAACACTTACTCAATGTAAGGCATTTGGGAAGTATTTTTTCCTGATACTTTATTCTTTTGTACCTAGATAAGAAAAGTTCATATGATGGCTTTTCTTTTTTCTTTTTATGTTACTTCTTAAAAAAGTCTATTCTTCATAGTTTTTCTTTAAACTATGTTTTGCTATTGCAATTTCAGCTTTACTAGAAAATTCTAGGCAATTAATTATTAATTCCAACTTTAGCCTTTTATCTTTCATGAGATTTTGCAGGAGAAAGTTTGGAATTATGTTAATGTTATTGTTTGAGGGGTGGGAAATGTTCATTTGGTTGTGAAGTATTCTCTAATCTGAGATGCTGTGGAAATAGGGTAAATCTGAACTAGGGTCTAGATACCAGTCTTATATTGTGTTAATCAAGTTACTGTCCAGCTAGGAGATGGGCAGTCATTTCATCTTTGACGTTTCCATACCTGCTATGTAATTTCTAATGTGGAGGGAAAGACATACTTAGCTTCATCATCATAATAATAGTATAAGAACAAATGCTTTGATTTGGAGTAGGTGTGATGAAATGAACAGTTTAATTACTTAGTCTTAATAGGATCTTATAATTGTATCAGGAGATTATCTAAGAAAAAGGCCAAAAAAGGATTTTAAAAACATTTCAAAGAGGTAAAGGAGAATCAACACCAATCTTGAGGTTAGGGAGCATAAGAATGTATCCCTAAGAGAACAGGAGAAAACATATCATTTGTCTACTCAAATAATAGGTGTGAGACCTTTCTCAGGAAAGTTGACTCCAGAGGTTTTGAAGAGGAAGTATTTCATGGTCCGTAAAACTTTAGGGAAGATTTCTAGGCATTAATAGGCAAAAATGTATCCTTTAACAGTCTCCAAGAGGAGATAATGCAATTTAGTTTAATAAATGTTTTTAAGACAGTGTCATCTTTTGGAAAGAGCATGATACGCAGGGGTAACAGCACCCAAGTCCTAGCTCCACTCATTAACTGTCATTATTTACTACCAGGTCACTTAAGTTCTCTGGGCTCCACTTCATTATTTCAAAAATTAATTAATTGGAATAGATAACCACTAAATTGCCTTCCATTCCTAATCAGTGGTCATATGAATGAAAATGACTGAGTTTGAGTCTTAGCTCTACCATCTACTATGTATTTTGGGGGGAGGAGGGCAATCATTTAGTCTACCTAAGGCTTACTTTTCTCATTTCTAACATAAGGATGATGAAATTTTCACTCTCTATATGGCAGAGTAGGAAAATGTTTTGTAATTCCTAAGACCCTACATAAAGTTAAATATGTATTACTACATTTAAGTCTGTGCTCTAGGCCCTGAGAAGAAAAAAAAATGAAATGAGACATAATCTCTTGCTCTCAAGAAGCTAACAGTCTAATGAAGAGAATTAGATCTGTAAACAAATGACAATTAAAAAGGAAGAATGTGAAAACTACAGAGGATAATCCCAAGCAAAGAGCTTTAAGAAATTTGAGGAGAGATCAATTCACAGTAAGTAAATGAGAGAGGGCTTCATGGAGGAAGTGCCACTAAGCTAGCTGTTGAAGGTAGAGAGGAATTTCAAGCAGACAGAGTTGAGGGGAGTCCATTCCAGACATAGATGGTTTGAGAAAGGAATAAAAAACATTGTGACTCTTTACTGATAGTACAGATGAAATTCTGTATGTGTAACTTTGGGTAATGGGATGTATGGCCTTCCTAGACTATGTTTTTGAGGAATAATGAGTACTCTACCAAAACCTGGTAAATTCATTGACCTCTATCTGCCTTGTAGATTCATGTGAAGTTGAATGATTTCTAGTGTCAATGAAGTCCTGAGGTTCAGGTAATATTGTCACCTCTTTTCCAGTTTAAAGTTCCTAGCTCTGAAAAAGTGGTTATGGGAAGGGAATAACTGTTTAAATAGATGATTTCTTTTTTTAATAGTTTTATTTCTTTATTTTTAGATTTTGATATTCATTTCCACAAAATTTTGAGTTCTAATTTTTCTCCCCATCTCTCCCCTCCCCCCAGCCCATAACACGTTGCATTCTGATTACCCCTTCCCTCAATGTACCCTCCCTTCTATCACACCCTACTCTTCCCTTATCCCCATCTTCTCTTTTTTCTTGTAGGGCAAGATAAATTTCTATATCCCTTTCCTATATTTCTTATTTCCCAGTTATATGCAATAACAATTCTCAAGATTGATTTCTAATACTTTGAATTTCAACTTCTCTCCCTCCTTCCCTCCTTCTCTCCCCATCCACACTGAAAAGACAAGCAATTCGATATAGGCAATATATGTGTCCTTTTGCAAAAGACTTCCATAATAATCATGTTGTGTGATACTAACTATATTGTCCTCTATCCTACTCTATCCCTCCCTTTTTTTATTCTCTCATTTGACCTCGTCCCTTCCCAAAAGTGTTTACTTCTAGTTACTCCCTTCTTCCCATTTGCCCTTCCTTCTATCATCCCCCTCACCCCCCTTTCTCTCCTACTTTCCTGTAGTGTAAGATAGATTTTCATTACAAAATTGAGTGAGCATGTTATTCCCTCCTTAAGCCATATGTGAAGAGAGTAAGCTTCACTTTTCTCCTCTTACCTCCTTTTCTCCTCCATTGAAAAAGATTTTTCTTATCTCTTTTATGAGTGATAACCTGTTCCATTCCATTTCTCCCTTTCTCCTCCCAATATTTTCCTCTCTCATCCTTTAATTTAATTTTTTTTTTTTATGGATATCATCTCTTCTGATTCAACTCAACTGTACTCTCTGCCTAGGGGTGTGTGTGTGTGTGTGTGTGTGTGTGTGTGTGTGTTTATGTTTATGTGTGTGTGTGTGTGTTTATGTGTATAATCCCTCCACCTACCCAAATATGAAAAAAGTCTCAAGAGTTACAAATATGGTCTTTCCATGTAGGAAGGTAAACAGTTCATCTTTAGAAAGTCCTTTATGATTTCTCTTTCCCATTTACCTTTTCATGCTTCTCTTGATTCTTGTGTTTGAAAGTCAAATTTTCTATTCAGTTCTGGTCTTTTCATCATGAATGCTTGAAAGTCCTTTATGTCATTGAATAACCATTTTTTCCCTTGAAGTATTATACTCAGTTTTGCTGGGTAGGTGATTCTTGGTTTTAATCCCAGTTCCTTTGACTTCTGGAATATTGTATTCCAAGCCCTTCAATCCCTTAATGTAGAAGCTGCCAGATCCTGTGTTATCCTGATTGTATTCCCACGATACTTGAATTGTTTCTTTCTAACTGCTTGCAATATTTTCTCCTTGGCCTAGGAACTCTGAAATTTGGCAACAATATTCCTAGGAGTTTCTCTTTTTGGATCTCTTTCAGGAGGTGATTGGTGGATTTTTTCAATATTTATTTTGCCCTCTGGTTCTAGAATATCAGGGCAGTTTTCCTTGATAATTTCATGAAAGATAATGTCTAGGCTCTTTTTTTTAATCATGACTTTCAGGTAGTCCCACAATTTTTAAGTTGTATTTCCTGGAACTATTTTCCAGGTCAGTTGTTCTTCCAATGAGATGTTTCACATTATCTTCTATTTTTTCAATCTTTTGGCTTTGTTTTGTAACTTCTTAGTTTATCATATAGTCATTAGCTTCCTTGAACTCCACTCTCATTTTTAAAGAACTATTTTGTTCAGTGAGCTTTTGAACTTCCTTTTCTATTTCGCTAATTCTGATTTTTACAGCCTCCTTCTCTTCATTGACTTTTTGGACCTCTTTTTCCAATTGAGTTAGCCAATTTTTAAAGGTGTCATTTTCCTCAGCATTTTTTTGGTTCTCCTTTAGCAAGCTACCGACTCACTTTTCTAGCTCTTCTTTGGCCTGAGCCCATTTCATGCTCATTTTTGAGGTACTGGAGGCAGAAGCCTTGACTTCCTCTGACAGTATACATTGTTCTCTCACCAGAAAGGATGGGAAGGAGATACCTGTTCACCAAGAAAGTAACCTTCTATGCTCTTATTTTTTCCCTTTTTTGGGCATTTTCCCAGCCATTTACTTGACATCTGAATCTTTTGTCAAGAGGAGGATCCTAGTGCTCCTTCTCCCCCTAGGATCCTGCTCAGGGCTGAGATTCAGATCAGCTGCTCAATTTCCCCAGGAGTTTTGGGTGGGGGCAGGGCCACCACTCAGGGATGAGGTTCAGATCCCCTGCTCACTTCCCCCAGAGGCTTTAAGCTGAGCCACTGGGACAATGGACCCAGGCTGCAGAAGCAGCCACTATAGCCACCTGCTGCTGCCTCTGCCACCACCTGGGGTCAGTGCTGGGGGAACCCCACTCCCCTCTTGTCCAGATGAGAAAGCTCTCCCACACTGAGCTTTGAAGCTTTCTTTGTCTCAGGGATTGAGGGATTTAGGACCCTCCCTCCCAGGGGTTCTGCCTCTGAGGCCTATTCTGGTCCTATTCCTCCCTATGCAGCCTGGCCAGGGCTGGGCTGTGCTCTGCTCAGTGTCCTATGGTATAGACATTTCCTGTTGGCCTTCCAGGTTACCTTTGGCTGGAAATCTCTTTCACTCTGTCGTTCTGTGACTTCTGCTGCTCTGGAATTTGTTGCAAGTCATTTTTACAGCTATTTTGTGGGCTGCGGGGGATGCACTATAGCATATGCATCTTTGTACTCTGCCATCTTGACTCCACCTTAGATAGATGATTTCAAAGAATGAGTTTGTTTTTCTAGCTGGTGGAAAGGGAAGCAAAGACTCACTTAGTTGTATAAAGATTCACTATTTATCAAAAACTGCTGGGAAATTTGGAAAGTGATGGGGCTTTAGACCCAATACTTCATGCCATATAACAGAACTAGTTCCAAAAACAAATGAAAGGAGAAAAGGAAAATTTCCTTTTATATCTTTGAAAAGTTCATAATGAAACATATGGTAGAGAGGATCATAGAAGATAAAATGGACATATTAACTACTTAAAATTAAATAGTCTTAAGCAGCTAGAAAGAAACAATTCCAGTATTGTGGAAATACAATCAGGATAACACAAGATCTAGCAGCTTCTACATTAAGGGATCAAAGGGTGTGGAATAGGATATTCCAGAAGTCAAAGGAACTAGGACTCAAACCAAGAATCACCTACCCAGCAAAAATGAGTATAATACTTCAGGGGAAAATATGGTCTTTCAATGAAACAGAGGACTTTCAAGCATTCTTGATGAAAAGACCAGAGCTGAAAAGAAAATCTGTCTTTCAAACACAAGACTGAGAAGAAGCATGAAAAAGTAAACAGCAAAGAGAAGTCATAAGGGACTTACCAAAGGTGAACTGTTTACTTTCCTACATGGACAGACAATATTTGTAACTCTTAAAACGTTTCGGTATCTGGGTAGTTGGTGGGACCACACATACACATGTACACACACACGCACACACACATGTACATGTGTGCACACACACACACATACACACATGCACGCACACACAGAGACAGAGAGCACAGAGTGAATTGAATAGGATGGGACCATATCTTAAAAGAAATTAAGGTAAATGGTGAGAGAGAAATGTAGTGGGAGGAGAGAGGATGAAATGGAATGGGGTTAATTATATCTCATTCAAGAGGCAAGCAGGAGACTTTTTAGTGGAGGGAAAAGAGGAGAGCTGAGAAAAAAAAAACATGAAGTTTACCCTCATCACATTCAACTAAAGGAAGGGGTAAAATGCACACTCATTTTGATATGAAAACTTATCTTACAGTACAGGAAAGTGGGGGAGAAGGAGATAAGCAGGGAGGGAGGGATGATGGAAGGGAGGGCAATGGGAGGAGGGAGCAATTTGAAGTCCACACTTGGGGAGGGACAGGATCAAAAGACAGAATAGAAACAATGGGAGGCAGAATAGGATGGAGGGAAATACAGTTAGTCTTACACAACACGACTATTATCGAAGTCATGTGCAAAACTACACAGATATGGCCTATATTGATTGCCTGCCTTCCCAAAGGAAATGGGTGGGGAGGGAGGGATGGGGAAAATTTGGAACTCAAAGTTTTAGGAACAACTGTTTAGTATTGTTCTTGCTACTAGGAAATAAGAAATACAGTTAATGGGGAATAGAAAGTCATCTGACCCTACAGGACAAAAGGGAAGATGGGGACAAGAGAAGGGAGGGATGATAGAAGAGAGGGCAGATTGGTGATAGGGAAAATTAGTTTGCTCTGTGTATTGGGGTGGGGGGGAGGGGACAAATGGGGAGAAAATTTGGAACCCAAAATTTTGTGAAAATGAATGTAAAAAAGTTAAATAAATTTATATTTAAAAAAAAATTAAACAGTTTTAGCATAAACAAAACCAATACAATTAGAAACCAGAAGGGAAACAGAAAAAAATTGTGTTTTAAGATTTCATTTCTAAAATTGTTAAGTAATAAATTTAAATTTACAAGAATGACTGAAAACTTACTGGTAAATTGGAATTGTTGGTAAATGACCAAAGAATATGAAAAGGCGGTGCTCCAGGGAAGAAATTCAAGATACAAATAGCCTTAAGAAAAAAAAATGCTCCAAATCTAATGATTAGACAAGCAACTCTGAGATTTTACCTCACAGCCATCTGATAGACAAAGTAGATTTAAAAAAAAAAAAGTAAAAAGACAAATGTTAGAGGGGCTGCAGAAAAACATACATTATTTGTAGAGCTGTTAATTCATCCAGAAAATCTATAAACCAAGTTGAAACTGTCTTCCAGTTTTACTACACTGTGCAAATACAAGGAAAAGGACCCACATGTACAAAACATATTTATAGCAGCTCTTTGTGGTGGCAAAAAAAAACCACTTGAAACTAAGGGGTACACTTCCATTGGAATGGATGAATAAATTTCACTATATGAGTGTAATAGGATATTGCTGACATAAGAAATTACTAAAGAGATTGTTTTAGACCAACATATGCATACTTGTATGAACTAATTCAGAGCAAAGTGAGTGTTATGAGAACAATTTATACTATGACAACAACATTGTAAAGCATGTCCAAGCTATTTCAGAATTAATAATAGCTATGTAAACGCACACATATATGCAAAAATCAGACTTATACCCTAAATTTCAAAGAAAAAATTTTAAAGATTTCAAAAGAAAGACAAATAAGATCCAATGAGACTCAAGAGGAGAATTCCACTCAAGATGAATGGAGCATACCAAAGCTAAAATTCTTGCAGTCATTAATTATCCCAGTGAGGGGAAAAGGAGGAGGTATTTGAAGGAAACAATTTGACTGTACAGGATGATGGAATTGAGTTTTTAAACATCTAAAAGGTGAAAAATATGTTCAAGGATGGCATTTTTTTTTTTTTTTTTACTGAAAGAGAGGCAGAGACCTGTAGGGAAAGTATCAATAAGCTTTAAGCACAGGTTACACTAAAGTCTGCAGAAATGTCAGAACAAAAAGGGCATTTTTAGCTATATTTGGAACAGTAACAAGAAAGGGATAGGACAACTGGAAAGAAGATATATTCTTAGCAGATGATAGAGGTAAGACTGGGAATGAACCCAAGAAAAGAGAAAAGATAGTGAAAACTCTTTGCAATTATAATGAGGTCAGCCCCCTAATGACCTACACAACAGATCATGAAAGAATGTGCAGATGTGTTTGTAGAGCCCCTAAAGGAAATCTTTGAAAACTTACCAATAATTAGAGAAGCATCAAAAGATCGCAGAGAAGCAAGTAATCAGAATTTTTTAAAGATTTAAAAGATTTAAAGATTTAAAAATTGCAGACTGAAGAGTATGACATCAATCTATGACAAAATTTTATAACAAATTTGGTAATTTTTCAAATCTTAAAATTATTTAGGGCCAGTTCATTTAGCAGTAAGTAATGCTAAAGGAAACTCAATTTGCTTTTTTAGGTAGAATTACTAAATTCATAGGGGCAGCTAGGTGGTGCAGTGGATGGGAGTGCTACGCCTGGAGTTAGGAATTCATCTTTACGGCCTCAGACACATCCTACCTATGTATCTCTGGGTCAGTCACGTAACCCTGTTTGCCTCAGTTTCTTCATCTGTAAAATGAACTGGAGAAGGAAATGGCAAATCACTCCAGTATCTGTGCCAAGAAAATTCTAAATGAGGTCATGAAGTCAGACACAGTTGAAAAATGACTGAACGATGCAAAAATCCATGTATCAGCAATATAGCATGTTTGAATTTCAAAAAGGGATTTAATAAAGGCTATCATGTTATCTTTGTGAACAAATATTAAACAATTTTTTTGCTAATTGAGGATCTACATGCAAAGAGTGTTGACTAAGGAATTTATATTTACCCGGATAAGAGTTTCTAATGTCATGATACTTGGTGCTCTCCAATTCAACTGCGTTATGAGCAATTTGTTCCCCAGCCCAGAGTAGAGAAGAATTTATCTGATGTAATTAGAGGAAGCAGGGATGGTGGGTGGGAGAATACTGATGGTGGGTGGGGAAGGTGAAGGGAATCAGTTGGTCAAATAGCAGCTACTTCTCTGCCCTTGGGTAATGGCATATACATGTGTATCAGATTTGTAGGAGATACAAACTTGGAATGGATAAGTAACATATTTGATGACAGAATTTTTTTAAAGGTCTTAATAGGTTAGAAAAATGTACCCAAATAAACAGGTGAAATTTAAATAAACAACTAAAGTCCTACTCAGATATCTCATTATGTACTGGTAGCTCTGCATCCTCAAAGATTGTACCGGTAGAACGTAAGCTTTTTTAGGTCTTACCATAATATATGATCTTGTGCAAGCTAAATATGATCGAGTACAGTAGAAGGTATTTGCTACAAACTCCCACTTTCTCTATGTCTCCTCATATCCCATGCTCTTGACTCCATTTCTCCATGTTTTCTGTTTTATTCCAGTTTGTAGTAAAGAGGTTGGGGGCAGCTAGGCAGTGCAGTGGATAGAACACCAATGTCGGAGTCAGGAGGACCTGAGTTCAAATCTTACCTCAGATACTGGACACTCACTAGCTGTGTGACCTTGGGCAAGTCACTTAACCCCAATTGCCTCATCTTGGGTCGTCTCTAGTCCTCCTGATGAATATCTGGTCACTGGATTCAGATGACTCTGGAGGAGAAGAGAGGCTAGTGACCTGCACAGCCCTCCCTCACTTAAAACAAAGTCAAGTGAAAGTCATGTCATCCTTTCTCTTATGGCATGGTCTTCTTTGGCAAGAAAGATGAACACACACACAGTAAAGAGGTAACCCTTCTCACCAAGGTCAGTTCCTGTTGCTGCTGGTGGTGATGATACAGTGGTAGTCCTTCATTAAAGAGGACCAACCTTTCCCATCTTCTCCAGTAGATTACCCCCACAATTATTCTCTCTCTAATCTTCAGTCTCTTCCTTTCTACTCATTCCTTCCCTGGCGCCTACAAACACAGTCAGTTGATGAGCATTTATAAAATGCCTTTCAGGTACCAGACACTGTACTAAGCGCTAAGGATAAAAAGAAAAACAAAATGAAAAAAAAAATTTCCTGCTGTCAAAGAGCTCACATAGTAATGGGGAATACAACATGCAAATAAAGTTTTGAGGGGAAAATAATTAATTTAGTTGTAGACATGTTGAGTTTAAGATGTCTCCAAAACATCCTGTGTGAGATGTCTAATAGGCAGATAAGATGCAAATTTGGAATTTAGGAGAGATGTTAGGGCTGAGCACATATGTCTGAGAGTCATCTGTATAGAGATGACAAATGAAATTGCGGCAGCTGATGACATCACCAAGGGGATAGTATAGAGGAAGAAGAGAAAGCCCAGGTTAAAGCCTTGAGGGATTCTTCTGGTTAGCATAGTGTGTAGTGAATATCTAGGAAAGGAGACAGAGAAGGAGCAGGTAAAAGGAGAACCAGGAAAGAAGAATGTCAAAGAAACCTGGAAAGAGGAGCGTGTCATGGAGAAGATGATAAAAGTTCAAAGTCTGTAGACGACATTAAGTTAAAGATTGAGAAAAACTATCATATTTTGGAATTAAGAGATCATTAGCAATGTTGATGAGAAGTTTCAGTTGAGCCAAGAAATTGGAAGCAGGGTTAAGGACCCCACCAAAGTTGCAAGATAGAAAATAAATGCACACATCATCAATATTTCTGTAAAATGAACAAAACGGAGCAAGAAGATACAAAAAAAGAAATTCCATTTAAAATAATTATGGTCAGTATGAAATACTTGGGAGCCTACCTGCCAAGCCACACACAGGAACTTTATGAACACAATTATACAACACTCTTCACACAAATAAAGACATCTAAATGATTGGAGAAAGATTAATTGCCCATACTGAGTCAATATAATAATAACACCAAAACTGCAATTTGTTTATTCTTTTACCAAACTACTAAAGAGTTAAGAGTGAGAGGAAAGAAAGTGGAGGCACTTCTCATGGAGCGTAGACATAAAAGAGAGATCAGGCAATAGCAGAAATATATGAATTAAATTGGAATTTTTTGAGAATGGGGAGACAGGCATGTTTATAGGTAGTAAGAAAGTAGCCAGTAGACAAGGAGATATTGAAGAAAGAGAATCAATGACAGTCTCTCCAAATAGCCTCATTTTTTTCAACAAATTTCTCAGCTGAGAGAATGAGAGGGGGGTGTGGTACTATGGGAAAATTGAAGGAGGAAGAAAAAGTTTGCAAATGAAACTTTGATAAGTGGGATGATGAATCCATTAAGGAGCTATAAAAGGATTGCTTTACCACAGTAAAGACCTATTACAAATTATAAAGAGTAGTTACGTTGTGTAGTGGACAGAATACCAGACCTGGAATCAGGAAAGCTCATTTTCCTGAGTTCAAATCTGTCTTCAGACACTTATTAGCTTTGTGACCCTGGACAAGTCACTTAATCATATTTTCCTCAGTTTCCTCTTCTGTAAAATGAATTGGAAAAGGAAATGACAAGCCACTCGAGTTTTGCTAAAGAAACCCCAAATGGGGTCACGGAGAATCAGACATGACTGAACAACAGTTGAATTATGTAACATAAACTTTTAGTGGGCACAAGACAGTTTTGTAATTTTCTCCAGCTTCATTCAGTAACACACGACTAGGAACAAAGGCAGCAGATGATGAGAGTAATCTAAAGTTAGAGTTTAGCAGGGCAATACCTTTGACAGAATAAAGGGGTAAAGGACTCTATAGAAGAGGTCAGTGCAGAATTGAACTGGCTTATCAAGAGGTCACAATGAAAAAAAGAAGATCGTGTAGTCAAAGCATGAGTGATAGCCTGGGAAAAAAAGGAAACTAAAGGTGAGGATGAAGAATAGGGTGTGTGATTGCATGGTAGAGGAAGAAGAAGAATGACACACTTAATAATAAGATAAAGGAATGTCAGAGTTTATGATCATGGACACTGAACCCTAGTAGATGATGGCAAGATCAAGGGTGTCTGTGTGTAGCTGTGGTGGTTGGGAGCAATAGAGCGTGGGAAATGATTAAGTTGAGTGAGCCTGTATTATTCAGAAAATACATAGACATAGAAAGGTATCTCTGTCTATCACTAGAAGGTATCATCTTTGCTGGCTTGTCATCCTCTATTTCTTCTCCCTTTCTCAGCCAACCTCCTTGAGAAAACTAGCTGTACTTGGTGCCTGGATCTTGTGGTCATTCTCAAGACCTTACGGTTACAATATGTATTCAATCATTGCTAATTCTCGTTCTTTTGAAGTCCTAAACATCTCACATGTAGATACCCTTCTCTGTACTTGCACAGCCACTACCCTGGGCTAGAACCTCATTAGCTCTCACTTGAACCACTATAATAGCTTTTTATTTGTTCTTTCTGCCTAAAGTCTCTGCCCTTTCTAAAACATCTTCCACAAAACTGTCTAAGTTATTTTCCTGAAGCTCACATCTAATCATGTCACCTACCCCCCTAACTCCTACCACTCAATAAATTTCACTGGTTCCCTATTACCTCTAGGATCAATTAGAAATTCTTTTGTTTGCTTTTTAAAGTTATTCACAATATTTCTTTTCCCTTCCTCTCCACTGTACATAAACATTAGGGGCAGCTAGGTGCTGCAGTGGATAGAGCACCAGTGCAGGAGTCAGGAGGATCTGAGTTCAAATCTCACCTCAGACACGACACTCACTAGCTGTGTGACCTTGGGTAAGTCACTTAACCCCAATTGCTTCATCCTGGGTCATCTCCAGTCATCCTGATAAATATCTGGTCACTGGATTCAGATGGCTCTGGAGGAGAAGAGAGGCTGGTGACTTGCACAGCCCTCCCTCACTCAAAACAAAGTCAGGTGCAAGTCATGTCATTATTTCTCTGATGACATAGTCTGCTTTGGCAATAAAAAGCAAATACACATGAACATTATCGTCCTATAACTATTCTTTCATTCAACATATTGACCTACTGGCTATCTTCTCGCATAACTTCTTCCATCTCTTATCTCTGAATCTTTGCTCTGACCATTCCCCATGATGCCTCACTCCACATCATAGAATCTCTGAAGTTTTTTTTCAAGTGCCATCTTCTTTGAAAGGTTTTTTCTCTTCTTGTCACACCTTTTCCTGCTGCTCATATCTTTCCCTTCACTTACCATAATTTAAGAATCAGCATTCATCAGCTTAATTTTTCCTCTGAATAGTTAAATAAAACATTTGACTGACTATATATCTCATTTGAAAGCCTTGCCATGTTCTGGGGTTTGATTCAAATCAACAGAATATTCTCCTGTAAACAGGAACATCTGGAGGAACTCAGTATCTATAGGGAATTCCTGTTCTGTATATACTTATATATTTGCAATTTCTCTACCTCATTTCCATGTAAATTCCTTGTTCTTGTTGTAAAAATATCACATACTGAGTTAGAGTATCATACTGTAACTGGCTGGTTGTATTAATGGGAAATATGTCAGTGACAACTCGAGCTATAGTGACAAGTAGGGTGAGTATTTTCCCCTTTAAAAGGGTTAATTCTAGAATCCTGCAACTGTTTGAGTGGAGAGATCTTTTCTCTCTGGTAACCTACACCTTCCATCTTAAGGTAGGTTCAAGGGAGCAAACTCACCTAGAGAATTAGTAGTTGAGTAGTTACAAAAACACTCACCTCAAAACTAAGTATCACATTTCCTCTGGATTCACCTCCATCCCTCTTGTTGCAAATGCTGAAGTGAGCTCCTTTCAGGCCCAGTGGTGTATATAATTCTTTCAACCAATCCCATTATATGTTATTATTTATCTGATTTTCTCCAAGCACTTCAAGGAAGAAATGATAATAAGATAAGTTTCATTCAAAAAATTTGGAAAATGCATACAATATATTTACAAAACCTTCTTTATATGAATAAAAGAATACTTAAATAAGTGGAGAAAATTAGTGTTTACAGTTGGACTGTGCCAAAATTATAAAATGACAGTACTAGCAAAATTAACTTACAGATTTAATGTTACACCAATCTGATTTCCAGAGTTACTTTATAATAATTAGTTCTTTTTTAATTGGAGAGAAATGTTGAATCTCAAGGGAAATGAAGAAAAATTAGGAAAGAACAGTGCACAATATTATCAGACTGCCATTTATGTTATAAATAAGTAGTCATCAAAACTATTTAATACTAGTTTAAAATAGAAAAATTAGGTCAATAGGACAGCCTGGATATTCAAGAAATAGGAGCAAGCAAAAAAAAAAAAATGTTTGCTATACCCAAGAACAATAGGTATCAAGAAAGACTTTATTTTTGATGAGAACTATTGGGAAAACTGGAAAATATTTTGACAGAAGCTGATTTTGGACCTGCACTTTATAGCATATACAAGTATCCGATTTAAAAAAATATATATGGGCCGTATATATAAAAGTTCATGTTTAAAAAAATCTAATTTAGAGGAAAACCACAAGAGATTTCTCTTTCTCAAAACTGGCTATTGCTTTGTAAACCAAACAAGGTATGTAAGAGTTCATAAAGAACAAAATGGACAGCTCTGATTATATAGAAAACTTTTGCAGAAGCACTATCAATTAAGAAGAGAAACTCTTTTTTAAATTCGTTTCTTTAAATTTATTTATTTATTTTTACTTTTCAACATTCATTTCCACAAGATTTTGAGTTCCAAATTTTCTCCCCATATCTCCCCTCCCCCCACCCCAAGACACCATGCACTCTGATTATCCCTTCCCCCAATCTGCCCTCCCTTCTATCACACCCCTCCCTTCTCTTATCCCCATCTTCTCTGTTTTCTTGTAGGGAAAGATAGATTTCTATACCCCATTACCTGTATTTCTTATTTCCCAGTTGCATGTAAAAACAACTTTTAGCATTTGTTTTTAAAACTTTGAGCTCCAACTTCTTCTCCCTTCCTCCCTCCCCATCCATCCCCACTGAGAAGGCAAGCAATTCAATATTGGTTATACATGTGTAGTTATGCAAAAGATTTCCATGATAGTCATGTTGTGAAAGACTAACTGTATTTCCCTCTATCCTATCCTGCCCCCCAGTTAGTCTATTCTCTCTTTTGATGCTGTCTGTCCCTAGAAGTGTTTACTTCTAATTACCCCCTCCTCCTCCCATTTTCCTTTCCTTCTCTCATCCCTCCATATTCTAATATCACTTATCCCCTTTCCCCCTACTTTCCTGTGGTATAAGATAGATTTTCATATCAAATTGAATGTGCATGTTATTCCCTCCTTAAGTCAAATATGAAGAGAGTAAGCTTCACTTTTTTCCTCTCACTTCCTCCCTTTTCCCTTCCATTGAAAAAGCTTTTTCTTGCCTCTTTTATGAGATAATTTGCCCCATTCTATTTCTTTCTTTCTCCTCCCAATATATTCCTCTCTCACACCTTAATTTTACTTTTTTAGATATCATCCCTTCCTATTCAACTCACCCTGTGCCCTTTGCCCATATGTATGTAATCCCTCCAACTACTCAAATACTGAGAAAAGTTTCAAGTTACAGATATTATCTTTTCATGTAAGAATGTAAACAGTTCAACTTTAGTAGTCCCTTATGATCTTTCTTTCCTCTTTACCTTTTCATGCTTCTCTTGATTCCTGTGTTTGAAAGTCAGATTTTCTATTCAACTCTTGTCTTTTCATCAAGAATGCTTGAAAGTCCTCTATTTCATTGAATGACCATTTTTTCCCATGAAGTATTATACTCAGTTTTCTGGGTAGGTGATTCTTGGTTTTAATCCTAGCTGCTTTGACTTTTGGAATATTATATTCCAAGCCCTTAGATTCCTTAATGTAGAAGCTGCTAGATCTTGTGTTATCCTGATTGTATTTCCACAATACTCGAATTGTTTCTTTCTGACCACTTGCAGCATTTTCTCCTTGACCTGGAAACTCTGGAATTTGACTACAATATTCCTAGGAGTTTTTCTTTTTGGATCTCTTTCAGGAGGTGATTGGTGGATCCTTTTTAATAATTATTTTACCCTCTGGTTCTAGAATATCAGGGTAGTTTTCCTTGATAATTTCATGAAAGATGAGGTCTAGGCTCTTTTTTTTGATCATGACTTTCAAGTAGTCCCATAAATTTTAAATTGTTTTTCTTGGTTATATTTTCTAGGTCAGTTGCTTTTCCAAGGAGATATTTCACATGGTCTGCTATTTTTTCATTCCTTTGGTTTTGTTTCATAATTTCTTGGTTTCTCATAAAGTCATTAGCTTCCTTCTGTTCCATTCTAATCTTTAAGGAATTATTTTCTTCAGTGAGCTCTTGGATCTCCTTTTCAATCTCACCAGTTCTGCTTTTTAAGGCATTCTTCTCCTCATTGGCTTTTTGGTTCTCTTTTTCTATTTGGGCTAGTCTATTTTTAAATTGTTATTTTCTTCAGTATTTGGGGGGTTTCCTTTAGCAAGCAATTTTTCATTATTTTCTAGCCATTCTCATTTGTCTTCCCAATTTTTACTCTACTTCTCTTACTTGATTTTCAAAATCCTTTTTGAGCTCTTCCATGGCCTGAGACCGATTGATATTTTTCTTGGAGGATTTGGATAGAGGAGTTTTCACTTTGTTTTCTTCTGTTTGCATGCTTTGGTCTCCCTTGTCACCAAAGTAAGATTCTATAGTCTGATTCTCTTTTCAGTTTTTGCTCATTTCCCCACTCATTTACTTGACTTTTGAGCTCTTTGTCAAGGTAGTTCTCTGCTTCCAGTGGGGTTGAGGGATGCAGTGTACTGTCAGCTGCTTGATCCCCTCACAATCTGTTGGCTTAGAGCTCCAGAAATAGTGGCTACAGTTTCCCCTGCGGCTGCTGTAGCTGCTGTGAGTTCCTCTGCCCCCTCCATCCTCTGCTGCCCTGGGGCTGGACCACTCCACTCTCCTGCACTGGTCCCACAGGCTTTTCCCTCTTACCTTTCAGTTCATTCTCAGCATTTTGGGGTCATGAAGTCTGGAAACCACCACAGGTGGAGAGATTCATTCTCCTCAAGGCCTACTCACGTCCTCTCTGTGCACTTGTGGCCCTCACAGGGACTGTGCTCTGTTCTCAGCATGGCAGAAATGACATTTCTAGTGACCTTCCAGGCTATCTTGGGCTGGAGATGTGCTTCACTCCATCATTTTGTGGGTTTTGTAGCTACAGAATTTGTTTAGGGCAATTTTTTACAGTATTTGACTGGGTGTGGCAGGAGGGCTCTAGAAAGTCCGTGCTGTTATTCTGCCATCTTGGCTCCCAAGAAGAGAAACTCTTAAAAGGGAAACTACATAAAATATCAATGATAAAATTCAGACATACATAACAAGTTGATACATGTGTACAGCACTGAGAGTCATTGCCCAGTATAGAAGGGGTCAAAGAATATGAATAATTTCCAAAAGAAAAAATGCAAAATTATATATTGCCATTTCAAAACTTCCTCCAATTTATTTGGAGTAAGAGAAATGCAATAAAAGATCTCTAAAATTTTATCTCACAACCTGCAAATTGATAAAGATGTCAAAAAATAAGAAGTCAGTATTATTAAAAAGACTATGGGAAAACATAGTAAACATAGGCACAGTAATACATTTTTGGTGGAACTGTGAATTGGTTTGCCATTCTGTATTTCCCTTTGGAATTATGAAAGAAAAGTGATTAAATCTTTTTTATTCAGTGATCTGGTTACTTGTCATATACCCCAAGCAAGTAAAAAAAAGGGAAACCCCAAAATTTACCAAAATAATGATGGCAGCAGTTGTTTTAGCAAAGAACTAAGAACAGATGCCCATTAATTCAATGATGGATGAAGAAATTGTGGTGAATATGGTGTGATAAAATGATAAATATGAAGAATTGAGAAAAAAGGGAGATTTATATGAAATATTACAAAGGGAAATAAGCAAAATGACAATTTATACAATGACTAAAATGATTTGAACAAGAAGATCACTGAAAGGAAACTGAACTGAGTCATTTGAGGAAAACTAATAATGGTACATACATTAGTCTTCATCTCCTCTCTCCAGAGGTGAGAGACTACTAGTTTATAAGGTTGTATATGTTATCAAATGTGGTCTCTGTGTCAAGTGTTTTGGCTTAATTGTTTTTCTCTATCCTCTCTTTGCCTAAGTTTGCTTATCTGTAAAATGAGGATAAGAATAGCACCTACTGCATAGAATAGTTGTAAGACTTAAATGAGAACTAAGGAAGGAAATAAGCATTTGCTTAGTGACTGCTGTATACCAAACACTGTGCTAAGCACTTTACAAATATTATCTCATTTGATTCTCACAAGAGCATTGGTAGATAGGTACAATTATTAGCCCCACTTCACTGTTGAAATAAAGAGAGAGATGGTTAAGTGACTTGTCCAGGATCACACAGTGAATCTGGGGCTGGATTTGAACTCAGATGATTCTGACTCTGTTGTGCCACTTAGCTGTTTCTGTGGGATAATATATGTAAAGGCTTTGCAAGCCTTTTCAAGGCATACACACACACACACACACACACACACACATACATTAGCTATTATTACAAATGGGTACTCATTTTAGAGGAACTGCAGGAAGAGAAGAGTGTTTTTCTTCCAGAAACAATTATGATATTTTAAAAGCATCAAGTGTGTGGTGTGTGTGTGTGTGTGTGTGTGTGAGGGAGAGAGAGAGAGAGAGAGAGAGAGAGAGAGAGAGAGAGAGAGAGAGAGAGAGAGAGAGAGAGAGAGAAGTAGTTGGTTTTGGATTATGAAGAAATTATTGTTCAGTGTTAGGCTTAAGGGACAGCTTCCTAAAAGCTTATAAGAGAGAGGAAAAGAATTACATGTAAAAAGGACCCTAAAATAGAGGGTCTATAAAAACTGTGACTTCAAAAATAGTGATTGATCTTAATAGCATTAAAACTTCTCCAAATCAGCATGGTCTCCTTCAAAGTAGCAACCTTGGAAGGATACACACACAATCCAATACGGATGCCATGACTTACAATCCTTTGGAACTTCTTTTGGAATCTGCTTTAAAGTCTGTAGTATTTTCTTTCAATAGTGGCAAATACTTTGATGGAAAATGTTATTTTGAGAAATGTTCCAGAAGCCTGCTTATAGCCAAATTTAGTAAATCAAGTGAACAATCAATCTGGACAGTATGGTTTTGGATCAACAATAAAACCTGAAGAAGGCTGAGCCAAGATGATAGAGTAAAGGAAAGAACTTGCTTGAGTTCCCCCAAATTCTCCTCCAAACAACTTTAAAATAACCTCAAAACAAATTCTAGATCAGCAGAACCAACAAAGGGACAGGGTGAAACAATTTTCCACGCTAAAATTACTTAGAAGGTGGGCAGGAAATGTCTTGTCTCACTGGGATGAGAATAGAGTTCAGGCCAGTTCAGGCTGTCCCCTGTCAAGCTCTGGCCATGGCGACAACAGAATTGGCATCTTCCAGAGTTCTTAGCCCACTAACTGTAAGGAGGCTGGAAAGCTGGTCAGAAGGAGATTACAGGGTACTGCTCCTGGTGCTGAATTCATGACTCTTGCAGTCCCAGACCACAGTCCCAGGGTCAGATGGTACACTAGAACACTAGTATGTGTGGCCACAGAGGAGTTGGGACTCTGGTCATAGTTTCAAGGCACAAAAGAGTACTTTCACAAGTCACTCACAAGCCAGAAAACAGGTCAGGAGAGAAGTGACCACACCATCTCTTAGATCATACCACCTTGAAAGAACTGAAAACTTACAGACATCCTGAACTAGCTCTGAAAACAGCAGCACAAAAAACCAGAAGTTTGTGACAATGGCCCCTCCACTCCACCACTGAAGACATGTATTTTAAGTCAAGAAGGCTTCCTCTTTTCTCATGAGACCACATTCCTCCTTCTGACCTTTATATTGAAACCATCTACCTGTTTCCCTTACCTAATTTGACATTTCATAACTTTATTCCCTTGGACTTTGAGCACAGAATCATTTTTTTCTTTTAATGGTGTCTCATTTGCCTATTGGTTGTGGGAATTTCTGCCTTTTCAAAAGTGTATGCTAAAAATACTTTTGTTATGAGACTGAAAAGGTGAAATTGAAATCAGTCATGTTTCCACAGGACTATGTCTACATTTTTTTTCCATTTTATGCATCTGGTGGAGATAGGTTTTTAGTGCTTGCCTACAAAAATCATGCTCCATGGGGATGCATAGGTTTTCTTTGTTGGAAATGTAATGATTTCTCAGGTCTCTGCCTAGAGTCCAATAAATTCTTCAAGTTACTTCCTCCCTTCCCCCTTTGAGTCATCAAACACTTTTCATTTTCCTTCCAAGCTACTATAATGATCCACTGACCATCTGGGAAACTTCTGAGCCTGACAGCAAAGCCCATTTGAACATTTTAGTGTTAGCAAATGAAGACATCCTGTAAAGATGGAAATTTTGTCTGCCTGGCAATCAGGCAGTCAGGAAATATTTTAATGTGTTGTGCTGTTAAGCAGGGGTTTGGGAGGATTTACAGGCTGGAACACAGAATCTCAAATGGGGACAGGGTAACTGACATGTCCAGAAGCCAAGAAATACTATGGAGGGAACATAGCACAAGAAAGAGAAAGGTCAAGCTTAATTCTCTGTAGTAACTAAGGAATTTCCTACATTTGGTATGAAGGAAGCCTGTTAATTTTTACAGACATTAAGGTACTTTTCAGTATCACAGGGAGCGTCTGTAACACTGAGGATAGATTTTTGTTTTGAGGGCCTTTGCCACTGGTTTGTGTGCATTTGGAATGGCAGGTTCTTCTCTTAACCCTAAATTTCCTGTCCATAAAAGAAAGATGGTTTTAATCCTATGTAATCTTCTGTTGGGGGAAAGATAGGTCTCAGAGACACAAGATACTAAGATTGTAAACACATCTCTCCCACCCTATCATAAGTTCCTTGAGGGTTCCTCAGTCATTTTAGTTGTGTCCAACAGTTTGTGAACCCATTTGTGATTTTCTTGGCAAAATGTTGTAGCAGTTTGCCACTTCCTTCTCCAGATCATTTTACAGATGACAAAACGGAGGCTAACAGAGTTATGTGACTTGCCTAGGGTCATACAGCTAGTAAGGGTCCGAGTGGACTCAGGTCTTCCTGACTTCGGGCCTGGCACTCTTCCACTGCACCACCTAGCTCCCTTCCCTGAGGGCAAGGACTGCTTTTTGCCTCTTCCTATAGCCCTGACACTGGCACTTAATAAGAGTTATTGACTGGTTAATTGATCCATAAATGGTAGCTCTTTATCCCAAGCCACAGACAGGTTTGGGTTTTATAAATCTAAATTTGAAGACTGCTTCAATCCCATCACTTGTACTTCCTTATTTCTATACAGATAATATGGATATGGGTGATATTCAGTGAATAAGATTCATAGCATCATAGACTTAGAGCTGGAACTAAGGGATCTACAAGTCCAATCTCCTGCTTTTTACAAATTAAGGAACTAAAGGACAAATGCTCTAAGTGACTTGCCTAGTGTCACACTACCAGTAAGTCCCTGAGATAGAATCTTAACTCGTCTTCTTGACTCCAGGTCCAATTCTCTATCCACTATACCACCTAGCTGCCTTGTTTTTAGATATAGATATAGATAAAGGAGGAAACAAGGTGGATTGATTGCTAAACTTGGAGTCAGGAAGACCTGAGTTCAAATTCTGCTTCAGATACTAGCTGTGTGACCTTGGGAAAGTCAACCTCTATTTGTTTCAGTTTCCTTATCTGTAAATGGATAATAATAGCATCTGTCTCTCAGAGGTGCTGTGAAGATAAAATGAGATATTTGTAAAATGCTTTGCAAACCTTATTGTTTATATAATACTAGCTATTATATGATGCTCTGGATATAGATATAAGCAGATACATATGTACATGTGTGTATATACATACATACACATGTGTATGTATCTGCATATATACGTATGTATGCATACACAGAGACACTACCTGGTACATAATATTTAAATGTTTGCAATATCAATATACACTCACCTCAAAGGATTTAAAAAATGAACACATTCTAAATTTATAGTTATCTAAAATGCTGGCTTAAAAAAGAGACTGTTTTTCCTTTACCTGTTTACACCTTACATTGCTTGGTGCAGATCAAGGAGAGTGTGGGATATGTTCATAACATTTCTGTGTGTTTGGAAAGCAAACCAAGTTTTGTACCATTTCTAAGGTTTATTTGTCTTTTTAGATACAGAAAATTGTCCTCTCAATGGGAGAGTTCAAGCAAAGTATGCATTTTTTTTTTTTACAGTAAACTGCAAGAGGAAACAAAAGGGATGTGTAAGGAGGAAGTCAGTTGTTGGGATTAAGTGTGCCACGACACAGGCAGCATTCTATTTACATCTGTTATTGGGGAAAGGAGACATGCTCCATGGTGATGTCACCATCCTCATCCACCAGTCAAGGTTATTTTAAAGTAATGATGGAAAGGGATATCTTGTTCTGCAGGAACCTTTTTCTGAATGCAGGTGCATTTCTTTAATCCAAGTAATGGCAATTAGTTGCAGTCTTTTTATATGGTATCATAAAGTTAGTAAGCAGCATTCATTTCTGAGGATCCCTTACCTGGTTCAAGACTTGGTTTTTATTCAAGGTCATAGATTTAGATGTGGAAAGGATCTTAGAGTTCAACTTAATCAGCCTCCTCATTTTATACATGAGGAAACTGAGCCCCATAGAGGTTAAGTGATGTGTCCCATGTTGTTTCTCCCAGTTATACACTGGAGTTACTTAAAAATGTCAGGCCTGAAATTGTTTTATAGCCCTTGATGTGAGATAATCACAATGCAAGGAGCAAATGTGACCATAAGAATATTGATTATTCAAGGTTAATGAAGAATATAGCCTTTCCAATAGACTTCTTCCTTCAGCAAACTTGTTTCTGATGAAAATTGGGACCCCTCTACTGACCTCCAAGGCTGTTTCTGCTCTGAAACAAAAATGTGTTAGTCCAAAGAGTGCTGGAATGAAGTAACTGTGAACCTGACTGGGGTAGAAAATGCATTGATGGGCCCAAGAGTAATCAAATAAGCTTCCATAGTGGCAGCAGGGTTAGTGGTCTTCTAGAATACATAAATTCCCAAGTAGGAAGTTGACTGAACAAATTATCCAAGAATATAAGAAGGAAAAAAATGATTGAGTTATGCTTTATTTCAGGTAGTAGCAAATTTGGAAGAACCCTGCATCTTTTTAGGTCACAGAGGAGAACTCAGCTTTGTTGCTTTCTTTTTCATTAAATTCTTTGGGTATAGGCGTTTGCCAGAAGGCTTGGGATATTAGAGCTGCTTCCTTCTGGCATCTCTGATGATCACTAACTAGGAAAGATGCTTTTTTAAATCAGCATCCAGTCTAAGGGATGAGACCACTTCTCTCAGATATGACTGCAATCACAACAAACATATATATATATATATATGTCACTTAAAGGCTTACAAAGAATTTTACATACATTATTTCTTTTTTTAAGTTGCCACTTGCTCTGCAATTGATTTTTAATTTTATTTGTTGTTACATTTAAGTTCAACACTATCTCCCTTCTTCCCTCCCCATCCTGCATTGCAGATGACCACCAATTCACACTCATACACACACATGCACATACATATATGCATACATGATATAGGTATGCTATATGTATATATGTGTGTGTGTGCATGTGTGTATATAAAACCATTCCATACATACTTCTGTTTATCAGTTCTTTTTTCTGGAGGTGGATACCGTCTTCCTTTATAGTTCCTTTGAGGTTGATTTGAGTATTTACAATTTTCCGAATAACTTAGTCTTTCACAGTTGTTCTTTGAACAGCATTGCTGTTACTGTATACACCGTTCTATTGGTTCTGCTTATTTTACTATTTGTTATTTCATGCAAGTCTTTCCATGTTTTTCTAAAATCAACCAGCTCATCATTTCTTACGGCATATATACATTATTTTATTTGAGCCCCACAACAACACCGTGAGTTAAGTGCTCCAGATATTGTCTCTATTTTAGAGAGAAGGAGAGAGAGACTTTGCACCTACAAATTGATTGGGGTCTCACAAGCAATGTGGCAAGATTTGAACTCTTGTCTTCCTGACTCCAATTCACCACATGGATATCACCACCATCGCTCTACCTTTGAATTAGATTATGATGGTAATTTTTTTTTTGAAATTACCTTTTGGAGGATGGAACACTATCACCAAAAATAAGGATTCACATTTTTGTAGACTTTAAGTTTTAAAAAAAATGCCTTCCTCCCAACAGCTCACTGAGATAGCTAGGGTCAGTTAATACTGTAACAGTTAAGATTAGATTGAGTTTCTCAGAGTGATTATTCCTAAATGTTTTCTTTAGTGACCTGGTGATTGATGGATGTTTATCGCTTTTGTTTAATGCCTTAGCCTCCTTTTTTATTGCCAAGCCACACTCTATTTAGACACAGTGTTGGCCATAACTGTCTTTTAGCAGTACTGATATGCACCTGTCACCAGCTTTGTTTTATGCATTTACTAATTAATTGCGATTTTACCACTGTGGCTGAAGTGATTTTACTACAAAGGGTGTAATTTTTGAAAACCTAAGAAATAACTGCAACTAGGTCAAGCCTTAGGGAAAAAATGTATCAGGATCATCATTCTAGAAGCAGAGGGCTTTTTCTTCATATTTATGACTTCCTGGGAGCAGATAGATGAGAGTAATTTTTCCTCTCATTGTTGAAAAGGTATTGTGGCAAAGTAGAAAGATTTCCAGATACCAGCTTGGAAGACCTGGGTTCAGACCCCAGGTCTGCCCTCATTGTCTGTGTGACCTTGAATATATCACTTGCCCTCACAGGGCCTTAACTTCCACATTTCTAAAATAAGAGGGTTGGATTAGATTATTTCTAAGGTTCCTTCTGGCTTTACATGTATGATACTTTCCACTTAATACCTGTTACAATTTTAATATAAAGAAAGGTTATTAAAAGCGTTGTTCACTTCATAATTTTTTTGTACTTTAATGCTATAATAATAGTTTCATAATATCTCTGTATTTAGTGGTTTTCTGCTAACTTTATCTGTCTCCATTGTATTACAGAAGAATAAGAATAACTGGCAATTGTATAGTCTTAAGGCTTGTAAAGCAGTTTATATGTCTGTGTGTATGTATATAATATGTGTATATATTATATATCTACATATACATATACACATATATTCATACATACATATATAAAATCTGTTTAACCCTTGAAGGTATTTACTCTAATGTATTCACCATTGCCTATACTCAGCCTCTGAGGCAGACTTTAAATCCAGGTCATTCCTATTCTGAGTCCAATATGCCAGCCCCTTCACCTCAAAACTTAGTCCCATGCTAGTACATAATAATAAGACTTTAAAAAAAATTAACATCTTTATCATTTCTTTGAATAGTCTTGAGGGCAGATGGCAGACTGAAAATATCCATTCAGATTCCTTCCTTCCTATTTAAAAAATGTTTCTTTCTGCCCCTGAAGAGGACCCCAGGACCTTAGCAGAGCAGTTAAATAGCTTTTTCTATACCTGCTGTGGGATGAGGGTTATCCTGAAACAGATGAGGACACATACTTACAACACTGTAATTGTTTATAGACATTTGCAGATATTCAGTACTCTAGATGGAGTCCATAGTATCATGTGCATCATAGAGAATTTATGGAAAAATGAGAATTGGGAAGATTGAGAATGTATGGGAAAGTTTTGACGTACCCTTTTAGGGGAATTGAGGAAATTACTGACCTTTCAAAGTTGAATACACTCAACATTCAGAAGTCCATTTAGATAATAATAGGGTGTGAAATTTTTAAGAACTATTTAAATGTGGTAGAACCATACTATAAGTCTTCTGATAATATCTATTGTGTATTTACTTACCTGTGTACATATTGCTTCCCTCACTAGAAAGTGAGTTCTCCTTGAGGACAGGGGATTTCTTTTCTTTTCTCTTTTCCTTCTATCCCCAGCACCTAGAAGAGCCTCTGGCATTAAACAGGAATTTAATAAATGTTTGTTGAATTGAATAAGATCGATTTGACTTTAGCTGGCATGCCACTCAGCTGTGGTTTTATATGGATTATGGGATTATAATAGTACTGGGACATTTAACTTAGAAAATACATTCTAACAGCCTTCTAATACTAAATATATAAAACAGATCTTCCATTCTTCAGACACTGGAGAATCACCAGAGTTGAACCTCATTGGAACCATGTCTGAATTGGATGGTTAAGGAGTGTCATGATTCTCTGTGCAGCCTGTTGTCCTCTCTTTTGTGGAGAACTTCTTTTTTATCAGGGTCAGGGCTGTTAGGTTGTGAGCGTAGGAGATATAGCCTGTGCTGAAGGGAGCTAGGTATTGGGCTGTAAAAGATTTACGTATATTTGTAAATTTATTTAATTTATTAATTCTTTTGCTATGTGTTACCTTATTTTATTTCACCTTTGCCTTCATTTGCTGCTTTGTTTTGATGCTGAAGTCACTATCATGTGTTAATTTATTTTTTTCATAACTTATATAGCTCTGGAAAAAATATTAGGCATCACCTAGTCCAGTCCCCTCATTTTATAGAGCCTTAGGAAACATAAATGTGTGTATGTATGTACACATACTAAATATATATAGTGTATGTGTGTATGTACACATATGTATATATGTGTATATACACATAATATATAGGTATAGATACACACATGTAATTGTGTATGTATGCATGCATGTGTGTGTTCTTCCATGGGTTCCTGCAGTGTTAGTGTAAGTAAAGTCACTTTATTCAGACACTCCATAAATATTCATAAAAAGTACAAATCAGCCCCCCTGAAATGTATCTCACATGACCTTCTAAGCTAGATTCACATGGATAATGTCATATTATATGGAAAAATTTAATATACTTTGTAAGAAAGACATTGATTCTGTACATAAAATATTCAGACAGATAGGGAGTGAAAGGAGATGGAATTTTTCTTCCAACTGAGAAAACAGCCATCTCAGCAATTTGCCAAAATATGTGAAATAAGGATTGTACCCAACTGACTTAGGTTAATTGAGGTACATTGAATGCACTATTTGAAAGACAGAAATGTGACCTTCCTCTTTTATTTCTCCGTCATGCAGAAGGTTGTCAAAATGAAGCCTTTGCCTGGTCACTGCTAAAGGTAACCCTTCTATCTATATTCAGCCTTCTCATTTGATCACTGGAGAATAAATGACCGAAACAGAAATTGCTAAATAAGAATGACTCAGGAAAACATGACGAGGGTGGAATATAGTCAGTAAATTCATTTTTATGGATAACACGTAAAATATTTTAGTTTTGTAGAATATAGTCCAAATAGACAAAGCAAGGGACAGAAGATGTCAGAGATTCTGGAAATGACTTAAAATGTAGCCTCTCTTCCTTTTATCTTGTGGGATTGATGCCATTACAATTTGTATCAATGTTATGTATTAACAATTTTTTTATGGACTTTGTAAGATAGCTCTTCTTATCACTCCTATCCCAATCTCCCAGTGATAGAGAAGCTAAATAGCACAGAAGAAGAGAGGTTCCATCTACATTTTCTAGCTCTATCATTCTAAGGCATTTTTGTCTTTAAAAAAAGTTACTAAATGATGGTGATTTTCTTCTTAGTATGAGAGGTCATAGATTTCCAGGAGTGGAAATCATAAGATTCCTGAGTTTCAGCAACATACATCTCACTAGGTAGTTATGTATTCATGTGTAAATAATTTAATCTGTGTGGATTTCAGTCTCCTCATTTGTAAAGAGTTGGACTACAGGGTCTCTAAATTCCCTTCTAGCTATAACATTGTGTGACTCTGACTTATTGTACATACTTTTTAATCAATTTGCTTATAACTCAATTACATAATATTTTTTTTCTGAATCTTCTTAACATGCTGTCTTCCATAATTTATTGATTTCTGTTGGTGCTTACAGAACTTATATCCCTATTATGTATTAATTTATTGTTTTTCAAAACTCACAGAATGTGAGATCCAGAAAGTATATTAAGAATCACCTCGTCCAGTTCATTCATTTTACAGAGGCTTAGGAAACCAAAACTCAGATCAAGCTACTGACCCAAGGTCAGTCAGCAAATGGTGGCCAAGTCTCAAACCCAGTTCTTTCAACTTCTGAGTCTAGTACTTTCTGCCTAACACTCATCTATCTCCTACTCATGAAATTTCTTACCATGTTGAGGAGCTGTGAAAAGCTATTTAAAACACTGTGAGGGGCTAAGAAGAATCAATTCCATTTAAAAGAAACTTATCAAGTGCTTACTGCGTGCCAGGCCCCATACTAGATACTGGGAATTCAAGGACAAAAATGGAATAGCCCATTTTCTGCTAGAAATGTGATTATAGGGGCTCCCTTCCTGAGGAGACAGAGGTCATTAGACAATGCAACCTTTGCCAAATGGGTGAGTCCAACCCTTTGTCGGAAGACAGTCTGATTTCATTTTTGCCTACTAAATCATCCTGAAAAATGACTTTAGAATAAACACTTTGCTGTAAAGAAATTTTGAGAACTGGAGATTGACCATAGACACACACACACACACACACACACACACACACACACACACAATGAGATCTGTCCAAAAGTAGACTGAGTTGTTTTGGGAGATGATGGGCTCCCATTCAATCTATTTGTTGGGTGTGTTGTAGAGGGGATTCTTTTACAAGGGACCTGGACAAAGTTCAAATCTGAGGCACCTTCAGTCTCTGTGATTTCATGATTTTCTGTGATTAGGAATGAAAAGAATCCTTGAACTGGAAGGAAACTTTTCCCACCTGTATCTGCTTGATTTGAAATATAAAGTTAAAAGCCCTGCTAGATTGCTTAATTTCCATGCATGATGGTAATGAAAGATTAAAGCTTACCATTTAAAAAATTTACTTATTTTTAGTTTTCAACATTTACTTATGTAAGATTTTGAGTTCTATAATTTATCCCCTTTGCTCCCATCTCCCACTCTGAGATGGCATGCAGTCTGATGTAGGTTATACATATACATTCATATTAAACATATTTTTTCACATTAATCATGTTATAAAGGAGAATTAGAACCAATGGGAGAAACCACGAGAAAGAAGAAATGAGAGAGACAGAAACAGAGACACAGACAGAGACGGAGAGAGACAGAGACACAGATGGAGACAGAGACACAGACAGAGACACAGACGGAGACAGAGACACAGACGGAGACAGAGACAGAGAGAATACCATGCTTCAATCTACATTCAGACACCATAGTTCTTTCTCTGGATGTGGATAACATTTTCCATCATAAGTGTTTTGGAGTTTTATCAAAGTTAGTGATCACACAGTGTGTCTGTAGCTGTGTACAATGTTCTCCTGATACTGCTCACTTCACTTAGCATCGGTTCATGTAAATCTTTAGAGGTTTTTTCTGAAGTCCGCCTGCTCATCATTTGTTATTCCATTATATTCATATACCACAGCTTGTTCAGCCATTCCCTAACTGATGGGCATCCCCTCAATTTCCAATTCTTGACCACCACAGAAAGAGCTGCTAAAAGTGTTTTTTGTACATGTGAGTCCTTTTCCCATTTTTGTGATCTCTTTGGGATACAGAACTAGAAATGGTATTACTGAGTTGTTGTCCAGAATGGTTGGATCCCTTCACAACTCTACCAACAAAGCATTAGTGTTCAAATTTCCCCATAGCTTCTCCAACATTTATCATTTTCCTGTTGAATTGTAAGATAGAAAGTATTAGTTTCTTTAACCAAGCAAATTCCTCCCTTTTGTTCAAGACTGCTTTTGAAACTCTCTTTTAGTGCACAGATTTCTCAGGGAAATGACTCTTGGAGCATGAGTCTAAGTTGAATGAAGAATTGGCATTTTTTATTTTTCCTTTGGGGAAGTATAGGTGCAAATGTTTTTTGTCCTTCATTCTTGAAGAAGACCATGACATCCGGGAGGTGAGTCCATGACATGCAAGTGAATTGAATTTAATGAGGAAAGCTTTGTGATGTCCCTAACCTCACTTTCTCCTCTGGAGCTATGTAGGTCCAGTGGTGAGCTACCATTCTGAAGCACCCCTCTGATCTCCTATTCCTTATCTCGTTGTTATCTCTTCCATCCTCTTCCCTTGTCATTTTATTCTTTTTCTATATTTCTCTGTTGCCAACCTTCCTTCAAACTCTCCCATGTACCCCATACATACAAAAAGTCAATCAATTTGGCAAACAAAAGCAACCAGCCTAAGTGACAAAAGAATAAGATGGCATAGTTATGTTTTTGAAGTCAACGTGAGGATTTGAAGAAACAGGGGTGGGAATCACTCCATTTTTCTTGCCTTTTCCTGTCATCTTAAGCCCAGATGGGCTAGGTTGTAACTATTATATTTCTCGGATGATGATGAATGTGTGTAAAATGAGGGATATTTTAAGCATTTAAATATAAAGCCACTTGAATAATTTTCCTAAATTTTTGAAAGGAAACTGTCATCAGAAAGAATTTGAAAACTTTAAGTGTTCCAAGAAACTCATTTCATCCCCTGATGCCAGGCATGTCTGACTACCAAGAGAAAATGCTTTTGTTTAACTATTAAATTAATATGTAACTATGAAGTGTTATTATTATCATTTTGTCTAGACCTGTGTTTTAACAGGTGTGGGAAATCCCAGGTCGAGAATTTCCCCTGTACTAAATAAATAAAATCAACAACTCTTGTTCATTTATAATCTTAAAGAGTTGCCTGACACCCTAAGTGGCTTATGTAGGGTTACATAGCCAGTATATATTAGAGGCAGAGCATGAACCTAGGCCTTCCCTCTCTCCTCCCCTTTCTCCACCTCTTGGCTGAGAACCTGGCCTCACATTTCATGAAAAATTGAGGGTAATTTCCAAGAGCTCTCTCCCTCTCATCTCGCATCACTAAGATTCTGCCACTATTGCATCCTTCACCCCTGTCTGGCATGAAGAGGCTTCCCTTTTCTTTGCCAAAGTGAACTCATCTACCTGCACAATCGATCCCATTCCAGTTGCCCCCTCCATCGTTCCCACGCTCTCACCAGTCTTCAGTTTCTCCCTTTCTACTGACTGCTTCCACATTACCTAAATCACACTCTTGTATCTCCATTTCTCAGCCCTCTTTGTCTGGTCTATCCTTCCTCTCTAGATATATATCTATATTTCCATATACATATATACATATATACACACAAATAACACATATGTATGTGTAGGTTATATGCACACATATGTAAGTTAAATACACACATCCTATTATATTCATTTATGGCTGAACTCCTTGAGAAAGCAGACTACAGTCAGCACCTCCCTTTTTTTTCTCCTCTCACTCTCTTTTTAACTCTTTAGGTCTGCCTTCTCACCTCATAAAACTACTGTCTCCATAGTAATCAATATATCTTAATTGCCAAGTCTAATGGCCTTTTCTCAGGGGCAGTGGCCAGTGAATGGAGTGCCAGGACATAAAGTCAGAAAGACTCATCTTCATGAGTCTAAATCTGGCCTCGGACACTTACTAGCTGTGTGACCCTGGATGAGTCACTTAACCCTGTTTGCCTGAGTTTTCTCATCTATAAAATGAGGTGGAGCAAAAAATGACAAAACACTAGTATCTTTGCAAGAAAACCCCAAATGGGGGGTCACAAAGACTTGGACATGACTGAATGACACAAAACTAAAACGATCTCATCTCAGTCCTTATGCTTCTTCTCTCTACCCCTCTCTTCTCCTTAATACTCTTTTTGTAGCATCATTCTCTCCTGGTTCTGCTCCCTGGTGACTCATTCTCAGATTCTTCTGTTGGATGTTCATACATGGTACACCTGCTAGCCGTGGGTGTCTTCCCCACCCCAAGACTCTGTCTTGGATCTTCTTCTCTTTTCCATTTAAATTGTCTTACTTGATGATCCCCCATGTATTCATCGATGTTCTTAATGCAGATGATTCTCTGGTCTGTTTACCCAACTCTCACCCGTCTGCTGATCTCCAGTCTGGCATCTCCTCGTCCCTCTTTGATATGTTAACTGCATGTCCTGTGGACATTTCAACTCAATATGTCCAAGACTGTACTCGTTATCTTCCCATCCCACCCCCGTTAGCTCTTGTAAATTTACCTGTTATTTTTCAGGATACCATCATCCTCCAGTCACTCAGACTCCCAATGTAGCTATCATCCTCCTTTCTCCACTCTCACCCCGTTAGACTTCTCCTGACAAGTTCTATCAGTTCTAGCTTCTCAGTATCTCTCCTCCAACATTGACACTATCCTCATGCAGGCTGTCCTCACCTCACTCTTGGGCTGTCGAAATAACCTGGTTGGTCTCCTTGCCTCAAATTTCTCCCCAGTCCATTCTCTAATCAACTGACAGATTGATACTCCAAAAATACTATTATGAGCACACCTTTAGTCAAGAAACCCCACTAGTTTTGTATTACCTCTTGGACCAAATATAAAATACCCTTTGATTTTTTAAACCAGAGGTCTGGAACCTGAGACATCAAGTCCACATGTTGCCTCCAAGATCCTTGCATGCAGTCTTTTGACTTAGTCCAGGTTTTGCAGAACAAATCCTTTTATTAAGGGGATTTTTCCCTTGAAGTTTGGATTCATTCAAAGGGCTGTGCTTGAGGACCTAGAATATCCTCCTCATTTTGTCTCTTCATTCCTCACCTTTTCGTTAGCTCTTTTCTCCCTCCTAGCTTCCTTGATTTCTTTCAAATATTACATAAAATTAAGATGTCTTTCCTGGTCCCCTAAAAGGCCAGCAACTTCCCACTGATTTCCCTCTAGTTTACCCTCTTTATAGCCTGTCAACACAGAATTGTTTGCGTGTTGTCTCCCCCATTAAAATAGGAGCTCCTTGAGGGTAGGGATTTTCTTTGTACCCCCAGCTCTTGGCACAAGTGACAGGCATACAGTAAGTGAATCATGCTTGCTAACTTCCTAACTCTGAGGTCATCTTTTTCACTATACCATAGTGCCTCAGAATAAATATGACAGTACTAATAATAACTCACACTTCCATTCAAAAGGCACTTAGTAATTCCCTACTGTGTTCAAAGAACAATGTTAAGTGGTTGAAATACAAAAGTCAAAATGAAAAAGAATTCCTGAGTAGAGGAAGCTTCTCTTTATCCTCTCCCCGTCCCTGGTGCTTTCACACATCTGCCTGTAATAATTTAGCGTGTATTTCATATTTACTTGTCTGTTCGTTTCATTGAATAAGATGTAAGTTCCTTGAGGACAGAGATTTTGGTTTTTTGTCCTTATAGTACTGTGATTGGCACGTTTTTATTGTCATTTAGTCGTTTTTCAGTCATTTCTAACTCTTCGTGACCTCATTTGGGGACTTTTTGGCAAAGATACTGGAATGGTTTGCCATTTCCTTCTCCAGCTCATTTTACAGATGAGAAAACTGAGGCAAACAGAGTTACATGACTTGACCAGGGTCACGCAGCTAGTAAGTGTCTGAGGCCAGATTTGAACTGGCACATAGTACTTACCTAATAAATGCATATTGTGTACATTAAGGAAACAGCTCTAAGAATGTGTAATACTTGCAGAGTAACAAACCACTTGACTCAGAACTGGCCTATAAAGTAGGCAAGGCAAGTAGCAACCTTCCCCTTATTCCCAGCTAAGGTCATGCAGCTAGTAAATGATGGTATGGGGCTCATGTTCACGTCTTCTATTTCCAAATTCAGTGTCTTCTAGCCTATTTGGTGCCACCTCTACATCTTGTTAATCCTAAGGATCAGTAAATATTCAAAGTTTTACTATCACTGGATTTAAAAATATTTAAAAATTAATACACATAGCAATTATATTTCATGAATGCTGGAAAATTCCAAGGTCATAGCCTGCCATAGCTAAGAAGCAAGGAGATCAAGTATAAATTAGCAAGTGATTGGAAATGCATTAGAATCCTATATTTATATCTTCTTGGATGCTATTTAAAATTAAACAGCTAATTATAATGTGAATATAAATGAAAGGTTTATTGCCTCATTATAAAAATGTTTACATTTTTGCAAAGGAACCTGAAAGGGCTTTCTGTTAGTTTTCCGTGTCTAGATACCTAATATTTCTGATATCTTATAAATATAAATGATGAGTTATAAAACATTGAAATCATTATGATTGCAGCTGCAGAAGATATACTATTTCCAGCATTTTAGAATAGTCTTGACTAATTAATTAAATTAAATCAAGCTAATTCAACAATCACATATTCAGTCATTTTTGTGTGATGCTTTGCTAGGGGCTGAAAGAAAGTCCATTTATTTTTGAGCATTTGTATCATACCTAGCACACATATATACATACAGTATACAATATACTCTCTGGCTCTACTAGCTATTATTACTTTTATTTGCAAGAGTGTAAAATGTAAGAAGACTAGAAAGATATGAATGGGCCAGTTTATGTAGAGCGTTGAAAACCACAGATAGTCTGAGAGAGAATTTCTGAGTAATTTCATCATTTTATTAATTATACTAGCATTTTAATAAAAGGATGGTAATTTTGGTCATCTCTTTCTTAGAACGAAGACAATCATGGTGGTGAGTTCATGTGCCTAAGGGTGATAATCAACTCTGATTAGTTAACAATTAATGAGAATATTATAATTATCAAATGAACTTTGATTATGTCATTTACTCCTAATTTATTCCAGTCTTGAGTAATCTATTCAAAGAATTTATCCCCACCTGGGTGGGGTCTACACAATGTTGCTAAGAAAGTTAGTCCAATCTCATTATCCCTAATGTCCTTCAAGACACTGAATATTTGAAATATTTTAGAAACAGAGGGGAACTCTGGATCTCCCCAAATCATTGGTTATTAATCATTTCTCTCAGTTTGATCCTGGAGGTACTAGGGAGTCCATGAAGTTTATTGAGTAGTCATTCATCTGGTCAGACCTGTGCTTTAGGAAGATGAATTTTTTAGCTGAATGATAGACTAGATTGGGGAATGACTTGAGTCACAAAGACAAAACACGAGGCTATTGCAAAAATCCAGGCATGATGTGATGAGGGCCTTAAATTGGGAGGTGGCAATGAGAGGAGAGAAGGAAAGATATTGCAAAGGTAGAAATGACAGGACTTGGCAAAAGATTGCATATGGCGGGTGTGCAGTGACAGTGAGGAGTCATTGTGGGTCTGAATAGTTAGGAGGATGGTGGCATCCTTAGCAATAATAGGGAAGACTAAAAGAGGCAGTTGGAGGAGAGGACCATAAAAAGTTCAGTCTTGAGCATGTTGAATTTAAGGATATCCAGTTTGATATGTCCAAGAGACAGCTGAAAATATAGGCAGCTCTTGACCAGTTACACTTTTACATAGAAGTGGTAGGTGAGTCACAATGACATGTAATTGAAAAAAAAATTTGTTTGAATTTGAAAAGCATATGAATTTTATAGGTTTACTTTCATAATGACTCTATTAAATGGATGTTAGAATAAATTTATCTCTCCTGAGCTTGTTTCTACTGGCAGCATAGATAGTCCAGAAACATTGCAAGGGGGCACACACTTCAATCAAAATAATTGCAGCATATGTCTGAGTCAATTACTGTCAAGGTATAATATTCACACTTGGGTAACTGACAGTTTTTTCACTCATTGAAACAATATTTATTGATTGAAGATTTACACTGAGCAAAGCTCTATACTAGATATTGTAGGGAAACAGAGAAATAGAAAGCAAGGTCCTGTCCAGATGGAGGTGACCATCTCATTGGAGAGATAAGACATCTACCTTAAGCATCAAATGACAAAATGATGCCATGCCAAATGAATAAAGGAAAGTCACTGACAATAAGTTTTCTTTGGGAAGAGAAATTATTGCCCAGTTTTCATCTTCTGCCTTCAAAGTACTCTTTCACACATTGGGAGAGAAGTGTGCTGCTATCTGACTCCTTGGTGGCCTGGAGACACAAATGCACCTTTCCAGTGTGAGTCATTAAGTCCCTTCTTACCAGCGAGATTAGACTTAATATTCTGTGTTCAGAGCATATGCACACTTAGTACTAGGAAGTTCCCAGTGCATGGGGCATTTTTAATGTCTAGCAGGAAATGAATGAGCCTTGAACTTGACTTGCTCTTCCAGGATGGTAATGAGCTATCAGCAAATGGCAGCTTAACCACTGAACAAATCTCTTAACTGTTGATGCTCCTCTGGGAAGTTTAATGTGATCTCTATCAAAAATTGATGCAAAATAACACTTCCTGCCTGGAAGTGGGGAAAATAATTGCATTAATGGTTTCACAAGATAAATTGGGCTTTACATTTATTTTCTGATTTCAGTCAGTATCTAATAAAATGATGTTTCAAAACCCCAACCTAATATTTGCATGCTGTACTTTGAATGAAATGTCTGTTTTGTCAATGAGCTCATAAATTGTTTAATGTTTTTATTTAGGGAAGTCACAAGAATTTTAATCCAGTATTTTCTTACCTTCAGCTCAGACAGTGGTAAATGTTATCCTGGACAGACCATTAGACTTCACTTATTTTAAAAAATAATTTTAACGAATATATCTATAATAAAAATGAGCTCATGCTTTGATCCTTTTCTAATTTTAGGGAGAGACTTTGGATCAAATCATTACCATTGAATCAATTTCTCCCTAATGAGTTGGTTGAAAAAGACAAATTTGTATGTTTCACTTTAATGTTAAGTGGAAGTTAAAAAAAGAATGATATCCCCTGATCTTGTACATGTAGACAATATCAAAGATAGCCTAGAAAAACAATGCCAGAGGGTGCAGACTAATGCGAAAATAATTGTAACAGATATGTTTATGTGTCCTTAAAAAGCAAGCCTGGAAATGATTGGGTATGTATGTTTGACACATTAGAAGTCTATATTTGTTGTGAATAGATTGATGATTTCAGAAATATGGGTAACTCCCATTGCGGAAATTCCCTTCACCATTGCAAATAAGCAACTTCTGTATAACTTCTGTATAACCTAAGAAGGTTACCTAGGGGCAGTGAGAGATTTAATGACTTCTCTGTGGTCACATAAGTAGCATATGTCAAATGAAGGGCTTGAACCCAAGTCTTCTGGACCCTAACCTGTCCCTCACCACCCCACATGTACCTCCACAACATTTCTCACATCCATAACCTTTGCTCTACACACATACACACACACACGAAAGAACTTCATCCTCTTCCTTGCTTTTAAAAGATGTTTGTAAAAACTTTTCTCCCCCTAACATATTCCTCTCTGCTGATTTATGAGGAAATGCATTGGTAGACTCCACATAAAGTAATTTGTGATTCATGAATCTAAGATCAAAATAATACAGCCACTGTATGTTGCTATACCTGCCCTTTAAAAAGAAATTTGTGACTTGGGAAATGGTGTTACCTGCATGAAGTTTTCATGAATAGGGAACCACTGAGTTCTTTGCTGTGTCTTTCACAAAGTCCTCAATCCTTTGTGATATTTAGGAGTCATGTCAATGTGTTAGAAGATTTACCCCAAATTATCACCAAGTTCCTTAATAGTGGGGTAGGCAATGACTTTATCATAATATCGGTCTAAGTTATTCCTTGTATCATTGGGGCATGTGTCAATCTTACACAGATCAGAGCTGATAAAAGTAATTTACCAATTTTTGTTGTTTCTATATGTGACTCCAGTTTAGACTTTTAATATTCAAGGTAGGAGGTGAGGAGAGAAGAAAGCATCCCTAGTATTCCCCTCATAAAAATTTATATGTATAGGCATGCTACACACACACACACACACACACACACACACACACACACACATATTTACTACCATCATGAAAAATAAGAGCTAGACTTTAAATATTCAGTTACGTAGCTCATTTGGAAGCCACCTACCCTCAAGATTTGTCATCTAGCCAATCTTTTTATTGCCACTGTCGTTAACTAAATGTGCTTTTCAAATATCACACTCAATAGATAGTACCAGTAATAAATTTCTTTACGCTCAGTTACTCAGAATGCTCAATTAACTTGAGGTTTTTTACTATAATATATGCAAAGTAATTTGCAAATCTCGAAGTTCTGCATAAATATTAATTATCACTAATAGTAGCTAGCACTTATTAGAGTACTTTAAGGGCTACAAAGTACTTTACATATGTTATCACATTTAATCTTTATAACAAATCTGGAAAGCACAATTGTCTTTTGGGAGAAAAAAAATTATAATGAAACAAACTCATTGCAACTGATGTAATAAATGCTTAATAATTTATTGATTGGATGCTATCAGCAATTAGCAATTTAATCCATGAGGGAGCATGAATGTGCAAATTCTATCCAATTATATATAACTTCTATTACTTTCAGTGTTATGTACTGAAAAATGAAGTTCAGAATGACATCTTTGAGACACTATATGGCTTAAAGCATCCAAGAGAAAAAAAAATACTGTCATGTTCAGTGTGTTCTTCTTGCTAATGAAGGACCAGAGATCAGAGCTGAAATGAATGAACCTTAGAGGTCTTCTAATACTAACTCCTGATTTTGGAGGTTTTTTGTTTTTTGTTTTTTTTTTTTTTATTGATGAGGAAACTGAGATCCAGAGAAATTAAGTGATTTGTCCAAGGTTTCCTAGACAAGAGTTGCAGAGAGAGGATTCGAATCAGATCTTCTGACTCGAAAGTCCATGCTGTCTCCACATATTTTGGCAAAAATGAAAGGAAAATATATATTAGAGTACTCTATTAAAACTCTATTTAAAAAAGGCTGATAATTAGAAAATTAAGATAATACAGATTCCTGTCTTAAAATGTGTTTGTCAAGGTTTTAATAAAACACTTTTTCGTAAAACTGGGATCCTCTTCTTAGTGGCAGCCATCATCATAATTGTACTAAGAAGAGTAAAAGTAGTAATTCATATTTCAGATATTTGAAGGTATTCTTAACCTAAGATCTGTTAGTCTGTGTTTTTTTTTTTAAAAATTATTAACTCTTTCATTATAATTGATTTCCTTGGTAATCCTATGTATTACTTTTTTTACATTCTGAGAAAGGGTGCAAAGACTAGAAGGGATCAATGATATAATAAAGATTTAAAAAACACCCGTTGGAAGGTTTATAATACATTTTTCCTCATAGCAGCCTATTTTAATGTGCTATCCAATGAATCATACTGCCTTTTCCAAAGACCTTTTAAAGACTATTATGGTAGGTAAATGTATATGGAGCATTTGTATGTATATATCATTCAGTAAAATCTAGTTGTTGTAGGAATATACATATATACACATATACATATACACACATACATACATACACACATAAACATATATACCTCTGTGTGTATATGGTTTGAGGATATATAAAATGTGTTGATAAGTTTCAAATTCAAGCCTGGTTGTCCCAAAATGGAGCAGTGCCTCCCCTTCCCTCAATGGCCAAGAGGCTATATAACCTCGGATAACAATTTATCACCATGAGTGCATATACAATAGACAGTAGAACTCTTGGGATTGCTTAGGTTAGCATTAGCCAAGGCTGTGGGGCAAAAATACAGATGTCCCTTTTTTCCCCATTTCTCAAACATTATCAATAAATGCATGCATGCATTAATTTATTCTTTTATCCTTGATTCCTTCGATCAATATTTATTATCATCTGTTTAGAAAACAGAATGCTATGTGTAGGAGTATTGGACTAAAATACAAAATTTAAATGAGATATAATTCGTGCCCTCATGTAATGTACAATCTAGCAAATTTTAATACAGCTACAAATAGGTACAAAACAGGAAGTACATATTTCATGCCCCTTCACATGAGTTTTCCATTAGTCAAGTAAATACCAACAAACAAGTTAATTGAATGGCAGCATGGTATTGTTGAAAGATGTCTAGAGTCAGGAGAGACCTATTTCAAAGCCTGACTCTAGCACTTCTTACTAAGTGATTTGTGTACAAGGCACTGAATTTCCATGTAGTAGGCAAAGTCATCTCCTTAAGGAACATATCTAAATGTGTCTCTTCCTTGCGTAAAAAAATTTTCCTGGGCTCCCTAGAGAGTACCCCTTAGCCTGGCACTTTAAGACCCTCCATATTATGGCTCCTATGTACTCTTCCATACCTATTTCACATGGCTGTCTTTTACATACTTTATTCTAGCCAAACTGAATTGCTATGCCTTCCCCTTTTTTTTGACATTCCATTTCCCACTTCAATGCATTTCTATAGAATCCTCACCATTCAGAGCTTGAAAAAGCCTCCCTCCTCACCTCTGCCTCCTAAATTCTTCTCATCCCTCAAGGATCACATCATATTCTAACTCCTTAGTGAAACCTGATTCCCAGCACCAACCCCCACCCCCCATTATATTGTTCTCTTTCCTTACATTTTTTCAGTATTATGTTCCTATTAGAAAGTAAGCTCCTTCGGGGCAAGTATTTTCATTTTTGTCTTTGTATTATCAACACTCAGCAAAGTGTTTTCTCAATAATAATCCACTGGATCTGTAATCTCATTTGTGTGGGTATTTTCCTCTAACAATGCAGATCACAACTCATTCATACATTTCTGGCTTACATGACTGCCGTCCATGTCCTCCTATAACTTTGTCATAAAGAGTCCATCCAACATGCTGGAGACCTTCCACAAATTCCCTTCCTGTTGCATGGATATCGATGACTCATGTAGCTTTCCATCAGTTGTCACTCTCTCTACTTCAGTCTGATCTGATGTGTTTTCCATAGTTCTGATGATGATCTTTATTCCTCTTCTGCTTAATTCCTCTTTTTTAATATGTTGTAGCTTGCTCACATTCACCATGGCTGCTTGTATAATCTTCAGCTGTAGCTCTCAGAAATTACAATATTCCATAACTCATAGCTATGCAACAGTATTGATGGGATATTTATATTTAAAAAAGGTAGACCTTTGTTTCAAGGAGAGGCTTGGAATCATTTTTAAAAATGTAGTTTTACAAATGCAATTCCATTTCTGTTTAAATCTGGATCCAACACTTTGTTTCTTTGCAGTGCTTATCATGTGTTCATATTTATATATACATGTTTATGTGCTTATATGTGCATATATATTTGTATTCATGTCATCACTACATGCATATACACAACACATCCACATATGTGTCTATATGAAATTCCATATCTGTGTAATTCACATGTATATATACAAACGCATACATACATATATGCGTATGTATATGTATGTGTGTTTATATATACATATATGTATATGTGTATAGTGTATGTATACATATATACAGGTTTCAGTATTAGCATGGTTTTAAGCTTTAATTCCTAACCACACTAACACTTTGAGGCCACCAAATACATATATAATACATGCATGCATACATATACACATACATGTGTAAATACATGCACACATATACACATATGCGTGTATGTATATATTTGTGTGTATATATGTATATGACAGGTTCTGAAAATGAACACTGAATTGAGCCCAGAATTAAACAGGGAGAGGAGAGGAGAGAAGGCTAGATTGCCTTTGGAAAGGCAAGCAGGAAATTGCTAGAATTTTTGTTGATGTCCTTTCCCTCATTCCCTTATCTGTGTCTCTTTTACTGTTATCAATAACTTGTTTAAAGAGATCAGGCAGTTTTTGAAATTGTATATCACATTCTTTTCTGTTTTTTTGTTACATTTGGTTTTGTATTAGTTTTGAAATTTGTTCTAGAAAATCAGTGGCCTTCCTGATCCATAGACAACTAATTTAATACTGCGTCCCATATCAACCACAAGACATTTCTGTAGTTTGTCATCTTCCATATCCAATGTAGGCATTTTTATGGGATTATTTTTATAGTGGTATTTTAGAAGCATTATCATGAGTATTGTAATTTAAGATGGCCAGCTGTCCTACACAGTGGTTCTGGTTGCCTTTTGATCCATTGCCTAACTAATCATGTGAGTCAACTTTATTTTCTTCTTAAAGGAGAGCTTCAGCTCTCCTTCAGCTTCAACTTCCTTTTGTCATTTTATTTCACAGAAAGAGAATGAAAGATTGATATCATTCCTATTTGTTCATTTGTAGCATATTGTAGTTTATTATATACATATTTGTATATATGTGTGTATACACAAATTACAACTACATACAAATGCATGCATAATATATGTTAACATGCCGAAGCACACCAAGCTAGCGTGGTCCAGTTTCACCTCTTAAGATTTCAACAGAATCAGTTATCAGAGAGTCAGCAATCTGTACAGAAGTATATCTGCCCTCTTAACCTGAATGACCCCAGTAGTTAGGGAGGGAGAATGATGAACCTTTTGTGTGCCTGCCCTGAAGTCGATTTGCAGCAAGAGAATTCGTATAGCATAGACAAAATGTGGAGAGTAGATACCGAGTGCAAGTCTAATTAAGTTGACTAGCTCAAACCATCTGTTAAACTCCATTAATTTATTCCCCTTTAGATCAAAGGCTTTAGGAATGGAATCCAGTGAATCTATCCCAGAGAGCCTTAATAGATAAACACATTCCAATGACTGATCCCCAACCTGGGATAGTAAGAGAGCCAGCCAAAATGGGAAGCATCAAGTCTGCTCTCACTATAATATTGCTATTCATGTCCGACTTTTCAGCTGTCTTTTCCTTTTAGTGTCTGTGTAACTTTTGATAATGACAAATGATGCTTTATGCAAACTTTTATTAAAATCAAGAAATTAGGAGGGCTTGGTGTTACATAAAGAATTCTATTTAGACCATAAATTGATTATTTACGCATTTATGAATTCCCCTTCTTACAGTGGCATTTTATGTTCCACTCATATAAGAAAGGATCTATAAATATCACTCTGAGTAGGGGGAAAGATTATTGATTACAGCTCATTCTGAAGCTGTCACTGAGGCTGGCAAAGGTATATCCAGAATCAAAAGTGGTTAGAATCCCATCGAAATTCATATCCACATAGATCATATTTCTCTCATATTCATTACATACAATCCTCTTGTCCAGTTTGCCTGCACCTCAAATCCTGAATGCTGGGGAAGAGACATACAAAGAGGTTTTCTTTCCCTTGTAAATATGGTATGAGTACTGTTCAGCTTTCTTCTTTTCATACTGTTTCAGAAATAGTGCTGCAGCCTTGGGGGCACAGTCCTCATAGAAATGATAAGCAGGCATTCCAGCTATTTGCCCAAAGGTGAATATTAATGAGTTCTACTTCCATTTTTTGCTGGAGATGTAAGGACTATTATCTCTTGTAAATGAATTCTGCATGTATGCTAACTAGCTTGGGCCCCCTGAGAATATACTGAGGTAGGCTGCTAAAAGAAATGTTAGGTCACAGAAATAATCCATTTTCTCTTGGCACTTGTTCTCTAGGGGGTATAATAAAAAAGCATTATGTTATACAGCGGAGAAGTCCAGACACTTGGGATCATGACCTAATCTCTCAAATTAGGTTGAGAGGGGGCAGAAATATGATTTTTAGTAGGAGAGGGCAAGGAGCAGGTACAATGATTGTTAGCGTTTTTCGGTGCCAGATGAAAACCATTCATCTTGTGTGTGGATAGCTCCCAACAGGCCTGAGAGAAAGTTTTCACTCTGGCTGCGACAGTCAGTAAGGAGTCTGACCCCAGTGTAGCTATCATACTGCCTTGAGCATAGTCAAATGATAAATGTTTTAGATCTGATCTTTTTAACCTTTTTACCCTTTGGTAAGTATCTTTGGAAGAAGCAGGTGTTATTCCATCAAGCAAGAGTAAAGCTCATAACATGTATATGCTATTAGATTTGTGAAGTATAACCTAATATTGTTTGCATTCAAATGAACGCATTCAAATGAAATAGCTGAAATCCTAGAGCGGCATCCAAAGGTCCATCATGAGCAGCAGCCAAATCAGTCATAGTGACCTATGTCATGTGAATTTCATTTATGGAAATAATGATTTTGGTGGCACTTAAGGACTAAGTCACAGTCCCTGGAAATTATAGAAAGAACCTGTACTTAGTGATCAATGTAGACTATGTAAGGAAATGGTAGAAATTGTGTAAGAAGTCCATTCAGGCTATAAAAATTTGGTACTTTGCAAAACTTGACCTGACTACACTAAAATTATAAATCAAAAGCTAGCTGTCTTTCATGAATTGCCAGATGACAAATTTCCATACTTCAGATTTAGTATTCAAAGCATCCTGAAGAACTCATCCAGTAAGTTATTCAGGAATTGTACCATTTTTACCTACAATCACATTTATATTTTAACAGCAATGTATTTAGTAAATACCACCAAAATCAACACCCATAAGCTCCAAGCTATAGGGAATGAGAAGATTTCAAAATCTAGAGATCTGTCTAAGGAAATCAAAATCATGGAAGAGCAAGAAGAGTTACATATTTTGTTTGTCTCTGCTAGAATTGTACTGGGGATGCTTTTAGTAATCCTATATAGGATGACTTTACATCTCAATATTTTTATTTTATTTTTCATTTATGGAATAAAATAAGCATTTCCATACATAGTACAATAAAAAAATGATTGCACATGAAACTACAAATCTACTTTGCACAACTTTCAAATATATAACAAAATTATCATGTAAAGTTTTTTCCTGTTTTTTTCCTCCCACCCTAGAGATGGCTACCATTAGACACAAATGTGTGTGTATACATATATATGTAAATGTAAAATTATTCTATACATATTTCTATTCAGTTTTTTCTCTGGATGCAGATAATATCTTTCTTCATGTATCCTATATAGTTAATTTTGGTATTAATGATAGTCAAAATAAACTATTTGCTCAAAGTCATTATTATAACAGTATTGTTGTTTCTGTATATGATATGTTTTTGGTTCTGCACATTTCAATCTTCATTATTTCCTGCAAATATTTCCATGTTTTTCTAAGGTCATTGCCATCAAAATCATGTAGCACAACTTGTCATGCCATTTTTATTAAACTACCAAAAGTCCTTTAATTCACTGGTTCAGTGTTCTATAGTAGAGGTGTCAAATATATAGCCCAAGGAGCCACACTCCTATGTATAGCCTAAAACAGATAAAAATTTTTAAAAATACAACAAAATTTAGATAATATTAATATGTGGCTTTCTAAATCAGTATATAGTTCATAGAAATCCTTATGTATGGATTAGTGGTTCCCTCCATTTCTATTTGAGTTCGATACCACTAATCTATAGAACATTAAATATGAAAGAAAAAGTATCAGGATAGTGACTTATTTGAGGATGGTTTAATATATGAACACCACTGAAAACAAGATGTGAATAATAAAGATAAAAATAGAATAATAAGTGTCCAAATAAAAATTTGTACCGTGATTACAAAATACAAGCTGTTAAAGAAAACTTAACACTTCCTTCCCAAAGAAAGGAAAAGGATTGAGAGATGTTCTCAGAGAGCTTGATAAACAAATTAAAAATGTATATAAATAGTACTTTTGGAATAAAATAAGTAGTAAAGATCAACACAGTCTGCCACTGAAGTTATCAAATATAACTGCAGGTGGTTTTCCTCTGTATAAAGCTTATGGAATGGGTAAGATCCAAGAATGAAATAAAAATGCGCTCTGTGGATGACAGCCACGTGAGTTCAGCCAACCGTTTGTTGAGAATAAGACACTGAATAAATGCCTAAGTCATGGAATATGTTTATATGAACATGAACTCCATGATCCAAGTACACTGCCCCTCTTTCTGTTACATCCACAAGATACTCCATATCTTGGATGAACATTTTCACTAGCTGACCCCCTTGCCAGGAATTCTGTCCTTTCTCATCTCTACTCTTGGCTTCCCCTAGCTTCCTTCAAGTTTCAGATAAGGTCCTACCTTCTGCAAGAAGCCTTTTCTAGTCTACTTAATCTAGTGCTTTCTGATTTGTCTTGTATATTTCTTGTTTATGTAATTATTTACATGTTCTTTCTTCCGTAAGACTACAAGTTCTCTTTTTCTCCATTTTCTTGGTACTCCCAGTGTTAACACAGGACCTGTAACACAGCAGACGCTTGATAAATGCTTGTTGACCAAATGATACTGACCAGAACCTGAGAGAATCCCTTAAACTGAGAGATTTTATGATAACAATTCTAGATAAGGTAACTGACTCCAGAAATTACATAAGGCTTCTCTTTAAGGAATCCAAACTGACTTCTCCACTGATGCCCATGCCCAACTGGATAAAATATTAGAAAAATTTAACAAATTCTCCTAACCTCCAAACAAGAAAAAATACTCAAAATTTTGAGACATAGTAGAAGAAGTTAAAACTATGTGGGAACAGAATGAAGTACATGCCATCCCCATTCCACTCTATCCTCTCTCTCTCAGTGGCCTCATTAATTACCATAACTCGTTACTCACAAATCAAAGTATCCTCAGTCTCTCCCCTGAGCTTCAGTACCTTATGATGAAATGTTTACTGGATATTTCAAACTGGAAATTCCAAGAACATCCAAGAACAAAATGGAACACATTATCCTTTCCCCAAAACCTACCTGTTTTCCAAATTTTCCTATTTTTGTCAATGGTTCCACCATTCTTCCAGTCTCCCAGGTAGCAGCCTTTCCCTTATCTTCTATTTTCTCACTCTCCCTTACCCCACAAAATCCAATTAGTTGTTAAATTATGCTATTTCTTCCTCCACAATATCTCTTCCATCTAACATTTGCTCTATACTCATATAGTTGGCTTTTGTTTTACCTCAATTCATAACCCCATCATCTCTTGCCTAGATTCTTGCATTGGCTTAATTGTTCTCTTGGCCTCGAATGTCCTACTACTTCAGTATATCATCCACAGAGATACCAAAGTGATTTCCCCATGTCTCTCCTCTAACTCAATCAACTCCATTCACTTTCTCTTGTCTTTAGGTTAAAATATAAACTCCTCTCTTTAGCATTTAAAGCCCTCCATCACCTGCCTTTCCAACCTCATTAAAGTATTCCTGCACATTGAAATCAGCCAGGCTGATCTCTCTGTTGTTCAAGGATGATACTCCATCACCCATATCCCCTGTAGACTAGCCATTCTTCATGCCTGAAATATATGCCCCAATCACCTCTGCCTCACAGAATCTATTTTTCAGCATACAGATGAAGCACCACTTTGTGCATGAAACCTTTCCTGATCATCCCACCTCTTTGTGCCCATTCTCACAAACTACCTTGTATTTAGATACTTTGCATGTATCTGTATTGTATTTGATTTATTTTAAGTCTCCATATCCCTGTATTTTACCTGTTGTCTTCCCTGTTACAATGTTAGCTCCTTGAGATTAGGTGTGCCACTTTTTTATTTACATCTCCAGTGCTGAGCAGAAAGCTAGGTACATAGTAGATGCTTACTAAATAATTATTGATTGGTTGATCTCTGTTGTCTGCTGCTGCAGTTGCTCTTGAGATACTACAAAGGATGAGTTCACATCCCAGTACTGGTATTCTATTACCAAAATCTAGTCAGTTTATTTGCCTGTGCAGTAGGCAATGGAACATCAAATATAAAAGAATGATAGCCAAATCACAACTTGCCCTAAGACTGTTTTATATCTAAACTACTCAAAAAATAGATGAGAAGAATGAAATCGCAGCAGTAGTAAGAATAATGATAGGGTCAAGAGTGAGATCTGTGGTTTCACTTTTATAGGGAGCTCCCAGTGATGAAACTCACTGTATCAATGTAGGTTGGCACCTGCCCTACAATTTATAGTCTTAAAGAGTTGCCTTGAGCTCTGAGAGCTTATGTGACTTTCATAGTCACACGCTCATGTGTGTCAGAGGTGGGTCCTGATCCTTGGTCTTCTTGACCCTAAAAATAAAGTTGTGATACTGATGATAATAATAACTACTGACATTTATATTAACATAGATTTTCTCATATGCTGATCACCATAACCCTGAGTTATGGTAACTGCTACTTATTATCATCCCAGTTTTACTGATGAGGATGATGAGGTTTAGAGAAATAAGTTCCCCATCTCTGTAGGAATCATGGGATTGGGGCAAAGAGTTCTGGATCTGGAGTCAGGAGACCTTTGTTTTGTTTCTTTACTGGTAAAATGAGGTGGTTATAGTAGATGATCTAGAAATTCTCTTCCAACCTGAAATCTATGATCCTAACTAAGGAGAAGATTTGTGATCACTTGTTGAGAATATTGCCAAGGATATTCTGCCTTAGCTAAAGATTAGTCTAGGTGACATGTCAGGACCCTGATGAATCTCAGATTCTTTGATTTATGGTATAATAGTCAGACAACTGGCAGTATCTACCTCACAAGACTGTCCTGAGGAAGACAATCTGTAGATTTTAAAATTAAAATGAGTTTTAATTGTTTTTATTATCTTTGGGTACAACTTTCCTGGTTTCACCCAGAGCAATAATTAGATTGAAGATGCCCTTTGTTCTTTGGACTGCAGTCAGTAAGGCTGTACCATCTTACCTCTGAGATCTAGAAGTGAGATCTATAAATTAGACTCTTCATAACATTGGTACTTTGTATTATTGATGTTTGCAATCAAGTTTTATTTCTGATGTGAATAAATGTTTTATCAAAGAGCATAGAAAAACCGACATAATTTCATTGATTTTCTTATCAAATCCTTTTGTGGTTTTCTTTTGGGGGAGAGGTTTCAAACAGGAGAGGATGTACTAGGTGGCATTTTTTTCCTGCTGAAATAATCCAGAAAATATTAAGAATCATTGGCTGTTACTATGTCAACTGGAAGGGAGAGGAGATGGGGTGAAAATGGGACAGTGCAGAACTCTCTTCATGTATAAACAAATAATAATCTTTCATCTCTCATCTAAAGTTCAATGTATCTTTGGTACATTAACTCACCCCCTGGGTGAATAGCAATTCCATTTTGCAGGTGTAGAAATAAAGAAATTCAGAGGCCAAATGGCCTGTGTGAAGGCAAGATGGAGAAATGAACTCCACTAATTTCTTTCTTACTGCTTTTGAGTTGTGTTAAGAGTAGAAACTACTCTTGTTGCTTGGAAGCTTATCACTCTATTATCTAGAAGTAGTTTTCCATTATGGATATAGCTGTGGGGACACAAGGACCCATTAATGCCCTCCTGTGAAAACCACTTGAAATTTCACTTCCATATGGCACTTCCATTTATTGTCTTTTATGAAGCTTTTAAGTTAAGCAAAGGGATGCGGTTGTATGAGAACAAGTTACCTTTAAAGGTCTACTAACTTTACTGCTTAAAAGACCTTCATAACTGATAACCTGTGAAACTGTAGTTCAATAAAATTTGGAAAGAAAACAGGAATACTGCAGTCCTGAAGAAACTGATATTCTTATCAACAATGACAAATATTTCTGGATAATCCACTTGGAATTTTGGTACATTATTCTAGGGCATGAACATTACATTATTTTAAAGACAGTTTGATAGAGACAACTCTTAATTTCCCAAGAAATGTATTAATTAGCATTTAACTTATATAACCCTTTTTATTTCATGTTTCATATTTCAAGAGGGCCTAAGTAAAACAAAAGTCCAAAAGATCTAAAGTGGAGGTGTTTAGCCTTGCATCTACAAAAATAGCTGTGGATATATTTTGGAGAGATCTGTTAGCTTGGATGGGCAAAAATTACATCTTTAATTTCACTAACTTCAACTGAAATTTAGCATTTTCTTCAATTATTAACATTTGTGTACAAAAACATATATTTATATGTGTGTGCGTGCGTGATATGCACGCACACACATGCACACACTCACACGGAGAGAGAGTCAGTAATAGGATTTACCAGAAAACCAGAAGGGCTCGTGACACACAAAAAAAAGATTAATAATTCCTGATTTACGGGAAGGTTTGCAACATCTAAAGACGTATAGAAGACCCACAACACATCAAGTGAACCCTCTGGGCTACATTAACGGGGACACCTGAACAAGAGCTACACAGGATGGACAGGAATGGATAGGTTGGGATCCACATCAGAGGAGGCAATATGCTGGTGAGATCACAGATCCAATAAGTTATCTCAGCTCCCTACTACTCTTAGCATGCTTCTTGGTCATTTCAGCACCTTGTCAAGAAAAGAAGTAAACATCATAGTAATCCATCTTTCTACTGGTTAAACACATCTCTCCCTCTCTGCCCCCCATCTCATTAAACAAATAAACTAAATACCATTTAAGAAGCATCACAATTTAATAAAGAGAGCTTGAGTTGTAGTCAGGCAAAGCAGCATTTCAAATCCCTGCTGTGATGCCTACTAATTGTGTAAACTTGGGCAAATAACTTCGCCTCCCTTATCTCTAATTACTCAGTGGTATAATGGGGATTAATAATGTTGTTAATATCTAGCTGTATAGCTATTGTGGAAAGTAATTTGCCAGCTGTTAAAAAAAAAGTATAGAAAGAAGAGTTATCATTGGGAATTAAATAAATAGAATATTCTAAGTGATGCAAGAGGAGGAATCATTTTGTCATTGGCTTTGTGCCTGCAGTGCATAACATGGTGCCTTATACATAAGGATGATTAATAGATGTTTGTTGAATGAATTGTTGCTTCGTGAAAGAAAGGAGGATAAAATTTAAGGTTAGAAGTAAATAGTAGATTACTTGTGGGTATTTTTTACCTGGACCATTCCCCATAAACATGAAAAATTGACACTTGCCTTCAGTTAGGTTTAAAATATTTTGCACCTAATTATTAAGCTAATTGGAATATCGGCTGTCATATTGATCCAATGATTTTATTATCATTGGCAGTAAAGAAGTCATTACGTACTTGTCTCATCTCAGACATTCAATTGGACCTTCTCAAGGGGCACATGTTAAGTTAACTGTCTTCTTTCTATTAATTGTAGACATCAACTTATGAGGCATGTATCTCTTGATGTATTAAACACTTATTGATAACTTACAAAGACATTATCTCCTATTTACGAAATTGATGTAGGAGAATAGTACATGCCTAAAGGAGGTGTTCAGAACTATTTGGTTCATTTGTTTTCCAGTCATGTCTAACTCTTCCTGAGCTCATTTGGGGTTGTCTTGGTGAAGATACTGGAGTGGTTTACCATTTCCTTTTCCATTTTTTTTACAGATAAGGAAACTGGGGCAAACAGGGTTAAATGACTTGCCCAAGATCACACAGCTAGCAAGTGTCTGAGAACAGATTTTAACTCAGGAAAATGAATCTTGCTGACTCTAGGCCTGACACTGTAGCGGGCCTCCTAGGTACACATGCAGAAACATAACATAGTGGAAAAAGCAATGGAAATTTAATCAGAAGATGCCCCACATTAGCTTTGTGACTGACAGCAAATTGATGAGTATTGGTCTCCTTCCATGTAAGTTAGGTACAGGAATACCTGCACTATCTGCCTCACAACATTATTGTGAAAAATCACTTTATAAACTTTAACTTAGAAGTAAATGACAGTAATTGGTTTTATTTATTGTATAGGTAAAAGTGCTCCAGGGTTTGTCACTTGATACTAAAGCTAAATATGAGTTTTGGTCTTATGACCAATAAGTGCATATGATACTGGAGGAACTGAGTCATACTAAGCTTCCATTCCTTCTATATATAAAATCAGAAAACAAAAGAAAATCGCAGCTGAATAGAAAGATGACTTACAAGTTCTCCTTTGAAAGGCAAATAAAATTGGTTCACATGCTTAGTTAGGCCATACATCAAAAGGCAACAAGAAGAAACATTGCATAGGTCATTTGATCTTACAGTACTCGTGATAAATACTTCTCAAATACCATTATAAAAATAACTCCAGAGAAGTGCTTACATTGGATGCAAAGGATGACAAGCTAGAGAAATGCCTTGTTGCTGATATGGGAGCCATTCCTGAATTAGTTATCTGTGCATCAGGAAAGCCACCAATTTTCTAGAACAAATTTCAAAACTAATACAAAGCTAGAAAAAAAAAACAGAAAAAGATGTACTGGAGAATTTACTTCAAAATTTTACCTTATGATTCTTTGAAATAGGACTGCATATTGTGCAAAACACACCAGGAACTGCTAAAACTCAGTGAATAAGCAATATAGGAAATATAAAGTGTCGGTGGAAAGGTAGTGTAAATTATTTAGAGGAAAATATAAATTGAGAAACTATAAGCTAGACTTTTCATTATGCCAACAAGCATTTATTAAGCACCTTCTACATGCCAGGCAATATGCTAAGTATTGGAGATAAAAAGGCAAAAACAGTCCCTGCTCTCAAGAAGCTCAAGAAGGTCTATACATCTGCATATGTATATATGTGTATATCTGCATGTACATATAAATATCCATCACTTCATATTGAATTAGTTTTTAAAATGTTTTATCTTCAAAAATCTTTTTTAAGAATTGCTCTGGTGGAGAACATTCCTGAAGGCCTTAATTATTCGGAAACAGCACCATTCCATTTGTCACTTTTCCAAGGTTGGATGAATTTGCTCAACATGGCCCAAAAGTCTGTTGACATAGTGTCTTCTCATTGGGACCTCAACCACAGTCACCCATCAGCATGCCAGGTGAGCTGCATTTGGCTGCATTTGTACAGCTGTTTAACTTGTGATGGTTTTGTATATTGTGCTTTATTATGTCTTTTCTAATCAATCCTGTAATTGTTTCCAGTTTGACTTTCTCCCATAGTAGACTTACATTATTATGTTTGTCTTTGTATCTCACATTCCCTTTTCTTCCATTTCTTCTTTTAATTTTTATCCTTTTACCTCCTAGCACTTAGGATAAGTACCGTGTACCCAGTGAGAATTCCATAAATATCTGGTAATGCATTTATAGCACTTCATCAAGGAGAGGTAGAGTTTGAGTTTGGATCAAAAGCCAAAATTTCATAATAGTGATGCCTATTTCACATCACACCCTAGTAATGGTGCCTTAATCCTTTTGTCAAAAGACAGAACAGGAAAAGGATGGCATTAATTATGGGATAGAAGAACTAAACGAGTTGACATCTCTAAATAGACTTCGAAAACAAACATATGGAAGTATTACTAAAAAAAAATCAATGACAATAGATTATGATGTTTTACCAATAATGGTAAAAGCTTATGCTGAGCCACATGGATGCATCCATTCACCTTTCTTGGGATCAGTGGTTTATATATTTATGAGATATCTCAATTCCAGCTTCATTATTCTATCTGAACACTGAATCAATGACCTTTACCTCATGGGTACCATTTAAAGATCAAAGAGATATTGGGCAACAGATTAAAAAACCAAGATCAAAACTGTATTAAAATTTTTATCACTTCTCTTCACACTGGCATGATCTCATCAACACAGCAAAGGAGATTTCAGATTTAAAAGATGCTACTACCTTGAACTTAGGCAAGCTATATTTTTCATACGCTCCTGAAAGTTAGTCAGGGTCACAAGTTTCAAATGGAATTGATGAGCCCTGCTGTTCTACTTGGGTCAAGATCACTGCGTATTTTCCCAGTCTGTGATGAGCATGAACATTATAATAATTTGCCCGTCATGTAACATAGTAGTGTTAGGTCATGCCAGTCACAAACTGGGCAATCTGACACAACATCGACATTTCACTCACACTGAAGCTTACTGTTTCACTTAGATAGGGTGACTTCGTGCTGACTTAGTCAACATACGAGTCTGTCAACAACCTTTAGCAAAAGTTCCCAAAGTGATAGCCGCTGTGCTAAGCACTGGGGATGAAAAGAAGGAAGGGAGGAAGGAAGGAAGGAAGGAAGGAAGGAAGGGAGGGAGGGAGGGAGGGAGGGAGGGAGGGGGGCAGGAAGGAAGGAAGGAAGGAAGGAAGGAAGGAAGGAAGGAAGGAAGGAAGGAAGGAAGGAAGGAAGGAAGGAAGGGAGGGAGGGAGGGAGGGAGGGAGGGAAGAAGGCCCAATTCCTGCCCTCAATAAACTTTTAATCATACATTCATATACATATACAAATTGAATATAAGGTGGTTTGGGGAGGGCTATACTACCAGCTGAAGAGGATCTGAACATTTTATCTTGAAGGAAAAGCCAAAGCAATTGTCTGTCATATCCATATAAATATGAGATTTGATCATTGAATAACTCCATTGCATTTGAAAACTGTAAGAAAAAGTTTCACACCCTAATTATTAAGGTAAGCCTAATTTAAATACCTTCAAGATATTTCAGTGGCAACCGTGGTCATTCACAAATATGTGTGATAACAAAAAAATTGAAGTTCACAGCCATTGCTACATGAATATATTATCTTTTTTTTAAGAAATAACATTTTTGCTTTGGAGGAAAATAAATCAGATATGTTATTTGCTTCTGAACCAGCAGAGCCTGAAAAATCATAAATGGAAAATAGAAATAGCAGACTACAAGAATATAGCATATCTATTTATTATAATGCAACTGCAAATAAAATACCCATTGGGTAAAATGCAGGCTTCTTGAGGCAGAATGGGCAATTCATACCTCATCTTAGCAGGAAACTTATCAGCCTGGAAAGTATCACAATGGCCCTACATCTTCTGCGCCACCTCGTGGTTGTTTTTTAAAACTGAGTAATAGTTTCCATTAAAGGAACCACTAGTCCCCATACTTAATCTATTTGCAAGACAATGAACAAAAGATGGGGGGGGGGGGGGAATCTTTCTGTCTGCATCCCAAAGGGCTAAAGATTTCATGCACAGTTTGAGAAGACCATCTTGGAGCAGTGCAGTATTCTATACATTAGGTTAATAATCAGCCACCAACATTTTGTTTCTTCCTGCATATCTTTGGTTAAATCATTTCTTGTTTCCCTATTTTTCATAGCATCATGACTGTTAGGGACTGAAAAGACCTTAGATAACATCTAGTCCAATCCTTTTAATTTACAGGTCAGGAAAGTGCAGCTAACAAAGATTTTTTCTATGATCCCTCAACAATAAGGGGAAGATCCAGGAATTACAAAATCCCACAATTTCATATTTGAAAGTAGAGGCCATCTGATTTACCCTATAGCCGAACAAGAATATACTTTATTCGTATCCAAGAAGTGATACCTAGCATTTACATGAATACCACCAGGAAGGATGGAACCCACAACCACCTAATGCTTCTCTTTCCTCTCAAATGTTAGGAAAATTTTTTTTTTTCTCAAATCAAGCCTAAATGTCCTTTAACCTTATTCTAATCTCCAGAATTCAGAAGAACTATTCTAATGTCTCTTCCAGATGAAAGGTCTTCAAATTATTGAAGAACGCTTCCACATCTCTTCTCTAGACAAAAAATTTTTAATTCTGTCAACTTGTTCTCATATGGAATGATCTTAATATTTCTCACCATACTGGTTAGCTTCTCCTAGACATACTACACCTTCCGGAAATCATTTTTAAAGTGTGCCATAAAATTGCATTAGGTTTTTCTAACCTATGAGCTTGCTATCCACTAAGGCCCACACATCTTATTTAGAAGAACTGATGGCTAGCCTTGCCTTGTACTCATGAAATTGATTTTTAAACTCCAGGTATAAGATTTTCCATTTCCTATTTCATGTCATTAGATTCAGCTAAATATTCTAGCCCACCTTTATTTTGGTTTTTTGTTTGTTTTCTTTAAATCCAGACTGTGCTCTAGCAGGAAGATGTTAGTCTCACTATCCCTGGGCTAAAAGCTTCCCATAAAATGGTACTTGCAGGGATCCATTTCTTTTGAGTTTGACACAACTGCTCATCTTAATTATTCTTTTCAGAAAACAAATTGGATGAAGATATTAGTTCTGTCTTTATCCAATTCATTGATAATAGAGTAAAGTAGTATGGGGCCAAACATAGATCCCTGAGCATGCGAGACCTCCTTCCAAGCTGACATGAAGCTTTTGACAGAAACTCTAAGTCCAAAACTTTTCACTGTGGCACAGCTGCTTTATTATGGGGTTTGGTCTTTCTACATACATATACACACACATACATATTACAAGAAATTGCAAGTATAGATGAAATGTGTAATTAGTAAAGCAGTAAAAATTCTACCTTACATTTCCCCCAGTACTCTATGACGTAACTGAGGGAATGTTACTTCCCTTAGACCAAAAAGATGCATTTGTGCAAAGTAAATATGTAATTGACAGTGAAATATGATTACCAATAATGCACCTGATTGCAAATCATATCTAATTAAAACTAAGACTTTTGTTTCAATGATCAATTATTATTGGCTTCTGTAAGTGAAGTTGCATTAACAGGGAGATCATGTAATTTCAGTGACAGAAGAAGAACATAGGTCCTGAAAAGAGCTAATGGTGGGTTAATGTATTTAGCAGATCTCACAGATAAAAAGCTAGCTTATTTAGTAGAACTTGTAGAAGGGAGGGGGAAAAGCTAATTTCCTGAGCAAGTCTTGCAAGAAATACTATGACTCCAGCAACATCATTTACTTGCATTTATATTGATTACCCTCTATTATCCTATCTCCTTCCTTCTTAGGAAGATGCCTGGTGGGAGAGAAAAGGAAATCTCAGAGTCTTAGGAATTGAAAGCAATCTTAGGTGCCATCTATCTCAATCCACATATAAGTCCATTCTAAATATACCCTATAAGTGGCAAAGCAATCAGAATTATAAACAACTGACAAGCTCTCAGGAATTAACTTTTTATCTCTTACAGTGGAAAATCTTTTCCCACTCTTTATTGTAATACCTAGGATGTTTCCCTTACATATAACATAACTTCTCTGTTGAGTTCCTATATAAATCCTTGAATTTATGTATACAGTCTATCCTCCACCCCTGATTGAACACTCCTGTTGGCTGTTCTTAAAGTACTGGTAGGACATTGATGAAAAGGGCAAATTCTCTGACTTTCCAAAGCTCACAGGTCCCTCCTCTGGGCAAAGGGGCAGAGAGGAGGCAAAGCAGACTGAGACTGACATTAGGGCTCTTCTCTTCCCAATAAAAGTTATTCTCTGAGAAGATTTCCACCACTAGCTTGTACACAATCAAATCTCTGAGTTCTGATTAGGTCTGTTGTTTCTTCCTCAACCAATCTGAGTGCACTCACTATATAAAGTCACTCTGGGTCACCCAGTCATTTTCAAGGTCATCTAAATTGATCAAGGACTTTTTCATACTTAGTCCAGTGTCTACAACTGATTGATTCATTTGAGAGATGCAGAAGCTCTAATCTCAATCACCACTAGCTCTGTAATCAATAAAAAAGACTTTTCTTTAAAATGCAGCTAACCAACAGGATTAATAGCCACCCCCCATTATATCTCATCACATGCTTCCACATGCAAGTTCACACAATTCCCCATGTGAGGTGGCAGCAGATAGAGCCCTTTGTACCTGCTCTGAAGTTTGGGCACCTATTGGTTGGTCCTCATTTGCATTTAATCACATCTCTATGCTTGGTTTTCTACCTCTTTATCATGGTTATTGTAAAAGTTTTCTTCATCTTAGATTCTATGGAAAATGAGAATGATAGGATCTTCCTCCTTCCACTTAATGCAGGAATTCCCTTTACATTGGTGCAATGTGATCATCAAGTTTCTGTTTTAAATGCTTTTAGAAACAGAAAACGCTCATTTTTATGCCACCTCATTGTTGAACAGCTCTACTTTTTTAGGAAATTCTTTCCTGTGTTGAGCCAAAATCTGCCTCCATGCAACTTTTACATATTGATCCCAACTCTGGGCTCTGGAGGAATATAGAATAAGTCCAAAGCATCTTTAAAATGATGAGTTTTCAAATTTTAAAGACCATTATCATAGTTTCTCCTAGTTTCTCCCAGTTAAATATCCCTCTTTCTTTAAACCATTCATCCTTTGCCCTGGTTTCCAGACTGTCATTCTGCTCATCCCCTGCAGAATATATTCAATTCTATCAGGGAAATTTTACAGGGAAAAATGTGTCCTTCTTGGTAAAACATCCTATTTTTTAAAATGTTTATTCCTTTTTAGACCATCAATGAAACTGGAATAACATATTTTCATGCCTCTCTCATCTATATTCCATTAACTTAGGTATTTTGCTTTGTTTCTCACCAGCTAAAGGACAAGAGTCATGAGTGTACATGAATTACTCATTTAGAGCAGGCCTGCACATCCTGCAACCCACCTGATTTATAGGAAAAACAATGAACTAATTCCTCTTACTTTTAACTTATATACCAATATAGCCTAAGGAAAATCTAGAAGCTTAAGGAAGACGCAGAATCACTTTTAGGTTTAGTCATCCAAAGTGGTTATCTGCCAGTCTCACTTAAAACCAATCCTGTTCATAATTTTTCTGGGTGGCTCTTTTATTTGTTCATTCATTTAGTATCCAATTAATCACTACCTATATACAAATGGGCATCTAGATGGCACAGTACATGGAGAGCCAGGCCTAGAGTCAGAAGATCCTGTATTCAAATTGGCCTCAGACACTAGCTGTGTGACCTTGAGTAAATCACTTAACCCCGTTAGCCTCAGTTTCCTCATTTGTAAAATGAGCTGAAGAAGGAAATGGCAACTCACTTCAATATCTTTGACAAGAAAACCCCAAATGGGGTCACAAAGAGTTGGACATGACTGAAAACAACTGAACAATAACCACAAAACATAACAAACCCTTGGAGGAGAAGAAAAAGCATTAAGATATGATCCTTGCCCTCATGGAGCATGGCAGGAGAATACAGTGCATAGGCAAACATAGGACTATAAAATGCTATTTGACGATTATTTTTAATAACTAAATTTCAAAAATGCACAATAATAACATGACAAGTACAAAGAAGTCTACAAAGTTAGAGAAAAAATCTAATTTTCAGCTAGGCAAATCAGGAAAGACTATGTAGGAGGTGGCTTTTGATTTGGATATTGAAGAATAGGTCTATTATTATTAATAGGTCTATTATTTCATTGATATAGAGAACTCTAAGTGAGGAAAACTCCTTCAGTTAAATCAGAGTGGTAACTGCCCTGCAATTTATATGCTTAGTTTCCTAGGGGGCAGTAAGACATTTAAGTGAATTGCCTATTGTCACAAAGCCAATTTCTTTTAGTGTCCAGGTAGTGTCCACATGTTCCTGACTGATGCTGGTTCTTTATTCGTGTTACCGTTCCTGCTGAGTAGGATCTCACATGGCTACTTAACAGCATGAGCAAAGACACAAAAATCCTGATATACATTGTTAGAGTTAGGGAGAGAAAGAGAGGAGAACCAGATGATTCTGAAACACATACACACACACACACACACACACACACACACACACACACACACACACACATACATACACATAAATGTACCCTGAGTAACAGGGAGAGTGGTGATATCCACAGAGAGGGAGGTTAGGAGAGATAAGTGGTTTTTAGCCAAAGTCATGAATTATCTTTGAACATGATAAAGTTGAGGTGTCCTCAAAAATCCAGATGGTGATGTCTTGTTGCATAGTAGGAACTCAGTAAATGTTTGTTGAATTGAATTGACTTTGTTGATTTTAATTTTAATAGTTCAAAATGGAGAACTGGAGTTCCAGGAAGGTCAGCACTGGGGAAAGAGTTCAGGATCATAGGAACAGAACCATGGATCTACAGCTAGAAAGTGCTCTGGGGGCCCTCTCATCATTTTACAGAATTTAGAGACCCATCTATGTGAGGGGATCCTTAAAGCTATGAGAGTAGAAGAGATCACCAAAGGGAGAGCGTAGAGAGAGAAATGAGGTGAGGATAGACCTTGAGGTAGGTTGGGGGAATGGAAATGGAAGGAAATAAGCATTTATATACTTCCTGCCATATGCCATTAACTGGGCAGGGTAAAGGATGCTCTGGTGGAGAAGGATACACAAATGGGGAAAAAAGAAGAAAGAACCAAGAACTGAGAATGATCAAGAAGATGGGAGACAGTACCAATGAGAAAGAGTTAGTCAATAACATCAAAGGTTACGAAGTGATCAAGAGGGAAAAGAATTAAGAAGATTGTCTTCAGTAATAAGGAGATTATCAATGACCTTTGAAAGAGATGTGTAAACTGGTAGCCCATCTGTTTGCTACAGGGAATCTCTAATCTCTAACAGAGGGGTTCTTAACTTTCGTTTTTAATTTAACTTTTAAAAAAAATTTAAACTGTCTTTCAGTTGATTTCTTTTGTAATACTATGTATTTTATTTTATGCATCTAAAGTCATTATTCAGATAAGGAGTCCATAGACTTCACCAAACTTCACCAAAGCGATCCATTAAACAAAAAAAATTTTAAGAATTCCTGCCCTAACAACTTTTTGGTGCTAAATATTTGACAACTTGATCATGTGGTACATAAATATTTGATTAAGCCTCTTTGATATATCAGGGGTCAATCTTATTGAGACTTTCTTGTTTATAGAGAAATGCTCACAGAATTGGATACCTTTCATCCTGTCTGATATGAGACAGATTTCTTTAAATAATTTAAGTGTTTTGGTCACCCAAATCATTGTTATTTTTAATGAAGAGTAGATTTTGAATGAAGTCAAGAGTATAGGCAGACTAGGGAAAAGAGCTCTGATAAGGATAGGAAAGTATACTTTTCATTGTTTGTTCTTAATTTAGGTCCTTGGGGTCCTGAAAGCTTGTCATGTGCACTATGCCTGCAGCAGCTTATTGATAAATTGTTCACATTCCATTTTGCCTTTTCTAAATGGATGGAGGTGGTAGGGTGCAATGTGTCTTAAGCCTTGGTGTAAATTAGCAAAAATGGGAGCAAAATGCAAACTCACATTGTGCAATTCATCTAACTTCATCCAGGACTTAGTGGTTTTATTTATTCCCTTGTACAAATACAGGTTTTACAGAGAGCAGCATTGTTTTATAGCAGGGTACATTCTCTTAGAAAAGGGAATACAAGAATGCTCTAAAGTCAATATGGATGATTTCCTAGGGATCATTTGAATCCTGTACTAATTGATACAAGTAAAAGGAACATTCAACTGTCTGGGAATTACTGAAAAAATAGTCAACCTAAAACTGGAGACATAGTACAGAGAATAGTTCATGAGTCTTAAATAAAAAGAAAGTAAGGTCATTACACCCAGATGGCACCTCAACTCAGAGTCCTTGGTGCTTTTATTTCAAAAGGACTATAGGACATACTGAAGCATGGTTTAATTTTTTAATTAGAACTATTCCATCCCTAAACCATCTGTTCAATGAGAATCCATTCTCTTTTTAGTTTTTAGAACTTCAGAGAAAAATTAGGCTCCCTGTCCCATCTAGTTAAATAACTTCTAGCCTTAGGAAGTTCTTTCTTAATATCTAACCTAATTTTTCCTGCTAAATCTAAAGACTTTTTATTTCTATTTTGTCTTCTGTGGTGGTAAAAAGCAGAGTTAACGTTCTTATTGTTATAATGCTATCTCATATACTTGAAAATGATGAGGGAGATCATTTATCAGCTTTCTCCTTTCCAATAGTGCTGTTAGATTTGGGCAGTTTTAGTACAAGAGGAAATAACAACATTGTCGTGAGACAGCATCATCCATTCTTAAAATAACACCTCCACTTCTCTACACATACTAGTCCTCAATAAATGGTTATGATTTTTAAAAATCTCATTACAATTAAAAACACAATGGGAAATAGTGTTAGATTTGGAAAATGAAAGACCTCAGTCCAAATTCCAGCTTTATCATATACTATACTACCTTTGTGTCCTTGGGGAAGTTAGTTAACATCTTTAGGTCTCAGTTTCCATATAAAATGAGGGAGTAAATCTAAACTTTAAATTCTCATCCAGCCCTAAATCTACGATCTTACACTGCTCTGTAAATTACTTTACATACGTTAACTCACTTTACTCTTTTAACAACTCTCAGGTAGGTGATAATGATATTATTATCCGCATTATACCGATGGAGTAACTGAGTCAAAGAATGGTTAAGTGACTTAAGATTAGACAGAAGTGACAGAATGAAGACTGGAAATCAAGTCTTTTGATTCTAAATCTAGTGTGCTTTCCACTATCAAACCTACCACTCTATAAGATAGTTATACTTGTCCCCATGTATACATATTGACGTTGAATGTGCCTTGGATGTTGTAAAAGCCGAGTGTCCTTCCAGGAAGTAATTTCTATATCTACAGAAGTGAATTTCAGTTAACATTTTAAAAAAAACAGCAATTAAATGCTTTCTTTGATTTGTGAAGCTTATTTTTTGAGTTTTTCTTTTGTGATGGTCAATTAATTGTACCTGGAGCTTAGTTTTATATTATGGGGAATAGTAGTCTGAGAAAAGGAAGTGGTCCAATGGGAAGAACATCTGTTTGGAAGTCAGGATACCTGAATTTGATCTTACTAACCAATGTAGTTTAGTGTCTTTATCTTACAGATTCAAAAATGGCTAAGAATAAAAGAAGATAGGATCCATTTTAACTTATATTCTATCTTTGGTATGCTAGGGGAAGATGGCTATGTAAACCCTAAATCCTAGTTTCTTCTTATAGAACCATCTCTATTAGAGTTGGAAGCTACATTAGAGATCATCTTGCCTGTCCTTGTCATTTTTACAAATGCCCAAGATTTATTTTTATTTGAGGAGCTTAATTACTTCGGGCATTAGGAAGAATGATCATAATTGAGAGAATGTGGATTCAAATCATTCCTCTGACTCAGTAACCTGCGTGACCTTGTTCAAATCACTTGATCTCTCCAGGTCTCGGTTTCCTCTCCTGCAAAATGAGGTGGTGAACTTTTTGCACTCTCTTCCCCTTTAGGGGGAACATTTTATTCCTTGATGTCATAGACAAGGCTCCACAATCAAAAATTCTAGTCCTGATTCAGTGACTCTTTTTTTTTAGAAAAATCTCTTTAGAGGGATCTGAGATTTCTGTTGGATAAAGAAGGAAAAACATTTACAGATGTTTGGATGAGAAAGCAAAATACAAACAATATACACAGTCCACAACTATGTAAAAATTATAATAGCGATGAAGTCTTACAAAATTCTTAGAGGACAGAATGCATGAAAACAAACAGAATGTGGTTGTTTTATCTTATTTAAAAGAAGAAAGAAACAGTGTGGTATGGTGTTGAATTGAGAACTAGCCTTAGAGTCTGAAAGAGCTGGGTACAGCAGGGCCCTTTGGCGCAGTGACTGTGTGGCAGTGCTGAGTTACTAGACATCTTGGTGCCTTGGGCAATTCTATGATACTTTTAACAGAGTTGCCCTTTTACATAGGCTTGATTGAGGGAGTTCTCCACACTAATGAGATCACAGATCCAGTTCTCATCCCTTCAAAAAGTTATTAAAATTAATATACACATTTTGTAACTACAAATAATGGATTTATAACTTCAAATATAATTGTGTATTTGAAGATTTTACTGATGGTCACTAATTATAAAACATATTTTTAAAACAATAAAAAATGCTGTTTCTTCCACATTTTCCAGTTTCCCTGTTAAATTATATTAATTCTCTCCCTACCTGTATCACAGGAGGATGTGAGAATTCTTAATATCAGCAAAAGATGCTCAGGTTTTTGTCCCCAGGGAAAAGAATCACCCTGATATAAATTCATAAACACCACCATTAGCAAAAGCTAACCCAACAGAAACCATTTAAATTCTTTTCTGTAGAACCACCTAATTCTCTAACCAGTCTGGTTTGTTTTAAATCCTTTAGATTCGATTATTGGCCCCTTTTCAGTAGTTTTCCATGGATTTTTTCTCTCCTATATTTGGCTGATCTACTTTCCCTCATTTCTCTAATCTCATTTTATTGTCTTGGCAGCTGTTTTTTGAAGTTACTGAACTCTGGGAATTTCCAGGTAACACACAGAGTCTCCCTGCTGCAAAGCCGGATGACTACTTCTGGAGAATAATAGGCATAGAAATAGACTATGATAGTCTGGGGACATCACCTGGCATATAGTAGGCACCCAATAAAAGTGTATTGATTGACTGAATCACCATCACTATTTTTCTGCCCTTTCCTCCACCGAACAGATGTTCCAGCAATGTTTGGTTAACTGGTGAGTTCTGCTTCTCTTTTAAGGTCCCCTTCAAGTGTTACCTTCTCTGTGATGACCTGATGCCTGCAACCTTAGTGATTTCTTCCTCTTCTAAACTTCCATCATATTTTGTATCTCCATTGTTGTATTGCTATAGTCTTCCTTGATAATATCTTCTCTACTTCATGTTTATTCTTTAATATTTATCCCATATATACTCATATATGGACTTGTCTTACCCAATAGAATGGAAGCCACTTGAGAGTAGGACTTGCTGAATTCATTTTCTTATTTATATCCCTAGCACCTAGCGCTGTTCCTGGAGCAGAGAACATGATACCTATGTGTTAGTTAATTCACTGTATACCTCTCTCCACCTTGATGCTCCATAGGCATCTCCAAAGCAATATGTCCAAAACCCAACTCCATTTTATTCCTATACCCACCCTTTATCTCCTAATCTTATTTTTGTTTAACACATTGCAAAGAATTCTTTAATTTGAAGCTATAAGGGTCCTAATGCTTACTGGCTGCTACTTTCTCCATCTTCTTAGACAGGAAACGCTATTGGATTATGACGTTTAGGGAAGATCCTCTGTCAGCACTTGATTCTAGCCTGGATATTGGAGCATGACCAAATGTGCTTCTCTGCATCCCTGTAGCACTCAATCTGATGTCTTTTGTACCAATGCACCATTCCTACTTATAATCTCTCACCCTATAGGAGTTGCCATTCTAGGGCCCATTAATGTTGGGATGAGTTTGTTCATAGCCAAGCTTCCCCACACCCCATACCCTCAAACGGTGGGGTCTCCAAATGCTAATCACATGGAGCATGAATATCTCTTCATCTGCTCCGTGCTGGGATGACTGCGTTCATCCCCCACCATGGGAGCACATAATTGTAGAGAACTGTCATTAGGTAATGAGTCATAATGCACTGCACAGAATAATTAAAACCCTTAATGGGACAAAATCTGTTTGCTGATGAATTAACTGGTAATATGTGCTCCTCTACAAGAGCACCCCTCAGCTGGCACCAATCACTTAATTCTTGCAGGTTTAATTAATGCAATAGAATTTTCCCAATGAGGGGTCTATACCTGGGAAAGTGTCTATGCTCCTAGATTTCTGGCTAAGCCTTGACATCAGGTGTTCAAAGAGAAGAAGAGGTTGCACCTTGGAGACATCCTCAGCAAAGGCTTATTTCCAGAACCCTGTAGGCCACAGTAAGTCTTAACCCTTCCCATCTCCTAGGACAATTAAGTGAGAAGGCCCTTGAATGATAACGTTCTAATAGAGCCCAGGTACAATTTAGTCAAAGAGCTTTTTCTCTGCTTGGTACTTATCCTGCCCTATGGTTATCAGTCAGTCAGTCAATAACAAGCATTTATTAGCACTTTCTATGTGCCAGGTACTGAGCTAAGCCCTGGGGACGCAAAGAAAGTTTAAAAAAAATGACCTTTGCCCTCAAGAGTGCCCCTCATATTCAAGAGGGAGAGAGAGAGCCCTAACAGCTAGGTGGCACAGTGGCTAGAGCACCAGGCCTAGAGTTAAGAAGACTTGGGTTTAAATCCAACCTCAAACATGAACTAACTGTGTGACCCTGGGCGAGTCAATTAACCCTATGTGATCATTTTCTCATCCGTAAAGGAAATGACAAACCACTCCAGTATCCCTGCCAAGAAAACCCCCAAAATGGGTCATGAAGAATTGGACACAAGTGAAATGACGGAAACATTCTCTCTCTAGATACAGAGACAGTATAGATATATATTGATTATATATGTTATCTATCTCCACACACCTCCATATCTATATACACACATATATGCATATACATACACAGTGTAATTAGAATATAATCTCAGAGGGAAGGCAGCAGCAAGGCACAGCAAAGGAAGAGTCTGGGAAGCCAGAAAAGGCATCTTGTAGAAAGTGGGATTTGTACTGAGTCTTAAGGGAACCCAGGCGAGCCAGTTGGTGAGTGTGAGAAGGGAGAGCATTCCAGGCAAGCAGGACAGGCATGAGAAAGCATGGAGGTGGAAGATAAAGTGGCATGTGTAAGGAATGGGAAGAAGGTCAAATGTTGTTGGATTGTAGAGAATGTGGAGATGATTAAAGTATAAAAAGACTGGAAAGATCAGAAGGAGCCAGATTATGAAGGGCTCTAAATGCCAAACAGAAGATTTCATATTTGATCATATAGATAATAGGGAGCCACTAGAGTTAATTGAGTTAGGGTGAGGGGGTGTGGCAAAATGATCATGTCCTAGTTCCTTGGAGGTCCCTTCCATCTCTAGATCTATGACTTCCAATTTTAGAAAAGGCACAGATAAGCTTAAGGGTGTCCAGAAAAGGGCAAGTGAGACAAGAGAATACAACATACAAGGATTTCCTGGGTGCAGGGGAATTGGGCTACTAGGCATACAGAAGACTCAGCTTTGCTAGCTTTCATCAAGTTTTGAAAGGCTGTAATGTAGAAGGGGGATTAGGCTTTGTTTATTTGGCCCCAGAAATCAGAAAAAGGAGCAATAACTGGACATTACAGAGAACCATATTTAATCTTTTTTATTCTTTTTTTAAAAAAATTATTTATTTTGTTCTGAACTTTAAGAAATAAAACAAGCATTTCCATAACATAGTAGAATTGGTCGGGGGGAGAGGGGGGTTGGGGAAGGAGGAGGGGGAAGATGATTGTTAATGAAACTTAGATCTATTGTTACAACTTGCTCTTCCTTTTAAATATGTAATAGTTATCATGTAATTTTTTTCTTCCCTCCCCCACCTTAGAGATAGTTACCATTAGACACAAATGTGTGTATACATATGCAAAACCATTCTATACATCCTTCTATTTATCAGTTCTTTCTCTGGATGCAGATGGTGTCTTCTTTCATAAGACATTTATTTTGATGTAAGAAAAATGCAATAATATGGATACAACCAGACTAACACAGAATGTAGCAGTATTGTCTTCCTTACTCTAAATCCTATTCTTCTATTAATATAATCTAAGAGATCATTGCCTTTTTTGGCTACCATGACACAATGTTAACTCATCATAAACTTTGTAGTTCTTTAAAACTACCAGATTTTCTCTGTCCTTTTCCTCCAACCTCCCACACAACCTCACCCCACCAGGTAACTATTGCCTGGGATTAAAATTAATTATCTGAAATGAAAAGGAAACTGAGGACAAAGTTACAGAGTCATTTATGATCTAATTTGCAAAACTAACTTTTGCATATCAAATCAGGTCACCTAACTTGTCAAAGACAAGAAGTGATTTACAGAGCTAATTTTTATAACAAAAAAAAAGTGATAAAAAAATACAGACACTTGTTTTGAATCTAATTCAATTGGAAAGGGCAGGTCACCTGAATAGTTAGTTTTTCCCAGGCTTCCTTAGTCCTACCCAGAAGTCCTTTCTTTACAGGTGGTATGTTTTTTAAAGTATACTGGGAAAGAGTAGTTAACGTTCACCTGCCATCTTCCTTAGAATATGCCATTACTCAACTTAGACTCTAGCTCAGGGGAAAAAAACCAAACAAACAAAAAAGAGGAGCTCATCCACCAAGATTGGAAAAAGGAACTTAACCTCTGGCTTACCTTTCTCCAGCTGCCAGAAACAGGAACTTGGACTCGGTCGAAGCCCCTTTCTTCTAAAAAGAGAAAATCAGACTTTTTAGAAAACCTTAAAATCTTATGATTATTTTATTCTTCTAAATGATGTGCTACTAAATAATGAAGTCTTCCCAGTCTACCAGATCACTAAGTCTATAGGTAAATGAGACTTGAGACTATTTTTGTTAGCCTAACTTAGGTTAGGGCTAGCTTTTCCTAAAGAAAGGATGGTAATCCTAAAATCAAACTAAAAATAAATCAAAATAATATTAATTGATTTCCTTTCCATTGATTATACCTCCCCTATTCTATATTTGAGATATCACTTTTTTGAACCTAAGTACTTATACATTTATCCCTTCATTTAGGCAATAGAAATATCAGTAATCCATCTTTTGTACCTAATGCTATTTTATTTTTTTCCAATTACATGTGAAGATAGTTTTCAACATTAATTTTTGTAAGATTTGAGTTCCATATTTTGTCCCTACCTCCCTTCCCTGTTCCCTCTAAGAGAGCAAGCAACTTGATATAGGTTATACATGTACAATCATGTTAAACGTATTTTCACCTTAGTCATGTTGTAAAAGAAGGATCAGAACCAAAAAAGAAAACCACAAGAAAGAAAAAAAAGTGAAAGTAGTATGCTTCGATCTACATTAAGACTCCATAGTTCCTTCTCTGGATGTAGTTAGCATTTTGCATCACAAGTCTTTTGGATCATTGTCTTGGATCACTGTATTCCTGAGAAGAGCTAAGTCTATTATAGCTGATCATCGCATGATGTTGCTATTACTGTATACAATGTTCTCCTGGTTCTGTTCACTTCACTCAGCATCAGTCCATACAAATCTTTCCAGATTTTTCTGAAATCTGCCTGCTCATCATTGTTTATAGAATAGAATGCCATTATATTCATGTACCGTAACTTGTTCAGCTATTTCCCAATTAATGACATCCCCACAATTTCCAATTCTTTGCCACCGCAAAAAAACCACTATAAATATTTTTGTACATATGACTCCTTTTTCCTTTTTTATGATTTCATTAGGATACAGACCTAGTAATGGTACTGATGGATCAAGGGGTATGCACAGTTTTATAACCCTATGGACATAGTTCCAAATTGCTCTCCAGAATGGTTAGATCAGTTAACAACTCCACCAGTTTTCCCACATCTTCTCCAACGTTTATCATTTTCCTTTTCTGTCACATTAGCCAATCCAATAGGCATAAGGTGGTACCTCAGTTGTTTTCATTTGTATTACTCTAATCAATAGTGACTCAGAGCATTTTTTCCATGTGACTATAAATAGCTTTAATTTTTTTATTTGAAAACTGCCTGTTCATATCCTTTGACCATTTATCAATTGGGGAATGACATATTCTTATAAATTTGATTCACTTCTCTATATTTTAGAAATGAGAACTTTTATCAGAAACACTGGCTATAAAAATTGTTTCCTGACTTTCTGTTTTCCTTCTAATCTTGGCTGTATTGGTTTTTGTGTGAAACCTTTTAAATTTAATATAACCAAAATTATCCATTTTGCATTTCATAATTTCTCTATCTCTTGTTTAGTCATAAATTCTTTCCTTTTCCATAGATATGACAAGTTAACTAATTTGCATTCCTAGTTTGCTTATGATACCACCCTTTATGTTTAAGCTATATATGCATTTTGACATTATCTTGGTATATAGTGTGAGATATTGTTCTTTATCTAGTTTCTGCCAAACTATTTTCCAGTTTTCCCAGTAGTTTTTCTCAAATAGTGAGTTCTTATCCCAGAAGCTGGTGTCTTTGGGTTTATCAAGCAGCAGATCATTATAGTCATTTACTTCTGTGTCTTATATGCCTAACATATTTCATTGATCCTCCACTCTATTTCTTAGCCAACACCAAATAGTTTTGATTATTGCTGCTTTATAATTTAGTTTTAGATCTTGTACAGCTGGCCATCTTCCTTTGTATTTTTTTTTCCATTAATCCCCTTGATATTCTTGACCTTTTGTTTTTCCAGATGAATTCTGTTATTTTTTCTGGCTCCATAAAATAATTTTTGGTAGTTTTATTGGTGTGACACTGAATAAGCAAATTAATTTAGGTAGAATTGTCATTTTTATTATATTAGTTTGACCTACCAATGAGCAATCACAATGAATAGCATTGCTTTTCTTTCCTATTTACCTTTTTATGTTTTTCCTGAATCTTGTATTTGAAAATTGAATTTTCTGTTCAGGTCTTTTCTTCAGGAAAGTTTGAATGTCTCTATTTCTTTGAATGTCCATCTTTTCCCCTGAAAGATTATACTCAACTTTACTGGATATTGCATTCTTGTAATCTTGTAATCCAAGATCTTTTGCCCTCCAAAATATCATATTCTAAGCCATCCAATTCTTTAATGGAGAAGCTACTAAGTCTTGTGTAATCCTAACTGTGATTCCTTGAAATTTGAATTATTTCTTTCTGGCTACTTGCAGTATTTTCTCCTTGACCTAATAGTTCCAGTATTTGGCTACAATATTCTTTGAATTCACTATTGTGTTGAATATTGAATATTTTGTTTGGGGATCTCTTTCAGGAGGTAATTGGTGGATTCTTCCCATGACTATTTTACCCTGTGGTTCTAGGATATCAGGGCAGTTTTCACTGATAATTTCTTTTTTTATTTTATTTTATAATTTATTTATTTTTCTTTTGTTTTCAACATTTGCTTCCACAAGATTTTGAGTTTTAAATTTTCTCTTCCTCCCTTTCCTCTCCCTTCCCCAAGATGCATGCAATCTGATATAGGCTGTACTTATACATTCATATTAAACATGTTTTCACATTAATCATGATGTAAAGAAGAATTAGAACTACTGGGAGGAACCACAAAAAAGAAGAAACAAAGCAACAAAAGGAGAGTCTTCATTTAGACTCCAAAGTTATTTCTCTGGATGTGGATAGCATTTTCCATTATGAGTCTTTTGGAATTTTACACCCTTGCATTGGTGAGAAGACCTAAGTCTATCAAAGTCAGTCATCACACAATGTGGCTGTTACTGTATACAATCTTCTCCTTATTCTGCTCATTTCACTCAGGATAAGTTCATGTAAGTCTTTCCAGGTTTTTCTGAAGTTGGCCTGCTCATCATTCCCTGATAATTTCTTGAAAGATGCTTTGCAGGTTCTTTTTTATCATGGTTTTCAGGTAGTCCAGTAATTCTTAAATTATCTCTCCAGAATCTAATTTCCAGGTTGTCGTTTTTCTAATGAGGTATTTTACATTTTCTTCCATTTTTTCATTCTTTGATTTCGACTGATTCTTGGTGTCCCATAGAGTCATTAGCTTCTGTTTACCCAATTCTAATTTTTAAGGAATTATTTTCTTCATTTAGCTTTTGTACCTCTTTTTCCATTTGGCCAGTTCTATTTTTAAAGGAGTTGTTTTCTTCAGTCACTTTTTGTGCTTTTTTTCCCAATCTATTGACTTTTTTCATAATTCTCCAACATTGCTCTCATTCTTTCCCCTGTTTTTCTTCTCCCTCTCTTACCTGATTTTTAAAATCCTTTTTGAGCTTTTCCAACAGGATTTTCTGGGCTTGAGACCAATTCATATTCCCCTTTGAGACTTCACATGCAGGCATTTTGACATTGCTGTCTTCTTCTGAGTTTGTGTTTTGATCTTCCCTTTCACCATAGTAGCTTTCTATTAGCAGGGCTCTTGATTTTTTTGCTCATTTTTAAAAGTTGAGATCTGCTCCTGGGGTAGAGGTGTACTGTCCCAAGCTTCTTGTCACTGGCTTACCATATGGAAGACTCAGGTGCCTGAAGCTTGCCCACTGCACTGGGGGGAACTAGTCATTCTTGTGGTGCTAGGGTTCCAGGGCTGACAGTTTGCCCTCTGTTCTGGAGCTGGAAGCCTCACAACTGGCCTGATGTGCCACTTGCCTGTTCAGCTAGGATGGGTTGCTGGTCTGTGCTGTGTCTTGCCTGAACACCGTCTGCACTGGACTGCTCTCCCCTTTTACCCAGGCAGGCAGACCTTTCCTGAAGTCCTAAATTGTCTTAATTCTGGAAAATTGTTTCACTCCATCTTTTTGACTGTTTTGTCACTCCAGAATCCATTTAGAGGCTTGACTTTAACACTTATTTTGAGGGAAACTGGGTAGAGCTCAGGAAGCTTCCTGGCTTCTCTCTGTCATCTTGGTTCTGCTTCTCAGTCCATTCTCTTTTAATGACTTGGGCATCTCACTTGGAATCTTTCTTCCTTTCCACCCCAATCACTGCAGTCACCCTTGGTGACTTCAACGTTCATATTTAAGAGCTAATACCCAGCTGTGCAGTTCATCAGCTTTATGATTTCCCTCTCAGTTATAACTTAACTATTCATAGGCATGGTCATACCTTAGATTTCACTATCACTGAAAAGTATTCTTGGACTCAGAAATTCCACTTTTTTGATCACAGTCTCCTGTCTTACTTCTCACCTTTTCTCACTTTTTGAAGCTTCTTTTTACCCTAAAATGCTGCCTGTTTTCCTAGATGATCACCCTCATTCTGACCTCCCTTCCCTGCCTTCTGTGTTTTATAAACATTGAATAAATTTGTGTCTAATTGAATTAAACACATACTTTGTTTCAGGTCCTTTCTTGTCACCATCTTGGACTCAGAATAACCTAAGGCTAAGGACTCATCTTCCTGTCAAAGGGTGATTGATACTCAGAGATATTTTATTAGTGGATGATGATGAAAACTGCACAGATATGTTTGAATAAAGTATCAATTTTATATCCCTTATAAGTTTCACAGTGGCAAATATTTATTAATCACCTATTCTGTGCAGAGAATAACACTCAATGCAACATTCATCTTCAGTTTTAAAAATAAAACCATAGTTTGCAAGGGCATTGTGCATTTCTAGGAAATTTTAAAATGCCTAGCACCTTGTACTTTTATATCTGTTTCTAAATGCTTAACATGTTCAATAAGTTACACTAATTTAAACTTCATATTTTGAATTGTAATAAATGAATCTGTGAATGTTAAACTCTCACTTTATTATAACTCCAACTTCCCTAATATATTGCATATAACTGGATTTTCCCAACTTTATTAGTTCTAGTCACCTCGCCAGAGCCTCTCAATCACTAGAACCCTTGGGCCAGCACTGCTATTTATAGCCACATTACTATTAAACAGTGACTATTTTTTATTTTTCCCATCCTCACCACCAGAGAAGAGGCTTTGGTTTTGCCCTGTGTACCAAAGTGCTAGTATATTTGCATGTTTTTAATGTGGCTTTGTTGCTCTGAATTAATAATCACACCATATATTTGGTTCATGTGAAACAGAATAACTCTCCTATGTAGCCTGTATTTATGGCTCTGGAACTCATCATTGGCTCTCAAAGTGCTATTTTTATGAGGCTAAAAACAAAGGCTATCAGGCATCTTCTAAACAAGCAGAAATGGGTAGTCCGAGCTACGCAGATCCAGACAGACTGTGATTACAGGAAGCACGTTTTTACTTTTCCCACATCCTTAGTATTTACACAGAGGTGTCTGTAAAAAACATAATTATATAATCACTGATAGTGAATGCTGTAGTTAGACTTGTTTTGCAATGTCTATTAATGTCAGTCATTCCATTTTGAATGTCTTGGAACTTTCTAAATTTGTCCTTGTAGAAATATCTAATGCTTCACATCCACTAAGGCATTTGCTGCACACCCACTTTGTTGTTGCTGCTCAACTATCCATGGGATTTTCTTGGCAAAGATATAGGAGTGATTTGCCATTTCCTTCTCCCGCTCATTTATAGAGAGAACTGAGGCAAACAGGGTTAAGTGATTTGCCCAGGGTCATACAGCAAGTAAGTTTCTGAAGTTGGATTTGAACTTAGGACTTCCTGACTCCAGGTCCAGTGCTCCATCCACTGAATCACCTAGCTGCCTCTACTTATTTTGTACAGAGCACTATATTTAGCCCTTAGACTTCAGACATCCCCTACTTCAATAAAAAATCAATAACTAAAAATAATAACTCTCATTTGTGTGGCATTTTTAATTTTGTAAAGCAGTTTACACACATAATTTTAGTTAATCCAACAACTGTGAGGTAAGTGCTTTAGATATTATTCCCATTTTACAGATGAGGAAACCAAAGCTGGGAAAAGTTAAATGACTTCCCAAGGATCACACAGCTAGAAAGTATCTGATTACGGTAAGGCAGTTTCAAAGTTTGCGCTTCCCAAAATTTATAGTACTGCATGATCTCAAGTATAATCAGAAATGTCATCATTTGAAAGACTTGTATAAACCAATTAAGAAAGAAATGACCCAGAACCAAGAGAGCAATTTATACAATAACATTATAAAAACACAACTTTGAAAGCCGTAACAACTCAGCAATTATACACGATTCCAGAGAAATAAAGATGAAATAGGCCGTCCAATTTCTAACAGAATAATGAAGGACTAAGAATGCAGAACGAGACGTATTTTTTGGACATGGCCAATGAGAGAATGTGTTTTGTTGACAACGTATATTTGTTACAATTTTTTTTCTTGTTTTTCCCATCAATAAAATGAGATTTCACTACCTTGAAAACTACTGATATCTCCACTAGATCCGATTGTTTATCTTTGACGTGATTTACAAACACCATGCAAAGTTTGGAGACCTAAAGAAGAGTCTCTTGAGTAGCTGGAGATAGTTAGCAGTTGGTAATATGTAAAGGACTGACCACAAAGCAGTGAAGTGTATTAGATAGAAAGCCTAGCAGTTATCTTAAAGCTGGAAATTGTTAGTCAGCCTTTCCGTAGTAAATGGGCGTATGCGTGTGGACAGACACCGCCTTCTGAGCTTTGTGATACATAAAATCCCTTTTCTAATGATTGATAAAAAATATTTTAACACCTTTAAATTTTTTTTTTTTTACAAAGTATTGCTCCACAAATATACACACACATGAAACTGCATGGTTAGAAAACCAGTCAGGATGACCCGAGTTCAAATCTTCCCTCCGACTGGTTATGTGATCTTGGACTAATCCCTTAATCTCACATTCTGTTCTTGTGGTTGAACCATTTATTTCACTCTTGTCTGACTCCTCATGACCCAGTTAAGGGGTTTTCTTGGCAAAGATACTGGAGTGGTTTGCTATATCCTTCTCCAACTCATTTTCCACATGAGGAACTAGGCACCACAGGGTTAAGTGACTTGCACAGGGTCACACAGCTAGTAAGTATCTGAGGCCAGGTTTGAACTCTGCTCCTGACTCCAGAGCCAGTACTCTACTCACTGCCCCACTACTGTCCATAATCTCTCATTGCCCCAAAGCAACAATTAAAGACTAAAAACTGAAGAACACTTGACTGTCTAAGTAAAAAAAAAAAAAAAAAAAAAAGAAGTTTCCATCTGAACTCCAAGGCTAACTATATATCCTATCATGCTGTCTTTATGAAGTAAATTTATTTTAAGAAAATCTCTTTTTAAAGTATTTAAAAATCCAGAAACCAATATAAATCACTGGAAATTTTGTAGAATATGTTTAATTTCATTTCATTAGTTTCCTTGGTTTCTTGTATGTGAATTGTCAGGAGACTGCATGGTCTTTGAGGACAGATTTTTTTCCTGCTTTTATTGGAACCTTAGCACTTACCCTGATGCCTGGAATATAATAAAGGTGTGGTAAATGATTGATGTAGTTTTTCTGTTTACCCTTTTTATAAAGCTTAGTTTCATTAAAAAAATGAAATGTCTTAATTTTTTAGCAAGATATAAAAGTAGATGACTATTTTCTCACTCTCCCCTCTTAACGTTTTCCCTAGGGTCAGCGTCTTTTTGAAAAGCTGCTACAATTGGCTGCTCGAAATATTGAGATCAAATTAGTAAGTGATTCAACAGTCCAATCAAAGGTTTTGGAGGACTTGAAAGTAAAGGGTAAGACCAAGCTTGATTTGTTATTGTATTATTAAGTGTCCTAATGAGAAAACAACTTTAATTTCCAGTTTCATTTAATATGCCTTTCATCAAAACAAAATTCTTAAATATTATAACTTTTATTTCCTTTGGGAAAAATCCCTCCACTGAAATACTTTTTAGAAAAGAAAGTTAATTCCCATTTGACATTTTCTATTTAATGCTATCATGTGTATTAAGTGTTATTTTGCTGAAATGTTGTTTTGTTGAATAATTATTAGTTCTTAATTGATTACGAGCCATTAATGAATGGCAATATAAATAAGAAGAATATTGTTGTTCTCTTTGGATATTTTAATCGCATGATTAGATTTAAACACATCATTAGTTGTATTTACACCTTTTTGAATTTAGAGAGTTGCATAACTCAGAGGGTAGGGACAGGGTCCTTAACCTTTCAAACCATGTGTCATGGCCCCCTTTGGCAATCTGGTGAAGCCTATATTCCCCTTCTCAGAATAATGGGGTTTTTTGGTAATTGAAGGAAATACTAAATATCCATTGAATGTTTGTGAAAGTAAATATATATATATATGGATATAGATCAGGCCTGCGCAACCCGCATCCAGAAGACCACTTACACCCCTCCAACCCTAAATGGACTTGTGGCGTAAAGAATTTTCTCTATTTACAAAGGATGTTTTCCTCTACATTTTTCCTGGGTGTAAATTCTTTGGTATGCGGCAAGTGACTGAGGGTCATAAGTAGTCAGTGGTCAGCAGGTTGTACAGTTCTGATATAGATGATATAGATGTAAAGTCAACTAGAGTTATAGGTAGAAACATACAAATTAGACATAGGTGGGCTTGCTAAGTGGTGCAGTGGAGAGAGTGCTTGAATCTGGACTCAAAGACTCATTTTCATGAGTTCAAATGTGGCCTCACACACTCACTAGCTGTGGGACACTGGCTAAGTCACTTAACCTTGTTTGCCTCTCTTTCCTCATTTGTAAAATAAGTTCGAGAAGGAAATGACAAATTCCAGTATCTTTGCCTAGAAAACCCCAAATGGGGTCACAGAGAGTCAAACATTATTGGAAAAACAACTGAATAGGAACTGTATAGAAATAGATATCTTGCACCTAAGTTCACATCCCCAGCCTTGAAATCTGAGAATTCCCAGGCTAGGGGGATGTGCAGTTTTTGTGGGGGCTGTGGGAGTAGGGGGGAATGGAGAGAAGCCATCAGAGGGGCCCACTACCTTTTTATCCAGAACAGTGTTTGTTGCTTGACTTGTAATCATAGTGATCTACTCTGGTCAACAGTACATCTGCAATATTGTGACCAGATCATGACTCCACAATTCAGAAGGGACATTGGCAAGCTTGAAATACATGCAGAGGAGGGCAACAAGCGCAATGAGAAGATTAAAAATCATGCCACGTGAGGATCATTTGGAGAAACTGGAGATTTTTATTTCTGAAAACACATGGTGGGGGAAAGTGGAAAATGATAGCTATCATCAAATATTTGAGAGGTTGTCATGAGGAAAATAGATTGGGTTCGTTTTGTTTCATCCTAGGACTATGATCGCCTACAGGTAGAAGTTAAAGAGTCTATTTTCAGCTCTCCAAAAGAGAAAATTTACTAACAATTAGAGTTGTACAAAAATTGAATGAAAGGTAGTGTGGCTAAATGGATAGAGTGCTGGACTTGGGGTCAGGAAAAAAAAAACCTGCCTGTGGTCAAGTCCTTTCCTTGACACGTGCTAACTACGTGACCATGGGCAATTCACTTGTCCTCTGAGTCATCTAGCTAGGCCACTCTCCAGGATGTATAACTTACATGAGTTGCAATTCAAAGCGGTGGAAAAATTCTGCAAAGTTCTAGACCAATGAAATCATAGGTAGATCTGGACCTCCCTGTTTTTATCTTGGATGGGAGACTTTTATCAGATAAATTGGTTGCAGGGATTTTTCTCCTATTTAAACGTGTTCATTCTAATTTTAGCTGCATTGATTTGTTGTGTATGTGTATGTCAGCACTTTTCCATGTTATATAAACAAAATTGTGTATTTAATCTCCTGTGACCTTAATGGTTGAATTCTTTCTTCCTAATTGCTTATAATATATTTTTTCTTTTACCTAGAACTTTTAACTATGACATTTCTAGATGTCATTTTCTAGTTTCTTTTAGAAGATGACCAGCGCATGCTTTCCATTTTTGCTTTAACCTTTGACTCTAGTAAGCATAGGCAATTTTCATTTATGATATCTAGCAGTATGATATACACATACAGTTTGTTTTTTCTTCTGGTCTTCAAGGAGTCTGATGCTTCTCAAATTCTCTTTTCTTGACCTGTGTTCTAGGTCAGTTGTTTATTATAGCACATATCTTGTATTTTATTTTTTCAATCTTTGGTTTAGTTCTGACTTTGTTGTTATTTCATAGAGTCTTCTATTGGTCTGTTCTATTCTATTTGGTGGATTCCAGCTTTCAAAGAGACCACTACTTAGATAAGCTTTTCACCTTTAGTTCTAAGTTTTGTATTCCTCTTAAAAGTCTTTCCTCTTATTTCATTTATAATTCACATTATCTCATTTCATATTTTTTCTGTCACTCTTTTAGTCCTTTTGTCAAGCCATTAAAAAAATGCTTGGTGTTGTTACTCAGTTACTCTTTTCTTCTAAGTCTGCCACTTGGATATCTCTTTGCCCATAATATTTCTTCATAGAATTCAATGCTTTATGATATCCATAATTTCCTATTCAGGATTTTGTGCCACAATCTATCACTTTATATTCTTGTATTGGATGGAAAGACCCTGTTTCGTTCTGACTCTAATTTCTCAGGCTCCTGCTCTTGGTTTCCTCCTGCCTTGATGTGTCTGCACTCATATTGCTATCAGGCTTTGGTATCCCCAGAGTTCTACACTTAGCTACTCCTACCAATTATGACAGTACTATAGGGTTGGACCTCTCCTTTTCTTTAGCACCTTCCCAGTCTTAGTGTTGATTCAGGCTTCGGGCTCCCTAGAGGTCTCCCCAATCCGGATGCTGCTTTGGGGTTCTGATTTTTTTTAGCTTGTCCTTGTGCCCTTCTGTGGGACTTCTTTGTCAGGACTTGTGACTTCTGGCTATCCCTCATGAAGTTTTGAGTAGGGTGAAGAACTTATTGATGTTTATGAAATTTCCCGGTCATTATACGATCTGGTGGCTTTTTTTTTTTTTTGCTGGAATACATGTGGAAGAATTATCCTTCTTTGTGAACTTTTGTAACCAGAAGCCAGTCACGGGTCTCCTTCCTCATCTTTTTTGACCTTTGTAGAACTTGAAGCCCTGCCACTGGTGCCTTCTTGAAGTTTTTCGTCTCTGTTCCATCCACTTTGATAATGCTGTACTCTCCTGATTCTCGGCCTCTCTCATCCAGAATTCTCTTTATCCTTTTTCTCCTGAAATGCAAATGGATCAGGGTTTCCTCTTGTCCTCGCTCTCTGTTTGAGATCTCATTCACTATCACAGTTTCAACTACAAAGGTGCCTAGAAAATTTTCTTGTACATAATAGATAGTTAATAATTTTTCTTTAATTGAATTGAGCTAACAACTCTAAGCAGGTGATCACCAAATTATAATCCTACTCTACCTCCAGTCTTCCTCACATGCTTCAGACTTATACTTTAACGTTCCTCTGGATAGTTCCATGTTGATATTTCACTAGTCACCTCGTCTCAAACTCAACATGTTCCAAACTGATCATATCATCTTATTTCCCAGACCTATTTCTCTCCCTAATTTTGTTAATGACAGCATCGTTCTCTGTTACTAAGAATTGAAATCTCATAGTCATCTTTGATACTTATCTTTCCTTTACCCCCACATCTGGTAATTTTCCAAGGTCTATTTATTCTGCCTCCGTCAATGAGGGCAAGTCTTTTTTCTTTCATTCCTTCTACCACCACTGTATCTCTTAGGGGAACCATTACATATGGTTCTAATTAATTTTCTCTTCTTCTTTTCCTTATCTCTAAATTCAGCTAATGTACTATTTTGAATTTGTTACTTCTCTGATTTTTTTTTAAAGGCTAGAGATTTTAGGTAGCTCACTAGTGCCTAAGTAAAACATTTCAGAACTAGATTTTCATCTTGGAAAAGTAAATTTAGCTTTTGGGGCTTTAATGTCATATCTGGAATGAGGCTATTACGCTATATGAACGCTGAGATTTAGCCTGGCAGCTAGTGCCCTTTGCTACTTAACTGCAACTTCCCTTTCTAGGCTAACCTCATATTACATCCCTTAACATTCTCATAGTTCAGCCAAACTACATCACTCGCCATTCCCCAAACATGTCTCTAATTTTCCCATACCCATGTCTTTACTTACACTATATCCAGAATCTCCCAAAATCATGTATTTATATATAATATTTATATATTGTATATATTATTTGTATATATGATATATAATAATAATTTACATATAATCCCTGTCTTTTAAAGCACAGCTCCAGTATCCCATATTCCACATAGCCCTTTCTACTGCCTTATACCCATCTCCCAAATGGAAGTAGTTCCACCCACTTCTTGAACTTCTCACCAACTTTTTCTTTCATCTATCATGCTTGCCTTTCCATTGTCATTATTTGCATCCCAATCTTTATTTGTCTTACTAAATTGTAAATTGCTTGGGAGCAGTTGTCTTTGTATGAATTGTAGTGTCTAGAACAGTATCTTCTGTGCAGTAGTAGTTTCTTAATTCGCATGAATGAATGAGTTCTGATGATTGGTCACATTAACAGCAAATTACAGGCTAGTATTTAAATATGTTCACATATTATAGTAAGATGTAAGCTCCTTGAGGAAATAATATGTCTTATTTTTGTTTTTGCATCCCTAGCATCCAATAGTGCCTTGTATATTTTGGGTATTTAATAATTGCCTGTTGAATTGAATCCAATTTAATATGAACAAAGAATTTACTTCCATGGGTTAAATTTCTGGATGTTTATTGTAATGTCTTGGTGGCTAGTGATATACTTATTCCAAGAAGAAATTATAAATATACACATACATATATTCCAGGAAGAGATTCATCATTAAGCATGAGACCATCCATATTTGTTGGTGATTCTTCCTTTCTGTGATATATTCTAGTATATGCTCAACATTGTTAGATCAGCCTCATGTCGGCTGCTGTGTTAGGATTTAGTCTGCTAGACTTAAACATTGCTTTTCCTCCCACTCGCTTCTTTCCCTCACATAATTCTAGGCAATCCTTGTTTTTCAGTAGTGTGGGATGTTATTGTCCCCAGTTAACTGTTCGTCTTGTCATATTTCATGTCTTCAGAGTTCCAGTGCCTTGGTAGTTAAGGTCAATTTCTTATCTATAGATGGTATATAGCTTTGGAGGGATAGTTGGTAGGTTTGTTTTCTGGGCTTTATTTTTACTTATATAGAGCTTTTTCAAACTCTTTCCAACATTTTTCTTTAGATATACTTTAAGAATTAAACATACATGAACCATCTGGGTTAGTTTGTGTTGGTATATTATATTCTTCATATTTACAGAGCATTGGAAGTTTTCTGTAATGTAATTTGAGGAGTTTTTATAAGGATATTGAAACCATCCTGTCTTTAGATATCTGTTTATATAGATCGTTTTCTTCCATCTCAGCTTTCCTTTGTGAAATTGATATTCCTAACTCGCCAACACCATTGTACTATTTCTTCCTTCTGAGTTCTAGAATGATCCAAGGGTAGAGCCAGGATCAGGGACAAACAGGGACTGCTGATGCATTGTTTTCATGGTCCTGCTAGAAGTCTTTCTGCCAAGGTTATAGAAGAGGGAAAGATTTAAATCCTGATATTATGCCCTTGGACGTAGAGAAGAGGTCAAAATTATACAGCTCAGACCTGCATATGGATATTACTTTAAAAGCTTGCAAAATACTTTTATATACATTATCTTTGGTCATGTTATACACTCATAGAATCTCAATTATAAGAGGCCTCAGAGGCCATCTAGCATAACCCAAACTTCTACTCTGAAGACCCCAATGTCCTCTGTAAGATCTCCAACAAAGGGCCATCTAGGCCTTGCTTTGAAGACCTCTATTCAGCTATATGGTGCAGTGGGTACAGTGCTGGGCCTGGAGTCAGGATGACTCATCTTCCAGAGTTCAAATATGGCCTCAGGCACTTACTAGCTGTGTAATCCTGGGCAAGTCATTTAACCCTATTTGCCTCAGTTTCCTCATCTGTAAAAAGAGCTGGAGATGGAAATGGCAAACCACTCCAGCATCTTTGCCAAGAAAACCCCAAATGGGGTCATGAAGAGTTGGCTACAACTGAACAATAATAACCCAGTAGTGCAAAAGAATCTTCTTTCTGGAGCAGTCCATTTCACTTTTTTGGACAGCTCTGCTTTGTAGGGGAAGGGAAAGGAATAAGCATTTATATAGTGCCTACTATATGCCTTTTTTTCTTACAGATATCTGATTTGATTTGGTAAGATTTCCCTTACATTGAATTAAATTCTGTTCCTTTCCAGTCTCCAGGCAGTAATCCTAGTTGTGCCCTCTGATGTCAGGTATTAAAATAGAATTTGCTTCCATGTGACAGCTCTTCAGATACTTGAGGACCCTCAAAAGTCTTTGCTTCTTTAGTCTAAACATGTCTGGTTCCTTCAACCATTCCTTGTACAGCATCATCTTAACGACTTCACCCTTTGAATCATTCTGTCAGACGCTTGTTAGTCATTGACGATGTTCCTAAAATGTCAGTCCATGAGTATTTATTCAGTAGTTAGTTTTTTATACTGTGTCAAGCATTATAGGTTTTAAAAAACATAAGAACATGATTCTTGTCCTGAGCTCAGATTCTAATGTGAGAAGACAACGTGCAAACACCTATGTACATACAAGATGTAGGAGAAGAAAAGATTTATTTCAGAGGGGAAGGCACAAGCAACTGGGGGAAACTGAGAAAGGCCTCCAGCAGGAAAGTAGGATTAAAACTGAATCTTCAAAGATGTCATGGAATCCAGAGGGTGGAGTGGAGGAGGAAGAATTTTCTGAACATGGTGGACAGTCAATGCTAAAACATGGAAACAGGAGATGGAACATTGCATATGACGAACAGAAAATAGGCCAGTGTAGCTAGATTATAAGGCTATAAAATGTGAGGACTAGAAAGGTAGGAAATGGTCAGGGTGTAAAAAATTTTAAAAGGCAAGCAGAGGACTTTATATTTGACCTTGGCAGTGATAGGAAACCATTAAAGTCTGTGGTGCCCAGAACAGAGTACAGTTATCTGGGTATGGTTGGACTAGGCCAAATTACAATGATACTGTTCTCTTACTATTTTTGAACACAAGAATTCAGCAGTCAGCACATTTTGCAGGTGGGGAAATTAAGTCCCAGAGAGATAAGTGACTTGCCTCAACCCTTAGTAGGATCAACCTGGAAACTCACACATCCTCAGTCCCACTTGCTTCTGGAGCCCCTCCTTCTCTTATTAGAAAGAGGAGAAAGTGGAAAGCTCCTTTCAGATCTTTTATTTAGGGATGGTAGCCAGAATAGCCATCTGTCTCACTATTTCCCACCAGGTTGCACTGTTGGACTTCATCTTGCTCTCTTGTCACTGGGGATGGCTTCCTGCCCTTGTCTCATAGCTATCACCTTGGAATTTCTTTTTATATGTTAATGTAAGTTGTTTAAGGACAGGAACTCTTTTTTTGCTTTTCTTTGTACCTCCAATGCTTAGCACAGTGCCTGGCACATAATAAGCCCTTAATAAATATTTATTGACTGAGAGCCGGAGTTTGAGTTCTTGCTCTCTGACTGCAAATGCAATATTCTTTCCTCTAATCATGGCCTGAGATATTATGCTTGCTTTTTTTGACTACTTTATCATATTATTATCTCATATGAGATTTCAGTTTTGTAAAATCATCAATCTTTTTCACAAATAAACTAAATATCTAGCCATATATCCTTGTATTTGCTGTTGACTGAATTCCTAGGAATTCACTGTAGCAATTGACATTTATTCCTATTAAAATTCATCATTTTAAATTTAGCCTATCATCCTAGCTTATAGAGATTTTTTGGGGCATTGATTTTCCCATTCAACATGATGCATATCAATGATATCTATTCCTCCCACCATCAAGTCATTGGGTGATCTTTATACATCAGCCAGAAGTCATACCAGGCCTTGATTTTCTGTCAATTTCTGGTAGAAGTTACTATTATAGGTTTATTTTTCTTTTCTTTTTTTTAATATAAATTTATTTATTTAACTTTTTACATTCATTTTCACAAAATTTTGGGTTCCAAATTTTCTCCCTTTTTATCCCCTCCCCCCACCCCAATACACCGAGCAATCTAATTTTCCCTATCTCCAATCTGCCCTCTCTTCTATCACTCCCTTCTCTTGTCGCCATCTTCTCTTTTGTCCTGTAGGGCCAGATGACTTTCTCTTCCCCATCACCTGTATTTCTTATTTCCTAGTAGCAAGAACAATACTCAACAGTCGTTCCTAAAACTTTGAGTTCCAAATTCCCCCCATCCCTCCCTCCCCACCCATTTCCTTTGGGAAGGCAGGCAATTCAATATAGGCCATATCTGTATAGTTTTGCAAATGACTTCAATAATAGTCCTGTTGTGTAAGACTAACTGTATTTCCCTCCATCCTATCCTGCCCCCCATTGTTTCTATTCTGTCTTTCGATCCTGTCCCTCCCCAAAAGGGTTGACTTCAAATTGCTCCCTCCTCCCATTGCCCTCCCTTCCATCATCCCCCCCACCTTGCTTATCTCCTTCTCCCCCACTTTCCTGTATTGTAAGATAGGTTTTCATACCAAAATGAGTAGGCATTTTATTCCTTTCTTTAGTCGAATGTGATGAGGGTAAACTTCATGTTTTTTTCTCAGCTCTCCTCTTTTTCCCTCCACTAAAAAGTCTCCTGCTTGCCTCTTGAATGAGATATAATTTACCCCATTCCATTTCACCCTCTCTCCTCCCACCACATATCTCTCTCACCATTTACCTTAATTTCTTTTAAGATATGGTCCCATCCTATTCAATTCATTCTGTGCTCTCTGTCTCTGTATGTGCGTGCATGTGTGTGTGTGTGTGAGTGCACACGTGTACATGTGTGTGTGTGTGTATGTGTGCGTGTGGTCCTACCAACTACCCAGATACTGAAAAGTTTTAAGAGTTACAAATATTGTCTTTCCATGTAGGAATGTAAATAGTTCACTTTTGGTAAGTCCCTTATGACTTCTCTTTGCTGTTTACTTTTTCATGCTTCTCATTCTTGTGTTTGAAAGTCAAATTTTCTTTTCAGCTCTGGTCTTTTCACCAAGAATGCTTGAAAGTCCTGTGTTTCATTGAAAGACCATACTTTCCCCTGAAGTATTATACTCAGTTTTGCTGGGTAGGTGCTTCTTGGTTTGAGTCCTAGTTCCTTTGACTTCTGGAATATCCTATTCCACGCCCTTTGATCCCTTAATGTAGAAGCTGCTAGATCTTGAGTTATCCTGATTGTATTTCTACAATACTGGAATTGTTTCTTTCTAGCTGCTTGCAATATTTTCTGCTTGACCTGGGAATTCTGGAATTTGGCCACAATGTTCCTAGGAGTTTCTCTTTTTGGATCTCTTTCAGGCAGTGATCGATGGATTCTTTCAATACTTATTTTGCCCTCTGGTTGTAGGATATCAGGGCAGTTTTCCTCGATAATTTCATGGAAGATGATGTCTAGGCTCTTTTTTTTGATCATGACTTTCAGGTAGTCCCATAATTTTTAAATTGTCTCTCCTGGATCTATTTTCCAGGTCAGTTGTTTTTCCAATGAGATATTTCACATTCTCTTCCATTTTTTCATTCTTTTGGTTTTGTTTTGTGATTTCTTGGTTTCTCAGAAAGTCATTAGATTCCATCTGTTCCATTCTAATTTTGAGAGAACTATTTTCTTCAGTGAGCTTTTGAACCTCTTTTTCCATTTGGCTCATTCTGCTTTTGAAAGCATTCTTCTCCTCATTGGCTTTTTTAACCTCTTTTGCCAATTGAGGTAGCCTATTTTTCAAGGTGTTATTTTCTTCAGCATTTTTTTGGGTCTCCTTTACCAAGGTATTGACCCGTTTTTCATGCTTTTCTTGCATCTCTCTCATTTCTCTTCCCAGTTTTTCCTCCACCTAACTTGATTTTCAAAATACTTTTTGAGTTCTTCCATGGCCTGAGCCCACCGGACATCCACCTGGGATGTCTGGGATACAGAGGCTCCGACCTCCACGTCTTTCCCTGATGGTAAGAATAGTTCCTCATCATCAGAATTGAAAGGTGGGAACATCTGTACCCCATCAAAGTAGCTTTCTATAGTCTTATTTTTCTTCCCTTTTCTGGGCATTTTCTCAGCCAGTTACTTGACTTCTGAGATTCCTGTCCACCCCCGCCTAGATCTGCCTAGCTAGTGCTTGGGGTCTGAGATTCAAATGGGCTTTCTGCGGCAGGTGGGGCTGCTATTCAATGTGAGCTTAAGTTCTGGTGCTGGGGTGGGGGCAGGGCAGCCTCCCAGGCTCAGTTCCCTCAGGGGCTTTATGCAGAGACCTTTGGTAATAGCCCTGAACTTCTGCCTGCTGCTCCGGGAGTTCTGGGCCACCACTGCTGCCTCTGCCACTCCCTCCCACCACTGCCTCCCGAGGGGGCCCGAGTTGCAGAGACACCCCGCTCCCCTCTCGGCCAGCCCAGATGTCTCTCTCACTGACCTGTAGCATCTGTGGGCGGAGGGACCTTCCCAGCCGCCGGAGGTTCTGTCCCTGAAGCCTGCTTGGATCTGCTCCTCTGGGGCCGCGCGGCCATGGCTGGGCAGGGGTGGACTCCACTGTCTGGAGCGCGATGGACCTTTGGCGACGGCTCTCCAGGGCTTTCTGGAACGGAAATCTTTTCCACTGTGTTTCTGCGCGCTTTGCAGTGCTCCAGAATTTGTAGGGAGTTCTTTTTGCAGGAAATATATGGGCTGTGGGTTTGGAGATAGCATACGTGAGTCTTTCTACTCCGCCATCTTGGTTTATTTTTCTTTTAAAGATTTTTTTCCCTTCTTATTTGGTGTTCAAGCTGGTGCTTTCACTTCCTCACTGAGAAGGTGTGGCATTTAGGAGCCTTGTACAAGCCATACAGTTAAAGATCTGACTAGTCTGGCATCATAAGTATTCTTGCAAAGGTGTCCCCTGGATAGGATGTTAAATTGAACTGCCTTCCATTAAGTCTGCTCTTGGTGATTGCTTACATAGTTGTAGAAGTGCCTTGATTTTTTTCACTCTGCTGTGTCCCATTTCATACCTTTCTTTTCAGATTGATGACTATTCCTGCTATTTCTTGAGTGTAAGGTGACTGATGTCTTTGGTCTGTTGTCAGCCATAAAAATTCTGTCCAGAGAAGGATATCTGGTGCAGTACTTTGTTAAACACTGAAATGTCTGGTGGGCTATCAGGTCACTGTTCAATCTGTTACTTTTTGGAAGTGTCAGGCTTTTATTGAAATGCCTCTTGTCTCCAACCAAATGACCCTGTTACCATGACTCTATGTAAATTGAACACCCATTCTTGTTCCATATTGACCCTTATTCCATAGAATTGTCACTTTAAAGGGCTAAGAAAAAAAGAAGTGAGTAATTATAAAGGAAACCTGACAGCATGCGTATATTTAGCTTTAGCTTACTGTTTTCAGGAATGCATTCAGTTATAGCAGTATTCCATCTATAGAATGTTGTTTGGGAGCCAGATGAAACCCTCAACTAAACATCAAGAGATCTCCGTTTTGTTTTCTCTATCACAGTTTATTGACTTTGAGTAGCTGTTCTTTTTAATCAGTAAACTGAGCCTGTTACTGTGTATGTGGCCTCCTTCCAGACTAGAAGGTTCAAGGTTGGCCCTCCAGATTTCAGCACAGCCTTTAACTGCCTAAGTTAACTGGGCAGCTGCCAGCCATCAAAATTTACCTTACTTTGGAGAGGAAGAGATGAGTTACCCAACTGGCTGAGTCCCCATTCAGGCAACTCAGACTACTCACAGGTTATGTTTGTCCACAATTATATCAAGGAAATGATGACATGACTTGCAGCTGACTTTGATTGGAGGGAGGGAGGGCTGTGCAAGGTCACTAGCTTCACTTTCTCCTCCAAAGCCATCTGGGTCCAGTGGCCAGATATTCATCAGGACAACTGGAGAAGGTCCAGGATAAAATGGGAGACGCTAGCCCTTTTTAGGCTAAGGCCTTTTCAGGTTCTCACTTTGAGTGAGGTAATACCCAGTCAGTAAATAGGCCTTTTTAAGAAGCAAGTCAAGGGATGGCCCCTTTAATTTAAAAAAATTCAAACTGAGAGGGGAAGACCCTCATAGATTGTACCACAATAGGCCCAAGCACCACTTAATGGCTATATTTTGGGCCCTCCAAGCTCAGAGTGAATGTCAATAGTCACTGTTTCTTTTTAGACTAGCAACCCTGAGGGTTTCCCATTGCATCCTGAGTCATCTCCAGTCATCCTGATGAATATCTGGCCACTGGACCAGATGGCTTTGGAGGAGAAAGTGAGGTTGCTGATCTTGCACAGCCCTCCCCTCGCTCAAAACAAAGTCAAATGCAAGTCATGTCATCATTTCTCTGATGTGATGATCCTCTTCAAAAACAAAGGATGAACCCAATAACTGCCTAACTAGCTAGTTCATGGCGTTCTAGGAGATGTCAGAAAGACAGCCTTCTAGCAGCCATGAGCAGGAGGTTATATATTCCTGGTCAAGAAGCTGCTGCATCCAGGACAGATTTTGGGTGAGTCTGGTGACATTGTGTGCCTCAGGAAGTCTGGAAGCCTAGGGAGGAAGCAGGAGGCATTATGTCCCATGTTAATCCAGAAAACCAGCAAGAGTCAGGAAGTGATATGTACCAGCCAGTCCTATCCATAGATGCTTTTTACTGATATGTTCTAGAATTTTCTTAGAAATCAGTCAAGCTCTCTCTCCTATACTTTATAGCCCTGTTTTTCCTCTTTCCCTTTTTTTTTTAATCATGACATTTACCTTCTTCAATCTGAGTCACCTCTCCTGTTTTCCACAATCTTTCAAGTGTTAGTGACAGTGGTTCACAAATTACAACTGCCAATTTCATAGTTCTTCAGGGTCAGGTAACATGAATTCATCAAAGGTATCTTACTGTCTTCTTACTAATCTCAATTTAATAACTTCCTCACTAATATCAACTCCCTGTTATTTATTTTGGTTGGAGCAGCAACTACTCTAGAACTCTTGAAGAAAGATGACTGCCAAAAGAGGATTATCCCAAGTCTGGCCCATTTTAATGAACGACTTGTACCAAAAGTTGTTTATTCAGCAGTGTCAAAGAAAAGTGTAAAATCAGCAGTCTTATAAACTGTTTTACAGTTAGATAGTTTTCAATATCAGCTTCTTAACAAGGCCTAACAATAGTTAGCATGATGCCATTTCAGTGTATTATGTATGAGGTTTTTTTTTTTTAGCATTTTTTATGTGTAGGAAACAAATATCTGTCCCATATCTGATTCATATTGTACACTGAATAGCTTTCCACCACTCCCCTTAATCACCTGGGGCAATGGGCTTGGGGGTTTTAGCAATAGTATGAGAGCCTAACCCTACCACCTCCCTTTTATTAGATGCCACAGTCCCCACCAGGAATGAATCTGGTCCAACCCACATACCTAAGCCCCAGAGCAGAGGGATCCTTTAGGGAGGAGTAATTGAATACACCAGCCTTGTGGGCCTACCAGTGGTTTTATATTGTTAAACAAAGTTTGAACTGAGAGAAGCTTTTAGATTCATTTCTGGACCTAAACTTTATAACCTTATATTACTATTTTTATTTCTTTGGAAAAGAAAAGATAATATGGTAAACAGCTACATTAAAAAATCAGAATATGTAGGAGAAATGAGCAATTTTGCCTGAAGTGATAATGATCTTAAGGGTGGCAGAAGTGATACCTAAAAATGTTAGACAAATGTTCTTTCTCAATTTTGTTCTGAAATGGAATTTTCCTATATTTAAGGTTTACATGATTCTCAGATTCTCATTGGAGAACTATAAAATTGCTATGCTAATGAGCAAATGATGGTGCAAGCATTTTGAAAATATAAAATGCGACATAAATGTTAATTTTTACAAAAATTTGCATAGTTCCTTTCCTCTCAGAAAATTGTAAAACTAACATTTCTAGGGCTAACATAGTTCAAGCTATTTGCATTTATGGTTTTTAATAAGACCCTCTGGAGATCAAAAACAGGAAAAGCTTTGGAGTACTTTTCTTTTTCTTATGGATATTTACACAGCCATAAAGAAGATTTTTTAAAAGGCTATGATAATATGCTATGACATCTCCCCCCTCTCTGTCATTTTTCAAAGTATACTGACTTAGAGATTTGGTCCCTTTATTCTTGGAGCATTTCTCCATGGAAAGGACTGTACCTGGTAAGTTTTACCAATGAGAAATAAATATGGAAGCATTAAATGACTTACTACATAGCAAATACAAAAAAAGAGTATCCAAGTTTTTGATTTGATTTCACTTCAAAGGAGAATAGGTATCTTACTGCAATGTTAAAGAAAGAAGTTAATAAAATTGAATAATGACATCTTAAGGTGATATTCACACAGGCCATTTTTTCATTCATATACTGATTCATTTTCATTCATATTACTGGAGAGGGTGACCTCTTTGAGGGCCAGAGCTATACTGTTTTCCATCTTGGTATCCCCAGTGCTTAGAAAGGTGAACTTACATTTGGTGAAAAACTTAACAAATGTTTGTTGAATTGAATTCACTATGTCACTATCACCACACCAAATCAGGGTTAGAGAAATTTAAGAGATGGCTACATACTCAAGAAATTTATGTTCCAGTGATAAAGTACAAACACATCATTGTTCCTAGGTACATTGAATTAGATCAGTTGCCCTAGACCATATATTCTTCTTAGTTGGTCTATAGGATAGGATACTAGTTACCCCATTAACTAATGCTAAATATCTAGCTACCTGGCTAGTTAGCTATACATATCCTAATGCTCTTATTTGTGCATTCACAGCCAAGGCTAATGAGTTGGATACCTTCTTCCTACTTTCATACATATAGATGCCTCAGTATATAATTTTATGACTTCCTTTCCCCCCTCAAGTCTTTCTGTAATATGGATTCTAAACTGGATTTCTGCCAGATAAAATAGTGAAATATATAATGTAACTTGCCTTTGTCTTGCCATGATTTAAGGATAACCTCCTACATCATAGGGATGGCCCTTTTCTTTGCATGAAAAATTAGATTTTAATCTGTGATTGGGTTACTGAAAGGAATTTCTCTGTGGAAATTCTCCTCACCCTCTACCAATACAGATTGAAACTTCTTTGTGACTTCACCATCATTTTCATGACATTGAACATTTACACAGAACTTTAAGGTTTGCAAAGCTCTCTCGCTGTGAATATATATGCATACGTATGTACACATATGTACATTCATGCATATACATAGATACAAATATGTCCATATATATACAAATATGTACACACCATTTTGCAGATGAGAAAACAGAAGGTGAGAGAAAGCAATTAACTCCTGGTTTATAGGCTGTCTCCTCTCCAATTTATCTTCCACATAAATGCCAAAATAATCTCCTTAATGCAGAAACCTGACATTTCAATCCCCTATTCAAGAACTTCAGTGACTCCCTATTGACTCTAGAATAAAATTCAAACTCCAGGATGTATGTGGCTATAGATGAATAGATAGATACATATATACATGTGTGTATACATACACATGCACACACTTTCACAGTCTGGTTCTTGGCTCCTGTCACTCTTTGTTACATCCAAACTGACTTATTTACTATTTCCCAAACTCAAAACTCTACCTGTCCCCTCCTTGCCTTTGCACAAACTTCACCCTCCCTCTGGAACACCCTCACTCCTTTCATCCTTTTCAATCCCTAGATTCCTTCAAGGTTCAGCTCCTGGGCTAATCTTATAGGGAGCCTTTTCTGATCCCCTTAGTTTAGCTGAATTAGATTGGATTGACTAGCTGGTCTTTGCCTGTTTATCAGATGACTTCAACCTTGTGTTGTGGTTTGAGGCCAGGAGCAATGTGGGTAGAATGACCACATCAAACAGTCCCACTTGATGGAAACACTTCTACTTTACAGGGGCTTTTTGCTATTTAAGTGGAATGATTGAATGATAACTCCCACTTAGAAAATTTCTTATTAAGGTTCTAAAGCTCTTCACAGCTGAAAACACAAGTAACTATATATAAATAATGAATAAGTGAAAACCACTAACAGGACCTGAGCCTTTAATGTAACTCTGAGAGGTTGATGAACACTGGTGGGATTTAATTCATATTTGACATGTTCAAGTAGGGGTCTCAGATCTCCAGAAGCAAGACATTCTTTTCCCAATAAATTTATCCCATAATTCCCCATGCGCTGAGAGGTCTGCCTTTGATATTGTACTTTTTCTACAAAAAGGTTTTCAGATCAATCTAGTTATTCATACAACCAAACCAAAGAGTCTGAAATTCTAACTTGTAAAAAGGATGCTATGTGGATTTGGGTCTTTCCTTAGGCTATATTTTCTGGTATGTGCATATGCTGGTAAATAGTGCAGTTTTCTATTTCCACAAGACAATTACAGTGAGAAATTCACTTTCCCTATCTGGGCTTAAGCAGTACATTTGCTCAGACTTATTTTTCTCAAAGATGAATTGTGCTCCTCTTTGAAGTTCATCTAATCTAAATGTTTCCTAATATCCACAAATCAGTGTTTACAGAGCCTTCAATCTCATGAATAACTCTGAACTCTGCACAATCAGATTTTTTTAAAAGCAATGTAGAAAATTACATTAATGTACCTTGATGCTATAGAATGGAATTCTTAGAAAGATCAGAATTAATAAAGCCTGAGGATGGATTAATAAATATTGGGAGGGATTAATTCAATCATGGGACATTAAATGGATGCAGAGTTGTCCTTCAAATCAGGAAAGCTTGAATTCAAGGCCTGCCTGAAATATACTACCTGTTAGGCCCTAATAGCTCACTTAAATTCTCACTGCCCCCAAGCAACTTGCCAAGATTATAAATTGCATTGATAAAGGGAGTTCCTCAACAGGAGTTTCTTCTGCCACTTAAAATACAGGTTCCCGTCAAAATAAATAAGAACATAAAACTACTTGATCAGTTTTGGACAGTAAAGTCAACATCAATGCCCCAAATTTTATTTTAATCTCCTGTGCTAATGATAAAGAAAACAAGATGTATAACTAGAAGGAAGCACAGAAATTGTCTAGTTCAGGGGTAGGGAACCTCTTAATTTTACAGATAAGGAAAATGAGACCCAGAGAGATGAAACAATTTGTCCAATGCTATGGAAAAACTAAGGAGTGGTATTGTCAAAAATCATTTATTACATGACTTATGTGCTAGGCACTGTGCTTTCCACTGTATTACACTGCCTGGTTAGAATTAAATTGATCTGAAATCTCAGGCTGATTATGAATTTCTGATTGGTTGTTGGCAAAACTTGAATTAGAACCAAAGAGCTTTGATTTAAATCCACCTTTTAGATGTGGAAAATTCTTAGTCTAAGACTTCTCATTCTTTCCTTCATCATGTATAAGATACTGTTTCAAAATAAATGTATATAGATACATACATATGTGTATATATATATATATGCATCTACATATTCATCTATATGCTGTCCCCAAAATCTTAGTGTCATTTTAAGCTATAAAAACTTAAAATTTCATTTCCATTTTACAGTTTCAAATGGCACTAAGACTTTTGGGACACTCCATAGATAGAAAACAATTCTAGTCTGTGACAAGTAATCTGGCACTAAACTGAATATGCTTCTGTCTTGGTTTCTAGTTCTAGTCAGCAGGAATTTATTAAGTGCCTACTGCATGCAGACATTGTACTAAATGCTAGGGATAAAAAGAAAGAAAAAAAGTTCCTTTTCTCAAGGAACTCATCTAATGGGGGAGAAAACATGAAAGTGACTGTACAAAAAGAAAAATACACACACACAAACACATATATGTATGCACTTGTATGACAGATTGGAGATAATCTTAGAAGGCATTTCATGTATGCCCCATCCTCTCTTTTCATCTAGGGACCAGGTCTACATTTATATTTTCCAAAGTACCAAGTTGGACATAGATTGGGCATTTATTGAACTGTCTTTACACTTACGCATTTGCATATCATTATATTAAATCGTAGAGTTATATATGGAGCAATGAAGCTTGTTAGCTCATTTCCCTTGCTATCAAAAAGAATATCCTTGACCACACTAAGCTTTTCTATATACTACCACATATGGACAAACCAGTAAAGATAAAAATAAGCATTTTATTTATAAGAATTATCCCAAATTAAAAATGTGCAAAAGCTGAACCTTTTTGGGAGATTTGAAAGGGATCCAGATTGGGGGAAGGAGTTTTGAGGAGGAGGGAAAAGTTAGCCTACTTCTCTAGCCACTTCTGTTCTGACTGTGGTGGTTCATATCAGGAACTGGAACACCAAAGTCTGTTTCTGAAACTCTGGATTCTCAGACATTTTTCCATGCTAGCTAAATATTCCAAAGAATTTGTCTGTTATGGATAAAGATTATATTACAGGTTATACTACCTTTCATGGTAGTATACTACCTTTCATGTTCAAAATCAAAGATTCTATAGGCTTCTTAACTAAATACGTTTTGGGTTTTTTTTTTTTTTTTGGTTTGGGTGTTGTTTTGGGGTTTTTTTTAATGCAAATTCTACTAAATCTCCAGATCCAACCATTCTTCTCTTGAGCACCTTTTGTACAGGTACAACTGCATGTCGCATAAGCACTTATAAAACTGAACTAACTCCAAATCAGGCATCCATGACCTCTTTCCTCTACTAGCCTCCTGATTGGTATCCCAACGTCCACTCTCCTCCCTTTCTAATCCATGTTTGATAAAATGGTTAAATTGATATTCCAATATACCAGGTTTAACCATGTCACTTCCCTCCTCAGGAAGTACCTTGGGATAAAACATGAACTCTTACTTGGTATTTAAAGCCTTTCATAATTTGACTTTAGCTTATCTTTTAATACTTGTTTCACATTACTCATCTCCACATGCTGTTTTCCAGTTCAAATGACCTACTTTCTGCATGCCACCCCCCACCAAGCATGACATTCTGTTTCCTCTCCTTGCCTGCTCTAGCTTGTTCTCCAAGCCCAAATGCTCTCCTTCCTAAATCTCTGCCTCTTAGACTCTCTATCCCCTTTGAAGACTAAGCTTAAGCGTTACCTCCTATAGGGTCCCTTTCCTAATACTTGTGTGGGAAGAAGGAATTAAACTGAAAATTTGGTGGAGTCTCAATTGCAGCTTGGAAGCTGGTGCAATGGAGCACTCAGAGCCAGAGGGTTCAAGTAGTCAGTCTCTTTAATTCTAAATGTATACAAAACCTCCAGGTAGAAACGGTTCCCAAGGTAGTTGAAAAGCAAATGATGAAAGCAAGGAGATTAAAAGCAGCTGGCAAGGAGGCTCCCTAGGGTCTCAGGAGCTCTCTACCAATGTCCAAAAAATGGCTTTTATAGTCTTCTTGCCCAAAAGGCCCATAAGCTGGATCTCAAATCAATCCAAATAGGGGCTGCCCGAAGTCTGTACTATAGCTTTAGTCCCAAGAGCCTGGGCTGGTGTATGGGAGTTAAAAGTGGGGGAAGCAGTTAGCTCAAGCCTCTCAGTCTTACCCATATTCTGGTTTACAACCGAAGGGTTTTGAAATTATGAAGGCCAGTGGATGAATGTGGAGAAGTAGGATTTGATAAGCTTTGAATCAAAAGCAGAAGAGACAGTCTCATTGTCATACACTTTGGGAAAAGAAAGAAAGAAGAAAAGAGAGGGAGGGAATGGAAAGAAAGAAAAAAGAAAGAACAGCTGTTTCAGGAAGCAAATCACAAGACTGGCATGGAGTAATGCTATAGCTTTGTAAAAATATATGGATAATTGAACTCCTTTAGAAAATCAAAATTCAAATCCCAATGTATATACTTACTAACTGTGGGACCAAGAGCAAATCACTTAATCTCTCTAAGCCTTAGGTCTCTTATCTTTAAAAAAAAAAAGGGGGGGGGGCTCATAGAAACATCTACTTCATTGGATTCCTATAATGATCAAATAATATAATGTATGTAAATCACATTACAAACCTTAAAGCAGTCTATGAATGGGAGCTTCTATTATAGCATCTCCGATATCTCCTGGACTCTCCCTCTCCCTTCTTTTTCTCTTTTTGTCTCCCTCCCCACCCAAAAAAAAAGAAGAGAAGGTGTAGTTCAATGTTTATTTTGTTTGTTTTTTTGTTTTTAATGACTCCTGACATGGATGATAGAGATGGTACAGTAGAAAGGGAACTGGATTTCGGAATTATAAGATCTGAGTTCAAATCCTGCCATTGCCAATTACATATGGCTATATGTTTGACCTTTGTTCTATTGGATATATTTGTGTAATTATACTATACACACACACATATCTGGATGTGTGTGTATGCAGGCTAATTAATGAAGAATATATACAAAGTAAATGAAAAGTAATTTGGGGAAGGAGTACAACACTAAATTGCAAAATGCCTTTGACCCTCTTCTCCCTGATCCAGTTTTGTCAAAGATGTACTCATACAGAAGTTGTCTGCAGGCACCTGGTGTATGTGTAAAATACTCATCTCTGCCATTTGTTGTAGTACAAGCTGTCTCTTTGGCAGCCCCCATTGCTTCCCTGCTTCAGATCTTCCCCATTTAGTGCTTTGTTTAGGTATGTGACTAAAACCAACTAAGAAACCATTTTTCACAGTTGTGGTTTCCTTACTAAGGAAAACAAACCTTCTTGAAAAGGAAAGATGCCTATAGTCACCAGTAGATGGTACATATGCTCAAGCTGCTCAAAACAGGTATTCCTTAGTTTAAAAGAAAAATTGAGGTTTCTCAAAAGAAATTTAGAGATGGAAATGTCCCTTTGGAAGGATTCTTCACTTTAACAAATGCATAGTATTCCTTTTACAAGAGTCTGCAGGTCATTTAAATATAGTTTTACTTACATGCACTTTTTCAGGAGCACATCTATTTTTTAAAACTAAGGAAACCTGTGAAGTTCTCAGCATATAATAATATCCTTGACAGAATAGTCCTTCAAAATTACTGTAGTGAAAATGCAGGAAATTTTTACTTGTGTAATAATTGTCAGATCATTTGCATAGATGAACTGAGACAAGTGCCCCCAAAACAAGGTAAATAGACATCAAGGACAAAACATACAGGGTACACAATAAAAGACAAATTTTATTAATAAGCAGTGCAAGGGAAGATGAATATGAAGAAAGCCTGGGTTCCAGTTCTTCAATGGTTATGCTACTTATTACTTGTGTAGCATTGGGTAAGTTATTTAATATCTCTTTACTTCAGTTTTCTTATCCAGCTCCAAGTCTATGATGTGATGATCTGGCTACAGATTAGTTAATTAAATGTAACTACATTACTCATTTGTCCACATGAGAAACTGCTACATCATCTAGCCCGGTGTTCTGCACAGTTTGTGTCTGGATTAGTGAGACATTTGCCCTAGGAATTAAGTATTACTGGGATACTTGAGTTGGTATCCCCCAAACTCCAAATCTAGTGTACTCTTCTTTAGGTATATGATCACATACACACACGCACGCACACACACACACACACACACACACACACACACATCCTCTCCATTAAATTGTAAGTTCCTTAAATTTAGGAATAACTTCCTTCATTTAGTTAGTGAACATTTATTAAATACCAACTATATGCCAGATGCTCTGCTGAGCACTGGGTATACAAAGAAAGGCAAAAGACAGTCCCTGTGATTTAGCTCACAGATTATGTGGTCCATAGTTAACATTTAATGAATGCTTACTGGTGGATTGATCGATGGTTAGCAACTAGTGTTGGAACTAATTCAGCAAGTCCTGTCATAGTCATTTATCGCTCTGGCACAATGGAACTTCAGTTTCGTCATCTGTAAAATGGAAGTTATGATGCTGTCTTGCGCTGGGTTGTGAGGACAGTGCTTTGTAATCTTTGAATTATTTTAGAAATATGAGCTATTGTTATTGACATCAGTCATCATGTTGTTTTATGTCATCCCCCCGCCAAGGCTGTTGTTTTTCTTATTTAAGTTATTCAATACTCTTTGGAGACATTAAGCTTCTGAACAGATACTTGTTTCCTCTCCATCTATTAGAATATTAAGACTTGTATCATCATACAACTCTTTCCAGTTCTTCAAATAAATTTCCCTTTCCAGGTTTATCTCATCTTTTATTTGTAAAAAGGAGGGTCTGGTCTATTTTATTTCTATTTCAAAATAACTACTCATTTCTGATCTTTTCACTAGAAATGATCGAAAATTCTCTCTTCCATTAAAGGTCCATTTATTCCTCTGTAGGATTATGTTCAGGTTTTAAGGGTCTTTCTGAATATTTATTCAGAGATCTTTTCTCATTTATAGTGGAAATTGTCAGGTTGTGTGTACTTACATAACTTTTATGGATACTTATGGGGTTTTTCTCCCCCTTTTTTCTGGATTTTGGTCAAGACATTCCAGGGACTTCTCTTTTTTGGATTCCTTTCAATAAGTGATCGGTAATTCTTTCTATCTTCACTTTGCCCTCTGGTTCTAATAGATGTGCATAATTTTTATTGAATTATAATATCCTTCTTTTGTTTGGTTTTCAAGGAATCTAATGGTTTTCTTAAAATATCTATTGACCTATTTTATCAGTAAACATCTTCATGTTAGAGATGTTTTATTTTCTTATTTTTTTCAATCCTTTGTTTTTATTCTAATATTTTTGCTGTCTCATGGTGTCACTGATTTCTGTTTGGTCTGTTTTATTTTTCAGAAATCAATTAGCTGAGTAAATTTTACTTTTCCTTCTGAGCTATTTATTCTCCTTCCAATTCTTTTCTCAGTATCTTTTATTTCACCTTTTAGTTCTTTCTGGTGTAATTATGGAAAATCCAACTCTTCTTTGAGTCACTGTTATAGATTTACTCTTAGGAGATCTTTAGATTTGAAACATTTTCAGTAATGCCCAATTTTTAAAAATTGTATTCACTTCTCTTAGTTCCTGAACTGGGGCTTTCTGTCAGGTTCACATTCCACCCATTGATTTGGAGTGGGCAACCCAGCTTGGTCTTAATCCTTTGTCATTTGGGTTCCTGAACTGATTGCTACCCTCAGGGTTGGGCCTCCTTTCAATCTTTAAGATTCGGTGTACTGGATCTTTAGGATCCATCTCAGGACAGGGTACCAGGAGACTAAGAGCCCTTGAGTCTGGGGAGTTCAAATCAGAATGTTCCATACTAGACTGCTGGCACTTCCAAGGTCTTCACGCTAGGATCTTCTGACCACCCTTAGGCTTTTCTCGTGAGAACCTTCTACTTTTGCTGCCCCTGGACACATAGCTTTGCAGGCTACATTTGGGCCTGGGAATTTTTGATTACACTATAATGCTAATCCTGAGCTGTGCTTATGGACCACTTTCCTGTTGTCTTCAGGCTTTTGCCTGGCCTCTGTCCAATTGTGGGGTGGAAGAGAAGTCTTCCCTGGTTTCTCAGGGAGTTTCTTGGTCATTATTCAGACTAGTGTGAATCTCCAGGTTTTTCTAGAGGAGATGTGTGGGAACTAGGTGGTCTGCTTCCTAGTTAGGCAACTATCTTAACCAGAACTTAATAAATGCCTGTTTTGTTTTTTTATTCATTCATTTTATTCTTTCATTCAAAAACCCTCTGGCATATTTTAATTTATTTCAGTAAACATTCATTAAGCTTGTAATGTGCATAATGCACTATGCTTTAGATTTTGACGTATCTGGAAAAGGAGTACAGAACCTATCTGTGATTTAAATAACAATTATGTGTCTTGTCTACATCCTCTGTAATGTTCCAGGTATCAGTGGCATAGCTATCTGCATCAATCATATTTACCATCTAGGAAATGGCGGGATGCCCACCCAAGGACATCTTAATGCCAGTCTCCATCTCTACTTTCTGACAATGCCTATTCTTGTTTGAGGTGGGAGGTGGGGGGTGAGGGAAGGAAACCTACCCTCCCTTCTGCTTTGAAACTAAGCCAGATTTAGTCAGAATAATGTTCTTCCATGGCTTGCTTCAAGCACCAGCTAAAATCCCTATTTGACAGCAAGCCTTTCTTGATTTCCCCTTATTGCTAGTGCCTTCCCTCTGTTGATTATGTTGACTATTTTTTGTTTGTACATAGTTCTTTCCATGTTGACTCTCCATTAGATGGGGAGCTCCTTCAGTGCAGGGGCTGTCTTTTGCCTTTTTTTTTTGTAAGGCCAGTATTTAGCACAATGCCTGCTACATAGTAGGCACTTAATGTATGTTTATTGACTGAGTGATTGACTTTCAGGCAGGACATTCTATAAAGGTCAGAAGATAAGAAAGATCCTGCCTCATTCCAAATTGAAAGTCATCTCTTTGATCTTGATACCATCATCATCATAACTTGCATTTATATATTTCTTTAAAATTTGCAAAGCATTTTACAGATATCTCATTTTATCCTCATAGCCACCCAAGGAAGTAGGTGTTATTATTCTCCTTACTTTACAGATGAGAGAAAACTGAGGCAGATAGACATTAAGGGACTTGCTTGATGTCACAGTGGGTGGGTAGTGGGTGTCTCAAGCTGTATTTGAACACAGATCTTTTTCTCTCCTGGGTCAGCTAGGTTATGCAGTGGATAGAGTGCTTTAAAGCCTCATCAGACACTTAGTAGCTGTGTAATCCTGAACAAGTTACTTAACCCTGTTTACCCCAGTTTCTTCAGTAAAATGAGCTAGAGAAGGAAATGGCAAACCACCCCAGCATCTCTACCAAGAAAACCCCAAATGAAGTCACAAAAAGTCAGACACAACTGAAAACAATAATTTCCTCTCTTCAGCCCTCAAACCTTTTATTTTGGCAGAAAGTGGAGGTGGGGAAAGGGGAAGTAATGGCAATTCCCTCTTCATAATGCCACTCCAAAGAGCTAGAATATATAATTAACTGTGATTACTAATCATAATATTGCATAAGATCCTAAGAGTAGGTCATTTTCAAGGTCCTCTATAAGATAGGAGCCATTTCTAGAAGAGTGGGATGTAGACAAAGGAGAGGGAGACATGAAGGAATCAGGGTGAGCATGCTCATAAGCCGTTGACAGCTTTGGAACTCACCCTATGACCTTACATTTTCACTCCTGCCACCAACCCCACAAGTGGTAACTCCATATGGTGCACCTGCCACAGATTAACATGAAGGCAGGTTTGAGCAAATAGTTTTCTATCCTGTTTTCTACATGTCCACATGTTAACTGTCAGTTCTGCAAAGTCACCCCTTCGTACCTTTCTCCAATGAGATTTGAAAAGGGTCAGTTGTGAGTTAGAAGTGGCAGCTTAGCACCAGATAATAATGTCATGTCCAGATGTTACTGGAGTGCTCCTTGGCTTTTTGCTATCTGAACTGAATATGAATTTGGGAACCTCAAGAGTTATAGCACTGTGTTTCCTTTTAAAAGGAAAACCAAAAAGGTCTAAAATGTATTGTTCTCTAACAACCAGTCAGTCCCAATCCCAATATGCTAATATTCAGAGTTCCCCTAAAATTGGTCCTTGTTATGTATGTACACATAAATAAAATACTTGCAGAGAACATCTCACAGGAGAGTTTGTATTTTATAAAGTTAACTGGATACCTAATGTCATTAATTGGCTCAAAGAAAACATGAAAGTGATGATGATGATAACCCACTTATGTAGTGCTTACCATATGCCAGGCATTGTATTAAGCACTTTACAAATAAGTCATTTGAACCTCACAACCTTGAGAAATAGATGAGGAAGCAAATAGAATTTAAGCAATTTATTCAGTATCACACATCTGCTAAGTGTCTAAGGCAGGATTTGAACTCAGGTTTTCCTAACTCCAGGTCCAGCACCCCATGGTGCCACCTAACTGCTATTTTGCCATTAGTTGAAACAATGTCACTGCCTCCCTCCAACTCAGTAAACTTCAATAACTCACTATTACCTGTGGGAGCAAATATATACACATTTATTATTCAAAGCCCTTTACAATCTGGGCCCAATATGTCTTTCCAAACTTACTATGTATCACATTCCTCCATTCACTTTACATTCCAGTCACACTGGTCTCTATTTCTACCTCTCTTACATAACACTCCACCTCCCATCTCCTTGCTCCCTTCCTCCACCTTCCCCTCTGTGTAAAATGCATTCTCTTCTCACTTCTGGCTCTTGGAATCCCTAATTTCAAGACAGCTTCTATCTTAGAACTGTCTTCCTCTTGCCTCCAGGTTCCAATACAAAATGTTGTGATTGACATTCAAAGCCCTCATAGCCTAGACTCACTCCTACTTTTCCAGTTTTCTTAGACCTTACTCTCCCCAGTATGCATTCTTCAGTCCAGTGACACTGGTCTCCTGGATGTTCCATGAACAAGAAACTCCGTCTCTCAACTCCTGAGATTTTCTCTGGGCATTGCCCATTCCTGGAACTCTCTCCCTCTTGCATGCCAGCTACTGACCTTCCTAGTTTCCTTTAAATCCTACCTTCTACAAGAATCCTTTCCCAATCCTTTTTAATTCCATTGCCTTTTCCCTGTTACTTATTTCCTATTTATCCTTTATTCAGCTTGCTTTGCACACATACATTTGTTTGCATGTTACCTCCCCCATTGGATTGTAAACCCCTTTGGGATAGGGACTGTCTTTTGTCTTTTTATATCCTCAGTGTTTAGCACATAAAAAGCACTTAATAAGCATTTATTGATTCTGTATGAAGCCTTTTCTCATACTTCCACTAGCATTGACTCTCCTCATTCCCTAAGAAATCACCTAATAACTATTTTCATACAGCTTTATATGTACATATTATCCCTCCCATAAAATTCCAGCATTGAGGGATGGGACTGTTTCCCTATTGTTAATTTCCAGTCTTTCCTATTATTGTATCAGAGCTAGATTCAAAGATGGGCCATGAAGAATTGGACAACATCAAAGTTAGGGACTCTTGTGTTCAGAGAAGTTTCCAGAAGGCAAATAACTACCTTTGATAACCAGACCCTTTTCTCTTTGTCCTACTTTCATGTCTATTACCTAGCCTTTACACAACTGCCTCCCTTTAATCTCTCTAAGAGACAATTCCCTATCATTCCTGTTAAGCAGAAGAATCTCTTTTTTTCTAGCAGACTCTCACTTTCCTAGACTTGTCCCCAGTATTTTATCTCTTAGCCCTTGGACTTGGAGGTGGCAGGAACTCTGCATTTCATGTGAGAAGTCTAGCAATCTCTACGATAAAGAAATCTAACATTTATGTAAAACATCAGTTCTGTTCATAGGTCATTAGATTTCCTTTCAAACAATTCACAGGCCATTAATAATCAAGACGTGTCTTTCAAGCATAGCTGTAAAAGGGCTGTATGCTATAAATCACTGGAGAGCTTGTGATGAAGTTACCCTGCTTGGGAGAGAGCATGGAAATGAGGATGGGGAGAGTAAAGCTCAGTGTGAGAGATGATGCACAGAAGGACACAGCAAATTTGAGAATCAGTCAGGATCAGAGGCAGAGAGAAGTTTCCCAAGGTAACAGCAGAGTTTCCAGCTCAACTGACAAATGAGAATGTTGTATTGCCAAAGAGAATTTGGGGAATTAGGGCCAGGGGAACATTGTAAAAATGATGAGTTTTGATTTCACCATACTAAGTTTAAAGTGACAGGAAAAAAAAGCCATATGGAAAATTCTGGAATACAATGACATATATAGGATTGGATAGGGGAAAAGAGCAGTGGATCATGAGAAAGAAACATTATTAGGCTTAAAATTATTTCCATTGTAGAAAAAGAGGCATATAGAAAGAGGTAATACATCCTAATGGAAAGAGTACTGAATTTAGAACCATGGGACCTAGGTTTTAATCACATATCTATTACTTGATTTAGACTTTGGACAAGCTGCTTAAACCACCTTAGCTCCAAGTAACGTGGTCATTTACCATCTTCCTCTTAACATTTGTATCAGGCATGTAACCAGTATTTCTTGACTTCCTGCCTACTGTAAAGCTTTGGAGTATGAAAAGAGAAGAGAATTCTCTTCTGATTTTTTTTTAAAATGGTATCTAGGAGAGTGTTTTTCAAATTACATAGGACAGAAACTTATTAGGGTTTCTTCCACAGACCTTCATTACCCTTGTGTGGGCTATACTCTCTTTCCCCATCCTGAACCTTGGGTGAATCAGTTTAACAATAAGCTGTCCTTTTTTTTTGAGCCACTTGTCCTCTTGATCTTATCCTATCAGACCTCAGCCTTGGATTACTCCCACCATCTTCTGACTTCATACCTACCCATGTGCTATGATGCAGAGCTGGGGAACATCATGAAATCATGCTGACTGGGTAGAACAACATAAAAAGGAACTTATATAACATAACATCATCTTGTTTGCATACTGTTTCCCCCATTAGACTATGAGTTCGTTGAAAACAGACACTGAGTTTTTGTTTTACTTTTCTTTTTTGCCCTTTTTTGAATCCCCAGTGTTTAGCACATTTCCTGGGACATAGTTGATGTCCAGTCAATTAATTCTTCTTGATGAGTGAGCTACAGAGACATTTTACAGGTGACATTAGGTCTTGGGTATTTTGTAAACTTACTATCTATTCCCATATTTAGTTTGTTTCAGGACATTATTTCTGAGCTTAGTTCCTGTCTCTTCTCTCTCCAAAGGGTCTTTCCTTCTTTAGCAGGGCAATTAGTAACAGCAATAAAAAGCTCAGCAGAAAGTTAACTGTGTGAGTCTTTCCATTTATAAACACTGAATATGAGGTTATTGTCTGAACAAGAACATTTTTCACTATGTCTCAGGTTCCAGAGATATAAACTCAAGTCCTACTTCCCAGTCACTTTGACAAGTCACATCTCTGGATCATGGCTTCATATTTGCTCACCTGGGGAGTTAGCATGGAGGGGATAGGATGTGTCTTTTCTAATTCCATATCACCCCCATAAATGTGTTTCCTGCCCTGATTATGAACTGAAATCAATTAGTAAGGCAGACTTAATTAGTCTTTAGTAAAGATATAGTAAGAACAATTGATACAAAACATCGCACTACAAATCTGTGACATACTCTCACACTAGTAAATAATCTAAGGGAAAGTGGGATCACTTCTAGATATAGATCCCACTTTTGACAAAAGGGTAACTCATGGCTCCTAGCAGTCATGTTATTAGAATTTTCAACATGTTTCTTTTTAGTGTGACAGAGCTTTACCGCTGGGCTCTTGATGTAGGATGGTGATGAAAAATCCTCCAGACCTCTGGAGTTCACTAAAGTTTCTCTTCCGAACCAGGGGTAGAGGAGAAGACCAAGACAGAGTCCAAGGTCTAGAACTCTGCTCTTGCCTTATCTCGGCCCCCAATTGCGAAGAAGTGTACTCTCTCCTCTTTACATGCTCAATTTTTCCTCTAATTCTGAACTAATTCCCTAGTTTTATACAAACTCCATAGTATATGACCATGCCCTTCAGACTATCCAAATAGACTTCCCAAGTTGTCACATTTCATACAAAGGTTTTCATGGACTTTTTCCACCGAATCTAAAGTCATTGATTTACTAATTAATTTACACTAATTGAGATATGTTCCTGCCTGATAAGGGTATCATGGGTAAATGTAGTGGGGTAATTTTGACTGTACCCTTACAGCCAGACCTTTGATTTCATTATGGCTGAGAACTCCTAGTGAGTAATTTCTTTTCCCAATATGCAGCAGCACCTTCTCTGCAACTTACAGACTTAAATATTTGACCGGGTGCACTAAGAATTTAAGTGACTTAACCAAGGTCATTCAGTTAATAGTTGTCAGAGGAAGTGCTTGAAATCAATTGATCCTAACCTTCAAGGTTTTGTTATATATCTGTGATTGCCACATTGCATCTTTACATATCAATATAAAGTAGAAAAAAAACCTTTTAAAAATTATTACAGCTACCAAAACCTGAATGCCCCAATCCTACCATATTAATATATATTATTTCAATTTCTCTTCTCCCACAGTGACATGGATTTTTTTTTTTTTACAAAATATATCGAGCATGTAAAAGGCACTATTCTCATCACTGTACGAGATTCAAAGATGAGAAAGCATTTCCAGAGAAGGGCAATTATTATAGGAGAGGACTTCTCATTTATTTATTATGTACATTCCATGTAAGGATCAATTGAAGAAACTGGGAATGATTAACTGGAGAAGATTAAGGAAGAGTGTGAAAGTCATCTTCAAGTATTTGAAAATCTGTCAGCAGAAGAGGGACTTGATTTGGATTTAAATTGTTTTATGCTTTGGTTTCTTCATCTATAAAGCATGGATATTAATGCTTATACCACTTATTCCACAGAGTTATGATGAGGAAAGTACTCAAAGTACTGTATAACTGTGAGCTATTTTTATAGAGACATGGTAGATGAAAACAAGCTGTAGCATGTTATTAAAGATGATTGATGTGGGTAGTCATAGATCTCATCCAGGGACTATATGTCTAGCCAAGGCGGTAAACTAGTCATGTAGTTTAAATGAAGAGAACAGATAGGTACTCAGAGCCATACATCACTATTCTGGAGACACGAACACAAGAAAAAAAAAAGATTTCCTATAAATCCCCCATAGAGGATTGTCCATGTCCAATGAAGATTTATGAGAAGAAATAAACAAGAGGCTCTCAGAATGAAGCGTGTGCTCTCCATCCTTGGAGGATGTGCCCACGCCACTGAAATCATTGATTCACCTGTCTGCTGTTTGACTATGGATGAATATAAAGTAATCTGCCTCCTGGAAGTTTTCTTTTCTGTGGCTTTCAGGCTGTCATTTGAAGGTGAAACAAGCAGCGAGCTGAATTCTTTACTGACAAATTTCAGTTAAGAACAGATTTCACAAGCTGTGATTACCTTTCTCTAACTCAAGCATTGGAAAAGGAAGAATTTGTGAAGTAAGAGAATGAGCATCAGAACACACAAACTGATACGTTAGCTAATCCCTCCCGTGGTGAACTTGCATATTTTTAGAAGCACTATAATTTTACCACAGTTCCACTATTAAGTGGAATTGAATACCTTTATGATGGAACAGTTTATGAAAACCTTTTTATGTTTATTCAGAAATGCCTTTTTTATTGTAGAACAAAAGATTCCCTATGGAAAACTGAGGAGGTGAAATCCTGGCCCTTTTGGATTTCTTTATTAATAATACTTAAATTTCATTTGAGTAAAGAAAGAGCTCCCAGGAAATAAGAGAAGTGCAAACAAAACAAGGATGACAGCATGAGGAGGGTCAGAAGCAGAAGGAAGGGCCACAAAAAAATTTTGGTTTTGCTTTCCTACTCATGTAGACACAAGAATCAGCCCTCAGAAATAACTGAACAAAACCAGACCAAACGGAGATGCCATGAATATGAAAGCAGAATTAAATAACAAAAATATCAGTAGAAGTAGAGTCTGAGAAGATGATGAAAAGCTACTGATTTAGATGATAACATCTTTGAGGTCAGAGATCATTTCTTTTAACCTATGTTGGAGTGGAATTTGTGAATGTGAATAGTGAGAAAATAACCCTTTAAAATTCAATACTTCAATGCACCAATGACCATTAATGTGAAGAGTCTATCCACCAATGAAAATCACAACCTGCCCTTGATTTCTCATCCATGTCCTTCTGTAAATCAGTAAATATTTACTAAGAAGTTGTTATGTGCTAAGTTCTGGGGATATAGAGAAAGGCAAAAGACAGTCCCTACTCTCGAGCTCAAAGTATAATGCAGAGACAACATGAAAACAAATAATTGTTTATATTCCTAATCAGCAAGAGAAAAACACGAAAGTTTAACATTGTACAAGTTGTCAAAGCACTGTGGAGAATAAAATAATTCAGCAGATAAAATAGAGGAGAGAAAGAATCCCTGAAAGAGAATCTGATCAAAAGAATTCCAGCACACTGAAATTATAACATGAATTAAATACGGAACAAAAAGCTTATGTACTGTTAGTATAAGGCATGACAGAATGGCTAAACCAAGGGAAATAACTGATATTCTTAACTTCTTTGTAGGACCTGGAAAGTATCAGGTCTGGATAGGACATGTAATTACTGGCTTAAGAATATTGGGCTACAGGAATTACTAGCAGAGTATACCTTCCCAGCTTTCTCTCTGTTACAAGCCTGAAACAACATCATATCTTTATTATGGAAGGATGCAAACATTAGTGACCCCTCAAAATATAGTCCAATTACATGTTTATTTATGTTATACAAAGCATTCACAGCTCATATCTTGAACTTAATAAAAACTGTAAATGTAAGAATACAATATTTTGGCTAAGGAGTAAAAAAAAAATCACTGGAGCATCAAGAACAACTCATCATTTCCACAATTACTTAATAAGTCACCTAAAAACATCCTTATATTTATCATACTTTCATTGATTATCACAAATCCTTTGATCCAGTTTCACAACTGTGACTAAGTCATATATGGCAACTATAGATAGATACATACATACGTATGTATATATTATCCAAACATAGTGAGAACACTAAAGTATTTGATGTCCCACATGAAAGATGGTTGCCCATTGAAACCATGTCACCATTATAATAACGTCAAGAACTATTGATATTAAATATGGCCTTTTTCATGGAGACAATTTAAGTTAAGCATGGTTCTGCCTAGCCTTAAATCATTTTTATCATAACTCCTAAATAGAATTAAATGTGATTATCAAGAAAAAGAAAAATTGTATCAAAATATCATACTAGTCACTTGATATTTATGGATGAAATCAATTTAGATAGCTGCATTGAAAAAGTCTATTTAAAAGTAGGTACTTCATCATATAGACAACTAGGGAGTACAATAGATAGAGAACAGAACATAGAAGACTTTAGTTAAGATCGTTACTAGCTAAGTGACCCTGGTCAAATCACTTAAACACTGTCTCAGTTTTCCAAGTATAAAATAGGAATCATAATAGCACCAACTTAAAGGATTGTTCTGTGGAACAAACGAGATGTTATTTGTAAAGCTCTTTGCAATGCTAGCTATCATTGTATGAAAACATTACCTACTGATGTCAAATTATAATTTGATATAAATTCAAAGAGCATAAAAATCTTAATATATGCCAAAGCAAAATACATGCTGAAGACTTTGAACTTGGGGATTAAATTGGATCAGTGGATGAAGGTGATACTCACAAATACCTTGGTTTTCTCCAGGCAAGGCACCTGTCTCAGTGACCTTTCTATCCAAACTTTATCAAAAAAAAAATAAGAGAATGAGATGATGATGATGCAGCTGACTTTTATATAATATTTATGGTTTTTAAAAACATTTCACATGCATTTTATCATATGATCCTTCCAGAATTCTAAGAGGTAATAGCTCATATATTGTCCCCCTTCTATAGACCCATCAACAAGCATTTGTTAGACACCTGCCCTATGCCAACTCACTGTACTATGTACTGGGGATATGAAGACAAAAAGAAATTCTTGTCGTTATGGGGATTTTAAATGAGGACACAGGTTCAATGAGACTCCAGTGAGATTCAGTTACATTTCCCCAAAGCCGTAGCACTAAGAGATCAGAAAATTGGGATTAGGACCCAGACTTTAAGACTACAAATCCAGTGTTCATTTTATTGAACCACATTGCCTCCTGATAATCATGGTTATGAACAAACATTGTAAACTTTAAAATAATATATAAATGTGAGATATTATTATGAGAAATAGAAGATCATTTCTAAAACATACTAATATTCAAATTGGTTTTCAGTTGTGTAAGTGCGTGGTATGAATAATTTGCATCTCTCACCTGATAGCCATACAGTCAGCTGGACTTCAGTTCTGTACTAGACAAAGCCTATGTTATATAGACTGTGCCTGTGTGGGTGGTATATGGCAATGCCTATTCAGGTCAGCCTGATTGTTTGCTGAATAGAAAATGGGGCACCAGCAGGCTATCAAGAATAGCAGCAGCTATTTTGTGGCAACCAATATTCATAGGCCAGATCCCCTTTTTTTGAATATCTCTGAAAGTTAGAATTCTTTCTCTTTTTTTAAAATCTGCCTTGAAGTTTATAAAGTTCCATTACCTACCATCCATTTTCATTTATATCTATCTTAATCTTTCTTTATTTTTTTTTCTGGTCACATGCTGTTACTCAAAAAGAAAAATAAAACCTCTAAGGAGCTGTCCAGATTGTTTTGCTTTGGATTTTTGTATCTGTATAAATATTGATCACATTGAATACTGGATTGTATTCATCATATGGAAATATTAGGTTGTAGGTCTTATTGATTGCGGCTTCTATTTATTCCACTATAAAAGGAGATTTTACTGGCAACCGGCTGAATTAGAAATGTTAGAAGACAATAACTTGCTTTCATTTTGTATTAACTTTACATGTAATTGGCACATTTTTTTCCCAAATACTGATTCTTTTTTTCTGAAGATTTTCAAAATCTCCTCATCTTGAAACCACATAGGCTTTCTTTCTCTTCCCATAAGTGCTATATTTATACACACACACACACACACACACACACACACACACACACACACATTTCCTTCTCTTTTTTTCCATACAACTAAACTTTTTCTCCTATCCAAATGTAGAAAGGCTTAGGTACCTTGGGTCATGTGGAACATGCTTTGAGATGGTGAAAGTTCAGGAAATAAGGGGAAGGAATCATAGCATGAATTCTTGAATAATATAGTTTGGCAAGTAGAACAGATTATCTTTTCTGACACTGCTAGATCAGTGATTACCAGGCTAGTTACTTGCCATATCTGAAACTGAGGGAGGAACTCCTTTATGATTCAACATTAATGTTTAAACAAAATATATAGTAAGCCTGTAGAAGATGCCTAGAGGAAATATCCTGAAAATCTAAGTAAAATCATTGAGAAAATAGTGGCATAGCAAATAAGAGTACTATTAGTCCAAAAGACCTGAGTCCAAGCCCCATTCCTGATGCACTTTGGATGTGTGACCCTCAAAACTCTCCAAGACTATAAGTTGCAGAGCAGATACTAATTGACTTTGCTAGGTGGAATTTCCTTATTTGGAGCTCCTTTTGCCAATAAAATCCCAGGTTTTGCTCTACCCAAAAAGGGCTGTACATATCTGAGGTAGGAAACTTGCATACTCTATATGTATATACTGGAAATGGTAAAGAGTGCCCAGGCCAAGAAAAGTGCTTATTATAGAATAACCCTAGTACCATAAGGAGACAAGAAGAAAGAGCATGGATCAGCAGGAAGGAAATTCAAAGGGGGTGTGTGAGGAGGCTATTTACTCATTTTTAGAAAGAGGACAATTATTGTCTATGACTGAAAGATGTAGAAAATATGAGGAAGTAAAAAGGTTGACTGGAGAAAATATTTTTTTTTTATCATTGACCTGTATGAAAGCAATACTTACATTCTTCTTCCTCTCTTACAAAGGGAGAAGAGGCAATGTTTCACCATCAGTCATTTGAAGTAACAAGGAATTACAGAATTGATCAGAGAAATTAATTCTTTCATTGACTTTTTGTTTGTGTTTTGTCATTAGTCATTGTAGACATAAATAATCACATCTTCAGCCTAAAATATTGTGAAATTTCAGCTGGATTTCAGAAGAAGTATTATTAGCTCATTTGTTTATATTTGCTAAAAATTTGCTCTGACTATTCCTCAATTTATAAATGGCCAAAGGATATGAAGAGGCAGTTTTCGAACAAAGTAATCAAAGTTATCCATAATCATGTGAAAAAAATGCTCTAAATCACTATGGATTAGAGAAATGCAAATTAAAACAATTATGAGCTACCACTCCATGTCTATCAGATTGGCTAATAAGACAGAAAAGGAAAAAAGAATGTTGGAGGGGATGTAGAAAAATTAAGACACTAATTCACTGTTGGTGAAGTGGTATACTGATTCAACCATTCTATACAGCAATTTGGAACTATGCCCACAGAATGAAATCATATGTACCATTTGATGAAGCAATACCACTAGACCTTAACTTAAAAATGCCAAGATCATCTTTAGCCATCCTTCTCTGTATCTTGCCACTACACCCAGATGGCTGTCAAGAGGGTAAGACTAATGGCTTCCATGGCCCTTCCTCACTTGCATCCAATTCATTTGCAAGTCATGGCATCATCTTCATGATGTCATAGTGGTCTTCAAGAATGAAGGACAAACAAAAAACAAGCCACTACTAAGTCTATATCCCAAAGAGCTAAAAAGCAAAAAGTAAAAGGACCTATATGTGCAAAAATATTCATTGCAGCTCTTTTAGTGGTGGCAAAGAATTGAAAATTATGGGATGTCAATCAATTGAGGAATGACTAAACAAGTTGTTATGTATGATTATGATGCAATGCCATTGTGCTATAAGAAATGACGAGCAGCATGCTCCCAGAAAATCCTGGAAAGACTTAGATAAACTGATAAAAAGTGAGATGAACAGAACCCAGTGAACGCTGTATACAGTAACAGCAATACTGATCAACTGTGAACGACTTAGCTATCCTCAGTAACACAATGATCCAAGACACTTCTGAAAGACTTATGATGAGAAATGGTATCCATCTCTAGTGGAAGGATTGATGGAGTTTAAATGCAGATCAAAGCATACTTTTTCACATATTTTATTTTTCTTATATTTTTATCTGTTTTTCTTTTACAAGATAATTAATATGGAAATATGTTTTGCATAATTGCACATATATGATCTATATCAAATTGCATGCCTTCTGGGGGGGGAGGGAAAGGAGAGAATTTAGAATTCAAAAAAAAGTTTTAAATGAATGTTAAAGTTGCTTTTACATGTCATTGAGGAAAAAATAAAATATTGTTTTAAAAAGAATTTGCTCTAAGAGCACTGACTTCCTTGAATCAATTATTCAATGACTGGTCATTAGAACTTAGGAGTCACAACTATGGTTTCCCCCTCTGGTTTTTGTCTCTAAATATGTATCAGTAGGCATGTCTTTTCTAGACTAACAGTTCTTTTCTAGGTCCTTTAAATCATCCTTGGGATAACCTGACTCTAGTCAAAGTATTCTTTTAGAAAATGTTAGTCCCACAGACCTTGGCTAGTCAGGCATGGTTCTAAAGTCACTGACTTGTTAACATGTCTAAGACATACCACATAATATAAACTAGTTGTTATTAATATGATCATCTTTAAGCAGCCATATGGAGAGGCAGAAAATCTAGGAACTAAGGAAACAGAGAAAAGGGCAAGCCATTATTAAGTCTGGCAGTGAATCAAAGTTGGTTATGATGAAATTAAGCCATTAGCAAATGAGAAAGGCAGCCTCCAAGATCTTTTGATATCTAACTGCCCCAAAGCTATAAAAAGCTACTACCATCTGGTTCCTTAAGGTATTTTGAGTGAAAGTTTAAAGAACTGTAGGATAAGTTGAAAGAAATAATCTATTCAGTCCTGAGGAGAGAAAAACAAAGCTAAATTAATTAGCGATTAGTAAAATATAAAAATCAATTAGTAAGTCATTGGAATAACAGAATCTAGAGATGGGATGAACTTGACACACCAATACCATTTAATCCAATTCTCAAATGAAAATACCTGACAAATGATCATCCAGCATATCCTTTGCAGTCTCTAACAGGGTGGAGAAAACCCACTAATTCCCACTTAGGTACCAAACCATACAAAGGAATTTATTTATTCAAATATTACTCTGATTTATTTTTGGAAATGCAACAAAATTTTAGAAACATCATAGTGGTTAATATCTCTGCTTAGTTTTTTAAGTAATGAGGTTGTGATCTGTGTTGATGGAGGAACATGGTAATTTGCCGTGTTTGGAATATTATAGATCATTCATGTGTTTCCTATACTTGCCAATCCAAACCTATGAAGTGATGGCCTTTCCTAGGGAACCACTTCTGCAAATTTTAACATGATTGAATTGGGAATATTTGAGTAGATATTTTAAAATGTAAATTATTTTATTCCAATCTTGGAGATCAGAAATTACATATATAAAAAATGTATTTAATCTTTTTTAAAGGTTTGTCTAATTATTTTGACTGAATGAGATCATGTCATTTGAAGTCAGAGAAACTGTAACATCAATGGAAGTTTACTCTTTGGTTTTTCCTGTGAATTGTAAAGTCTTGATTCTTCTAAATGAATTCTACTATCCTTGCTAATACAGTGCCCCAAAATAACTCATCTATGACTTTTCTGATTGCTCAACAAGTTAATATATTCTGATGGAGAAGGCTTTCCTTGTAAGGATAGATCTAATTTGTAAATCTTATATTCAGAATGGGATCATAGACTTTTAGAGTTAGATGGAACTTAAGAAATTACCAAAGTATAACCTCCTTAATGTTTCAAGGACTTCCAAAGGAGCAGTATTAATGATAGCTTCTTCTCTTTAATTATGCACTTGGGGGATCCATTTATAATCTTTAAGCAATGAACAGCAAAATGCTTTCAATAGATGACCTTTTGGAGATGATCTTGGAAATAATATAAGTTCAGATAGTGCCCATTATAGAAATTCACTGTTTGAATTTTGTTTTTTATTTTCTTAATTATTGTGGATGAGAGGGGACTATCTTTTGTAAAGTAGAATAAATAGTCAGTAGAATTGTGAAATTGGACTTTGGTAGACAATTGTGATGAAAGATTTTAACACAGAAGTAAATATTTTGGACATTTAGCATTAAACATGCAAAACCAAGATGGAGATTTAAAGGCTTGGTATGCAATAAAATTGGTCATATCAGATTATTGGTCCTTTTCAGAAATATTTAATAATCTCTCTCCAAATTTATATAGTCTTTATAAATTTGTAGAAAATGAAAATATAGCTGAAAGTTTAAAATAGATATAATTTTAAAGTAAATTCTGCAAACTCATTTTTCATATAAATGCCCTGAGTCATTTTCTTATATCTAATTATGCCTTATAAATTTATCAGCTAACTTGGGCTGCAACCATAACTAGCTCATCAACCAATATATTGCTGAGAATACAAAGATAATAAAATAAATATGGTTATTATCTGTAGTTTTCATGTATGCCTACAATATACCTTTTTATGAGAACCTTAAGATAAATTTATTATTTTTAACATTCTTTTTAAAAAATTTTTGAGTTCTGAATTCTTTCCCTCCTTCTTGCCTCTCTGCCACCCACTGCGAAGGCAACAAATGTGATATCAGTTAGATGTAGGAAATCTTGTAAAACACTTAAAAATTATCCATGTTGTAAAAAAATAAAAAATAAGAAAAAGAAAGTAAAAAAAAAATTGTGCTTCAGCCTATGCCCAAACTCCAATACTTGTCTTTCTGGAGGTGGATGGCATTTTCATCATAAATCTTTGGAATTATGTTAGATTATTGTATTGATCAGAATAGATAAGTCATTCGCAATTGATCATCATACAGTACTGCTGTTACTGTACAGTGTTTTCCTGGCTCTGTTCACTTCACTTTGCACCAGTTCAACCAGTCTTCCCAGGTTGTTCTAAGACCATCATATGGGATTTTCTTGGCAGATACTGGAATGGTTCCCTATTTCCTTCTCTAGCTCATTTTACACATGAGGAAACTGAGGTAGTCATATTTAAGTGACTTGCCCAGAGCCACACAGCTATTAAGTGTCTGAAACCAGGTTAGAACCTAGGAATAATAGTCTCCTTGAGACTAGATTTGAACTCAGCTCTTCCTGACTCTAGGGCCACTGCTCTATCTACTGCACCACCTACCTGCCCATGTTCAAGATTAGGGAGATGTGTGCAGTGCCCTGATCAGAACAGATTACAAGGACTGTGTTAATTTATGAGCATCTGGGATGGCAAAAGACCGCAAGCTAATGCACTAAAAGAATAAGTTGGATTTCAATCCCTCATCATATCTCCCCTAAACTATTGCAGTAGTATCTGGGAAATCAGTGCTCCTACCTTCCAGTCTCTTTTCTCTCTAATTCATCCTCCATTAAGTTGCCCCAATGATATTCCTAAAACATAGATCCAAATTTGACATTAGCTTGCTCATGAAGGTTCAGTGGCTTCCCACCATTGGCATTTAAAGGTTCTTTACAACCTGGTCTGAGCCTACCTTTCTTATTCCTAATATTTTAGGTTTATTCCTAATTATTTCCTTTCTCTATGGTCCAGTCAAACTGACCTTGCTATTCCTCAAGAAGATACTCCATCTTCCTTCTTCCTGCCATCATGACACAGACTGTCCCTCATTATCATCTCAGTCTTAGAATCCTTAGCTTCCTCAAGCTCAATTCAAGTACATCTCATCCATCAGGCTTTTCCTAACATATCCAGCTTTTAGTTTTTTTCTCCCAACTTAGCTTTTATTGACTTTGTTTTTTTTTTATTCTTATATTTATATAACTCTTAGAACAATGCCTGTCAAATAGTAGGTGCCTAATAAATGCTAGTTGACTAATTACCAAATAGCATATAAACTCCTCAAGAAAAGGAAATTCATCATTTTTTGCATTCGTAGTGTCCAGCAAATAGTAGGTGTTTATTAAGTGCTTGTTATTGATTCATTGGTTGAGGAAATTGAAAATATTTAGCTTGAATAAGGAGGTACATTGGTAGAAGATGAAAATAGGCCAGTTTAAGCTTCATATAAGGAAAAACTGAAGTGTCCCAAAATAGTGGGCTCTTCTTGGATGTTAGATCTCTCTTTGAAAGTCTTCAAGAAATGACTGGATGCCCATTTGTTAGATGTAAAGCAAAGGAGATTTTTCAAGTATTAATTGGACCAGATGGTCACTGAAGTCCCCTCTGACCTTGAGACTTTGAAATTATCACACCGGTAGGATTCTATTAGTGTTGACTATCAAGAGCTGTGACTATTCTTCTTCATCTTTAAGTAACAGCTTAATCCATTCTGCCCAACTTGACATTTTTGTTCTAAACCTCATGCTCCCTTGGGATTCTTTGGAGTATAATAGGACCATTAAAATAATAGTTTTTAAATTATTAATAAAATTTGGAGAACCAAAATATCAAGCACAAGCATCAAGTATATCAAATTCATCTATCTGTTAAGTGATAGATCAGATCAAAAAATAAGTTTCAGTGCCTGTAAGATACCAGTTTTCTGAGGGATATTGACTATTTGATGGTTATTTTGTCCACAGTAGCTGTGCTATGTGTCATCTATCAAGGAAGTAAGACTCTCTCAAGAGGACCACATGATATGTTCAAGACAGGTTCAAGATGCTGCACTATACTTTTTTCCCTACTTAAATTGAGGAAGGCATTTAAAAAAAGAAAATGGCGAAGCAAAGTCTCTAAAAAATCTTTTAAAAATTAATTTTAAAATAAATATGTGTTTATTAAACAAATGTCTAACTTCAAAGAGGTTCTGTGAAAGAATCATCTACATATATTGTTGTTAAAGGCATACTCTAAAAGAACAAACCCATATTTTTATGTTTAACAAAATTTGCTAATTAGAATTTTATGTCAACACTGAAATTTTTTTAAAAATTAACTTTGCAGATTTAATAAAATTTCTGTGATATTTTATATCAAAGATTAAAATGCAAAGACTAAGGATTTCATTTTGTTTCCTTTCACATGCAAATATCACAAGGAAATGTGAAGGTTATTCATGCAGAAAATCAACAGAGAAATCCCAAAAATGAGCTTTAAATGTAATTTTAAATTAAATAATGCAGTTTGCCCTATGCTGAGAGAAATGGCAAGGCAGAGATGTCATCACATAGATACAAGGTGATCAACTACTTGAGTGTGAATAATGATCGATGAAATTAATAAGTGTCCTTTACAAGTAATGAGATTTCCAGGTGAACACTCAGGCATTTAGATTTTCTTTTCTTGAAACATGTTTAGAAGTTATAGGTGCACATTTTTTCTTTTTATTTCTGCTCTGAAATTTCCTTTCATATACTTCACAATAGATGAAAGGACCAATTTTAGCAAGATACAATAAACTTCAGACTTCATTAAAAAAAAATTATAGTCTTCCATGAACCCCTGCATTTACCTCCACTGTTTTCCTTCTTCAATTTCTCTTATTTCTTCTGACTTCTTTTTGGTCATTTGAATTTTTTCAGCTTTTCCTTTAGCCTCATATACCTCAATGCATAATGACTTTTCAAATGAATTTTAGATCTCACCTTTCATAAATAATTAAGTTTTCTTTTTTTTATGGTAATTTGAGTTTTCTCTATGACTAGAACCAAAAGTCGATTTGAAAAGCTGTAGGGAGCTTTAGCCTAGGGAGTTAGCTTAGCATAATGAGTTGTAATACAAAGCCTATTTTGCCTCAGTATACAAGTATTGTGCCTTTATTCCATATTGTTAAGATCTATACAGAGACATTACATGACTATTTGAAGCTTTCCCTGATTACTCCCAGATTTGTATACTTTCTCCCTTCTCAATGTTTTCCTGAGCTTTTCCTGGGCCCTTTCACTTCCTACCTTACATTTGCTTAACTATGTGCATGTTATCCACCCCTCACCCACCCACTATAAGTTTCCTGAGGACAGGAACAGTTTCGTTTTGGGCTTTGTATCCTCAGTGCCTAATGAAGTGTCTTTTACAAGACAGATCCTTAATAAACTGACTCAAATGTGCAGAAGACAAATTCAATGCAATTACACTGAAAGATAATAGATACAAATACGGTGATCTGGTTTCTATTAGCATGGAGGATACCTTCCAGTGGCACATAGTGTTTTCATTATATTACTAGATGTGGGAATAATTAAGAAAGCCAGAGTCATGCATTTTAATATGCCAGAAAAGTGGGAAAATAGCACAAGATATCAAATATACCGTGGAAACATATGTCTTGGAATCTTAGTACAAAAAAAGGAGGAATTTAGAAGCCCAATCTGTGCTCAATAAGAGAAGGAAAGTGTGCAATAATAGAAAGAACATGACTTTTATAGATGGGTCTAGAACCTAATTTGGTTAGTTTTTAAACATTTATATAGAGCCTACATTTTACAATTATTATCATCTCACTGAATCCTCAAAAAAACTCTAGGAGGTAGGTGCCAGTATTATCCCCATTTTACAAGTGAGGAAACTGAGGCAAACAGAGATGAAGTTATTTACCCAGGGTCGTAAAGTCAATAAGTGTCTGAAACCATATTTGAACTTGGATCTTCTTGACTCCAGGCCCAGAATGCTATCTACTATACCTCCTGCCTCTAGATTCACCCACTGTTCTTTCCAAGATAATTCACTATCTCTTCTCTTAACCTCTGTTACATCACACAAAAAGTAAGGAGTTTAGATAAGGTGATTCAAATTAATTTACCAAATATTTATTGAATAGTTGTTATGGTCAAGACTCTGGATTGTTCTTGATAAGCTCTCAGGTCTCTTTCCATTCTGGGGCTTCTCCTTCTAGAATATTCATTATTTCCCATATATGTAATATTATATATAATAGATATTTTAGCCAAAATGTACTAAAGTGTCCTCTTTTCTTTGTATTTGATAGAAAGCTTTGAGAATTCTGTAGCTTATTTTGATTAATTGGACGATTTATCCTAAGTACTTAACTTTAAAATAGAGATTGTTAATATTATCTCTTTGAACTCCTAGGTGCGGAGGTGACATACATTGACATGAACGCTTACAACAAAGGTCGACTCCAGTCATCCTTCTGGATCGTTGATAAACAGCACATTTACATTGGCAGTGCCAGCTTGGACTGGAGGTCACTAGGGCAGGTAACTTTTCTACATGATATCATTCAAAGAATATACAGTGTCCAAAAGCTGCTCATCATAAAATCCTCCACTGTGGCTTGGGGAAATCAAATAATTTTTCTTATATCTTTAGTTTGTATTTTAAACAAAGTATTAGGGATAATTGTCACTGTTCATCTCATGTGAAAATGTTGAGCCCTTAAATAGCAGAATCATTTTAAAAGAAATAAACCTTTCTCTAAATGTGCTTCTCAGAAGCTATATACAGTTTGGAACACCGCAAAACAGGTTGGTGCATAACTTGGATTAATCAAATTCAATTTTTCCAAATGAGATCTAGCATTTCATACAAATGAGGAAATGCACTCATTTGTGATCCATGACACTTTTATTTCATTTTAATTTATTTTTGTAATAATTTAATTTATTCCTTTAATAAATTTTGAAATGAATTAGTGGTTTTCTTATTTTCCAATTTTGGGCAATGAGTTTTCCAAAGTCTTAAAAAGCTTTTATTGAATATTGAATAGTTTCAGTAAGTTAATATATACTAGAGGTAAGCCACACTAAATTTAAAAAATCATTGTCTTATCAGTTAGATAGTTCTGTCATACTATACAAGGTATCCCAAAGATCTTAACGCAATTTTAAATTTTAATAGCTGAAAACTTCACTAAAATTTTTGAGATACCCTACATATGATTTATCTAGAAAACATTAAACTTTTATTATATAGGCATACTAAGCTGACAGCCATTGTTATTAAATTATTATTAAATATTATTTTTATTTTATATATGTCATATGAATATACATATATAATATAAATGTTTTAGCCAAAAGTTTTAAAATCCACGCTACTTAAAACTACTAGTGGATTTAATGAGGCAGCATGTTATAGAGTCAGATACCCTGGGTTCAAAAATCCGCATTTGGCACATACTGCTTGTGTGACTTTGGACAAGCAACTCAAACCTTCCTGTCAATTTTTTCAGCTGGAAAAAAATGAGGGAATTGAGGTAAATGGCCTCTGTATTCCCTTCTTTCTCTCAATTTATGACCCTATAAAGAAAAGGAATTATATTTCCAGAAGTCTCCCAAGTTATCTTGAGGAAAAGAAATGCATAATGTCACATTGAGTAAATCTTTAGAGTCAATTATTAGACTGCTTATCGCCCAATTCCCATCTCGCCCTTCTACCATGTTCATGAATCTGTATGTGTTTCTGTTCTGGTAGATAGAGAATATAAATAGTTTGAGAATTGGGCTTGTGTGAGAGGTAGTTTGGTTTAATGGAGAGAACACTGGACCTGTGTTCAAATTCTAACTCTTCTTATCAGCAAATCTTTTCCAATAGAATAAGAGAAAGAGTAATCATCCTTTTATTATTAACTTCTACTTTTTATTAACCTAAGATTATTATAAGTAAAATGTTATGTGAATATAATGTGTCATCCAATATTTACTTCAGAGGTGCGTGATTTTATCAGGGTGAATTATTCCTTTCATTGAAACTATAACTTAGTCATTTGCATATAGTTACAATTGTTCAAAATGTAGCCAGGAAGACCTTAAATCCTGCACCTGACCCATGCTGACTTTGGGATGTTGGGCAAGTCACTCAGTCCTCCAGGAAGCTGTCAGATGATTTAAGTTGCAGAGGTGGTAATAAACTGAATATAGAAGGAGTTTCCTCACCCCAGGAATTACCTAGAGCAGTGAAATAATAGGTTCAGCTCCAGTCACTGTCTCTACATTTAAATTAATATTATAGATGTTATCTATTATATTATGAAAATCATGGTCATTATATTATAAATATAAAGTAATACCAATTTTCTACCATGCCACTAGTACCACTACAGAAACATAAGGCTGAGGGCCATTTCTTTTTGTATATTTCATTGGTTGCTATGGTCAAATAATTCATTAACTTGTTTTTAACATATTGGTGAGTCTTTCCATACAAATGTAGTGTGTTTTTCCAGCTTTCTAAGTAGCACCTGACACCTGTCTCACAGAACATGTGGACATTTGCTCTCCATTCTTCCCTTATCCTCCTTGGTTCAGAGCCCAAGAAAAGGACTACCACCACAAGACTTCACCCAGACTTTCTCAAAATCCTAAGGGAAACCCTGTGGTTGCAGAATACACTCTCCTGGTTACTATTTTTAGCTCTCAAGCTTCCATGCACTCAAAATAAACCACTCACAATGTCAACACATTTAGATCTTAACCATAACCATTTACTTAGCAACAAGCCAAAGCAATAACAACATATTTTAAAAATGCAGAAATAATAACTGTATCACAATCCCCTCATATACCCAGATCATACTTTCCCACCAAACTGCTCAGTATCACAAAGTACAAACTCTCACCGAAACCTAACAGGAAGGTCATGAATGGGGAAAACCCATGATGAACTCATGGTAAATCACACCTCTGCAACTATAAACTTCACAGTCCTCTTTCACTTGTCGGACCTATCCTTGAAAGTTCTTTGACAAATATGCTCATTGTGTTGAGCGGATGCTTCCATGGTTGAGCTAATATGATTCACGTTGCGCTTGATTAACACCTTCTTACACACATCTCAACCAAACCAACTGATCTGTTTGGTGACTTCTCTGCTTCTAGCTATTCCCAGGTTCAGCTTAGCTTACTTCTCTCAGCATCAAGAAGGGGGATAGTTCAATGAGATGTTCTGCCCTTAACACAGTTCTGAAAGTGTACTTTAATCTCTCTTTCCTGAGTTCAGACTTTATGTCTTATCCATAAATAACAATAGTTTGTCATATATAGCCAAATTCTCATCTATCTATATGGAAAGTATCTAGCAAATATTTTAGTTACCACTTAGTCTATGCCATCTTTTCAAATATAGAAACAGTCCCAGGGAGCTTAATTGGGCTGACGTCATACAGTAAATAAGCAATGGACCTTAGATTCTCCAATTCAAACTCAGGTTCTCTGATATTCTTCAGGGAGGAAATTTAGTTTGCTTAAGTTCTAGTAACTATTATGTTTTTGGCAGTTGAGGCTCAAATTGGAATTGATCAAGATAGCTCCATCATGGATGCAATGAGGAAATAGTATAGTGAGTTTCTTTTGGGGAGGGGGTGGTACTAGGGGGTCACATTGATGAATTCAATGGCCTGGGCTGTTGTGGATGAATTAATGCCCTCAAAAAGTGAGTTAACCTCAGAGTTATTTCCTTTTCCTCTTTACCCCACAAACCAGCAAAGCTTCATTGAGACCACTAAGGAGCCTAAACACATGCATGCGTATTCCCCCCACCCTCCCACCTTCCCCATTGCTAGTGGCAGCTTTGGAGTAGAATCATATGAAATTTTCTTATACTTTCACTCATTGAACATAAGAAGAAATCCTGCACTACAGTTTCAGAAAACTAGCCTTCTAGAAAGACATGAGTATCCCTGGGAAGCGCCTTTTTAGCATACCAAGTTTGAGAGTTCCAGGATCCAGCATGCTAGAGAGAAAGGAAAGGAATGCCATAGTAACATCAACCTCTTGAAGAAAAAAGGTGTTTTAGAATCTATTCCTTTAGGGGTGAGGAAAGGATGTTGCAGAGTTACTGAGTTCAGAGTTCTTGGTGAAAAGAAGATGTACGGTCCATAGGCTGGAGGAACTAGAAGAGAATAAGGCAAAATATGGAAGAAGCAAAAGACTTAGACTTTGCCCTCTACTATTACGGTAAGTTATTTGGATAGTGCAAGTCCAGTGAAAATATCGTAAGAACACTCTTTGTGTCCCTTGCTCCCGGGGACAATCCAAGCCTTTAAGGTAGTAACATAGGGTTAGAAGCCGGCATGCATTCTTGGTGTTAAAGTTAAGGAGTTGCCCCTCTAACAATTCTAGATTACCTTCCAAGATACTTCTGTGATGAAGTCATAGCATTCAATGTAGTAAGAGGTAAAAAGTAATAACAGAGAGAGGTAGAGGTATAGTAGCATGATAGTATGAGTCCTGTGCTAGCATCAAATCCCACCAGTAACACTTACTAGGTATGACCATGGGCAAGTCTCTTGATCTCTCTAAGCCCCAGTTTCCTCACTAATAATACCTGTAGTACCTGCTTCTTGTTGAGACTTAAGTGAGATAATATATGTAAAATGTTTTACAAACTTCAAAGTGCCATTGGAATACTCATTATTACATGGATTTAGAAAGGCTTTAATTATCTGAGTTACCTTAAATTCACCTGTGCTATGGGTTATGAGTTCAAAAGAATAGGCTGTCAAAACCAGCCCCCCACACCTTCTTTATGATTGTGGAGCTCCTTCTTCTAAAGTCACAACCACCAGGGGACCATTTGAGAAGAATGAGAATCACCATCCCATTTTTCCACATGGGCGTCTTATTTTGGAAAGGCTCTTGGGGTCCTGAGAGCACCATGGAGGAGATGAAAAATGAATTGCTAACAAAACTAAACAAAAAACTCCAGCCAGTACATGAGTTAGAAGGAGAATGGAACAGCAGTATTCAAGCCACAGGATTATGTGGGTGTAAGCCTGCAAAAAGAGCAGGGAAGAAAAGTTAAATTCTCCTGATTTTAAAAAAGCTATAATTTAAAAATTTCCAAAGAAATATATCTAAAATTATGATTCTCTTAAATAATATTTTTCAGATAGGAGTCAATATGTTCATTGATAATCAGAATCTATGAAAATGAATATGGGGGGATTTCTCATAAGACAAGAACAAATTGAAAAGAGTTCAATCTAAATTTTGTTAGATATACAATTAAAAATATAGAATTTTAAAGCTGGTTTTTATAGATGAAAAAACTAAGGCCAAGGTGGTGATTTGCTTTGGGTCACACAGCTCATTGGAGAAGAGCAAGATTAGAACACAGGTCTTGCAAATCTCTCACAGACACAAAATCCAAGTCATGAGGGACCTCAAGATCATATTATCTAGTCTATAATCAAACAGGAATCACTTCTTTATCATCCCCAATGATCATTCAGGTTTTTTTTAAGACAAGTGCTAGAGATCCTCCAAGGGTGGAAGATCTAGAAATTGGTCTGGCCATTTTCAGGAAAAAAAAAAAAAGGAAATAACACTTTGACTAAAATGACCTTTGGCCCAAAGATTCTAGCCCTTGAAAGAAATGTACCAAAACATTTATAGCAGCATTCTTTCTTGCAGCCAAAAAATAAATAAAAACAAAAACCCCAAACTTGAAAACAAAGTAAATGCCCATTGGTTAGGAAATGGATAAACATGGTATATGAATGTATTAGAATATTACTGTAGCATAGGAATCAATGACTATGAGGAATACAGAGCAGCACAGGAAGGCTTATATGAATTGATACAAAGTGAAGGAAGTAGAACCAGGATAATAAACACATATTAAATAAAACAAGATAAATAAAAATTTAAATACAGCATTGGATACTTAAAATGACCAGTCTTGACGCTGGAGAAGAGATAAGAAAATGTATCGTCCTCCCTTTTTTTTTTTTTTTTTTTTTTGCAAGAGTATGGAAGACTGTGTAATATTGCATGGACTACCAGTCTAAAATGATGCTTTGGAAATTTTTTTCTGAACTGCTTTTTTTAAATCCTTTTTTTATATTTTTATTCTTTTCTTGAAAGGGAATATCTTATTTGGTAGGGGAAAGGAATATATGTTTAGAATTAAAGGTGATGTAAAAATAAAACCTGTTAATAAAAAAACACAACATAATATTTGCCAATGTATATTTGGACTATTCATGTCAAGAGAGTCTGACATTTCAAGGTTTAAGTGATTTCTCACTTGTCTTGGCTTTTAAATCCCAGACCCAGTACATGACACCCCCAGTAGAAGACTGGCTCCCATTTTTCAGTCATGAAAGTCACAATATTACAAAGAAAGGTTTTTCTTTTTTTTAAAGAAGTATCCAAAATAGAAATGCCTTTAAAAAGCAACCATAAGTCCCAGTTTGCTGAGACAGATTCACCACTTTCAAACACACAATTTACAACATTCTAAAAAAGGAGGAAAAGAAAGCATAAATTCCTGAAGAAGCAGCATCTATTTGGTGCTAAAATTGCATGTAAATCCCTTGTAGTCTAGTTCAGGGCTTCCTAAAGTTTTTCCACTCACAACCCCTTCACCAATTCTTAAACAAAGTCACAACCCCATTTGAGGGGTCCCCTGGTAAAGTTCTCCCTCCTTCTAGTTCTTTCCATAAAAACTCCTTTTTAAAATCTCACTATCTGTTGGTCCCAGTGAGAGTGGAGAGGGTGGATTGCTTTTGTGTCTTCTTCCTATGCCCATGTCACACATCCTCTAGTTTCTCATATCCAAGCACATATCAACCTTGCTTTGGAACAGGTAGAAGAGGAAAATAGCTCAGCATCCACAGTGATCCCTAAGGAATATCTGCCCACAGATGAATATTACTGAAGAAATTGATTTACCAGGAATATAGGTGAATATGAATGATTCAAATGTTCCAAATCTACCCCTTTGGTTCAACATGAGGCCAATGAATTAAAATGCACAAAAATAAAACTGTTGAATTTTAAAATGGTTTTGATTTCTCCTTTTATTTTGATGGAATCACAAAGTGATATGCCGCTTGGAAAACATAATTGAGGAATGAGAGGAGAGAAATGAGTATTAAGTAGTTATTTTTTTAAAATGTTGCATTTGTATAGTGTCTTCCAGTTTACAAAGTAATACCTATAAAAACTCTGTAAGGTATGTAGGGTAGGGATTATTATCCTTATTTTACAGATGAGGAAATTAAGCCGTGGGTTACATGACTTGCCCAGGATCACATAACCAGGAAGGCAACACCTCCTATCACTTATTCCCCTGAACCTAGAATTCAACTAACATATCTGTCCTTGTCTATATGATTTTGAAAATGTTTTCACTCCTAAAAAAACATCACTTTTGGAAAGTAATGGTAATAATAATACTCTTCTAAAAACCCAGTCTTCTGTCCATATTATGAAGATGAAGGCAGTGGCAAAGTAACAGAGTGCCAATAAGGGGGATGCATACCTAGGACTCTAGGTGCCCTTAGACAGTTGCCATTGTTATGAAGGCTTCTAAGGAATCCTTAAATTCAGATTAACTAGGCTGTCATGATATTACTGACTGGGTTAGTACCCCACCTAATGTGATATAACTGACTCTATAAATTGAAGAAATATGAGGAGAAACATATATGGACTAGCCCTACTTGAATTCATGAAAATTATCTGTTTGACAGAAAAAAAGCCAAGTAATCACCACTCATTCAAGTTCTGCTTCCACAAGAAGCCTAGATATATTGGAACAAATCAGAAATACCAATGTCCCACTTTCTGGAAATACTTCAGTGCATATGATACTGACCCTAAAATAGGAAAATCCCAAGCATGCACAATTTGAACTGAAGACTGAATACTTTCATTAATGTATCATATCAAAATTGCCTTTACTTCCTCCAAGTCACAGAACAATGCATTACCTACCACTTCTGGATAACCATTTAAAAAAAGCTTCATCCATAAACTTATATTAGCTAAAATAAGAGATTTGAAATGCTACTATAATTTAAGGGAAAAATTGAAGATCCCAAGGTCATTGAAAATCTTGTATTAGGCTAACCCTAGAAATTATACATGATTAGAAATAGATGACAAAATTACATCTTGAATTATTTTGAGAAGGAAATGAGTATTCTTGTACTGGAATTCAGAAAGCTCATTTTTAGTTTGACAGCATGAATCTAACTTAGCAAATCATTAATACTAAAGCAGAGTAATTTTTGCAGTCTTCTATCTACTATTGCCATCATGATTCAAGGCATTCTTCCACAATATTTGAAAGTGTAAAAGTAAAGCTATTAAGGAATACTCCCCCCAAAGGATAGATAAAAAAACACACCATGGAAAAATGAGTTGAAGTATCTATTAGAGATGTGCAGGAAAGCATTGGAAGATTCCATCAATATCTACCGGATAAATTCAAGAGAAATATTTCATCAATATCTAGCTGAGAATGAGAATAAGAAATGCAGAAGAAAGATATTGGCCAATTAAAGACACTTTAAAATGTAGAAAGGAATCTGGAAAACAAAAACGTATCAGAAATCCTAGACTTGATCAATCAGCAACTGTGAAAGCAAAAGTCTAAAGGTTAAAGTGACGTAAGAAATAAAGAATATCAGAGAGAAAAAAATAAACTCTTAAATCCACAAAATCTTGATTATGGAGTCTTGAGAACTTAAGAAATAGTGGCAAGAGAAATCACACAAACAAACAAGGATGTGGAAGATTGCTGGTTGTCTATATGGAAACAAGAAGTCCAACACATTGAAAATGGTCAGGTGACTCAAACAAGAAATAGAAAGCTTGCACAGCATGAATACTATGAAAAACAAACAGAATAGTTCCATCACAGGAGGTTACTAAATCCTAGCTTCCCTGCAAAACTGGAAAGCAGCAGGTGGCCTGATAAGATACGTAATTATTGACTCAGACACTTCATGGTGATTCATGCATTGCTAGCAAAGCACTTTTTCAGTTTTATCTCAGGTACAAAATTAGTCTCACTTTTTGTTTTTTTACAGAAAGCATAACATCTCCTACCAAAATTGGGAACACCACTAATCCCTCCAAATATAAGTTAAGTATGTGTCCATGTGCCTTACACAGTGGCAAACTCAAACAGAAATGAGGCTACTAATCCATATACAAGGATTCCTGTGGAATGCATATTGACTTTCAAAACCACATGCTATTATAATGTATGTTTTGTTGAATTAATTATTTTGTTAACCATTTCCTAACTACCTTTTAGTCTGATTCAGGCAGCATTGGGAGTGTTCAGATGAAGCCTACTGCCTGTATTTGACAGCTCTGCTTTATGCAATGGATTCATGGCTTTTATTTCTCCATACACCTATCACCCCCCCCAAAAAAAATATTAACGTATGTAAGAAAGATTATCTCAGCTAAAGAGCAAAAAGAGAAGTCAAAGAGTTCCAGGTACATGATCAATTTTTTAGCAATTCAGTGATGAGCAAACAAGTTATTTTAAAGAACCTTAACATTTATAACGCTATTATAGATTATTGCAAGTCTTTTGACTCATTTTTACATGCATGATTTATATTATACAGATATAAAATAGACCCAAATAATCGATCATGGATGGTGGTAAAATTTACAAGTATTACCTAAAATATAGCAAGATTATCTGAGTATATAGTTTTCACGTAGAAAACAATTCTCTATTTTAACCAACACAATAATGCTAAGAGCAATGGATATAAAAAGCACCATCTTTCAGAGAGATAGTTTAATACACTTAGGGTTCTACTTAGCCTTAAATTCAGCATCATCTCTCTTAAAATTGAGTACATGCTATTTCCAAGTTAAAGAAAAAAAAACTTGCATCAGAACATTTATCAATCACTTGAAGCATGTGACTGACAAGTTAAATGGCTTCACCAAAAACTATGCTTCACAGTGTCTCCATCTAGTGAAATCTTTCACCACTTTTATCAAATGTCATTTAGACTTTATATGTATAAATGTCTTAAGGTACTGCAAGGAAAGATGGGCACTGAAGGTTTTGCACTTGAATCCAGAATTCAAACAATCAATGGATAAAGGCAATAATTACAGATATCTCTGTCTCTTCCATACAAGAAAAAAATAAAAGCCATCAAGAAAGTTACGATTGTATATGTAAAGATACTACCACCTTCCAATCAGAGCTCAGTGGTGAGAACATATTTAAGGGAATTATTATCTGAACAATACCTGTCTTAAATCATAAACTTATAACTATAAAATGGCCCCTGGTAGAGTTGGAAAATACTCCAACGAAAACTCATACAATATTAATAAAACATTGTAAATGTTTAGAAATGCTTGTTTACTTGACCCCACACTCTAAAGTAACTCTGTAAAGATGAAAACTTCCTCATCAAAAAGGATCAAAAATGGTAGATAGACATCCTTGGAGCCCATGATAAATAGGTCAAAACCTTAAAACAGAAATACCTTGGATACAATAAGACATCGTATAGGTTCATGCTATTGGATTTATCTAATAAAACCTAAATGACTTATCATTGGATAAAGCATATTAAATTATTAAGTTGAGTGGAATAAAAAGGCCTTCCATCCACATAAATTCAACTAATGATATGTTGTTGAAGAAATATTGATCAAATGACTGTCATACAGATTTGCTTATAGAAACAGAGGGATTTATAATGGCAATCAGGACCAGGCCAGTATCACCAGGGTTATTCTTAAGGTTCCTAGATTTATTGATTAATGTAGCTTATATAACAAAATGGTACAAATTCTGTGGCCAGCATCAATAAAAACTGCAAAAATTTAACACCTATCAAATATGTACTATGACATGACTTGGCAGTTAGAATTATACCAAAGAAGCTAACTATTTTTTTCATAAATTAACAGATGACAAATATTCATACCACAAATACAGACTTAAAAGTTTCCCTGAGATGTCAACTAAACTGTACTGGAACTAGGGCAGCTAGGTGGCACGGTGGATAGAGTGCTGGACCTAGAGTTAGGAAGACTCATCCTCCTGAGTTCCAATTCGGTTTCATCCATTTACTAGCAGTGTGACTCTGAGCAAGTTGCTTAACCCATGTGTTTGCCTCAGTTTCCTCATCTGTAAAATGAACTAGAGAAGGAACTGGCAAACCATTCCAATATCATTGCCAAGAAACCTCCAAATGGGGTCACAAAGAATTGGATATGACTGAGCAACAACGAATGATACTACACCGGACTATTTACAATAGACCAAACTGTCACCTAAAATAACCCAAAACATAAAATTAGTCCACAAAAATTTAAGAAAAACATTTTGATAAATGTTGACATACTAAATGCTAATAATCCCAAAGCCATGTGAAACAAGAACAAAAAGTCAAAATGTAAAGAACTCACAGGAGAAACACAAATCACATGGGAACAGTTTGAGGCAATGTCATCTCTTTTGCTGTGCATGCTTATTTGAGTTTTCCTGAAGATACTTTTCATGAACTTATAGAAGATGATTTTATATCCTAATGCCTTTATTGGGTCTAAAAAATAGTTACTTTTATCTACTCATGCAATGATCTATACACCATTAAATATAAAATGAAAATAATAGAAGAGTGACTTGCCCAACAACTCTTTCTATATGAACTCCTTCAAGAAAAAGATGAGAATGAGATTCTTCTATTAATTATAACAATACTAATTCCTACCATCCTGTTTGCCCCACAATCATCCTAGAAATGCTTAGGATGAATCTTCAGAACATGAACTTATATTCTAACATTTTTATACAAATATAAAAAGAAATTATTTCATCCATCTGCTCAATAGTCTACCAAATATTAAGCATAAAAGACCAAGAGTCTATATATCAACTTGTTCCTGGATCATTTGCATCTGAACTCTATCCCATATAAGAAAAATAGGGATAGTCATAACGTTATCTGGCATTTATATACTTTCAAGTTTGTGGGGTATTTTGTAGACATTACTTCATGGGGGTAACTAGATGTCAGAATAAAACTGAAAACACAGCAAAGCACAGAGATAATTTACCTGCAAACACAAGAGAGAACAATTAATCATCACCAGGAAATATCTGTTGAAAGAAAACAAAAGATTAGTGTTTCCCTCCCTCAATATTGATTTAAGAAATTACCCTAGCTTCTTAAAAATGTCATTGTTGTTTGCAGAATTCCAAATGAAATGAGGGGGCTGTCTTCTTGTTTTAAAAAATGAACTGCATGTATAATATTTCTGTATAACTATTCCAGCACTGATTCAAGCTCATGCATAATTTCCACAGTGTTGAAAGCAACTTTATATGGAAGATAATACTATTTAAAAGAGATTTAAATAGAGACATAAACATTCTTCTCTATGTTTTCATAGGAAAAAAATTCCAACATAACAAGTCTATTCCATTCTGTGCATAGTCATCATTTCAACATTTGGGTAAAGTAATAAGACTTTTTGTCTATGGGGCTGTTTTCCTAGGGAGAGTTGTTAGCTATAGTTAATTCTCAGAATTATTAATATACTTATTCCAAAGTGCTCTCCCTTATCTTCCTCTACTTCTCCACTCCCTACTGCCATCAAATGCCCGTTGTCATTGATCATTTGTTCAGTCGTGTCCAATTCTTGGTGATCCCATGGACCATAGCATACCAGGCTCTTCTCTCCCCTACTGTATCTCCAAGTCTTTCCAAGTTTATGCTTCTTGTTTTCATGACACTATCTATTCATCTTATCCTTTGCCTTCAAACTTTCCTAATACAAGGGTCCTTTCCAATAAGTTCTATATTCTCATCATATGACCAAAATATTTAAACTTCAACTTCAATATTTAACCTTCCAGTAAATAGCCTCAATTAATTTCTGATTTGATCTCCTTGCTGTCCAAGGGACTCTCAAAAGTCTTGTCCATCTCCACAATTTGAAAGCATCAATTCTGCAGTATTCACTTTTCTTATAGTCAAATTCTTACAGTCATTCATTGGCACTGGAAAACAACAGCTTTGACTATATAGACCTTTACTGGCAAGATGTCTCTGCTTTTTAGTATGCTGTCCAGATTTGCCATAGCTTTCCTTCCAAGGAGTGTCTTTTAATTTCACGGTTGCTCTTGTTGTCTGCAGTGATCTTTGACTCCAACAATATATATCTGACCCTGCTTCCCTTTCTTCTCCCTCTCCAGGAAGTGATAGAACCTGTTCCCAAGATCATAAATTGTTGAGGTTTTTTTAATATTCATATCTGTTCTAAATCGCTTGGCAATCTAGCTACATTGGTAAATTGCTAATTAAATGTTGTCAAAGAGCCAATACTAGGATTACTTATTTCCAGTTTGTTCCTTTGCTAAGATTATTTCTTTTGGTGACTGAGCCTAAAATGAGCCTCTCTCTTCTGTCTCTGGTTTCTATGTCAGCAAATATCCTCATTCAATAGTACTTGCTTGTTCAAAAGGAACATATTTGATAAAAGCAACAAATAGTGTGTCTTTGTATATCTAGATGATACATGCCTGTCAGAATCTAGAGGCCTTAGGAGTGAAATGTGATAGAAAACATTGATATGTAGGATGGAGAAATAAAAGTAAAATTATTATCAAAGGATACTAGAGAAAGCTGGAGCAGGAGGAGGCAATGGATAATGAGTTTTTGATGCAGGTCAGAAAATCCTTTTGTGAATCATAGATCCATGTAACTATTGCTGCAAAAATAGAGCCTCAGGAACCTAGGCAGTCTGGACATCTGCTAGTGTTTAATTCACTGCAGTGCCTAGCATAGTGCCCTTGACATCATAGAAACATAATAAATTCTTATTCATTGTTGAAAAAATGAGTGAATAATAACAGAGCAGCTTAAAAAAAACTATTGCCATGCTAAATAATTTCATCTTCCAAATAGGAGAAGAGGCAATAAAATGAATTACTGCAATAATTATTATAATAATTAGTATTTATGTAGCACTTTGAGGTTTGTAAAGCACTTTTCAAATGTTATCTCTTCGATTCTCACAACAACAACCCTGGGAAGTAGGTGCTATCATTATCATAATTTTACAGATGAGGAAACTGAGGCTAAGTGACTCATCCAGCATCACCCAACTAGTAAGTCTGAGGCAAGAAACTCAATCCTTCCAGGCCTGGCTCTTATTCATTTGTGTCATCTAGCTGCCAAGTATGAACCCATTTCTGATCAATAAATAGAAATTGGTTGGTAAAGTAGAAACAAAGGCAATCTTAGATTTGTGATAGCGGCAGAAAGAGGGATAAGGCAAAGATAACAACAAGTTTGGGGCCTGAGTTACCAGTAGAATAGTGATATCAATAAAATTAGTCAAGTAGGTGGCTTAGTGTATGGAATGCTGAACTTGGAGTCTGGAAGACCCTGAGCTATAACCCGGCCTAAGACCTTACCAGCTGGGTGACCCTTGGTAAATCATTTAACTTTTACCTTCCTATAAAATGGAGAGACTCTCCCCATCTCTTAAGGTTGTTGTAAAGACAAAATGAGATAATATATTAAGCATTACATGGAACTTTAAAAGATAGATAATATATGTAAATAAATATAGTAAATGTATTAAGAACTTACCGTGTGTCAGACCTTGTACTAAATTCTAGGGATACAAATACAAGCCAAAAAGACAGTGCCTTCCCTCAAGGAGCTTACATTATAATGTAAGTTTTGAATGGGGAGGAAAAAAAGCCAAGGAGGATGAAAACTGAAAAAAGGTCGTAGGATTTGGCATAAAATTGTGAGTCTAGAGCTGGAATGGAACTCAGAAATCACCTGTTCCATATCTTTCATTTTATCAATAAGGAAAGTGAGGTCCAGGGGAAATAAATGACCTTTACAAGGTCACACAAGTAAAAAGTATGAGAGACATGATTTGAACCCAGCTTCTTTGGCTCCAACTCCAGTGCTCTTTCCATTTTCCCATCACTTCTCTCATTGATGACCTTAGAGCAATTAAGTGGGACAGCGGATAAGATGAGGCAATTATAGAGCAATTTTTCTAGAAGTCTGGCTGTGACAGGGAGATGGAGAGCGTGATGGCTTGAGAGTATACCAGGGTCAAGGAAAATAATTTTTGAGGACAGGCAAGGTGAGGGTTTGGGCAAAAAGATAATAATTCTCATTTTGGACACGTTGATTAGGAATGCCTATATGACATCTAAAATGAGGTTATCCGGAAGCTAGCTGGAAAGAGATTAAGGCTGCATATATAGAACTGGAAATAATCTTCACAGAGATAATTGAACCTATGGGAGTTGATGAGATCACCAACTGAGATAGCATAGAGAGAGAAGAGAAGAAGGTCCAGGGTAGAAGACACTCACAATTAGTGGTTGTGACCTGGATGAAAAACCAACAAAGGAGATGAAGGAGCAGTCATTCAAGTAGGAAAAGAACTAGGGGAAAGGAGTGTCATGAAAACATTATGCTCCAAGAGTTATTAAACTGCCTATACCCTTTGACCTAGCTATACCACTACCAGATCTGTTTCCCAAGATGATTAAGGGAAAAGGCAAGGAACCTATCTGTTCTAAAATATTTGGAGCAGCTCTCTTCATGGTGGCAAAGAATAAAATTTAGAGGATGCCCATCAATTGGGAAATGGTTGAAAAAGTTGTGGTATATGATTGTGACGGAATACTACACTGTTCTATAAGAAACAATAATCTCATTAACCCAGTTTTACAGGTGAGGAACCTAAGCTCTAAAAGGTTAATTGACTTGTTCATTGTTATACATTAAATGTCAGATCAGGGGTAGGACTGAAAGCATCCTTACATTACAAGCATCATTCCTCTTCCTTCCTTCTTAAAACCTGCAAGGCTATTCAAGAATAAAGAGCATTGTTTTCTTTCACACAGTGGTGAAGTATGAAAAAAAGAAACCTGAAATTCAGACTCCTTTTAGCACACAACTGTATTCCAGCACCACTACCTTCCCAGGATGGGAGGGCTGCATAAGCCAGGATAAAAATAATCAGCAGGGTTCTGGCCTCAGATTTTAACCTTTTGGTTTAATACAGGTAGACCCATCTTTAGGATTTTTTTCTGGCAAAAAATATATTCGTTACCCTGAATCTTGAAACAGCTAAATTGGTCTTCAAATAACAAACATGCTACCAGTCATCAAGCTACATTTAAAGCTTGTCCAAGTCAACAACAAGTAGTACAGCCACATTCACTCCTTGCTTCCTCTCCAGACTTCACTCTTGGCTCTATGGACTTCTTTCTTCACCATAACCCAACAGCCTTTTCACCCTGGAAATTCACTCTACCCCAGAGGAGTGCCAAGCTCCTCCACTTTTCACCTTCCTTTTTATGTACTGTCTTCTCTTTTTTTAAATATAAACTCCTTGAGGGCAAGACCTGTCTTTCTTTTAGCTTGCATTTTCATTTCTACCACTTAACATGATGCCTGAAACATAGTAAATACTTAATAAATACTGTTGACTTTTCCAGATTGGTAGGTCCTTCCTGTGTTTTTATTCAGCTCTAATATTCTTTGAGATCCTAAAATCACCTCCAGGACATTAGGAGGGTCAAGAGAGGGAGAGGGAGGTAATGGAAATAATCAAGAATTTTTCTAACGATCTTAATTCAAATTCTGGTTCTGACATTTACAAGGTCAGTCTTGAGCAAATCACGGCCTTCTTGAGTTTCCTCATCTAAAAATCAGGAAAAATAATAATTGTCCTCTCTATTGTACAGATGCATTTATTAAGTATTTCCTGTGTGCCAGGGACCATCTTAAGTATTAGTAATACAAATACAAGCAAAAAGAAAATATGGTCCCTGTCCTCAAGAAGCTTTTATTCTAAAAGGGACAGACAGCACGTAAAAGAAAACTGAAGGAGAAGTATATAGGTAGTGGAACGGTGGTAAAGTCGAGACGCAGGAACAATGTTGGGAAAGGAAAGGACTTGAGCCTTTTTCTTAAAAAGAAGGTTCTGGGAGGAACCAATCAAAGGAAGTTTCTCCAACAACAGAGTGAGCTTCCAGAGTGAGAATGCCAGGGGTGAAGTGAACTTCTAGGTTGAAGATGCCACAGTGGATAAAAATATCAAGGGATAAAGTGTTTGACAAGTACTATGAATGCAGGTAAGCACTGGGATTGTTACTCTACATAAGTATTTGAGAGGCGAGAAGTATGAAGCAGTGGATAAATGCAGCAAGACTGACTCAGGTTTAAGTCTTCTTTCTGATACATGTGGTGAAAACCTGGTCAAGTCAATTAACTTCTTGGAGCCCCAGGCAACTCTCTAAGACTATAAACCACAGTCTGCATGGGTTGGTAGAATTTGCTCACTCTAGAGTTTCCTAGACCAATGAAATCATAAGTCTTTGAGAGGCATTCTGAAGTAGGAATGCCTTTGGAGTCAGGAGTACCTGAGTTCCAGTTGTGCCCTGGACAAATACTACTTCTGTTGACCACATACAAGTCACACCCTCTCAGTGGCTTCAAGCAATTCTTTAAGACAATAAGTTACAAGTACTGTTTACCTCTATTAGCGAAAGGAATTTCCATGCAAAAAAGTATGACTATAGAAACAACACACACACACACACACAGATGTTTTTTAAATCATATGTCCAACATGGATTCTTGTCCATTGATAGCGCTGACCTAAAATTCTAATTGTCGAAGCTTGCTGAAAAAATGTACGTGTATTTGTTTCTTTAACAGAAATATATTAAGATATTTCACAGAAGACCTTTAAAGGTTCTGTTCTGACAAAGGCAAATGTATTTATTATAACAGCTCTATTAACAAAGATTCATTTGGGTGAACTTCACTTCCTCCTTTTTTCATGGCTTTCATATTTTAATAGGAAAAAAATTATAATGTATTATCCCAATACAATAAGTTGCAGGAATACTTCTCCCCTTGCACATATAAATCATGTGGTGTTCTTCAACTGCTACCCTGTGTGCATCCATTACTGTAATTAGCTGTCACTTCGCTCCTTTGTTGTTGGATTCACTAAAAACAGTCTTTTATATTTCCATAACCTTTTCTTGAGCTCCAGCACTCTGTGACCAAAGTGTGTACGGAAAATTAACTTGGCAGAAAATTAACTCTTCTTTGCTCTTCTCTATGCCATTCAGAAGCCTGCTAAATTACCTTGTTATAGGTTTTAGCCAATCGGATGTGCCATATTTGGACCTAAAGAACTGTCTAAAAACATGCCCTTGCATCAGAATTGCCTGAGGCTTTGAACTGGCTATTCCTGAAACATCTCAGAATTTTTTCTTAGCCTATAAGAGAAATCTGTGGAATGTGAATAATAACACTGTAAAGATTACAGAGAGAGAAAAAGAGAGAGAGAGAGAGGGGGGGGGAGGGAGAAGGAGGGGGAGGGAAAGGGAAGAAGAAAAGGGGGAGATGATGTAGAGAGAGACAGAAGGGGGAAGAGGGAGGAGAGAAGGAAGGATAGAAGGGAGGGGGAGGAGAGGGGGGAAAGAGAAGAAGGGAGAAGGAGAGAGAAAAGAGGAGAGAAGACGAGAGATGAGGAGAGAGGGGAAGGAGAAGAAGGGGGGAGTGGAGAGAGGGCAAAGAGAGCTATTACTAGGGTAGGCATCATTACCACTCTCACTTCACAAGCCAAAAACTGAGGCTCAGGGAGGAGAAATGATTTCTCTAAAGCTATATGCTTAATAAATGATAAAGTTAAATCTCAAATCCAAGTCTTTTGACTCCCAGTCTTGCATTCTTACCATGACATCTCTCAGTCCCTCTCCTAATAGCAGAACATTCTTCATTTTTTCTTTTAGAATCAAATACTTGATGAATCATTCAGTGGCTTTCAAATAAAGTAACATTATCTATCTGGAACTCATGCTATGGCAAATTTACCTACTAAAATTGTAAGAATTTGGAAGTAATCAAACAAGACTTGGATGGAAAGGGAATAAACATTTATTAAGCACATGGGCCAGGCATTGTATTAAGACTTTACAAACATTTCATTTCTTTCTCAAAATAATAACCTAGAGACAGGTGCTGTTGTAATCCCCATTTTACAGTCTGGGAAACCAAGGCAGAATTAAAGTCATTTGTTCAAGGTGACATAGCTATTGCCTAAGGCTAGATCTGAATCCAGCTCTTTTTGACTCAAAGCCAAGTACTCCATCCACTGAACCCCCAGCTGCTTCTAAGTCAGACCAATTAGTAGTCTATTACAGAGATCCATGTGCAAGGATCTGGCATGGTGGTGGCTGTTTGAGTAAAGAGAAAGGAACTGATTTGACACACAAGGTAGACATAAACTCTAAAAGAATTGGAAATTAATTAGATATGGGGGAGAAGGGAAGAGTCGAGTGACTCAGAAGACTGAAAACCTGGACAATTAGAAGAATGGCATTTTCCTTGTTAGAGGAAGATGATAAATTCTGTTTGGGGTATACTAATTTTGAGATGTTCAACAAGCAGCTACTCAAGCCAGACTGGAATTTGGGAAAGACATTAAGGTTAAATATAAAGATTCACTATTCCTTTACATAGAGGTTGTCATTGAAACCCTAGGACTTGACCAGATTGAAGTGAAAAGATATAGTGAGAAAAGGGAAGAGCCTAGGACAGATTCTTGAGTGACACTCATAGTTAGGTGGTAGGACATGAAGAATGGCCGGGCAAAGGGGACTGGCAGTCAGATAAGGAGAACCAAGACATAATCTTGCCACCAAAGACAGGAAAGGAGAAACAATTGAGAGAGTGATAGAAAAAAATGTCAAAAGATGCTGAGAAGTCAAGACTGAGGCTAATTATAGTCAGTCATTTCTGTTTATACATATGGAAGTGCTCGGTCCCCAAGAGATTGTCATCAAGTATGAACAAACACTTTTTGAAAGAATGGCAAACTTTATGATGACCAAATGAAAACATGCTCCAAATCATTAATAGTTAGAGAAATATGCATTAAAGCAATGCTGAGATTTTACCTCACATCCTGGAAATTAGTAGTAATGATAAAAAAAAAAAACAGTAAGTGTTGGAGAGGTTATGGGAAGACAAATGTACTACAAAGATATTATTGGTGGAGTGATGATTTGGTCCAAAGATTCTGGATATCAATTTGTAATCATTCAAGAATAATTGAATTGTTGATATATTTTGACTAGCAGTCCTATTGGACACATATTCCAAGGAGGTAAAAAAAAAAAAGAAAAGAAAAGTCCAGCACATGGACATCTGATGTCATTGGTTCAGATTTCCCATGAGGAAATTCCACCTACCAATACAGAGGAGCTACTGTTCCTCAACCTGACTTTTCAATATTCGTTCACCAAGATTTCGAGTTAACATATGGTTTTTACAACAGGTAGAATGCATATATATTCCCTGAGGGCAGGAACTATATCATTTTTGTATGACCTGCCACAGTTTCTGCATTTAATCAATATTTTTTAATTGATTGAGTTGTCAATTGATTGTACAAGACTGGTTATCCCGAGAAGTTTCATTTTGGAATACAAAAAGTCATAGAGTCATTGTAAGCACTGAATTTAGATTACACGTTTTGTCACCTAAGGTAATATGGGAATTGAAACCTTTGGAAAAATGATTAACATTAACTGATTATCATTGGCAGAAAAAGAAATTTTTAGCAGGTATGAGCTATGTGTGGTACCATCTTAAGAAGGTAAAGCACATAGTCCTCCCCTTTTGAGAGCTTTCATCATAGTCCATTTAGTAAAGAACATCCCAAAATATTGTTTGTTTGCCACAAATGAGTAGTATGCCATGAACTCATTTAAGCATCATTACCACTATTTTGAACACTACAAGCAGAAAATATTTAAGTATTTTTCCATGTACTACTTAAAATTTTTTTTTTCAAATAATAGAAGAAATCATAATGGCAATTATTATCTGGGAGAATTTTTATAGGAGATGAGCAAGGCATTAGTTTGATGATGAAATCAAATTCTATTGAGCAAAGTTCTAGTTCACTAGTCTTCCCAGGTGTCTCTGATACCATACTTTTTGTTATTTATTATGGTAAGAATATTCCATTACATTCCATGTGCCTTTTTCAATTCTACAATTCCCAAAAGGCACTCTAATTTCTTTAAATTTGTTATTATAGCATGAGTTATCTCATGGTCTATTACTTCTAAACACTCTTAATTTCCTTATTATGGGTATAGCTTTTATTGACCCATATTGCATGAACCTTAGTGGACAATTTCACAGATTGCCATGGGGGGAAAGATTTCTATCTCTTAACGACTAACTTTAAGATGATTGTCTTTTCCACCCTTAGTTGGGGTGGTACTAAAAAGATAGAAACAGAGCAGACTCCTAGAGTCTACTCAAGGCCTTCTTAGGCTTAAAAGATGTGCCAGAGCTTTCTGTCTCCTTTAGGAATACCTAGGTCAGCTGTATGCCACCAGAGGGCATCACTATGAGAAGTAAATGAGAATAATTAGTGAATAAGAGAAGATTATATCTGTGAAAGCAGTAGCTGACATGTCAATATGTCAATGTAATGGTCTATTACTTTTGCTACTCGAAAAAATACCAGGAACTTCATTCTCTTATCAACTGGCAGTATTAATTTAGACAAACCAATTTATCTGCCTGTGGCTTAGTTTCCTCCCTCATTGCTTCAGGTCCTGTGAAGGGAAGTCTTAAAACCCTTGCACAAGCTGTTATGGGCTTTAAGATTGTCATTAATCATACGCACTTCACAGTGGAGAAATTAATTCTTGCAAATGACTGAAGTCTCACCTATTACCGTGAATATTTCACACCCGAATAGTATATTTTAACTCATTTTTAAGCTCATTAGTCTGAGTACTGATTTAGAGATAGGTACAGCACTACCCATAAGCTCTTGTTGTCATTGATATAGAGATGCTTTATAATGTTAGAGTCTGCACTAATAGAAAGAGTATCTTTCCTTTAATAAATCCAATAACCACTGACAATTTCTAGAACTTTGATCACTAGAATTTGGTTTCATCATCAAACTTGCCTTGCTAATCTCCTATGAAAAATGTCTCCCAGATAATAATTTCCATTATAATTTCTTCTTGTCTTGGCCAATGGAGTGACATAACTTGGTATGTCCCATTTGTAAAGTGGAGATTTTACCCAACCCATTTGGACATTCTGCAGATAAATAATACCCCACCATCCTGTAAATCACTAAATGTCTGCATAATAATAAAAGTGTAGAAAATTTACTGGTGGGGATTTGTAGTTAAGAGGAACAAGAATTCTCTACTGAGCCCTAAAAGTAATTTAAAATTATGACAGTCTTTGAGCCAGAAGTCAAATTTGAGCCATACCTAGCCATTCTTAAGGGACACAGAGAGTTTGTGATACATGAACCAAGGCAGGAGTGGGGACTTTAAGATCTGAACGGCAGCAGCATTGTTTTTCCCCAAATTCTCCTCCTTATGCATGTATAACATATTGCAATATACTATGCTCCCCCCTTTTTTTAACCTACTTCCAATATCCTGATTTTTTTTCCCTTAAAAGAGAACAAAATTTGGTTAGAGATAAATATATATTTAAATTAGGGCAGAAACATAAACCTCTGCCTGAATATTAGGAATTTTCCTAAGTTGGGGAAAGAGAAGGGGGATCTGCGCTAGTGTAATTATCATACTAATTATCATGCGTCTGATATAAATTCCATTAAACAGCAGAGAAGAAGACAGTGTAGAACTGAGGGACCATTATATTAGTCCTGGCTAAAAAGTGAGCTAATTATTGTAGCAGGATGTGACTCATTAAATCTCCAGAGAGAAGCAGAATTGGGAAGAGAGGGTACTGACTAGAGAAAAGCTCTCTCCTCCACAGGAAGGAGATAGAAAGGGCTTTAGGACAGATTTAGCTCTTCGTCTATCCATAATGGAAGAGGGAGCAAAAAGGATTACTTTCTGGCCAACCACCTGTATTCTTCACAGCAACACCAGTAACCACAAATGTCATGCTAGTAAGAACAAAGGGAATTAATGAAATCAAACTGAAGGCTAAATCTGCTCTCTAGACCAGAAAGTAGGATGCCATGTAAAACAGAATTTTTTAAAATTTATTCAACCAGTATTTGCTAAGCGACTATGTGCCAGTCACTGTCTAGGCACCAGGTGTACAAATAAAAACATGAAATAGTCCTTCACTAAACTTACCTTCTCTTTTTCTTCATGGCTTCCCCTATGCATATGCATACACACACACACACACACAAACACAAACACACGCACACACACACACCCCTCTGATTGATAGACAATTATAAAGCTTCAAATATAGACTCTCCTTCCTTGGCATGATCTTAACTTGGTTATATTATGAATCTCTACTTAGAACCCTTTAAATCAACTAAACGGTCATTCACCTGCTAGCATTTGTTTGTATAACTATGATAAAAACCACTTCCTTAATCTGATCAATAATTTAATGTTTCCTTACTTCAGCATTCTAGTATGCACTTTGATCTGTCTGGAAACCAATTTAAGTCTCATTTAGTGGATGTGTTTAGTTTCCTTCACAGATGGCAGACTCCCCACATCCCTTCTTCACATTACACCTGAGACCTTCACACAGCTATTGAATTAAAATATGCCTTTCAGGTACATATGATAACTTTTTTACTTTCATTTCTCAGTTTTAAAACTTACATTTTCCAAAATATTCTGAACCCAATGCCCAAGTAACTTCCTGGGAGACTAGGGAGCAGATTCTCATTTTTCTGAGCCCCCACGATCACCCTTAGTGTGGTGAGGTCCCCTGAAGAAATCAGGAAAAATACTCTCATGGGAAAGAGACATGTGGTATATGGAGGAGGCTGAAGAGTTGGCCCCAGTTCTTTCCCTAGCTATGAATTCTCCTGGCAGACAAGCTTAGCACTCACAGCTGGCTTTCCATATTTAAAAGAGAAGCCTTAAATGTTTTTATTTTTTAGTTATTTTTAGTTAGTATTGTCAGTTTTCTAGATTCACTTGGCACTTACATCCAGTACCAAGAGAAAGAGAGGAAGAGAAAACATCACATAAAAACAATGCTTTGTAAATTAAATCCTACTCACCGAAGTGATATAGGCAGTGGAGCCATGGAGCATTTCTTCATATATTTCCTGATAAAATGTTATCTATAAGGGAGACCCCTCCCCCAAGCTGTGGGAGGGGGAGGTCAAATGAGGTGACCTCTAAGTTTTCTTCCAGCTCTAAGATTCCGTAATTATTTCAGTTTTAATCAGTGGATCATAGACTTAGAGTTGGAAGGGCCCTTACAGGTCATTTATACAACCTTCTCATTTTAGAGGTGATTGAACTGAGACTCAGAGATATTAAGTGACTTATCCAAGTCATATAAGAAATGAGTGACAGGGCTGGAGTTTGTGACAGGACTGTGAGTTGAACCAAGGTCTTGGATGCCACATCCAGTGCCCTTTCCATCATACCACATTGCCTCCAAATAGATCAAATAGAATCATGGAACTGTCAAACTAAGAATGGAAAAGACATCCTTTTGAGTTAGTTCTCAATTAGAAGGAAGGAAGGAAGTTTGTGAAGAGAATTCCGATTAGGGGATGGGAAGTTAGATGGTCTGGATGATGTCTAAGGTGACTTTCAATTCCAATTGTTAGGATATTCTACCTTATAGTGAACTAAAATATATTTTTTTTGTAATTTCTACTCACCGGTCCTAATATCACCCCCTAGAACTGCGTAGAACACACATCGTCTCTTCTGTTTCTAATTGTGAAGTGTTGTGAAGGCTGATCTTCTAAATCCTTGCAAAGATACCTCAGAAAAGGTTAAAGCTATAGCCTTTATAGTGAATTCAATCTCCCAGGAAAATTCCCTTTGGGCTGGGGCTTCAATAGCCATGGTGGGGAAACAAACAGAAATGCTATTTATGCCAGATCATTCCATTGACTGAGGGAAAGAGATTCAGCAATTTTAATTTAATTTTAAATTTATTTTTAATTTATGCACAAAAAGTTTGCTAGGAAATTATTAGAACTGTCTTGTTTTCCATGGTTGTCCCACCAACCAGTAGAGAAGTGAACATCTCTGCGATCACATGATGGAAGTCATACAACATGATATTCAAATACTGTGATTATATACCTGGCACCATCTATTAGGTGTTGGAAATACAAAGACAAAAGTGGCATTAGTCCTTGTCCTCAAGATGCTTGCCTTCTCTTGGTGTGAGAGATGCACATAGATGAAGCACATCTGGAACAAAAAAAGTTAATCTTGTAAGAGAAGGTCCTAGCATCAAAAAAAGGTCTTACTTGACCTGAGTCTTCAAAGAAGTAAAAAATTCCCAGAGGCACAGATGAGAAGTATATTCTAGGCATGAGAGACAATGAGAGTAAAGATGTGGAGATAGGATATGGAGAAGTAAGGCTAGTTTGGTTGGGCCACAGAGTACAAAAGGAAGGAAGTAAAGAAATGCAACATGGAGCAGGGGACCAGGTTGGAAAGAGCCTTAAGAGACAGGATTTATATAAGATACTTAATTTAACAGGGAACTCCTGGGGGTTAATGAATAGATGAGTAATATGGTAAGATCTGTTTTAGGAAAAACCTTTTAGTAGCAGCATAAAGGATAGATTGGAGGGAGGAGAAACTTAATTCAGGTGACAAATTAGGTGGTTATTAAATTACTCTAGGCAAAAGATGATGTGAGCCTGAACTAAGATGACGGCCGTGTAAGTATGGAGAGAGGAATTAATTCAAGATTTTTCAATTAGAAAAGACAAAATTTGGCAAATGATTAAATAAGTGAGGTGAGTGACAACTTAAGCAAAATATGGTAGTAAACCTTACCTTAGTGATGTAAATTATAATATACAGGTAGATAGCCACTATTATCCCCATACTGACAATGTCAGTATGTCAGCAATCCCTAATAAAAAAGTCAGGGAGGGATTATCTGTCTTCAGATTAGATCAAGAATTCTTATCTATTTTTTTGTCATAGACATCTTTAGTGGTCCTATGGACTCCTCAGAAAATATTGAAATCCAGAGATATTAAGTGATTTGCTAACGTCACATGACTTCTAAATGGCAGAGTCAGGATTTCAGCCCGAATCTTTCGATTTACAATTCAGTGCTCTTTCTACTACTCCACAGAAGCCATTTATACCTGTATGTGAGATATAAGGATAATAGATCTTGAACTGCAAGAGATCTAAGGGTCAATCTAATCTAATTTCATTTTACAGATAAGGAAAGGGAGACTCAGAATTAAGTAACTTCACTAGGGTCATACAGGGAGTAATCAACTGAAGATGAATTTGAACCCAGGTTTCTAACTACAGATCCATTCATCTTGCCATTGTACTAAGAGAAATGATTATTTCTCTTATATTAATAACCATTCATTATTGGGGAGATCTAGGATGTTTTCTCTTCCTATTTCTTCACTCTCTACTACCTCAAATTAGCCCCTGAAGAATAAAGCTGATAATGAGATTGGACTTAACATTCTCCTGAGTCTTATTCAGACCCCATTCAACTGGGAAAGTTTAGATCTCATCAAAAGGTAAAGAGATTTTTAGTCTAGTGAAATCTGGCCCAGTGTTCTAGTCCAGTCAGACAGGTCTGAATGGAAATGGACTGCTTTATCTAGATTGTCCTAGGTGAGGGTGGTTGGTCTGAGTGAAGACAGCCACATCCCCCAGCCCCTTGTTAGAAAAGGTCTACCTCTCACAATAATATTCATCTCATTAATTGTGAACCAGTCAGAGTTGATTGCTATCCATAGGGAATAATCACTCTACCAAGGGCACATAATCATCAATAAGCCACCATGATCCATCTTTGGTTCATGGGAGATGGCCACATGACCCATTCTTTTATTATTTGCTAGCCACAATTTTAAAAACTCATTAATTACCCAGAAATTATGTCTCTTGAACTTTTCATATGCCACAGTATCATGGTATTACAATGTCTGTATGGATGGTCTATGCCACCCACAAATGATCCAATACATAAGAATATATACATAATGTGTATATATACATATATCCACATAATGTTGCTGTTGTCATTGTGTTCTTTCATTTTCAAAGAAGAACATGACATCAGAGAAATGATGACATGACTCGTACTTGACTTTGTTTGAGGGAGGGAGAGCTGTGCAAGGTCACCAGCCTCACTTTCTCCTCCTGAGCCGTCTGAATCCAGAGACCAGATACTCATCAGGATGACTGGAGATGCCCCAGGATGCAAAGTTATATTGGGGGGAAAGGATGACAAAAAGGAGGAACAGTATTCGAGGGGATGGGATGATGATAGACAGAAGACAAAAAAGGTTGTTCAGTTGTTCTTTTGTTTGTTTTGTTTGCCAAAGAGAATGATCATCCACATTCCAGGCCCAAACTCAGTCCACTGAGTCTGTCTCTAAGAAGAGACATCTAGCTGTCTCTAAGAAGAGACAATGGATACAAGGAAAAAAGATAGAATCAACAAGGCTTGGCAAGTGAATGAATACTTGAGGATGCCACCTTCCATAAAAATAGGGAAGTCTAGGGGAAGAATAGATTTAAAGAGGAAGATCATGTGTTCAACTTAAGAAACATTGAGCTTGATATGCTCATGAGCCCCCAGGTGAGTATCTCCAGCAGGCAATTGGCAAACAGGATTGGACCTTGGGATCTATCTGCTTAGAGATGATAATTCCCTGATGAAATCACACATAATGTATATACATATAATGTATACACACACTTATACATATAACATATATATATACACACACACACACACACAGACACACACAAACTAACTGTGAAGAAAGCAGCCTCCTAGTACAGTTAAGCTTAGTTTTGCCTATCTTTTTTAATCTTTTCTTCAGCCAACCAATAGCAGTTATCCTTAAAAATTTCTTTGCCCCTTTCATCTCAAAAATCCAAAATACCCTACCAGGAAAATCCACCCAAATCCATCTCTCTCTCACTCTTATTGTGTTCCAAATACTTCTTTCTGATTTATTCTCTATAGGTTGGGAAGCATCTGCTCTTTTTCTTCACTTGCTCCTGAACACTAAAAATGAGAGTTCTAAACATTTCATCATGATAGCTGAATGACACCTTGAGAAAAATGGTGTGGGTATCATATGAGGTAATAATATTTTACTCACAGTTTGCTGAGAACAGTGGTTAGGTACTTCTTTCTAGCTTACAGCACATGTTAAATCTTCAGTTTGATTTATTTCAGCTAATAGTGACCAAATAGTAGCTTTCTCCCCGGTGAACTGGTCTGATTGTTCCATTGGCAGTAGAACCTTTAAAAGTTTAAGAATTAAAGAAGCTGAAAAGTTGTGCTCCTTAATTATATACTTGTTCTATTTCCTTGACCAAATTACTGCAGAAGCCTTAGAAGCTGGTCTTTTCCATCTTTGCATAATTAGATTCAAGTGAAATGACTTACTTCAGTTCTCAGATGCCAGCATAGTCCTCAGTCATTCGACAAGGATAATGATAATATTTATCTAAATTATAATAATGAAATTTATAATCCTGATGCCCACCGCTTAAATAAATAGCAGTAAATGACAGAGCAGTTTTCCTTAACTAACATCCACTTCAGAATCGAATATATTTTAATAATAATAATAACTAGCATTTACATAGCATGACTGTGCCATGTAGCTGCCTCTTTTCCCCCATCTTTGACTATTTTCTGTCTGTATCCCTCTGTCTCTTATACTTCTTTACTCTCCGATATTTCTCTCTGTGTGTGTGTGTGTGTGTGTGTTTCTTCTCTGTGCCTCTCCTACCTTCTTTTTCACTGTTTTCCCTTACTGTCCTATCTGCTTCTCCTCTTCATCTTTTATCTATAATCTCCTTTTTCTCTTTAGTGTTTCTCTAAAGCATAAGTTCATTTCCCCCTTTTCCCTCACCTCCTTCTTTCTTATATCTTTACATTAATTTAATCTACTTTTCTTCATCCTTTTCTTAATTTTATAATTAATAGATAACTTGAAAAGGTTTCAGTTCTCACAAAAATAGATAAAATTTATTTTACAATTTAATATTTTCCTATATGTAAGCAGCCCTTGGAGAAAAAAAAGTGATTCTTGATCTTCAGATTGAAACAGAGTTTCTTTAACTTTTTGTGTCATGGACACCTTTAGTAGTGTAGCAAATGCCTATGTCCTCTTCTCAGAATAATGTTTTCAAATGAATAAATACACAGGATTGTTAAGTAAAAGTGTTTTTCTTAAAGTTTATGCCCCCCCGCAGTAGTCCATATTTTGCCTTGGGAATCCCCAAGTTAAGAACTCTTTGGTTTAGCAGGAGTGGGGAACCTGTGTCCTCAAGGCCACATGTGGTCCTCTAGGTCCTCAAGTGCAGCCCTTTGACTGAATCCAAACTTCACACAACAAATCAAGTTTGGATTCCATCAAAGGGCCACACTTGAGCCTAGAGGTCCACATGTGGCCTCGAGGCCTCAGGTTGCCCACCCCTGGAATCTTCAGAGGGTTGGTCTTCTTGTTGGAGATAGTGATAAAACATTTGGTGGCAAACACATCTTTGAAAACTGATGAAAGGCTATAGAATGATTCTCAAAGTATTGTTCAGGGACTTCAGGGAGTGCTTGAGACCCTTCATGGGGTCCACATAGGAAATATTAATAGATGAAGTGTACATAAACAGAGGTTCTTTGAGGTCCTCAGTAATTTTTAAGAGGGTAAAAGAGTCCTGGGACCAAAAAGTTTGAAAACTACTGGGCTAGAGAATTGAAATCACTAGATTGTCCATTAGTACTACATAGTCTAATCAATTTTTGACTATCGGAGAGACGCAAGGAGCTCAGTCACCACACTTAGCCAGTAGTGACAATTTAAAAAAAAAAAAGGTCATTGATTATAGCCTTGTAGAGTCAGCCTAAGTTTACGCTCTTCTCCATCCAAGCATTACTCCCTGTCATCTCCCACAAGGAGCTTGGGCTGGGCTCCTATTCCTACTTCTAGAAGGACTGGGCATAGGGGGCTAAAGGAGAGAAACTGACCTGATCAGAGTACTTAGGTGTACAGAATGACTTTTGTTTACTAAAATGGATGATACAGGAGGAACACTCACCTAAATGTGAGTGAGTTTCAGCCCTTTGGAGTCGGTCACAGCAGCCAAAAACTGTTCTGATGTTTATTTTGTGCGTTGACTTTTTAAAAACTGTGTTTCATTCCATGGTCCCTTTTCTCCCTAAGTGATCACACATTAAGTGCCAATCTAAGTTCTTAGTCTTTCATTGAACGGTCTGATAAAAATTCAATGAAACTCAATGCAAAGTTCAAAATAAAAGAAGTCAAATAAACACTCACTTACTATGTGTCAAGTGCTGTGTTAGGGTATAATAGAAAGGCAAAAACAGTTCCTGTCTTCAAGAACCATACATTCTAATAGCTGAGCAGCATGTCAACAACTTGTATATACAGGGTAAACTGGAAGTAATCTCAGAGCAAGGCACTAGCATTAAAGGGGACTCAATAAAGGTTTCTTACAGAAAACAGGATTTGAACTAAGACTTGAAGGAAACTAGGGCAAACCAGGAACCCGAAATGAGAGGAGAAAATATTCCAGGCATGAGTGAGAGTCAATGAAAAGTCACAGAATTAGGAGATGAATTGTCCTATATGAAGAACAATAAGGAAACTAGTGTCACTGGATGTTATGTATGGGGGGAGCCAGTGTCATTGGATTGTTAAATAAATATTAAGGTGTAGGAAGACTGGAAAGGTAGGAATGCATCAGAATGGGTTGTTTCTTGAACACCAAACAAGATTTTATATTTAACCCTAAATGTAAGAGGGTGCCATTGGGATTTATTGAATAGGGGTATGATATGGTCAGATCTAGACATTCAGTAGAGAACTCTGGCAGCTGAATGGAGAATGGACTGAAGTGGGGAGAGACTTGAGGCAGGGGAAGCAATATGAAGTCTATTGTAATAACCTAGGCATGAGGGGATTAGGCGTGCACCAAGATGGTGCCGGTCAAAGAAAGGGGCATGTATGAAAGATTTTGTTAGGATAGATTCAACAGATCTTGGCAAAAGATTGGATATGGCAGATTAAATATGGTGAGGAGGGAAGGGTAATGCCTAGGTTGTGAGTCTATATGAGTGGGGGGATGGCAGTACCCTCAACAGTAATTAGGAAGTTGAGAGGAGAAGATGATACATGTTGAGTTTAAGATGCAGCACACCTATTTCCATATGTCCAATAGAGAACTGGTGATACAAGACTGGACTTCATGAGAGAGTTTGGATTAAACAAATAGATCCAACAATCTTCAGCATAGAGATAATTGAATTCATGGGAGGTGATAAGATCACCAGTGATCCAGAACAAAGCCTTGGTGCACACTCAGTTAGCAGATGCAGCCTAGATAAAGATCCCGCAAAGAAACCTGAGTGGTCAGATAGGCAGGAAAAGAACCAAGGTAAAGCAGTGTTAGGAAAATTTAAGGTATTAAAAAGAAGAGGATGGCTGAGAATGTCAAAAACTTCAGAGATGTCAAAAAGGATAGGGATTAAAGAATACCAAATGATTGCATCCTTAAATCTATTTATACTCTTTGAGGATTGCCTTTCTTGTCCCAGAGAACTTTTTGGATTCTGTTCAGAGACTTTTTTATCTTTTCTGGTGTCAGTATTTTAATAGAAAGTTTAGCTGAGTGATGTAGTGGATAGAGAACTATCCTCAGAGTCAGGAAGACATGGTACAAGAGCCACCTCCAAAACATATTGACCATGTGACCCTGGATAAGTCCTTCAATCTTTTTGTGAACCCCTGAGATGGACAGAGGAAGTTAATCATATCGATGAAATTAAAAGTCAGTAACTGAAAATTTTCTTTTCACACAAATGCAGTTCTCCCTCACTTTTCCTTCTCCTTCCCTATATATCCTCTTCTTAATTGAATAGTCCATAATTATTCACCCTCCACAATCTATAGAACCAAGCCCTTGAATCCTAAAATAACTCTCTTCTAATTACATGGAAATGGGTTGATGTTACTATTGACCTCTAAGGGCCATTTTGAAACTCCAGTGTTCTATGTTTCCAGGGGCTAGATCAAGTTGTACTATTTAGCTCTAGGGGCAAGAATTACAAACAAAGACTGGAGGTTGCCCAGAACATTTAGCTGAATATAAGGAATGACCTTCTAATAATCAAATCTCTCCAAAAGTAGAATGAGATAGCTGCTTTCAGAAGTAGTGAGTTCCTTAAAGTTCTTCAAGTAGAATCTAAATAGCTACCTCTCAGATTGGTTGTAGAGGACATAATTTTCCATGTATGGATTATACAAACTTCCAAGCATCTGTTTCAATTTTGAGAATCCATGAAATGAGAACGCCTTGGATTGAGGAAATTCAAGTGCATGATTATGCATTATACGTGAGTTCCTTGGGGAATACTCTAGTTACTCACTTCTACCAATACTATCTAGACAAAGATAGTTTCTTGGGAACTCATTCATTGACTGGGCTCTTCAGGGAAGTTTGGAAAGCACTTGGAAAGAAAAATAAAGCCTATACTTAATTTTAAAAAATACCCAATCCACTTTTCCACAAGATGAAAGAACTGCTTCCCAGTTGATTTTTAACCATTCTGACACTAGACTCTGCCAAGAAGAAGAACACAGCTAGTAATCACTAAAAGTTCTCTGCATCAAAGTCTATATACTTCAAGTAATCTCCATCCCTCTATCTCTATCCCCTACATCTCCATCCTCCCAAAGGGCACCACTTTTTCTCCATTTCCAATGACTTTTGAACCTGAATAGTTCAGAAATTTGAAAGCTTTTTCAAGTGATGGAATCTTAACACTTAATAAATTTGAAAAGACTATAGAGTATTTTAGTGAGAATGTGATCATGAAATAAAATAAAATACAAGTTTGTAGCCAACAGTTCATGGTAAGAAAGGGTCCAAAATGATAGAAGGTATATCCTAGGCTAGCAAGCTTCTAGTTGTAGTATGCCCCCTATTAAATTTAATTCAGTGCATATCCATTAACTATCTATTGAAAAGAGATCATAAGTTTGGGGAGAAATACAAATTTTAAATAAGAAATAATCTCTGCCTTGGTAGAGCATACATATCTAGTCAAAGGATAAAGCATAAACCTAGATAGCGATAACAAATACTATTACATAAAAGTATTAAAGAGGTACCTGATATTAGCATGATACCTGGCATATGTGGGTAACTTAATAAATACTGGCTGATAGGAAAAAAAAGGAAAGAAAGATAAAACAAGGTTTCATGACACTGAACAAGAAAGTTTTTTACTGAAATGGAATATTAACTATGATGACTCCCTCTCCATGTGCTAGAAATTGGAAAAACAATATTTCTTTCCAGAGATTTTGGCCTCTCTTCTTTCCTTGCCCAGCCCTGTTTAAATTATTTAATCTCTAAAATGTCAGAAATTTGATTTATAATCCTTTTTTAATAGATCTTTAGGGAAAGAAGTTAGGGCAGACTGTATTTGGAAGTGAAAGTGAAATAAAAACAAAATATCAATGAAGATTCGTAATTTTTTAAAATAATGAATTTTTGAGTTATCCATTATCAGGTAATTGCTGTGAACAATGACTTCAGCACTTCTCCCCAAACACACATTTCTAATGTAGACACCCATCTGAATGCAAGTGACCTGATTAGTTACGATTCTCACAGTGAGTGAGTAATCACCTGGGGCCTGTGCTAACCAAATCTAGTTCCATATTTAATTACCTGGAGACAATAGAGATTCTCTAAAATGCCACCCCCAGTCTGCAGAACATCCTTCTCCTTGTCAAGAGAAGCAGAGGAAAAACATCCCAAAAATCATCACTGAGGTACAGAATCCTATTTTTTATGACTTCATTTAGATAACCAATGGCTAATGTGACTTGTTAATTAGACAGTGGAATGAAGACACTGGCAGCATTCCTCAGGGAAAAGTGGGGATTAAGAAAAATAATGTAGGACACAGATCGTGAAAATCTGATTCTCTGACAAATAAAACAGTTAGTGCCCTCAGGCAACCCTAATTAAATAACATTACCAATGTTCTCAGAATATGGTTTTTGGCCTCCAAAAAAACCAATGTCATTCTGTTTTGTCCTCACATCGTTCTGAAAGGAAGGGACAGTGTTCTCAAGTTTGTTTAGGTAACAGCCTTGGTCTTGAAAACGAATGACTGGAGGAATGTTGTTGGCTGACCTACGCATTTGTCTCGTATGGTGGTAATATATCACCTACCCCTTCGTGCCTTTGCTTTCCAATTTGTTGAAAGCTCCCCAGGCCTGAAGTAGATCCCTTCATTATGGGAGCTGGCAGAGGAGGATCCCTTCATTCTGGTCTAAATGTGGTGCTGGGCTGTTTTAATTACAGTCAGGGCTGGTACACAGGCTCATTGGATTATAGAAACACAGTGTCACGAACGGATACATTTCCCAAGTGGGATTCCAAATGAGAAAAACAGAGACAGTTGGCTCAGGAAGTCTCCACTGCCCAAAGTTCTCAAGCATGGCTTTATGCATAGGGATGCTGATTAAGTTGCTCAAGTCATGTTGCCTGGGAGCTCTTCTCTAACTTAATGAGAAGAAAATGGGTTTTTAGGGAAGTTTCTCAGTTTGATAGGGAGGTTGTTAGCTTTGCCATTAACCTCTAAGCTTTCTAGCTGTTGATAGGTATTTGCTGATTGACCTTCACCTCAAATGTTATGATAGTGGAATGGGTAGACATCCTGGCATCATTCATTCACCAGCTCCATTGAAAGAGCAGTATTGAGTTGGACTCCAAATCTGTCAGACTTAGAGCTGAGTTCAAATCTTGCCTTAGATGCTTCCTAGTTGTGTGGTAATGATCAGGTCACTCTGCCTCTGTTGACCTCAGTTTCCTCATTTGTAAAATGAGGAAGTTGGACTTGACCTCTCAGGTTTCTTATAAGTCATGAAACTATGATCCTGTGTCCCCAACACTGTTCTGTCTACCCCTGTCTTTTGCTTCCTCTTATTTGCCTGCAATCCTACCACATGGGCTCCCTTTTTTTCCCATTTTAAATGAGTTTTAAACATGTATAGTTCATGAATTTGTAAACTTTTTCAGGTGATGGAATCTTAACACTTAATAACTTTGAAAAGCTATAATCAAGGAGTGCTATAGTGAGAATGTGATACTGAAGTTAAATGAGATACAAGTGAGTTTGTAGCCATCAGTTCATGATAACGAGGTGTCCAAAATAATGTGTAAATATAACAGTAACATTAATAACTAATGTAATATTTTACATTAATATAATATTTACAATACAACTAAACAACTATATTATACAATATAAATTAATAACTAAATAATGACTGACATTTACATAACAATTAAAGATTTCAAAGGACTTCTTTTGGTGCATATTCCTAAGCAGTGGAATTATTATTCCAATGGATATTTAAAAAATCCATCTGGGAGGAAAAGATTGGCCAAAACAGAAACAATTGCTGTTTCAACATTTCCCATCTCTTTCCTCTACTACTATTCAGATCTAGAAATCTTACATCTCTTTATTTGTACCCCTAGTGCCTAGCACAGTGGCTGAGACAGAGTTGGTGTTTAATAAATCCTTATCAATTGAATAAGTTGTTCATTCGTTTCAGTTACGTCCGATTTTTTACGACCCCATTTGGAGTTTTCTTGGTAAAGACACTGGAATGATTTGCCATGTCTTTCTCCAGCTCATTTTGCAGATGGGGAAACTGGGACAAATAGGGCTAGATGACTTGCCCAGCATCACACAGGGAATAAGTGTCTGAGGCCAGATTTGAACTCAGGAACATTAGTCTTCCTAACTCCAGATGCAGCACTCTATCCACTGCACTACCCAGATGCCCATCAACTGAGTAATTGCATGTTTTATTCACATATATGAATTAAATATATATGAATGTAACATACAATTAAGGGCCTCCATAATAGAGATTCTTGTTGAAGTGGGTACAGCAAGGAGGAACATATTCCAAGCTTTGTGGTCCCATTTCCCTCATGCTGTAGCCTAACATTCCTTATATTATGTGTGAGGAAACTGAAACTCAAAGAGACCACAACTTCACATAATTTGAAAATTGAAAAGTATCTTAGCAGTTCAACCCTTTGAGCCCATGAAAGAAACCTCACTGTAATATATTCTATAAGTAGTCTTCCAGCTTTTGCTTGAAGACCTCCAAGAAAGGGAACCTATCAGCCGTCAAGGCAATCTTCTACTTTAAGACAGTTCTATTTGTTAGAAAGTGTTTTGTTTTGGTTTTTTCCAAACATGAAGCCTAAATTTTTCTCTTTGCAATATTGGTAATAATGATCCTGGTTCTAACTCTGGGAAACAAATGAAATAAGTCTAAACTGTCCTCCACATGATCATTCTTCAAATATCCAAATATCCAAAGATAAGCAACCTATTCCTCCCACGATCACACTCAGTCTTTTCTTCTCCAGAACAAACATTCCCAGTTACTTCAAACAAGTCTATGAAATGGACTCTGGACCCTTCACTGTTTCAGTCACCTTCCTCTGCACCTTTTCCAGCTTATCTCAAACTGGAACTCAACATTAAAGTGATTTGTCTGAGATCTCAATGGCAAAAGAGAAAGCCAGCCTTCATAACTGCCATTCTAGCACTGCTGCCCTACTTGCATTGCAGCTGTAAAGAAATAGAGGGATAGATGTGACTGAAAATGAAAAACTATATATATCTAGTATCTAGACAGTGTACTCAGTTATCACTTGCACTTATTAAAGGAAAATACTTTTTGTATTGAGATTGCATTAAAAATAGTTTAAAAGAATTCAGCTTGATTAAAAAGAAATTATGTGCCATTTCCCAATTTCTCCCTTAGCAAACCTATTGGGAAAGAACCACTCTTCCCATCAGATTCAATGAGTACTGACATGGACATGATTCCAAAACTCATTTATCAATTTTGATTTTCCTATAATGATACAGATTCTGTAATATGGCATCAACTTGCAATTCTTTGGAGATTAAGTTGTTATTTGGGTGTTAATTAATGCATTAGTATCTAGGAGGCATTAGAATATGAACATCTTACCCCCTGAGTTTGCAGAATTATTGAAACATTAGCAGCTTTACTTAGTCACCATGCCTGAAAAAATTCGGAGAGAATTTTCACCAAAAGAGCAAGGCAGGGAGGGGGTAATTTTGCCAACATTAACTGGTAATGAGCAGGTCCTGTCAAACTGGCCCCATTTCACTGGGTGACAGAGTGATAGACCTGGTAGATCCCACAGAGGCAACAGATGGCATAAATAATTCCAAGTAGGGGGTAGCAGCTGCATTGCTTTAGGGTATAAGAAAGTTGTGATAAGTGGAAAGTGATTCCTCTTCTCTGACTTCATGCTTTTAGCTATGCTATCTCCTCCATACACACACATCTTAGGGTACTCCTTCCATGTATCTGTCTCTAGAAAAGCCACTTCTTCAAGACTCAGCCTAGGACATAGTTATTGCACCCGTGACCTGCTGTTAGCTTGAGGGTTTTTAATATGTTTTTTTCTCTCTCTCCACAGTATGAATTAACTTAATGCTAAAACCTAAAAAGTCCATGATCTACTCAAGGTCACACAGCTAAAAAGTAGAGGAGTTGTTTTGAACCCAGGTTTTCTGCATCTACATCTAGATAGCTTTCCACTACAGTGGAAAGTTAGAATAATGTTAACACAGTGCCTAGCATATAGTAGGCATTTAATAAACATTTGTTGACTGACTTTGGGAAAGAGGAAGATGATTCATGGCAATTATCCGATGACGAATGATTCAACCAGTTATACTTTAAAAAGAATCATAAATCTTGGTAGCCTATGTAACATATTATCATAAAACAATAACAATGAGAATTGGTGAAAAAAAAACTGAATTACAGAATATCTTGAAAGAAATTGTTTTATTATTTTTAAGTGTAAATAATTACTCAAACCCACTACTAAAAGTATTTTGAAGTATTCTGCTACCTCATGAGACAAGGGAATATTAATCATTAGATCACTTATAAAATATGAGAATGTTAACACTAAAAGGAAAATTAAAGACCATCTAATTCAATTTTATCATGGTGAAGGTGAGAAACTGAGATCCAGTGAGGTAAACTGGTTTACCTAAGGCCACATAGCTATTCAGTGATGGAGTGGGGATGAGAATCCTAGCCTCCTCCACCGCAAGGGGGCAGTGATCATTTCCCTGTGCCATACTTAGCTTACAACTCCTTAAAAATAGTTGACCCTCTTAAATAGATTAAATATTTCTTCCCAAGGTTTTCTTTATACTGCTGATTTGCAGTATATTAGCAAGTCTTAGATAGCATTTCATTCCAGGTCAGTAATCACAGTTTTTTGGTTAATGGAGTCCAAATAAATGTGTCTTTATTTGTGTGCTATTACTAGTATATATTTTTTCCTCAGAAAAGTTTTGTTTCCCAAAACTTTAACTTCCACCTCACTTTATGTCTCTATCTTTCCCTCTCTCCTTCTCTCTCCCACCCCACACGCACGCACGCACGCAGACACAACGCAAACAATTATGTACAAACAAGATATTTACAGGATAAACTAGGAGGGTCTTACACACACACACAGGATAAACTAGGAGGGTCTTACACACACACACACACAAAATACAAATAATTATGTACAAACAAGATATATACAGGATAAATTAAGGATAGTCTTACAGGGAAGGCACTAGCAATAGGATTGGGAAAGATTTCTTATAGAAAATGGAATTTTAGTTATGACTTAAAAGAAGTCGAGGAAACCAGGAGGTGAATCCAAGGAAGAAGAACATTTTGGATATAAGAGACAGAAAGGAAAATGCCCAGAGTTAAGAGATGGAATGTTGCGTTCCAAGGACAGTAAGGAGGCCAGTATATCTGGATGAAGAGCACATGTAGGGGAAGCTAAATGGAAGAAGACTTGGAAAGGTAGAGGGGGCTAGATGATGATGGGCTTTAAAAGTCAAACAGAGAATTTTATATTTAATCCTGTAGGTAACAGAGAACCACTAGAGTATATTGAATAGGGAAGCAATGCGGTCAGACTTGTTCTGCAGGAAAATCACTTTGATAGCTGAGCGTTACATGAAATGGACTGGGGTGAGACAAGAAAAGGAGACCAAGAAAGAAGCTCTTACAATAGTCCAGGCATGAGGTCGTGAGGACTTGCACTAGGGTGGTGGCAGTGTTAGAGACCAGGAAGTACGAATAAGTATAAACGAGAGATGTTGAGAAGGCTGAATCCACAAGCCTCAGCCACAGATTGGGTATGGGGGTGAGAGAGAGTAAGGAGTCAAGGCTGATACCTAGGTTATTAGCCTGTGTCAGTGAAAGGGCTGACGGTGCTCTCAGCAGTAATAAGGACATCCAGAAGAGGGAAGGGTTCGGGGCATGGAAGCTGACAAGAGCATTTTGGACATTTCGTGTTTAAGATGTCTACAGGACATCCAGTTAGAAATGTCCAGAAGGCAACTGCAAATATAAAAGTAGAAGTCAGGAGAGAGGCGGTGATTGCTGTTCAGTCATGTTTTACTCTTCATGGCCCCATTTAGGTTTTCTTGGAAAAGATACTGGGGTGGTTTGCCATTTCCTTCTCCAATATATTAAAGCAAACAGGTAGAGTGACTTGGCCAAGGTCACACAGCTAGTGAGGCTAATGCTGGATTTGAACTCAGGTCTTCCTGAGTTCCGTCCACTGAACCACCTAGCTACCTCCAGAAAAGAGGCTAAAGATGGATAAATGGAACAGAGAACGATTTACATAGAGATGATAATTAACTTTTTACCCTCAAATGGTCACTAAACAGTACATCTTCCCCTTTTTGTAGCACAGTACTTTATACTTAGGTACTTGCATTAATGCATACAACATGCTCCTACTGAACTTAGAAAATAAAAGATCTAAAAGAATAAGAGAATTTCTTTGATTGGATAAAAGGCTATCATTACATGTGTGTAGTGAGAAGGAGGTTCTGATTTGAAATGCAAGGCACTTGAGAGGGAAAGGATGGAAAATGGAATGTCAGAAGAAAAGTTTCTGATGGTAACTTACTTAGCCTAGGATCATCTTGCATTTAAATTATATCTCAGTATATTTAATAAATTTAGAGCTGAAAGGGACTTTGGAAATCACCGGTCCAATTGATGAGGACAGTGAGACACAGAGAGGTTAAGTGACTTGTCTAAGATCATCAAGTTACTTACAGTAGAAGTAGGATTCAAACCCAGGGATCCTCTAACTCCAAATCTGGTACAGGTTTCATCACACCATGAAAGTCAACAGATTCAACCCCAAATGATGGAGCACTTAATTGTTCTCATTCTTTCTCCCTGATGCGATTGCTAGCTTTTCCTTCTCAGAAAGAACCATGAACTGAGAGACAGACAATACAGCAAGAGAACATGTGTGTATATGTATATAGGAGTGTGTATATATATATATATATATATATATGCATATATATATATATATATATATATATCTTCCTATGCTAGACACTATGCTACAAAAAAAGGTAAAAGACAGTCCCTGATCTCAAGAAATAAATCTACGAGGGAGACAACATACAAACATCTATGCCGAAACAAGTTATGTACAAGATCAATTTGAAATAATCAACAGAAGGATGGTACTGGAATTAAAGGGAATTGGAGAAAGGTTCCTATAGAAAAGTGGAGTTTTAGCTAGGACTTGGAGGAAGCCAGAGGTGGAGATGAGGATGGAGAGCTTCCTAGGCATGAGGGACAACCAGTGAAAATACTCAGTCAATAATACCGAGTATCTTGTTGGAGTCCAGTGCACTGGATCATGGGGAGGGGTGGGAAGTGGGAACAGTATAAGGTGTAATAAGACTGGAGAAGTGGAGGGGGGCAAATTATAAAGAGCTTTGTAATCAGAAAACAATAAAACTAGTACATTTAAACCTTAATAAAATTTTGCCACCCCTTAAGGTGTTTTTAAGAAAACATGTTAATGATACCATCCAACCTTTCTTCAACTGCTTGAACATTAACAAATATAGCCTACCTGGAGAGATTATTAAGCACTGACTAGTTCTTGCTATTTCCTGTCCATCTGCAACTAAAACCTTGTTACCATAGCACAGCAAAAACAAACAAAACAATTCTAATTATTAGGATTCCCTTTATTGCTTTACCTGAGTAATAAGTGACCTACAAAGATTTCCATGACTGAAAAAGATTCAATACCTGAGGATTTCCACATAATAGAAATACAGTCTATTACCCGACTTGACTCAAAGCCTTTCCACCCCAGTAGGAATTAGCAAACCTTAGGTCCTATGGGCAAAGGAATTCAGAACCTAGGGTTATCTCCATGACCCAGGGAGGGAGAGAAGGACAATTCTAATAGAAATTTTAGTTATTTTTGGCATTCAAATGATTGCCTTCAAGAATATTCCTTCATGTAATGAATTCTTTCTTTCATATGTAGTATACAATTATCTGTAGCAATAGAGAATATGGAAAGAATAGTTAGGTTCAATTACCTTCTCACCATCAAAATGCTTTTACAGAACGAATAAAAAGCAAAAAACAAAAAAAAGATTTAGTGAAATGAAGATACTACTTTTCCTTTTCATTGATGGTGAAGTTGATAATCAGTAGAAAAGCTCAAAGGAAAGTCACAAAATAAGGGAAAATCATAAATGAGGAACAGGTTAATCCACAAAACTATTTAAGTATCTGCTGAATCATCTAGAGATGGAGTCATCTAACTTGATCTTCATGGTCTTCTGACTCATCTCCATGAACGTTTGTAGTTTCAATAACTTAGTATTTTGATTTAGAAATCGTTGTAAAAATTTAATTTCTCATCTTTTTCAATCTCACCATCTTGGAGAAGTAAAATAAAATTTAAGAGTGAAAATCATGTTTACTTTCCTAGGAAAAAATGGAATTATACTGAATCTACACCAGAAAGGGGAAAAAGGAGGGAATCTGGAAGGGTATATCCTTCATTTTTTTCTAAATTTCCTTTAACATTGATATGTGTGTGTGTGTGTATGTATAATCCCTCCAACTACCCAAAAACTGAGAAAAGTCTCAGGAGTTGCAGATATTATCTTTTGGGGAAAAGATATGCTTGTTGCCAAATGTCTGTGGTACATCAGGGATAGACATGTTTTAAAATGACATTTGCTTTAATCTTGTACTTAATTGTATACATCAGTCAGGTAAGCATCAGTCATTAGTGACACTGAGATTACTACTGTGAAAACCTGAAAAATGCTTTTTGGCACAGTCTGTGTTTCAGCAGGAATGACAAGTCTTTGTTTGCAGCAAGGTCTCACAGAAGCTATTAATCCAAAAGAGGATTTGAAAAGACATTAATTTTCTATATATAAAATTTATAGTTTGAATAGGAGAAAAAAATGAAGGCTCCCCCAAATGGATGGCCACATACACAGAGTTGGTGAGAATGATTTTTCCTATAAATGTTATTATTGCACAGTGCCTAAACCTGCTCAGCTTATAATTTCTCTCCCTCATTGGGTAGGTGCTATTCAGCAATAATCTCATTCATGCAGAGAGTTTCCATTAAGAAAAGAATTTGGATTATTTGTTTCTATTGAGTAAAATATAGACTTCTCATTCTCCTCCTCCTACTGGCGAACATTCTTTAAGAATGATGACTTGGGGGCAGAGCCAAGATGGTGAAGTGGAAAGACACACATATGCAGGCTCTCCCCACACAGCCCATAAAATACCTGTAGAGAGGGACTTTCAAATTCTGGAGCAGCAGAAGTGGAGAATAACAGAGTGGAGGAGATTTCCAGCTCAGGATGAGCTGAAAGGCCCATGGAAAACATCTGTTGCACCAGACATGGAGAAGAGCCCAGCCCAGTCTTGGCCATGCAGCACGGAGCAACTCTGGGAGGAGAACACCTCAGGGGCAGAATCTCCAGTCGTGGAATCTCCAGTTGCAGCAGCAGCAGGTTCGCAGATCCCTCAACCCACAGGCACCAAAGATCAGTGACAGGGTTTTTTCAGCTGTCAGGGAAGGGAGAAGGGCCTTCCCATAGCTCCAGCCTTAGATAGTGGCCATGGAGGCCCCATTGGGCAGGCAGCAGTTCCCACAGCAGCCCAAATCCATTCTTGGATCATAAAACCCCTGGGGGCTCTGAGCAGTCCATTCTTACCTCAGCCCTGTGTACAGGCCCTGAGGGAGCTGATCTTTATCTCACACTGAATGTGGCCCTGCCCATGCAGCTTATCTGAAAATCAGCCTCTAGTGCTGGCTTGGTGGGACTGCAGGCCACGTGGCTGTGGAGAGGAAACTGCTAAGATTCTGGGCACAAAAATCTCTATCTACTCCCACACCAGTGTTGATTGTGCCACCTAGGAGGAACTGAGATCTTACAGATTCCCACAGTATACCCTACTTTTGACAAAGGACCCAAAAGTCAAGTAACTTGTTGGGAAAATGCCCCAAAAAAGGGGAAAAAAATATAGAAGTTCACTTTCTTGGTGAACAGATATCTTCTCCCATCCTTTCAGATGAAGAAGAACAATGCTTACCATCAGGGAAAGACATAAAAGTCAAGGCTTCTATATCTCAAACATCCAAAATAAATATTCAATGGTCTCAGGCCATAAAAGAGCTCAAAAAGGATTTTGAAAATCAAGTAAGAGAAGTGGAGGAAAAATTGGGAAGAGAAATGAGAGAGATGCAAGAAAGGCATGGAAAGCAGGTCAACACCTTGCTAAAGGAGACCCAAAAAATGCTGAAGAAAATAACACCTTGAAAAATAGGCTCACTCAATTGGCAAAAGAGGTCCAAAAAGATAATGAGGAGAAGAATGCTTTAAAAAGCAGAATTGGCCACATGGAAAAGGAGGTTCAAAACCTCACTGAAGAAAATAGTTCTTTAAAAATTAGAATGGAACAGATGGAGGCTAATGACTTTCTGAGAAACCAAGAAATCACAAAACAAAATCAAAAGAATGAAAAAATGGAAGAGAATGTGAAATATCTCATTGGAAAAACAGCTGACCTGGAAAACAGATACAGGAGAGACAATTTAAAAATTATGGAACTACCTGAAAGCCATGATCAAACAAGAGCCTAGACATCATCTTTCATGAAATTATCAAGGAAAATTGCCCTGATATTCTAGAACCAGAGGGAAAAATAAGTATTGAAAGAATCCACCAATCACCCCCTGAAAGAGATCCAAAAAGAGAAACTCCTAGGAACATTGTGGCCAAATTCCAGAGTTCCCAGGTCAAGGAGAAAATACTGCAAGCAGCTAGAAAGAAACAATTCAAATATTGTGGAAATACAATCAGGATAACATAAGATCTAGCAGCTTCTACATTAAGAGATAGAAGGACATGGAATATGATATTCCAGAAGTCAAAGGAACTAGGACTAAAACCAAGAATCACCTACCCAGCAAAACTGAGCATAATACTTCAAGGGTAAAAATGGTCATTCAATGAAATAGAGGACTTTCAAGCATGCTTGATGAAATGACTAGAGCTGAAAAGAAAATTTGACTTTCAAACACAAGAATCAAGAGAAGCATGAAAAGGTAAACAGTAAAGAGAAATTATAAGGGACTTACTAAAGTTGAACTGTTTACATTCCTACATGGAAAGACAATATTTGTAACACTTGAAACTTTTTTCAGTATCTGGGTAGTTGGTGGGATTACATACACACACACACACACACAGAGAGAGAGACAGACAGCACAGGGTGAATTGAATAGGATGGGATCATATCTTTAAAAAATGAAATTAAGGGGTGAGAGAGAAATATATTGGGAGAAGAAAGGGAGAAATGGAATGGGGCAAATTGTCTCTGAGAAAAGAGGCAAGTAAAAGACTTTTCAGTGGAGGGAAAAAGCAGGGAAGTGAGAGAAAAAACATGAAGCTTACTCTCATCACATTCGACTAAAGGAAGGAATAAAATGCACACTCACTTTGGTATGAAAACCTATCTTACAATACAGGAAAGTGGGGGAGAAGGGGATAAGCATGGTGTGGGGGATGATGGAAGGGAGGGCAATGGGAGAAGGGAGGAATTAGAAGTCAACACACTTGGGGATGGACAGGGTCAAAAGAGAAAGCAGAAGAAATGAGGGGCAGGATAGGATGGAGGGAAATATAATTAGTCTTACACAACACAACTATCATGGAAGAAGTCATTTGCAAAACTACACAGATATGGCCTATGTTGAATTGCTTGAATTCCCAAAGGGGATGGGTGGGGAGGGAGGAGGAAGAGAAGTTGGAACTGAAAGTTTTAGGAACAACTGTTGAGTATTGTTCTTGCATACAACTAGGAAATGAGAAATACAGGTAATGGGGTATAGAAAGTTATCTTGCCCTACAGGACAAAAGAGAAGATGGGGATAAGGAAAGGGAAGGATGTTAGAAGGGAGGGAAGATTGGTGATGAGTAATTAGAATGCTTGGTGTTTTGGGGTGGGGGAAGGGGAGAAATGGGGAGACAATTTGGAACCCAAAATTTTGTGGAAATGAATGTTGAAAACTTGAATAAATTTAAATTTAAAAATGTAAATTAAAAAAAAAGAATGATGACTTAAAATAATGTTCATGATTACTTTGGCATATGGAGGGGTAGCCAGTGGTATTGAATACCTACCATATGACTTATGGGAGGGATGTAAAAAGAATTTCAGTTTTAGTTGGAAAGACATGGAGTCCGTCAAAGAAAAATTAACATAGCAATATATCTATACCTATAAATTAACTGTAAACTGTAAAATTGATTTAAACAAAATATAAAAGAATAATAAACCAGGGAAGTGGTATTGATAATCAGGAAGGGCTTCCTGGAAGAGGTATTAAAGTTTTGAAGGAAAAAGACATGCTAATAGGAAGTGTGGCATAGTGGAAATAGCACCAAGTAGAAATGGGAAGATAGGTCTATGCTCTCGTTTCAACTTTATGCCTTATTATCTCTGTGACTTTAAAGAAGTCTTGTATCCTAAATCTTAGTTTCCTCATCTGTCAAATAATGGGATTGAACTAGATGATCTCTAATGTCTTGCAGCTGTTAAGTGATACAGTAGATACAGTGTCAGGCCTGGAGTCAGAAAGACATCTTCTTGAGTTCAAATCTGGCTCAGACACTTAATAGTTCTGTCACTTAACCCTATTTGCCTCAGTTTCCTCATCTGTAAAGTGAGCTGGAGAAGGGAATGGCAAACCACTCCAACATCTTTGCCATAAACAATAAAAAACCCAAATGGGGTCAAGAGTCAGACACAATTGAAAACAACTGAACAGTAACAAAAATGTTCTAAGACATATGAACACGCATATTTATATGTAATACAGAAGAGAGAAACTTTAAAGTCCAAAGCTATTGGTATGATACAGCTGTGTTTTATGAGTCAAATGGAACCTGGACCAGAAAATGATTTAATCATTTGGTACAATGTGGACAGAGAAGTAGATCTGGACCTGATTCTCACAAGTGCACTTCCTAAGCATCTTTATTCTTCCCACAAAGGTCCTTTGCAAGGGAAATATTCTAAAACTTAATATGAACATGGCTCAAGAACTAAAACATTTCTAGTGAATGTAGGCAACGTAGACATGATATAATAAAAATATTAGATAGCCTATAATAAATTTGAAAGCCATTTCATATATGCCTAGGAATATCTGATAATATCTCACAGTTTTAGTTTCTATTGGCATATCTTTCTCAGTTCACATCAAGCAAATAAAAGTGCTCCTCAATTACAAAATTCATTTTCACAGTCACTTCCCCCACATTGGCTTAGGTTCCTAACATCCTGTATAGTTAAGAAGGATTTGGTTTCCAAGAACAGATGGTTTCCCACACTCCACTACATACATATAGCTGCATCAATTTCCCGTTGTTAATCTCCCACTGATGCAGAACTGACCCAAACCTATGTATTGGTGTTTTTGTCCCTTTAGAGGAAGTCACAGCAACCTTCACACACTCTCAAGTGCTCTAGTGTCTACAGGTCTTCTAAATCAACTAAGAAAATTTCAAACATCATCAGTAACAAAAAAAACTGAAAGAAGTGATTGTAAGATCTAGGAAGCTAAGATATTCAGAGCTTCTAATTCCCATATGTTGGAATTTCCCCTGCAGTTTTCAAACACTATAACTCTTTCTGAATCTCTTGAAAATAAGAAGGAAGATATCCTATAACTCCTTTTTCAAGAGCAGAAGTTTAAAATTTATCACCAAACAGAAGCTTTCCATAGAATTTTGATGTGAAAATTATTGGGGTTCAGATTTCCCCAAATCAGAGAAAAATGACAGATAAAAAGAATTATAAAATATCATCAAATATTTATTTAAATTGATTTGTAATTCAGTGATTTAGATGTTCTTTTAAATGATGATCACAGTCCATCCATGCCCTCTCATTCTTTGTAATTCTTGCCAATGTCCTCTTATAAGTTTATATCATAGGATTATCCATCCAATCTCCTAAGAGTCTTTCTGACTTTTGCCTGTTGTCTCAATAGGAGGGGAGCACTCAGGCTGTTCACCTGTTTGTTATCTATCTCATCACATAATCAGTACATTATGTTTGTCCTTTGTTTCGAAGTGGACTAGTAACATCACAGGGTGATGTCAACTCACACGTAAATTAGATTCAAGTGAGGCAGAGTTGCACAAAGTCATCAGCCTCACTCTCTCTTCCACAGTCACTGAAGTCCAGTAGCAAGGCAAAAGTTATGATAACTGACAATGGCCTGGAATGCAATGGATCACCTTGGTATCTTAGATGTCTGACCAGTCTCTAAGAGCGCCACAGCACCTGCTTCAGTTGCCTTCATGGCAATTGGAACAAATTGTGGTCATTTGCCCTTTCCTCTAGAGGAAGTCTTCGCATACTTGGGGTAGACAGGATGTCTACCGGCATGTAGTTTTCATTGAAACACTTCCTTTATGCTATTTTGTACTCTAGTTCTTCAGAACTCCTTAATTTATTATATGTTGCAACCTGCTAACACTCACTAGGTAGCTCTCCCTCTTCCATCTCTGTGATAATCAGTTTTAATTTATTGGTGCAACAGGTAGTTCTACAAAAGCATAAAACAAAATACTTCTGAATAGGTAACAGAAGTCTACTTTTAATTATTCAGTACAGTCAGTTGGGATTTATATAGGCAGCTAGATGATGTAGTGTGCAACCTAGAGTACTCCAGGATAGGACCCAAAGTTAGGAAGACCAGAGTTTAAATCTTACCTCAGACCTTTAACCAGATTTTTACTTTTGGAAAGTCAGTTCACCTCTTTGTTCCTCAATTTCCTCATCTATAAGATGGAAATAACAACAGCACCTACCTCCCAGGGTTGTTCTGACAGTAAAATGAGATGCTATTTGTGAAGTACTTTGTAAAACTGAAAGCGCTATATAAATGCTATTACTATTATTATGATAAAGATTTTTCAGCATTAGAAAAATAATTGGCATAATGAAGCCAATGATAAAATAATAAATATCATGATTAAATCAATAGATGCAGAACAAAAAAGTAAATGTTTACGTTGTTTTTCCTCATTTTCATCTCACCTCTTTTGCCTTCTCTTTCACGTTAAAGTTCAAACCCCATGGCCTGATATTCAAGGCCATCTGCAATCTGTGGTCATTCTACTTTTCTAGCTTTTCACTTGCACTTCTTAATTCCATTATCCAACCATTATCATTCCCCATACCTGGCCCAGTCTTCATTATTCATAGATTTTTGCTCACTATGTCTCCTATGCCTAGAATGCCCTCTTCAGCTTCTCAGTGTTTTGCATTTCTACTGACTTTTTAAAACTCATTTCAACTACTATCTCTTCCAAGAAGCCTTTCTTGATCTTACTAGCATATAGGAATCTTGCCCCCACTTAAACCTGGCACTTGGTGCCACTCTTAGGAATTTATTATATATTATATATATATATATATATAGTATGTAATATTATTATATATTAAAATATTATATTATATATAATTATGTTATATATTACATGTATATTATATTTATTTATGTGTCATTTTCTCTTTTTATATTGTATAATCCAATTGTATAATCCCAAGAACTACAGGTTTAATATGAATCAACAGAGTGATATGAAACACAAGAAAATTAATTATCTTAATTTATATGTAGGTAGAATAGTTTTAGGTACTTAGGGAGTTGACATTCCCGCTGTACTCCGCCCTGGTTAGACCATTTGTACAGTATTGTGTTCAGATCTGCACACATTTTAAGAAGGACATTAATCATTTGGAGAATAGACAGAGGAAGGCAACCAGGATGGTAAAGGACCCTGAGTTCATGATATATTGGTTGAAGAAAATCGGGATGTTGAACCTGATTAAAAGAAAACTCAGGTAGGTGGATGGGAGACATGATTGTTGTCTTTAAGTATTAGAAGGATAGTCATATAGAAGAGGCTTTCAACTTGTTCTCTTTGACGCCAGAAGGCAGAACGAGGAGCATTATCTCAGAGTCATGTTTAGACTTAACATAAGGGAAAACTTCCTAAGAAGTATCCTGCCCACAATGGAATGAACTGCCTAGGGTTCTCCCTCATTAGAGGTCTCCAAACAATACCTCTAAAATAGCTGTCAGGTATGTTTTAGAGGAAAATTATTGATTAAGTATGGTTTGGGCCAGACGGCTCTTGATGTTTGCCCAGTGCCTAGTATAGTGCTTTGTGCAGAGTATACACTTAATAAGTGTTTGCTGAATTGAGTTCTAACATCCATTTTTTATCTCCTCATTCTTCTTTGGACCTCATTTTCCTTATCTATAGAGTGAAGAGGGTTGCATAGATAACTTCTAAGGTCCTTTTCACTCTAAATCTATATGAATCCAGAATCCTTCAATCCAGTGACACTGATTTCCTTGATACTCCTCTCACATGACACACCAGCTGTCAATCTCACACATTTCATTGGCCATCCCCCACTCCAGGAACGCTCTTCCTTCTCACCCTAAACTAAAGTCTTGCCATCTGCAAGAAGCCTTTCTTGATATTCCTTAATTTTAGTGACTTTCCTATAAGACCAACCCAATTTTTTATATCTAGAGAAATACATAAATACATATATCTCTATCTATAGGTGTCTATAAATATGTTGCTGTGGTTGTTGTTATTTAATCATTCAATTATGTCTGACTCTTCATGACCCCATGGACCATACTGTCCTTGGGATTTTCTTGCAAAGTACTGGAGCAGTTTGCCATTTCTTTTTCTGGTAGATTAAGGCAAAAAGTTGGCCATCTCTAGTTGTCCTGTTCTATAGCTTGCCACTGGATCTAGATATGGCCCCAGAGGAGAGAGTGAGGCTGGTGACTTTACACAACCCTGCCTCACTTAAATCCAATTCACTTTTAAGTCATGACATCACCTTCCTGATGTCAAAGTCATCTTTGGGAATGAAGGACAAATAATGACTGATCTCTGAACAGCTCCCCTGGCAACTTAGGCCACTAGAGAGACCCTGCAATGGTGTAAATGATGAGTACCAAGCTACAAGAATCCTGCTTCTAGTTCACAACAGTACTCCCAAATGTGTTAAACTATGCCCAGACCCTTTTTTAACACTATGTTCAGTCAACTAGAGAGTGAACTATCTTATATAAGTCTTATAACTATCTTATGTGACAGCCTGAGAAAGGACATTGAAACACACAGGATCCCCAAAGGTTGGTACACCAACAAAACACATTGATACACACAAAGATGGATAATCCACCCATAGAACCAAGACCATAGTCATGCTGCCTCACCACAACCTAAATCTTACTTTCCTTCTTCTTCTTTTCTATGTCCTCTGCATTTATGCTCTGTCACCAAAATTGTGAGGGATCATTGTCATAAGCACTCATATTTGTTGCATGGTCCATTCTATGTAAATTGACTAATTCCAGAAAGTCTCCATGTGAAAGGAAGCACTATACCCTCTTTCAGCACAACAGACAGACCTGCTGCCTTCCACTTTTGTAACTCAGCTGTATTGCCTACCCTGTGGCGCTAACATTATGTGATTCTAATAAATGTGTGAATTTGAACATTTCTTTTTTCTTCCTTCCTGGTGAGATGATTAAAACTCCTTTCCATTTTTCTATTTTAGCTCTTTGGAGTAGCTGTGGTAGTACTCACCCCCCCTCAAAAAAAAATCTAGGGTTCTGCTTCCTTGAAAACTAAAACATTGTAATGATTGCCCTGGCCTTGAGAGAAATATCAGACTTTGTTTTCTTCTTTTGCTTCTGCTGGAATGCCTGGCTTTTTTTTTTTACTTTTCAAACCGTTCTGAGGTCTCCATTGTCACCTTGGCTGAAAGAATAATCACAACCAAGGAGTAATGAATGAATCACATCAGAGATGCTCAAATTGGCCCTTAATTTCTTTTGAGAAAAGTACATATTATTGTTAACATTTTTATCTCAGATATTTGTTAGGAATTTCTCCATACTTAGGGCTTGAATGGGGAGACTGGTTTCTTATCTTCATGACAGCCTAGAGTACATTTTTCAGTTTGCTCTACCCACACTGTCCAAAAACATCCAGTTCTAACCTAAAAATACTGCCCATAACTTAAAGCATCAGCCAGATCTAATGAGCTAAGCTTTGTCTATATTTGTATTTGCAGGGGTTTTGTTTACAGAAATGATTTTTGGACCAGAGTCTGTCCTTTTGAGTTGATATATTTTTGTTTTAAATGAGCCTTAAGCAAATTTTATTTAGAAGCTAATTCTGGCTTTCCATTCCCTCTTCCCCCAGCAATTCCAAAAAAGATAAAATGAAAATTAATGTAGGTGCTAGAAATATTCAAATAGTTTTCTAATTGCATTTCTTATAACTAAACATTAGATTCTAATGTTGCTTTCCATCTTTAGATACTTATCAACCCATTAACCAAGCAGGACTCAGATGAAGAGACAGTGAAATGTAATGAACTAGCCCTCAGAAAACTCTTGTTCTGATTTGCTCTATGACCTCAGTCAAGTCCCTTTTCCCAATGTTTTACTTTCCTTAGCTACAAAATGTTAATAGTAAGGGTGGCCTGACTGAATGAGTAAGTACGTAGTTATAATCATAAAATAGCACCTTTCAGCTATTAAATTACTAGTGTTCCAGCAAGGGGAAGTGAATGATGGATGATAACAATGGAAGATTATTTTGGTACTGAAAATGCTCACCAGACACATCCAGTTTAATCAGGAGAGAGAAAAAAATTTCTTCTTTAATTTAAACCAGTGTTTTCCCATTGGGTGATACTCTGAAATTCAATAATATCAACCTTGGAACATTTTAGTGAGTGCTGAATTAATGTTTGATTGTCACCTGAGAATAACAGATAGACCACCAACCTTGTTATCAGGAAGCACTGGGTTCAAGTCAGATATTATTTGTGTGACCCTGGTAAATCACTTAAACTTTCAGTGCCAGTAAATTCTTTTTTAGACTATAAGTATCAGAAAAAGTTCCAGTTTGTTTACATTAGTAGAGGGAGTTTACTCATAGGAGCTTTTTATATCAATAAGAACATAAATCTAGAGTGCCCAAAACTGTATACATTCACAAACTACATCAGAGTTATATCCAGAATTCAATAGGTATTTTCATTTCCAATCCAAAAACCACAGTGTTTCTCATCAGTAATAATAATATCCTCACACTTCATTGCCATTATTTGGTTTAATTTATTGTTTATACTTTTAGGAGTGTTGGTTGCCAACCTACGACAATAAACTTTGAAATCAGTAAATGATGACAAGGATTGGAAAGCCAAAGACTGGACATGGACTCAAGTCTTCCACACTCCAGGTCCAATGCTTTATCCACTGTACCAACAACTGATATCAGAGAAAGCATAGTTTATGACAACTGTAGATCAATACCATCATCCAGGACTTCTTCCTTTTCCTGCTTTGAATGAAACTCTGTATTTGATCTTGCTATTTTCACTATGTAGTAAGAAGCCAGAGTCCTCCAAACCCTGGCATAGGAGGTAGAAATGACCCCATAAACATCTCTGGCATCTTTTGCTTTCTTTGTCATTTGATTTTCTATACCATCTCCTTTTGCTTGTATAAGAGATTGAATGCAATTGACCTGACTGGGAAAGGAAAAAGATGTCAATGACGTGATCAACTATGACTTCAGAAGACTAATGATGAAGTGTATTTCCCATTTCTCAACAAAGAGATGGTAGACTATAGAGATGTGGAATGAACAAACATCTTCAGCCATGTTTATGTGTTGATTGTTTTGCTTGACTATACTTATCCAGTAAAGGCAAAGATTGGAAATGGGAGGAAGAAACTTGTGAAGTACCTGGGAATTGACTATGATGTACCTGAGGAGATTGAGAGATTTATAAGAATAGAATGGATAGATCATGAAACCATTTGTAAATTCTGTCAATATATTTGTGGTCCTGCTTAACCTACTTAAATATGCACTCTAGAAAATCTGAGTGAAAGCATTCGTTTTTACATATTACTGATTTATTTGCTCCCTTCCCCCTCACCACACTTCAGAAAATGTCCTTCACCTTGCCAAACGTAAGTCCCTCTACATTCACCCTTCATCCTGTCTCCCCAGCAGATTGTTCCCACTGTCATTCTTATTCTCATCTTCATGTTCTTCCTTCCCTATTGCCTACAAATATTTCCATGTCTTCCATGTCTTTTAAAGAAAATTCACTTGACCCTGTTATTACTGCTACTTATTACTGCTACTCTCTCCTCCCCTTCATGATTAAACTACTTGAGAAAGCCCTCTACATCCAATGTTTCCACGTCCTCCCCTTTCTCTTTTTAGTACACATATTATTTTATTTTATGGTTTCTGTGAAAGGATTTTCCTAAGATCATATCGATAGTAAGACACCAAGCCAAGACTTGAACCCAAGTCTCCTGGTTCAAGATAAAACATTCTTTTATAAAAAGTATTTGTTTTTCAAACAACACCATTTCATTTTTTTAATAATCTATGGTTTGTGTATATGCCAGTACAATGGAGTTTCAATGAATGAGTCTATGATCATATCAGTATATATTCATTAACACAGGTTACAATTGATCCCATCTTCTCATCCAGCTGCATAGAGGATCTACCCAGTTTGCTATAGGCCTTCACAAGTGACAGTGTGGCCCTTGGATTGTCCTTTTTACACTTGCCAGATAACCAATTCACTTCCATTTCATATTACCCATTTCAATGAAAACTCATACATTTAATCCTCCTATTCAAATTCAATAATTTCAGCAAATATTTATTTAGCCTCCCCTAAGTACAAAATATTGCTAGATGCTGAAGAAACTATAAAGATAAAATGAGCTATGGCCTTCCACCCTCACCAAGTTTGCTTATTGTCTTAAAGGACAAATAAATAGCTATAATGTCAATAGAATATAAGTAATTGGATGACAAATTCTCAGGGCTATGAAAGACCTGAGGATGGACTTTCGGTTTTGATTATAAGAGAAAGTTTCATGACTAAGGTGGCATTTCAGCTGGGTCTCCAAGACTGAATAGAATTGAACTTCTGTAGCCTATAACACCAGGCAATAATTCGGTACTAAGTCCTGTTAATGAAAAACACCTAGGCTTATTTTAAAACATCCATTCCCATATAAATAAATCAATATTAGTCATGCTCTTAAAAAGCATGAAACTAATTTAGGCCATGTCTCCTAGGTAAATTAAGAGCATTCTCTTTTCAATTGCTCAAAACAACTTTTTAATAGAAATACTGGCAGGTCATTTGCTTCTTATGGCAGTGATGCCTGACCTTATGCTTATAAACATGATCTAATAAAAATAGCAAAATTACATTCTTGTCTTATTCTCATGTAGTTGTTTGGGCTTGTACAATCTCTGTTACCTTTTTGTTAAGTGAAGCTTTTAATTTAAAAATAAAATGGACTGAAGGAATGAAATCAAGTTGAACTAGTCAACACTAAATGGAAATGCTTTTGTGTCAACATAGGAAAAGGAAATAACTAAGACAGAGACATAGATATATAGAAAGAAAGCTGAGGAAAAAAAGAGTTCTCCTCTCCTCCAGACTGAACCTCTCCTTTTAACAAGGGAATCAGTTTAACCAAAATAGCCATTGCATCTGTCCGTATGTATAACATTCTTCTCTTGGAGTCCTTCACCGCTCTTTACCATATCATTCTTTATCTGTTCTCGAAGGCCATCACTGATTTTTCAAACACTAAGAGTCTAGCTTCATCTTATTCTCCTTATTTTCACTAGTGAAGCCATTATAGATAATGTTATTTTCTTTCTGCTTGTTGCACTTTATATCACTTCACAAAAGTCTGTGTTTCTCTGACTTTGTCATATTTATTATTACTGATTGCAAATTCTATTACAGTCATATATCACTGTAGTTTTTTTCAGTTCTCCAACTTCCAAGGCACCCACTTTGGTTCTTGTTCTTTGCTACCACACACAAAAAAAATACTATGAATATCTCAGTAGATACTGATTTTGTCTTCGATATCTAAATATCAAATAGAAAGGAAAGGAAAGGATATTTAAATATCTAAGTACTTCTTACTAACAAATAACACTTCCTCTAAAATATGATGTGAGACATTCCAGAGAAACCTAGATCCCCTCTAAAACCAACAAAATAATAATAATAAAGAAATAGGCCAGTTAAAACAAATTCAAAATAGCTGAATGATAAGTAAGGTAAGTTAAGTCTTGAGAAAAGGAATGGAAGGTCAAGGCAAGAAACAACCAGGAAATGAAGCCTACAGGCAGTCCAGGCCATCTCAGAGTCAGTCTGGAGCCTGAGGAACAGCAGTCACTCTACCAACCGTTACACCACTAGACTGCTCTAAGCATGTTCAGACGGAGAGGGAGGCAATGGTCCACTCTGAAATAGTGCAGGGGATCAGGGACTTTTAAAGAACTTGAAATAGCTAAATGGCTATATCCTGAAAGGGAAAGAAGAAGCTATAGTGTTTTTAGCAGCTCACTATCTCTAATAAGAATCTATCAGGGAATTCAGGTCCAGGGTATCTTAGAAAAAAGAATACAAAAACAAAGAAAGGGAAAAGGAAAAAATTACAACATTCTATAGAAAGAATGTGGAAAGGAGTAGAAATGTAATATTTGGCAGAGAAATTTATACAACAATGTAGGCAAGGGAAGTGAGGAAGAATCATCTGAACTTCATTCTTATCTGAACATAGTGAGAGAAAATTAAAAAATATAAGGTAGTAATATAATAAAATTAAGATACAAGACTGGGATAGGGAAAGAAAGGAGGAAGCTTTAAAAGAAAGGGTACAGTTAGCAAGAAAATAATCCTAAGCAACATAAATTTAGATTATGGATATTAAGGGAAACATACAGATATACACACATGCATTCCTTTTCAGAAAGGGGAGAAGGCAAAGAGGAAACATGATAATAAAATATAATGGAAGAACATCAAACTTAACAGATATCACTATGAATGTAAATGAGATTAACTTGCCCATAAAAGGTAGCAGGAAGGGTGATAGAAAGGATCAAAAAGCAAAACCTGACAATTTATTGTTTATAAGAAACATATAAAAAACAGAGCTTCCTATAGACTTAATATGAACATTTGGGGTAAAATTGTTCCTTATATGAACGTCAGAACTCAAGGGTGGTAATCATGATCTCTATTTATGCTGCCTATGTGAGCTTCAGAGTGCAGTAGGGTTAAGGGAGGGGAGAGGAAGAAAGAGGAGAGGGGAGGAAATAACACTAGGCCCCTGCCTAAGGGCTCTCTTCTGGACCTTCCTGACTTAAGAGTGATTGTTTCCCTCCCAGCCTGAAGTCTTTCTTTTTCCTTTGCCTCATTAAAGGGGACATCCCCTTCTTAAACAGGCCTATTCAATGAATGAGTATTACCTTACCCTAGGTGAGTACCTGAAGAGACCTTGGCCTAAAGGGGCCAAGGTCTCCCAGTGCATCCTGGGTCATCTCCAGTCATCCCGATGAATATCTGGTCACTGGATCCAGATGGCTCAGGAGGAGAAAGTGAGGCTGCACAGCCCTCCCTCACTCAAAACAAAATCAAGGGCAAGTCATGTCAGCACTTCTCTGATGGCATGGTCTTCTTCATCAACAAAGGACAAATGCAACAACAATATGAATGCTTTGCATGTGTTTTCCTCCATTAGAATTGAGCCTCCTTCAAGGTAGGATCCACGATTTTGTCTTTCTCTGTATCCCTAGAACTTAGCTCAATGCCTGACATTTAGTAAGTACTTAATAAATGTTTGCTGACTGAATAAAAATAGGCATAAAGAAAATTAATGATTAAAGAATTAAGCATAATAATTTATGCCCGAAGGCATCATAGATAATAAGCAATCAATATTAGTGTGTATGCACTAAATCAAAGAGTATCTAAGTACTTAAATGAAAACCTAACTCAATGACAGGAAAAACAAGAAAGCAAAAATGATGCTACTTGAGGATGTCAACATGCCTATTTCAGATCTAAGCAAATCTAACAGAAAAATTAATAAGGAAGAATTTAAAAATCTGAATATGATATTAGAAAAATTAGATAGGATTAACCATTGGCTCTATCTGACTGGGAATGATAAGGATTGCTTGTGTCTTTTAGCTTTTGTGTGGCACTTAAGGACATAAAGAACTCATAAATAAATACTAATGGGAAGAATAGTAAGCACATTCTTTTCAGACCACAATGCAATGAAGAAAAACCAATAAAATAATTCAGACCTAAATGGAGAATAAACGGTGTCATCCAGAAGAACAAGTGGGCCAGAGATCAAATTATGAAAACTATAATTAACAAAAGAAAATTATGATAATGAAAAAACATACCAAAAAATTTTGGGAAACAATGCAGTTCTCAGTGGAAATTTTATTTTTCTAAATTCTTATGAAAATGAGGGTTAGGAGGACTGAAGGAAAGAGGTCAAAAAATTGAACATGAAGTATAAAAATTGCAAAAGTATTCATAAAAATGCTAAAACATCACAGAATAAACAAAATGTCTTTTGTCATGATAAATAAAACTAAGCGGTTTTTCAAAGACCACTAAAATAGACATGCTATTAGCTATTTTGATTTCAAAAAGGAATAAGGAAAAAACAAATCACTAAAGCAAGAATGAAAAGGAAATTGGCAACAAATGAAACAAAGAAAATTGTCAGGAACTATTGCACTCAATTCCATAACAACTAATTGAAAACTTATACAAAATAGATGAATAATTATGAAACAATAAGATACTCACATTAATAGAAGAAATAAAGAACTGAAACAAGTCTTTCTTAGAAATAGAACTCAAACTATAAATGAACTCCAGGGAAGGGGGGTGAGGGGGTGGGACAGAACAGTCCCTGTTGGACATAAAAATGAATTCTGTCAAACATTTAAAATGATTAAACTGAGTATGTGTATACAATACACATATTAAAGAGAAACATGTACGTGTGTGTATATATATTACAAACATAAAATCACCTTCTAAAATCTTTTTATGTGATAAATATTGTTTTGATACCCAAAGCAGGCCAGTCTAGTTCAGGTTCTCATCATCTCTCACCTACAGTATTATAATATCCTGTTAATTAATTTGGCCTTGATTTTTTCCTCCCCTCTAAAATTCATCCTCCACACAACAGCCAAAGTAATATTCTTAAAATACAGGTCACTTCTCTGTGCAATAAATGCCAGTTACTCCCTATTATATCTAGGAACAAATACAGATTCCTGTGTTTGTCAATCATACCATGTAAAACCCCTCACAATCTAGCTGCAATTTATCTTTCTAGGTTATTATGCATTATTCCCTTTCATATGCTCTTTAGTCCTGATAGGCAAGTTTGGTCTTGGAATACAAAATGATTCAGGGCAGAAGCTAATAGAGTTTGGTCAAGATAACTCACTGGTCATAACAAACACTCTTTTTCAACAACGCAAGAGGCATCTCAACAATAGACATCACCAGATGATCAAAATTCAAATCAGATTGATTATATAGTTTGCAACAAAAGGTGGAGAAGACTGTATAGTTAGTTAAAACAAGATCTGGAGCTGACTATGGCTCAGATCATGAGTTTCTTAATTGCAAGATTTAGACTGAAATTGAAGAAAGTAGGGAAAACCATCAGACCATATAGGTATGACCTAAATAAGATCCCTTATGAGTGTAAAGCAGAAGTGATGAACAGATTTACGGGATTAGATTTGGTAGAGTGACTGAAGAACTATAGAAAGAGGTTTACAATATTGTGTAGGAGGCTGTGGAAACAACAACTTCCCAAAGAAAAAAAGATCAAGATATCAAAATGGCTATCTGATGAACTTTACAAATAGCTGAGGGATGAAGGAAAGGAAAAAGAGAAAGGGAAAGATATGCTCAACTGAATGCAGAATTCCTAAGAATAGCAAGAAGGGATGGGGTTTTCTTAATTACATAATGCAAAGAAACAGAAGAAAGCAATAGCATGGGAAAGACAGGAGCTCTCTCCAAGAAAATCAGAGATATCAAGGGAACATTTCTTGCAAAAAATGATCATGACAGAAAACAAAAATGGTGGGAACTTAACAGAAGTAGAAGTTAAGAAGAGGTGTCAGAACATACAGAAAAACTATGTAAGAAAGATCTTAACATCACTAATAACCACATGGTGTGGTTACTGATCTAGGCTCAGACATCCTGGACAACGAAGTGGTCTCCGGAAACATTACTAACAATAAGGCTATTGGAGGTGATGGAATTCTATTGAAGTATTTAAAATCCTGAAAGATGATTCTGTTAAAATATTGTACTCAACATACCAGCAAATATGGGAAACTCAACAGTGGCTAGTGGATTAGAAAAGATCAGTTTATGTCCCAATCCAAAGGAAGGGCAATGCCAAAGAGTATTAAAATTACCAAATGACTGCACTCATTTCACCAGCAAGGACATGCTTAAGATTCTGCAAGCTAGGCTTAAGCAATATGTGAACTAAGGAGTACCAAAAGTGCAGGCAGGTTTTGAAGTAGTAGAGGAGCTAGAGACCAAATTGCCAACATTCGCTGGATTATAGAAAGCAAGATAGTTCCAGAAAAACGTCTACTTCTGCTACAATGACTACACTAAAGCCTTTGACCTTGTGGATCACCAACATAATGTGTCAAGTTCTCAAAGAGATGGAAATACCAGATCATCTTACCTGTCTCCTGAGAAACCTGTGTGTGTGCCAAGAAGCAAAGTTAGAACCAAATATGGAAGAACCAATTGATTTAAGATTGGGGAAAGAATACACCAAGACTGTATGTTGTCATCTTATTTGTTTAACTTATATGCAGCATACATCATGTGAAATGCCAAGCTGAATAAATCAAAAGTCAGAATTAGGGTTGCCAGGAGAAATATCAACAATCTCAGATAAGCGGATGATACCACTCTGGTGGCAGAAACTAAAGAATTAAGAAACCTCTTGATGTAGGTGAAAGAGGAGAATGTAAAACTTAGTTTGAAGCTTAATATTAAAAAAAAACTAAGATCATGGCAACTGGTATCATCACTTCCTAGCAAACACAGGTAAAAGAAATGGAAGCAATGTCAGGTTTTATATTCTTGAATTTAAAGGTCACTGCAGCCATAAAATTAAAAGATGCTTGCTTCTTGGAAGGAAAACTATGGCAAATCTGGACAGCATACTAAAAAAGAGGAGATATCACCTTGTCAACAAAGATCTGTATAGTCAAAGCTATGGCTTTTCCAGTAGTAATATATGACTGTGAGAGTTGGAATATAAAGAAAGCTGAGTGCCACAGAATCAACATTTTAAAATTCTGGTGCTGGAGAAGATTTTTGAGAGTTCTGGACAGCAAGGAGATCAAATCGGTCAACACTTAAATCAGTTCAGACTATTCACTGAAGGACCAATACTGCAGCAAAAGCTTAAATACTTTGGCCACACAATGGGAATAAAGGACTCAATGGAAAAAATTCTGATATTAGGAAAGATTGAAGGCAAAAGGAAAGGGGGATAGAAGAGGATGAGATGGCTAGATAGTGGCATGGAAGCAATGAACATGAGGTTGGACAGAGTTCAGGAGATAATAGAGGATAGAAGGGCCTGGGATACAATGGTCCATGAGGTCACAAAGAGTTAGGCATAGCTGAACAGAACAACAGCTCATGCACCATTTCCTACATGTAGCCTTCCTTGATCCCCCCAGTTTTAAGTGTCTCTTCTCAAGAAATTGCCTTGTATTTCTGTTAAATGCAATATACAACATTCACGTATATGTATACGTCCATATCTATTAACATTTCTTCCTGGATGGACTATAATCACCTTGAAGACAATATCATTTTTGTTTTAATTAGATAGTATCTGGCACATTGTTGGTTGATGGATTGATTATATGATCTCTTAGAATTTCATTATCTGATGCTGAGGTGGTAAAGAAACGTATCTTCCCAAGAGTTGACATACTTACTTTCAGACAACCCAGTGCTGAAAAGATATGAGGAGATAAATAAAGCTTCATCATCCCTTGTATCTGCATCCCAGGTACTTCTGATATCCTTGTCCTAGTTTCCTTGGATGCTATCAACTAATACTGATCTACTTAAGAGCTCATTTCTGTATAAAAAAAAAACCTGAAAGCCTTTACTTTAAGGAGGGGAAAAGAGTATCAGTAGTGATGGAAGAAGCTAATACAAAGGGATCTTTGCATCACCTTGATATTCTACCTAACTTATAGGGTTGTTATAAGAATGAAATAGATGTTAAAGTAAAAATCAGTTTATAATAGAAAAAAGTTCTTTTCATTTTTTCCATTATTAAAGAGAGAGAGAATAAGCATTTATTAAGCATTTACTGTGTGCTGCTTAGCTTTACAAATATCTACCTGTGAAGGTAGGTGCTATTATTATCCCCATGGTACTGATGAGGAAACTGAGGTAAACAGGGGTTAAGTAACTTGCCCAAGATTATACCACTGATAAGGCAGCTTTAAATTCAAGTCTTCCTGACTCCAAGCCCCCGCCATATTACATGTTCCCCTCTAACTGCTGTCTTTGCCCTATTCTTCTACCACTCCCTGCTTTCAGCCCTCTGATCTCCTTGCCTGCTATAGCCTAACTCACCTCTGTGGGAATCTTAGCATCATGAGAATAGAGGCATTGAAAATAGAAGACAACAAACAGTGCCCTTAAAAGCAGCAATTTTGTTTTAAGACGAAGGACCTAAAAAGACAGTAACCAGAGGTAAACTGTATATATGTAAACTATATATATTTATGCAAGTTATTGTACATGTGAATTTATAGTCAGTCATTAAGCATTCATGTAGGACTTAATAAGTGCAAGGTACTGTGTTAAATACTGGAGATACAAAGAAAGGAAAAAATGTACTCCCTACCTTCGAGAAGTTAACATTCTAATGAGGGAGAAAACAGGCAAACACAATGTACATGGGATAGATAGACAGATACATGCACAAATATATATATATGTATATATATATATACATATATATATACATATGTGTTTAGAGAGAGACTGTAGTCTTCCATAATCCAAAGCTGAATTACTAGCACCAGTAGAATGTTGATATTAAAAAGATGGGCTTTTGGCTTGGGATTGGGCATCCGTAGTATCTCTCCAAGAAATTGAAGTATGTATATATGTGTGTGTATGTGTGTGTGCATACACACATACACATATATACATGTGTGTGCACATATGTGTGTACATATGCACACATATATGGAGGCAGCAAGAGATGTATATGCATGTATAGAGACAGACAGACTTACAACCCAGAACTATAACATACCTAGGAAATCCCCCAAATGCCTTTAATGTCTTTGTAGTCCTTGAGGCCATACGTAGCCTAGATGATTCAAAGTGTACATTGTTTTCATTCATTTCAGTTGTGTCTGACTCTTCAGGACTACATTTGGAGTTTTCTTGGCAAAGATGCTACAGCAGTTTGTCGCTTCCTTCTCTAGCTCATTTTACAGATGAGGAAACTGAAGCAAACAGGATTAAGTGACTTGACCAGAGTCACGGAGCTAGTCAGTTTCTCAGGCCAGATTTCAGTTCAGGAGGCTTTCTGACTTCAGGACCGGTACCCTTATCCATTGTGCCACCTGGCTACCCACTAGAGAACTAATTATTTCTTTCACAGATCTGCAGGTTAGCCCAATGGTGACTCAAACTAGAATATGTATGTTTACATTTGGTCCATTTTTTAACATTTGGTGATATTTCCAAAGAAGAAGAGGAGAGGAGACAATTTGGGTACAGAATTCTTCTTCTTTAAAAAACAATCATCCGTTGCCTTTGTTTCTTCAGCTGCTGCTAAGTGATGACACAAATAGGAAATATTTTATATAAACACTATTTGTGTGGATAATCCTCCTGAGAATCCCACACTTTGCATTAAAATGATTAAAGCAATGAGGGAAGAGGAGGGAGAAAAGTATTTCGTTCTGAAAAATATCCTGCATTTCCAGACCTCTCTACATGGTTTCAGGATTTCTCTGCTACTTTTGATAACTCAATTAGCTTTATAAAAAAGTACCAAAGAAACTTTCCAATCCCTCAAAGAAATTGTTCCCTCTGTTGTTGTTTTATCTTTGCTATTATCTTTTTTTGGATAGGAAAGAGGAGGAAGGAGCATTATTTTTTTCCCAGTCAACAACCCTGCGTGACAAGTAGGGCAGCTGTTCCATTTGACACCCCCCAACGCAGAAATACAGGCAGACCAAGCGGCTAACGCAGCACCAGACAGCGAGTCAGAGGGGAACTGAGATTATAACGCAGATAGGGCTTGAGATGGGGAGGAAAAGCAAAGGGGAGTAAATCTGCCTCATCTTATTACAACTTCAACCCTCATGGAGAGGAAGAGAAAAGTGGGAAGGGAGTCAACATGGAAGAAAAGACAGCAGGAGCTTGCAACAGGGAGTGTGGAGTTGATAGAGGGGGATTCCTGAAGGATTTTTAACGTGCTCCAAGTAGAACAAACTTTATAGTTCTGAAAAGAACTTGAAAACTGTTCAGCTTTGTCCATCTCAGGCTCTAAATATCTTAGATTCTTCTCATGTATAAACCCCTCAGGATCTTGGGTTCTTTGTATGACTAAGTTACATGGGGCTGGGGGTAGGGGAGATTTACTATTGCTATCCCATCATTTCATTCGTGTCCCACTCTTCATGACCCTCCTTTGGGCTTTTTTTTTTTTTTTTTTTTTTTTTGCAAAGACATTGGAGTGGTTTGGCATTTCCTTCTCCAGTACATTTTACAGATGAGGAAACTGAGACAAATGAGGTTAAGTGACTTGACCAGGGTCACAACTATTAAGTGTCTGAGGTCAGATTTGAATTCTGAAAAATGAGTCTTCCTGATTTTAGGCCAGGCACTCTGGGTACTCTTTCTACCGGACCACCTGCCAGCCCCCTTTCTTGGAATATATCTGGGTGTGAATCTTCCCAGCCAGGAGGGAATGCTACCAAGTGATTTAATATATGTTGAAATTTTAAGATGCCTGTGGAAAGTGTAGTGCTGCTGAAAATGCTATCATCAATCCTCACAGCAGCGCGATGCTGTATAGCAAACATGATTCTTATTTGGCAACGCAGAATATGAACTAAAAGGAGAAATTAAATGGTGCAAACCACACTCTGTAGGAATGAAGGGTTGGAAAGTAAAGTGCAAAGTATTTCTGAGAGAAAAAGAGCATAGATCTGAGGTGCTCTGGAGCAACTCAGAATCAATCCTTTTGTTTTCCATCCCAAGAAACTAAAATCTCACCTTGCGGACTGAAAGAAAATCAAGTTAGAGATCATAGTAATTATATTTCATAGAAATTAGCCGGAAATTAAGTTGCTTGCATTTACAGGTCCTTTCTCACTTTGCCAAGGAGATTGTTCACGTTGCTATATAATCATGAAAAAATGAACTGGAGACTGAATTGTTGATGATAAATTGAACTGTAATTATATTAACTCAGATTAGTTATTCTGAGACATAAAGGGCTGAAACCAGGTTTAACACTCTTTCCATCAAACTATTGCTCAACATACTTAATCAAAGGCAAACAACTAAACTCAGGCTTTCTCTTGTTACAGAGAAATTTTTGTGGAATCTGTAGCAATAATTGATCGTCCTCATGTTAGTGATTTAAAATCATTCATTTTTATTCACACATTCTTTCCTGTTCCATTAGCGACTTTCTCCCAAAAGAAAATGGGAAAAAAAAACAAGAAAAATATTTTCTTCACATAACTTTTTTCCCCCATCAACTGCTTGTTCTGTTTTAAAATAAAAATCCTTATGGTCAAAGTGTTACCACGCTCAGGGAATCAGGGCAGTGAAACTGTTGGGGGTAAGAAGAGAGCTTTTGCTGGTAATAGCTCTGAGGACATGAACTTGCCTCCTAATCTGAAATTGTGTAGCATATGTAGCAGTGGTGAGGTGTTATCAAGAGTTTTTCAGCTACTTTACTATTTCCCTCCCCTTATTGCTAAAATGGGTTTGCACTCACTCTTCCACTCAAGGAAGTAATACCCAGAGCTTTAATTCTCTTTATCCTTTTGTTAGCCCTGAGCCCCCAGTTCAACACAATGTTTATGGCAAAATACTTCCACGTTAGGTATATCCTGTCTCTTATCAGGGTGTTTCCTCTTCAGTTGCCTCTTCCCAACTACCTTCCCACTAAATATACCCTGACTAGCAAAACTCAGTGATAAACACTATTTAAAAAGGAAGTAAATACTTGAAATAAAGAAAACTACCAACTTTTGCTGTACCCAGAGGAAAAGAAGTCTTAAAGGTCCAGATACCTCATGCCTTATTGACCCAAACAGGCTTGTTCCCAGAATTCTCTCCTTTTTCTTTGTAGTTGTCTGTAGTAGTTTGTCGTCTGCTTATACTTCTACTTTCCTCCTAGCTGTACTTGACTTCTTATAAAGCTTTCTTCAAAATCATATTTCTTTTATTTGTCCTATCTGGAGATGCATTCCTTTATTTTTCTGTCTTCAAGACTCACAGAACTGACTTTTAAAGTTCATCTGGAGGCATGGCCAGTCGCTCTTCATCTGAGGACACTGCCTTTCTATCTGATTCACTCAAGGCACTCATTCAGATCTCAGAAAGAGAATGTCTGGCATGGCCACATTGTTTATTGTTAGCTTGCGGATCTATTTATCTGGTCCTTTTTCTGTGATTAGATTTACCTAAATCTAACTCCCTTACTCCATACAAGGTAGCCCATCTCTGAGCTGGTATTCCCAAACTAGATCCCTTATCTGTGGTTGTAAAATAGTTTGGATTTATCGAAGGGAGATAAGAGTGCTTACAGGAGGCAGAGCAGTGTGGCTCAATGAGTAGAATGACTTTGGGGACATTCTATACATGTCTGTATTTTTAAAGAAAGTCTCGGTCACTAAGTTGTGACAAACTGCCTTCTGTGCCTTAAGCACGGAAAACCTCAAATGTCCATGACTATATCATGAGGTCAACGCACAGCAACTCCCTTGGCAACACAGAGGTGGTCAATGTACAGGGATAGAAATTTGTCTAGGCAAAAATTCTTTATACTTGCTAAAACACAAAGAGGATTGAAGAAGTGGTCTTTCTATTGAATGTATTGAAAGACGTGACAACTAATAATTTCACTTGATCTTCATCCAACTGTCCCCTCTTTCCCTTCCCTTTCTATTTCTATTCTATTCCCTTTCCCTTTTATTTCTACTTCACTCTTTTTTTCCAAACAACTCAGTTGTTTTTTGTTTTTTTTTTTCACTAGAGCTGTCCAGTGTGGTATAGTGAAAAAAAAAACATTTAATTCAAACTCATCAGTCATTTTTCAGTCCTCACTTGAGGTTTTCTTGGCAGAGATACTGGAGTGGTTTGTCATTTCCTTCTTTGGCTAATTTTACAGATGAGGGAACTGAGGCAAAGGGATTTGCCCAAAGTCACACAGCTAGGATCTGAGACCAGATTTGAACTCAGGTCCCTCCTGGCTCCAGGACCAGCACTTTATCCACTGTACCACCTAGCTACTTATTTCAAATCCCAGCTCTGCCATTTACTATCTTTGTGACAACGATCAGGTCATATAAGGGAGTCTCAAAGTGAGAATCTGATAAGACCTTAGCCTAAAATGGCCAGGGTCTCCCACTGTATCCTAGGCCATCTCCAGTCCTCCTGATGAATATCTGGCCACCGGACCCAGATGGCTCTGGAGGAAAAAGTGAGGTTGGTGACTTTGAACAGCCCTCCCTCACTCAAATCAAAGTCAGCTGCAAATCATGTCATCATCTTGGTGTCATGGTCCTCTTTAAGAATGAAGGACAAACACAACAATAAAGGAGTAATCTATTTGACTCTCAGCTCTAATTCCTATGATTCTATGAAATCAATGAATTTGATCAGAATGCTGAAATCTGAAATACGTAGAGACACCCATACGGAGACTGAAAGAAAGAATCACTTAGAGTTATGCTATAAGTTAAAGACTTCAAGTCTGTAGAGCCTGAACAACAGGGTGATCATATAAGTAACCTTCGTTTTTATTTGAAAGGCAGCTTTAAAAATATACTTACCAATAAGTCAGAAATGAATTTCTTTCCTGTATTTTCAGTACTTGGAAGTATAAGTTCTCTGAATTCAAAGTTTTTCTGATTTTTCCCATTATCACCATTTAAAGAGGTTTATTTATAAACATGAAATTCAATCCTTAGTAAAACCCTAAGGAATCAGTTTCTTCTACTTCTGTTCCCCTGGTCTGCTCTTGCAGCAACATAGGCAAAGAATTTCTCTACAAGCTCTTTCGTCTTTCCCCTCATCTTTATTGCTACTTCCATTAATTAACCGATACTATAGAAACAGCCTCCTAATAGATTTTCCTGCCTCCATTCTCTCCCTATCCTCAAATCTTATACCACTACTTCACAGATATGTCTATATCATTACTCTGCATGAAAATCTTCAATGATTCCCTGTTCCCTACCTAGTAAAGTTTTGAAAACTTTGCCTCCTATTTAAGACCCTACACAATTTTGTATCACCCCAATTTTTCCAGGTTTTCTCCCACTTCTTTCCACCAAATACCTTACTTACACTTCAGTCAAACTGATTATCCCTTTGTTCTCCAAACAAGGTGTCTTGCCAAACAAAACAGAACACCCGCCAGGAGATAGATGTGTGTTTTCTGGTCTTGCTCTTACCTATCAAAGATAGCTTCAAAGATAGCAAAACTATAAAGATAGCTCTTCAGGGTTCCTTTCCCTCTCCCAAAACACAAGTAAATGATTTTACTTTTTCCTCACTGATGAGAATATTCAGGTTCAGTTGCGAACATTTCAATTCCCAGGGTTCATTATGACAGGTTCCTTTCTGAGTATGAACACCTGCGAATATAGAAAATGCCTCTGAGTTGGGGGCAGGAGAAGGGGATAAATAAATGTATTGATAAGTTAGCTAGGCAACCCCATAACTCTTCAAGTATATAGATGACATTAGCATCTCAAGGAGATAGGGATGGTGCTGAATTTAAAAAAAAAAAAAGGTGCTGAGATAATAATTGACATTTAAATAAGATGAAATTAAGGTAATGAGATGAAATTAAAGAAATGAAATTCTCCAGGCACATTCAAAAAAAAGAAATTAACATTTTGGATGAAATATTAGGATGTGGCAAAGATCACTTACTGATAAAGAGTGAGTGGAAAGGAACATTTTGTAGTGTGACATTTAAAACTGCAATGTACTCTGCACTAGAAACATCCCTTAGGAGACCAACCCTGAAATCTGGCAGCTGAAGGCTACCCTCCACTTTGAGGTCTGAGACTCCCACTTGTCTCTTCACCTCACAAAAAGGTCAAGCAGTTTTCCATGCCACACTTGAAAATTTACCTCCTTGTTTTGTAATCCAAGAAATAATATATCATCAAAAAATTCTTTTGTGAAATAATCATAATTAATTACTAAAAGCATATGCAGTTCCTGCTATGTACCAGGTACTGTGCTGAGTGCTTTACAAATATTACCTTTTTTGACACAATGTTCATTTTGACTTCAAACTATGCAAGGAACCAAATTTTGAAAGGGTAATTCAAAAAGTCTCTGACAGGATTTTATTAAGGAGGAAATTTGACAAACTAAGACCATCTTAGAATTTAATATAAATGAACCCATGTCAGTGGATACTCTAATAACAGTAAAGTGGACCCTGTATTCTATCTAGAAGGGACCTTATCATCTCTGAAGGTGGCTCCGTGGTCTAGGGTAGCCTTATGAACTCAGATTGTATGGGAAAAAGAGATACATAACTCAGTTGTCCAGAAAAGCCATATAATAATAATCCACATTTATATAATATTTTCAGATTTTCAAAACACTTTCCTCATGACCATCCTGTGCAATAAGTAGCATCTATTCTCATTTTTAAGTCTGTCTTCAAGAGGTATGAGATGAGGGGTAGATGGATGGGTCAAGTGTGGGCTGAGGATGGGGACACAGACATGTTCGTAAGTAACAGGAAAGTTTTACTTTACAACTTCTTGACCTCATAGCCTTGGGCCTCTGGTTTGAATTCTTCTTTATCTTCTTAGGTTATTTTGCTTCATTGTGTTTTCTTCTTTGTTTTGTCTAGATCTTCCTTTATAACTAACACTGGGAAATGAAGGGACTTACCCATGACCACACAACTTGTAAAAGTACAAGAGGCAAGATTTGAATACGGGTCTCCTGACTCCAGCACAAATGCTCTATCCACTATGCTATGAGACTTTTCATAGGTAGAACTAACTATGAAAATCCCTACTTTTACAACAAATGCAGTTTTACATGTACATTAGCATCAGGCATGATCAGGAGAAACCACAAATAGAAAAGACTTTCAACTTCAGCCACTAGAAAGGGTGAGGGAACTATTACCGTGACAGATTATGTTCATTTTTACCTCAGGCAATCAACAACTATATATGCACTAAGGGTCTTCCTGGTAGAATAGAGAATTAAAAAGCTGAAAAAACATTTTCTTGCATTCTGGTGATTCTGGGGGTGGGAAAATGTTCCCTGAACCAAAGAAGAAAAGAAGAAAACAAAACAATCCAAGGAGATAAAAAAGAATCCAAATCAGAGGTCCAGGGGATATGAGGGTCAGTGAGTTGGAAACTAAATTTTCCCTTCTGCCTCCAAACATATCCAAACCCATCTCTCTCACTCTCAAAACCCTTAGTTGACCTGTTTATCCCTGTCCCCTCCCTCTTCTCCCTTTTGTTGCTAAACTCCTTGAGAAGGTCATCTATATAATCACTACTTCCACTTGCCTTCATCTCACTCTTATCTCTCTGCAGTCTGGCTTCTGGTATCAGCATTCAACCAGAAGTGCTCTCCAAAATTACTCTTAACTGCATTACCTAATGGCCCTTCTTCACTCTTTATCCTACTTGACCTTGATCATTGATCATCTATCCTCTTCCACTTCATACTTCTCTCCAGGTTTCCATGGCACTGCTCTATCCTGGCTCTGCTCCCACCTGTCTGATGCTTACTGCTCAGTATCTTTGCTAGATCTTCATCCAGGTCATGGCTGCTAAAGGGAACCCCCACCCCGGATTCTGTCCTGGGACCCTTCTCCTTCTATACTATTTCACTTGGTAATTTCATCAGTTTCCATGGATTTAATTATCATCTTTATGCTAATGTTTTATAGTTACCTATCCCACCTTAATCTCTCTCTTAACTTTCATATTGGTGCCTCCAACTACCTGTTAGACACCTTCAACTGAACATGTTCAAAACTGAACCCATTATCTTTTCTCCAAACTCTTCCCCGTGGGAGCAGCACTACCTTCTCAGGCTCCAGGCTCACAACCCAGGTTTCATTCTCAATACTTCACTGCCTCATCTGCCATAATCAATCTGATGCCAAGTCCTTCCAATTTCACAATTTACATTCAGAAAATCATATATATATACATATATTTACATACATATATGTATATATCCACATGCAAATGCATACATATGCATATGTATATCCACATGCCTATACAAGTATATATGTGTGTATATATATATTTATGTATATACACACACATACATACACACACACACAGACATATATATCCCTTTTATGCCTTTGACATTGCCACCATCTTGGTAGAATCATTCATCTGCTTGCACCTGGACTATTGCTATAGCCTGCTGGTTGGTCTCCTTGCCTAAAGTCTCTCCTCACTCTAGTTCTTCCTTCACTCAGATGTCAAATTAATAATCCTAAAATTCATGTCATTCTCTGCCCCATTCAATAAATTCCTAGTGGCTCCCTTTCACCTTCAGGATCATATATAATAAAATCCTTCTTAGCATTTAAGCCCTTCACAACCCAGTCCCTTTCTACCTTTCCAGTCTTCTTATACTTTATACACCCCCATGTATTCTCTGATCAAATGACTTCCTTAGTATTTATTTCTCAGAGAAGATACTCCATCTCTTGACTCATGCACTTTCATTGGCTGTCTCCCATGCCTGAAATACTCTGCTTCCTGGCTTCCTTCAAGTTCCAGCTAAAATCTCATTTTTATAAGAATCTTTTCCTGATTCCCCTTAATGTCTTCCCCTTGTCAATTGTCTCCAATTTTTCCTGTCTATAATTTGTTTGTACCAAACTGTTTGCATGTTATATCTCCTCCATTAGACCATGAGTTCCTTGATAGTAGAAACTATCTTTTTAATCTTTCTTTGTATCCCCAGTGCTTAGCACAGTGGCATATACTGGCATATATTAGCTGCTTAATAAACGCTTAATAACTTGCTAAGGAAATGTAAAAGGAAGATTTCTGAGGAGTTAGAACTATATAAGTTAAGTGTTATCTTAGAAATGAAGGTGGAATTGCCTACATTCACTTTCTCACTACTTGGTTTCACTTCCTGGCCCCCTTCAGCAGCCATTTTCTCTATCCATCCACTGCCCAAGGACAACTGAGACAGAAGATTAATTTAATGACGCAAAGTTCACACATGCTAATTGCACACTGGTGGAACTGAAGAACTTTCAGCTATGGTTTCATTTGTCTTTTACCATATAATTAAGAAGATTTTCATTCCTTCTATGAGTATTGCTATAGCTTCACAGCCACATGTTTTCCTCAATAGAGTACCCTCAAAGGTAGGGACTGGGGCACTTTTGTCCTAGTGCCTAGCACAGTTTTATTTTATCCCCAGTGGCTATTTTAGGTTCCTGGCATATAATAGGTACTTAACAAATATTTGCTAACTGACTGCTCACAGGGCCTTTGGGACAGAACATCTGTATCTACTTTCATCTTCACTAGACATCCTGAACTTATAACTGATTAGTATTACTATGTTTCCTCTATCAGACAGCATCCAAGTTGATATTGCTCAAAACATAAGTCAATGTAAGTTATCCTGAAATAATTATTGAATTTCTCCGTCATAGCCCACATAAAGTCAAGAATTCCAGTTGAGTATAACACAGAATCTGGTAGTAAGTCCTCTGTTGGATTGATTTACTTTTTAATGACTATAACATTGTAGGTACAAGACTATTGCCATAACTTCAAGTCAGCATTCACATGCGTAACAAAGGGTTTACTTGCATCTTTAAGCAGTAGATCTAGTCTTTAGAAACTGATACATCAGGAAAAAAGAACAAATTATCTGCTTCAAGTCCCAGATGATAAGGCTGAGCAAAGACCTTAATTTAACTTACTCTTCTTGTATATGTAGCCACCTGAATATCCAAGAGACTTTTTTGTAATTTATCATTTGTATTTATGCGTTTATGTATCATTGTACATTTGTATATCATTTATATATTAATCTTGCCTAAATTATATTCCTGAATAATAATAGATATAAGAAAACAATGAAGTTCAAACTTATTTCTTATTCAAATAGACTATGAAAGATAGTGACACCATTAATGACTTCCATTTTAATTTCACAGATGAAAGAACTTGGTGTCATCTTTTACAACTGCAGCTGCCTGGTCCTGGATTTACAAAGGATATTTGCCTTGTATAGCTCATTAAGATACAAGAGTAGAGTGCCTCAAACTTGGTCAAAGAGGTTGTATGGAGTGTATGATAACCAAAAAAAATTGCAACTTCAGTTGAATGAAACAAAGTCTCAAGCATTTGTGTCGGTGAGTTGACATCCTTATCAAAAGACCTGCACTGCATTCCTCATTTTACTGTGCTATTAATGTGAATGTACAGAGAGTTAACTTATATCTAGACCTACCTACCCCTCAAGGCTTTTTCCATTTTGATCATTTACTGATCATATGGTTTAACTGTTATTAAACATCATTGTAAGTGAACTATGTAAATACATGCAACAGAATATGCTTCAGTTTGAATGCTGTCTCTCTTTAGGTACTAGATCTAAGTTGGTCTACTGATAATTGACCACTAGTTGTTCTATCCATATCTTACTAGAGTTCACACTGTACTTTTGTTGTGTAGTTTTGTCTGACTCTTCATAACCCCATGTGGGTTTTCTTGGTAAAGATCCTGGAGTGGTTTGCCATTTCCTTCTCTAGCTTATTTTACAGATGAGGAAACTGAGGCAAACAGGGTTAAGTGATTATCCCAGGATCACACAGCTGTTAGGTATCTGATGCCAGATTTGAACTCCCATAGATGCGTCTTCCTGACTTTCTGTGCCACCTAGCTGTCACTAATACCATGCTAGCTCAGTCTTTTTGGGCCATTTGGAAATCCCAGAAAAATAACATAACTTCCCAGTATTTGATGTTATCTGCTAAAAATTCCTATGAAGCTGTGGGTTGGGCTAATTTTATTTTGTTCTTATTTTCCAGTTTTTCATTTTCCTGAATAGATCGCTGACTAAATATAATCTTATCCTTTCTCTTAACTTGGAGGAAAGGATTTTATTTTTGTTACATTTTTTGCTGAAATTAGGTGATAGAAATATGATTAAACTTCTTTCCCACTGTGTTTGCATGTGTTTTACAGCACTTGAGAGTTGGTTTTTTGTCTTCCAAGGCAAGGACTAGTCTCAAGGTCTGTTTTGATTGACACAGTTAGGAGGCAGACTTCATTTCTTCTTGTTTATTGCCTAAATCAATCACCCATCGAAGTCATGTCAACTAGAATATATTTTGTGAGGCAGGACACTGAGTAGAACTTAGTGACTTGGAAGAGAAATCTATTAAAGTACTGTTTGGATTACTTTTTCCAAAAACAACATGGTTGGGATTTGAAAAGGATGCTCTGGAAAAGAGCTCTTTAAAAATCAGAAGCAACTTTGGAAATAAACTGGAAGCCTGCTGGTGCAAGTGCCAAGGGAACTTTTAAATGTCCAGCATAGTAGATACAGGCCACTGATCTGTACTGTCTGGATTGATTTAGAAGTGAGCTTTCAGGGAAACATTTGATTGGGAAAAATCTAATGTAGCATTTTTTACCTAGAGCAGTGCCTGTCATTTTCATTCTTTGTTTTCTTTCTGCTTTGCCATTAAGGGATAATACAAAGGAATTTAAAAGAACATTTAGGAAACTAAGAAAGATTGCTAATAAGAGAATCTGAGCACCAATTCTCTGATTAACTTGCAAATTACATTTCCCCATGTTTGAGCAATGATATTAACTCTGGTGCTAGCACCAATTTAGCAATCATCATTAAGGAAAAGAGCCACATTTCTGTTGTATACTTTGTAGAGACCAGTGCAGTGAAATCTTCTATTAATGAAATTAAAAGCTTTGGAAAGTCATAGATTGCATATAAAAGATATATATGATGACCCTGAATATTACTGTGCTAGATATATTTATAATACTTTCTCCTCTCTTGATATCTTTGATGCCATAACATCCTGGCTCTCCTCTAACCTCTCTGATTAATCTTTCTGTCTCTTTCACTGGTTTCTCTCCCTGTTTCGGTGACACAGTTTTTCACATTTGAAATTTCAGTGTTATCTTTGACTCTTCATTCACCTCTTATAAACATATTTCCAAAATATCTCTTCTATCCATACAGAAAGTAAAGGCAGAGAGGTCAAGGGGGACTACACATTGACCTGTAACCTGGCAGCTTGGACAGTAGCTATGATTAATTAAGTGGAACTGATAAAGTCTCTGTACTCTTGCCTTGTGGCTAATTCTATAATTGCCCTTTAGGCCCAAAATGCCAACCAAAGAGGGCACTAAAAGGCTATTCCATAAAAAAAATGACCTTTGGAGAGAAAAATTGCTTAGATACTATTAGACTAAGGGGAGAAAAAAGAACCTTGTTGTGTGGGTCCAAAGGATGAGATAATAGAAGAGGCCCCACAGCGTAATGTGTTGGGGGGAAGTTTCTAATCAGATTTTGCAACATGTACTGAGTTCAAGGGATGTGATCCAGGCTGTCAGGCTCAGGGAGCATGATTTCTCCAAACTAATGTTAGAAAAAAAATGCACCTTCTAGATATCAACACCATAGAGAAAGCCCTGACTGCCTCACCCTAGTTACAGGTTCTGAATATAGATTCACAGAGATAATTTGTCTTACTATCTAGGCTCTAAACAGATAATACTCTTGGGGCCTTTCCAAGAGATAGCTACATTTTTCATTTTTATATAGCCTAGGTCTATTTTTTTACACCCCCATTAGTGCAAAATAGCCTTGGTGAGTCTTGTAGTAGGCCATTTTTTTCCAAGGGCTCAAATACTTACGGTAACTTATTTCCCAGAGTCAACTAATGAAAACCTGATCCGGGATTAGCCAAAGTAAATTAAACAGCCATTACCAAAACTTGGTAAGAGTCAGCTCCTAAAAAATGGAAAAGGAAAAAAAAGTCCTAAGTTACATATCTTTCTACTTCAATAATTTGACTTTGTATCTTCACAGAATTCTCCTAAAGTCTTTTGCCCTAAAAATAGGAGCTTTGACATAGATGCCATCTATAGTGTCATTGATGATGCTAAGGAGTTTGTGTTCATTGCTGTAATGGATTATCTCCCTGTCTCTAACACAAGCACCAAAAGGTGAGTGTCTGGATTCTGTGTTAGGATCATGTTAGATGAGGACCACGCAATTACTTGAGAAGAAATGACCGAGAACTAGCCTTAAGCACAGCACTCTGGTAGTGACTATGTTGAGTTTTGTAAAATGAAAATCCGGAATATTTGCTGTGATTTGTCCACAAGGACCTGCCTCTTAAGCGGACCCATTCTAGGAACCCAGGGTCTTGCTCTGCAGAAGGTATCACCATGTTTCCGTCTGACCTATCTGTGAGCTCTTTGTAGTTAAAAGACCAAACTGAACAAGAGTGAGGGATGTTACAGCATGAGATGATAGCCACCAAATTTAGAATTATCTGTTGAAATGTTTCTAAAGGATGTGCTACCCTGAATGAATCTTGGAAGCTTTGCCTTGAAAGGGAGATAGTTTTATGTCATTCGGTGCAACTTCCATCAAAACCTGGATTTTCGTAAAGATATTTTTAACTTAAAGGAGAAAAAAAAAAAAGCTTTAAAAAGATGTTCTCATCAAATCTATCCATCCCTCTGTGGGAGACAGAGTCCCAATGTGTTACAAATAGAGAAGTTTTTCAATAATTCATCATTGTTTCAGCATGCAAATACATGGACTAAATTTAGGAATACAATTTATGCCAAACTCTTTGGAAAAAAAATCATTGCATGAATAAGTAGATAGGTGCGCATAACCTAGGCCTTCCCAGTTTTACTTTCTTCCTGGGCATATTCAAAGTTTGATGCCACAAATACATTGGATGATCAGTTTAATTAAGAGTAAGTTTACAGAATTAAATGTAAGTTTTGAGAGTAGGAATATAGGCTTTTTTCTCTTGGAAAGCAGAACTCCAAAATAAATGTCCTGGGATTAAGGATTTCATAAGGCTTATTCTTCATATCTATTTTTCAGATTTCTAATCAACCTAATCATGTAAATTTTCTATTAGTTTTATTATAGGGCAATAAACAACATTTTCACCAGAAAAAGAATATTTCAGATGATAGATATGTAAGGTATAGATGTATTGCTCATGGAGATTACATACATGACTATATGAGTTTGTCTAAATGTGACTTAAAGGGAGGCATGAATAGATAATCTTTCTGGAATCCAATCTATCCCTTTTTAAGAAAGATTTTTATTTCTTTCTAAAGGGGAACAGGGAAAAGGCTACAAGACTAGCTGTTCTGTTCTCCTCAGAGAGGGGCACTGCGATAGGACTTATTTGTCTAGTCCCCTAAATATTGTTAACATAGGGGAAATGACTTTTAGGTTCAAGTAACTTTCCTGTTCACTAACTCTTAAAGGGGAAAGGTACTTCAGACTTATAATAAAGATGCTTTACTCTCACCCCACCAAACATTGATTACATAAAAGATCATGACAAACAGTTAAAAGTGAATAAACTATTTTATCCAAGCAAATAGCAAAAAGAAATCAGTGAAGTTATACATATTTGAATATTCCAGAAAATATAAAGTAAATTACTCCCAATGGGAGTAAGATATATAGATATTAATATATTGGTATAGATAGATGCCCATATCTATCTAATGATAGAGCAAGAGAAAGACTCCCTGAGTTCACCAAAAGCAAAATTTCCCAAAGTCTCTAGGGAACCAAGCTGGAACTCGAAGGCACATTGAGAAACCAGTTCCTCTACACACCTTCTGCTTCCCAAGCACTGAAATCCAGTGGAGATGTGGTAGATTGAACTCTGAAGTAAAAAAATCAAAAGGCCTCTGTTACTTCTAATTCAGAAATCAAATTATGTAGCATTAAGAAAGTCATCTTAACTATTTAGTGTCTCAGTCATTGTATTGTTACTATATCCACAGTCATACCAGGAATTTTTGACCCTGGGACAAATTCCATTTAGGCAAAATATAATAGCCACAGAGAACGAACAATCCTAATCAGAGAATATGAGCACTCCAGAAACATAGGAAGATGAAGGTAGATCTCAGGTCACTCAAGTGATGAGATCATGACAGTCTAGGGGCAATTGTACCTTCTGGTATAGTGTGCTAGCAGCGGAGGATGGCAAGGTATGGGGATGATATATCCATGGGGAAGGAAGATGTCCTGTCCTCTGGGGGAAAAGTTACACTCCATTTCTACCCTAGGACAAAACACAGTCCCACAGATGAAGGTACAGTTGATATATCCTCAAAAGGAGATTTAAGATGGGACTAGTTCTTGTTTCATAGACTGAAATTCATTTATGGAATTCTTTTAATCAACTTATTCCCAAAACTGTTTTGAATATTATAAAATAAATAGCCACTTTTAACCAAAATTCAAGTTTCTCTTTGATATATTGCTTTCTTTTTACCAAACTAAAGAATATGGTTTTTCCACAGAACTTACTGGCCAGACTTGGATGGGAAAATAAGAGAAGCATTAGTTTTACGCCGAGTTAAAGTTCGACTGCTCATCAGTTTCTGGAAGGAAACAGACCCCCTCACATTTAACTTCGTTTCATCTCTTAAAGCTATTTGCACTGAAATTGCCAACTGCAGCTTGAAAGTTGTAAGTTCCGGGCCCACTCCATCTTTTCTCAGTGTGTTGAATATTCATTTATCTGCTCCAATATTTTTAATAGTCAATCGACAGACATTTAATAGGGGCTTTTACTATGTGCTTATAACTGCTCTGGCCTACGAATGAAAGATAAATAAGATGGTGATAATTATTTTTTTAAATATTAAAAGAACTTCAGTTGTCTGAGCAATACTGGACTTTGAATATTGACATCAATATGATTCAATGAGCCGATTATATGTATGATACTAAGGCTATCAAAACAAATATAGAATAATGCCTGGCCTCAAGGATCTTCCATTCTACTGTAAATGCTTTTTCATATTTTATTTTTAAAATTATGATTTTGTTAACTTATTGGGTGCTATAAGATGCTTTGCTGTTCTTTTATCTACTACTTAGTAAGAATTTCTACTTTCTATTACTTACATATCCCTACTATGAATTTAAGTTTCAAATAATAGCAACAGCTTATATCTCTGTATTCTCTTGTTTACAAAGTACTTTCTTCATAACAGTATTGTGAGGACAGAAGTATACACTCTAATATGTGAATTTTACGGAGGAGTAAACTGAGGCTCAGAACTTACTCAACTTACTCAGAGTGATTTACACAATTAATAAATGGCAGAGCCAGGTTGGAGCCAGGATGAATGCAGGTCTCTCCTGATTCCGATTCAGTGCTCTTGTTAATATTCTTCCTGTCCTATAAAAATACCTTGATCCCTGAGACTCTGTCAAACCTAATTTCAATGTCTCTTCACTGTAATAACCAGATTATTCTTACTGTGAAGCATTGTGCAAATGTATACAAGGCTATGGTCCTAATTTCTTACATGACAATTGCATCCTATATTAGTGCCACATTTTACATCTTAGAAATACTTCTTCACCTATTAGTTCATTTTATCGTTACAACCAGCCCTATGAGGAGGTCGGGTTGACATCACCCCTATTTTATACCTGAAGAAACTAAGGCATATAGAAATGACATAACTATCACAGGATCACACAGTGATAGCAAAGTCAGAACTAGAGTTCGGGATCCCTAGTTGACAGTCCAATGGTCTTTAAGCAACCCCAAGAAGCCTCTCCTATCACTTTCATTTTATCTGAAAGTTGTCATTCACCTAATACATCTTTATTTTCTATGCCCAATCGTTCTAATACCTGAGGGTCCTGCGCAGAGATAGTAGAATTCACACCAAAAAGAACAACTCTCACGTAGCAGCTTCTGCTGCCCTGCTTGGTGTAACCTTCGAAGTCAGTGCCTTGGCACAAATTCAAAATGCCATAAGGCCATTATCACCTTTTATGACATATTGGTAAGAGCGTTCAATCATGGATATAAAACTTCATAATTCTCTCTCATTCAGGCAAGAAAATTTTTTTTAAGAAAAATCTGTTTAATCTATTTTCAGCAAATCTAAAGTATTGGTACTGCTCAAAATTAATAATAATAGCTAACATTTATATATAATTTACTAGGTTCTTCACAATTATTCTTATTTCATTTTCACAACAACTTTGAGAGATAGGTGCTATAATTATTCCCATTTTACAGATGTGGCAACTGAAGCAAACAGATGTTGAGTGATTTGCCCAAGATTACTAGTAAATGGTTGAGATCAGATTTGAATGCCACATACTGAGAGACGAGAAACCACACAATTCAGGCTCAGGTCAGGGCAAAAGAGGCAGGTACCACTGATCAGGAGAGTGTTTAGGGAATGTGAAGAAGTGTCCGCACCTACTCCTCATCCTGAGTTGGAAGGTAACCCATATATGTTAAGCCTGCTTCCTACATGGGTTTGACATCATCAGCTTCTCCCAAGCTGCCTATCAGGTGAATTATTTTGTTTGGAAACATTCAGTACCTCTGGTTAAGATTTCTAACCTTTTTTGATTTCTACAATTCTCTTAATCAACTTAGCCTCTTCTGAACACAGATGGTTCCATTACCTAAAGCAAATTACTAAAAGTTTATTTAGGCAATAGCTACTTTGCAAAGCTAAGACTATAAAAGTACCCCATACTGAAGACATCCTATTAATTTTAGAAATGACTGCAAGACTAAGAAAAGGAGATCACTTCCCCAAATACCTGAATGGGTACAGGGGACAAGCTTTTCTATGAAGGCAGACAAAGAACTTTGTGATGGCTTTTCCTCAAGAACCTGTCAATGAGAGTGGATGCTTTAGTTTCTGAAAAACCAATCATGATGTGTTCAGAGGACACTGAAGCTGGTTGGCATCCAGTAATACTATACAACTGCCTTTATGGAGGGACATTGAAAGAATGGATGAAGGTGAATTTCACAAGGCCACCCCAAAGAGCCAGGTTTTAATTAAATAGACAAATCATTCTTGAAACCTCTCCATTTTCTGTCAACTACAGCATAAATGATAACATTTCAATGACCATTAAGTCTTTGCTCTAGAAATTTATTAGTTCTAGCATAATTTCATTGTCCCATTTAGAGGGCTGTTCCTCTTCCCCTTGGTCGTATTTGACTTCTAAGAGCAAACAGGTTCTTACTGAAACCCTAATTTGTCATTCCAGCTCTAACTTTCATTAAAACATTTCTACTTTGTCCAAATGTTGGCTAGTTTTTCTAAAAATGTCTTCTTACAAAAGGAAATAAATCAAGTGAATGAATATTCTGGGTAATATTCATTAGTAGGATTTTCAAAGCAGTATGGAAGTGCCCTTAGAGTCCAGTATGTCTTAAGAGAAATGTTTAAATGGCCTTTAGAAATTTGTCAAGGTGTATTTGCTATATATTAGCCTGGTTGTTAGGCAGATTTGAATATTCTAGGCAAGCTGAATTTATATCAACCAAATTTCACAGGGCTGTTGTAAAAGTCAAATGATTACAAATCCCAGGGTAGGAACAAGTAGAAAATGAGAAAGAGATAAAAGGTGAAAAAAATATAAAGTGTATCTGGGAAAACACTGTAAAGTTACTGGGCTCATGATTTTTTTTTGCAATTTTATTGTTCCTTCAGATACTCGGAATTCAGCTTTCTTTTCATGATCTCTTCATTTATATCATTGCATATTGTGTATATTATTGTATATTATGTATTATATATTGTGTATATTATTCTTCTAGCTGTGCTTACTTCCTTCTGTATTTGTTCATAAGAAACTAAGTTTCTTTGAATTCTTCACAGTCATCATTTTTTATGCACAGGAATATTCTATTATGTTCATATGCTATACTTTTTGAAAGGTGTTGAAAGACACCTCTTTCTTTCCAGTTCTTCACTACTCCAAAAAAAGTATGGTTATTAATATTTTGGATGTGAGACTTTCTGGTTTTTTGCTCTTGTTTTTCATTTTCTCCATTGGAGTATAGATCCAGAAGGAATATTGTTGGGTCAAAGGAATGAGGAGCTCAGTCACCTTTCTTGCATGACTCCAATTTTTTTCCCCCAAATGTTTAAACTAGCTTACAGCTACACTAGTAGTGTATTGGAGTGACTATCTTCCCACAGGCTATCCAACATCAACTGTTGATCTTTTTTCCACAAGTTCCATGGAGATCTGAAAACAAAATCTATAATACTTCTGATATAAAGAAGTACAATTAAATCTGACTAGAGGCACATTAAAGCATTTTCCAGACTATTTGCCAGCAGCATGGAGGTAATCTCCAGTCCTTCGAATTTGTGCCAGCAGAGCAAAGTTCTAGCAGGTTTTACGAAGATGAAAACTGGGTGGGCAACCCAGAAAATGGTTGTGTGTCTCATCTGAGAACTAGCATAGTTAAGTATAGAGAAGTTTATAACAAAAATATTAGCCACTGGGTAATAAGATTTCTTAGGTACCTCAAGTCATAGAGACCATCTCTTAAGACAAAGTTTTTCAAGATACTAAAGAGATACTAAACAGTAACCAAAATTATCGACAGTAAACATTTCTGCTTTGTCAATAAAAAGGGTCCAATCAAAGTCAACAAGTGCAAAGTTAACACAGCAAATAAATGCCAATTGACAATGAATGTTACATAGCAATTATTTAATAAGATATGTAAAAATAAGGTTTAATATAAGTAATCGATTACTTAAAACTCAAATATGAGTGTGTCAAATATCAATGCAGGGATAATCTGCTACTGTCATTATCAGTCATGAGTTGGGGTAGACTTATAAACAGGAATGAGTTATACTATAGCACTTCTTGCTGCTTTTAAACTTAAAATTGAACAATTTCTGTGCAAAAGTTAAAATGACCATAATATCTGCTGTATTTATCAACTTCATTCACATTAATAAATACTTTGTAATAAACTAGTTTTTGTAAAGCCTTCATCTTACAAAAATGAAATATCTTGAGAACAGATTCTCAATTAAAATTTTGTAAAATTTAATTTAAATTTAAGCCAGGTGTGATAGCATGTCTGTAATGTCTGCTTCTGAGAGACTGGAGCTGGAATATCTCTTGAGCTCAAGAGTTCAGAGCTGCAGTGGGCTATACTGATCCAGTGTCCCCATTAAATTCAGCATAAATATGGTGAGCCTCTCAGAGCAGAAGTCCACCATGTTCTCAAATGAGAGATAAATCTACCCAGGTCAGAAACTGAGCAGGTAAGAATTCACATATCGATTAGGAGTGTTATAGGTAGGACTTTGTGATTAATCCCTACATTTCCAGTTTGGGCAGTCTTAAAAATAATAGTAATAATAATTTTTAATTGGATGTCTTATTCAATTATTAATCTATATTTAAAACTAGTACAAGCAAGACAGAGATAGTATAAGTGGCAGAAACATAGAAACCCCAAGAAAAAAAGATCAAGTCTAGAAAATATTTATCTTTTGAATGAATGAATAGGAATTCATTAAGTTTTGGATATGTGCCAAGCATTGTGCAAAGCATCTGGGATGCAAAAAGAAAAAACCAAGGCAGTCCCTGTTCTCATGGATCTTAGATTCTAATTGGGGTAGGCAACACATAAAAGAAACTTTAGCTGCAGAGTAGATAAAAATGCCCCAGTATCTTAACTGTTCAACAATGAGAAGGATAGCAAGGGCCAGAGGTCCTTAATAGGAAGAGATCACTGTTTTTTTCTTAAAAAATATTTTAGTCACAGATACAAACCTAACAAATTTGAAAGGATATCTTGAAAGCGTTCTTGCCAAATACATCAGCAAGACAAGAGAAGTTTTCTGGAGAAAATTAGTTACAAAAACAACTTTTTCAGAAGCTTCATCTGTGACACCAAAATGATTTCTCTCATTGTACGTTTGCTTACAGAACTGCTAAATGTGAACAACCTCACTTGGTAAGAGAAACACTGGTGCTACCTGCAACTACAACTACAGGGATGTTCAAAATGATTTTTAACAACCGTATACAAAGTAGTTTTGAATAGTTTCATATACAGTTAATATAGTGGTGAAGGAGACTTGTCCATATGTCTGTAGAACTTTGCAATCTATTCATTGAGAAACTAAAATCTTCATTTTCTCTTACAAATGGATGATAATTTGATTATATAACAGGATTTTTTGATGCAAATGATGTTAGTGAAGATTCAGTTCTTTGAAACATATTTGTCACAGTGCCACATCAAGAGAATTTTTCAATATAATTAATGGATTTCTTAGTAAAAATTATATGATGTGGGAACATTGCATTGTACTTTGCACTAAAGGAGCTCAGCTGATAGGATAAAACACAGATCTACAAACAGTAGTTTAAGAAATGACTCGACCTCTAATGCAATTTAGATATGTTGCATGCTTTGGAAATAATCATTTAAATAAAAAATTATAAACAAAGATTCTGAGTCAGAGTTTTTTAAGCTGTTAAAATAGTTAGCATTGTAAAAAGCACTACATAAAAAAGTAAACTGTAAAATTGCGTGACAATATTGAGGCAGAACATAGGCAGACTTCCATGTTATTGTGAAACCTGATGGTTTTCTCAAAGTATTTCAAAGGATCTTTGAGCTAAAAGAAGAAATTGCCATTATTCTTAGTACCAATGAAAATTTAGCAAATTTATTTTATAACAAAAATTTCCTCTTGAAGCTTTCCAATTTGATGAATATATCTGAAAAGCTGAATAAATAAAAGGTCCTCAAATAAAGATAACAATTGCATTTATGAGAACTTAGAGTTAGGGATAATAATTTATAAAAACATTTTTCACACTTCCCAATTTTAAGAATTCCTTGTCCTGCAAATGAAATGGAAGAAGTAAAGAGTTATTTATTATTCACTGGAGAAAAGACATTCTCATTTTAAAGATTTTTTAAAAATATGAATGGATATATTTGCTATGAACAAATATGATATACTTAGCTTAGTCTGCTTTAAAAAGAATGACCTAGGCTCATCACTTGATTGATACACTGAAATTGAAATGTTTGAGCATAAACATCTTTTCATATTTTCATTAAAAGTGAATAAAAACTTAATGGGTCTATCCAAACAATATAAATTTTACTACTGTACATAACATCTTATTTCTGTGAAACAGGATTTTCTGTTTTAAAGACAAGATATCAGTCTTAGTTCTTGAAAAAAATTCCAAGTAGCAGTATTATCAATGACATTGCATTTTGAGAATCTGCATTGATAAATGAGCTCACCTATCTCAATAATAACATTTTATTTTATTGTAGTAACTACAGCTATGTGTGTGTGTGTGTTTGGAGGCAGTGTGGTCAAGTAGGAGTATTGACTTGAGAGTCAGAGGACCTGGGTTCAGAGGGCACAGAGAGAGTAAGTGGGGTTGCCCAAGATCACAGCTACTAAATGTAAAAGTTGAGATTCAAACTCAGGTCTTCCTAACTCTAAGTTGAGTGCTCTTTCTATGTTGCCATACTGCCTCTTTCCCTCTACAGCACTCAGTCCCCAGGTATTTGACACCTCTCAGAGTGAGTCAGAACTCTTTGGGGGAGCCATATTAGAGGAGAAAATAGAGGTACTAGGATTTAAAAATAGTAATTCTTGGGGAGCTTATTAAAACTAAACCTTCTAAGCACATTTTTTGAATGAAAACTCTCATTCCTTTGCACAGAATACCATGACCTCTATGAGTCTCACATTTAATCAAGGGGAATCATTAAGATGGAAACATCACTTCTCCTAACTTATGCAATTTATAAGAATATTCATTCAGTTCATTGCTTACCAGCCAAAATCCCCAGGCTGATTTAGTCCCAACATGCCTTGATGAATAATACTGAGAGGTAAATAATCTTCTGGCCCTCTCTTCATTGAAAGGACAGATTTAATGTTCATTTTATTTCTTAAAACTATGACTTACAGTATGAGTTGATGAATGTTAGCTTTTTCCTTTGGTTATCCTGGTAAATCGATGGAAAGAAATATAAGCATGTGGGCAGTTTGTGTAAAGCAGAAATGTGTTTGAACCTATGTCCAATCTCGTTTAGTAATAGTCTGCAATGTATTGCTTGTTTCTTATTAAATGGAAACAAAAGATATTCCCTGTTCATTTCTGTTCATTTGCCTTATCTTTCTTACTATTACAGAAGTTCTTTGATTTAGAAAGAGAGAGTGCCTGCTCTTCAAAAGAACAGAAGAACAATTCCTTTCCCAAGTTGAATAGAAATAAATATATGGTAACTGACGGAGCAGCTTACATTGGTAAGTGACATAGAATTTGAGAGTTGTAAAGGAACTTAAGTAGTCTGCAAAGTGATTCATGTATTCTGCTTAATTTGAGCTTCATGATGATCCTCTTAAGTAGCTAGTATAAGTCTTATTTGTCCATTTTAAAGAGTATTGACACTGTCAATCACTCTCTTCTTCTTAGTACTCTCTTTTCTCAAGGATTTCATGACACTTCTCCCTCCTGATTTTTCTATCTGTTTGACTATTCCTCAGTCTCTTTTCTCTGGATGTTCAGTCAGGTCACACCACTAACCAAGGGTGTTGCCCAAGGCTCCGTCTCCAACCATTTCTTTTCCCTCTAAAGTATTTCACTTGGCGATTTCATCTGCTCCCATGGATTCAACTACGATCTCTATGCAGATATTCTCAGATCTATTTCCCTAGCCCTAACATTTCTCCCAACCTCCAGTCTTAAATCTCTAATGAACCATTGGACATATATAACTAGATATCTCATACATTATCTTTGTTCCCAGGCACTTCCCTCTTCCTAAATTATCTGTGTCTGTGGAGGGTACCACCATGCTCACAATCACCAAGGCATGAGCCTTGACATCATCTAGACATCTACCCACCACTCCTCATTCCTTCTCACTTTTCATATCAAATCAGTTCCAAAGTCCTGTGTTTTTATCTTGGTTTATACTTCCTTCTCTCCTCAGACATTGCCAGCACTCTGAAGAAGGCTCTCATCACTTCATTCCTGGACAACTGCAATAGCCTGATAGTTGATCTCCCACCTTCAAGTCTCTCCCCACCCCACTCCATCCTCCACTCAGCTGCCAAATTCTTCTTCCCAAATCTGACCATCTCACCATTCCCATTCAGTACACTTCAATGGCTCCCAGTTACCTCCACGATCAAATACAAAATCTTCTGTTTGGCTTTTAAAGCCCTTCATAACCTGTCTCTTCCTACTTTCCAGTCTTTTTACTCCTCCCTCCCAACCCCCATACATTCTGCAGTCTAATGACACTCTTTTTCTAACTCCAGGCATTCTCACTGGCTGTCTCCCATGCCTGGAGCTCTCTCCCTCCTCATCTCCTCCTCTTGGCTTCCCTGGCTTCCTTCATGTCTCAGCTAGTTCCACCTTCTACAAGAAGCCTTTCATGGCCTTCCTTAATCCTAATGACTTTCCCAAGATTACCTTCAGTTGATTCTGTACATGTTTCTTTTATACGTAACTGTTTGCTTTCTGAGCTCCTTATGAGAACAGGGACTCCCTTGCCTTTCCTTGTATCACCAGTGGCACATTACAGGTGCATCATAAATACTTGTTGACCGAATGATTGACACCAGTCAACACCTGGCCTCTTTGTGGTGGAGTCAAAATTCAGGTTACAAGGAACATTTGAGAAGAAGCAACCAAGTATGTTATTATGTCTGTAAACAGACAAACACTGAATCAGAGAGTTGGGACCAGAGCATCCCTTTCCTTGGAATTTCCCTCAGTTCTTGAGAAGGTGGGCCCATCTAACGGGATCAGGATGAATAAAGTTATTGCCAAGGCCTGTTAATTGCTCCTTTGCAACATCTCTCAAATTCACCCTCTTCTCTTTTCTACCACTGCCACCACTACTCTAGTGCAGGCCTTTATCCCTTCACACCTTGATTACTACAAGAGCCTAAGGGCAACTAGGTAGTACAGTGGATAGAGCACCAGTGCAAGAGTCAGGAGGACCTGAGTTCAAATCTCACCTCAGACACTTGACACTCACTAGTTGTGTGACCTTGGGCAAGTCGCTTAACCCTAATTGTCTCATTCTGGGTCATCTCCAGTCATCTTGATGAATATCTGGTCGCTGGATTCAGATGGCTCTGGAGGAGAAGTGAGGCTGGTGACCTGCACAGCCCTCCCTCACTCAAAACAAAGTCAAGTGCAAGTCATGTCATCCTTTCTCTGATGGCATGGTCTTCTTCAGCAATGAAGGATGAACACACTGCGAGAGCCTACTGGTGGGTCTGCCTACCTCAAGTCTCTCCCCATTCCAATCCATCCTCCCTTCAGTCACTAAAATGATTGTCCTAACACACAGGTTCAATCATGTATCTCTCTCTCTCTCACACACACACACACACCTTTAATAAACTCTAGTGACTTATCTATTGCCCCTACAATCAAATCTAAAATGTTTTGTTTGGCACTCAAAACCTTTTATAATTGAGCATCCTCCTACCTTTCCAATCTTTTTACTTCCCTCCCCAACAGGTACTCTTTGATTCAGGGGCACTAGATTTATGGCTGTTCCATGAACAAGACACTCCATTTCTCAGTTCCAGGCATTTTCTCTGGCTGTCTCCCATGCCTGGAATACTCTCCTTCCTCCACTAGTACTGACCTCGTTGACTTCCTTTAAGTCCCAACTAAAATCCTTAGTACCTTCACATGGTGCCTGACACATAGTAGGTTTAATAAATGTGTAATGATTGATTTAACCTTTTGCTCCGATATCCCTGTAGGACTGCCGTCTCTCCTCAAACTCTCCTTTCTCTGCCATAGTCCAATCCTCCTTTCTCTTTCTCCTTTCACCTGTTGTTCTGTCAATCCTTTTTAGCTCAGTTCCTGGCATCTTTATGCCTTCATCCTCACTGCTAGATTCTCAAAATCTCTCAGCAGCACCAAAGTAGTTCTTGTTATTAAACAAGCTCCTAAGGGTGGGACCAAGCCCTATCAGCCAATCAAAATAGTACTCCTGCTGCACCTAATTGAATTACTTTTGATTTAAGGTAGCATACAGGAATTTTTTTATACCCATCTCTGATTAATTGATTAAATCAGGGTATCCTTTTGTAAGAGATATCCTTATGTAAGAAAAAACCTATCTTCCCAAGTTCAAATCTGACTTCAGACACCTCTTAGCTCTGTGACCCTAGGCAAATCCCTTAACTCTGGTAGCCTTAGTTTTTCATCATTAAAATGAGCTGGAGAAGGAAATGGCAAACCTTTTCAATATCTTTGCCAAGAAAACCTCAAATGAGGTCACATAGAGCTGGACACAACTGAACAAGAACAAGTGAGGGAGAAAGTAGACTCCCAATAGACCCCCAGCCTTACAGTCAGAAGACCTGGGTTTTAGTTTGATTCAGTGTCTACTCAATTAAGGATCTTGGGATAAGTCCTTTATCTTCCCTGAGCTTCACTTCTGAGGTAGGAACACTACTATCTATCACATCAACCTCATAGGATTCTTGTGAGATCATGTGAAGTCATAGATGTGAAAAAAATTCAATAGAGTTGAAAACACTATAAAAATATAGGGCATTAATATTATCCCCTACACCCAAATTTAAGAAGACCAAGAAAAATATTTTTCCTCTATTTTGAAACAGCCACCACAACTGCCCAAAGGAGAATCTTAAAAGTGTAAAGAATGTTAGTTTGTTTCAGAGACAGTAATTTTGCAGTTGTTATTTTTTTTCAACAGTAGCAAAATGTTAGGATAGATGGCATATTATTTCAATATAATTGTAATGAATAATGGAATGTAATCTATTTCCACTGGAAGTCAGGAGGGTTATTTTATCCTTGCTGCTTCTCTTAATAACCTCAAATGGGTTACTCATTCATTAATATGTTGACATTGGAGTCAGACTTTTTCCCGTTTTTATTTTATTAGGCATTCTGGTAGCTAGTCAAATGTGAAATGTTACTAGAAAATAACAATGCTGCAAATCTCTTTTCGGCTCTTGAGCAAGGCAAGTTTTTAACGACAAGTCTTGATGCTCAGAGTTCATAAAATTTTACAATTTTTTTCACTATCTATGTTGCCAGAGAGAAGTAATTCAGTGTAGCGGATAGAGAGCTGGCCTTGGAGCCAGGAAGACCTCAGTTCCCATTGTGTCTCCGACATATACTGGATCTGTGACCTAGGGGGATGTTCTTTGACATCTTTTTTTTTTTTTTTTTTTTTTTTTTTTAGGCAATCAGGGTTGAACGACTTGCCCAGAGTCACACAGCTAGTGTCTGAGACCAGATTTAAACTCAGGTCCTCCTGACTCAAGGGTCACGGCTCTATCCATTGTACTACCTAGCTGCCCCAAGTTCCTCGATATCTTAGTGCTCTGGGCAATTCTAAAAATATACTTTGCAGAGAAAGTGCTGACATGCACTGATAGAGGGAATGTCCTCACCTGGTTGTTCCTAATATCATTCTGCTTCTAATAGAAAGTTCTAGGAAATAACCCAAACCACATATAAGTTAAACGACTTGGCCAAGAGACAGATTCCAACTCAATGCTTCAAGCCCAGTTCTCTAATGACTAAACCATGCTGCCATCACAATGCCCATGAGTAACTACTAAACTGTGGATTTTTAAAAGTTAAGAATACATAAGGGCAATGATAACAACAGGTGGCATCCAAACAGAAGAAATGTTTTCCCTGTTGTAGTATAGTAATCTGCTGCATTGTAAACATCCTCTAATCACAGTCATGAAAAGAGGCCTTGAGTTACAAGATCAGGTTGACTCACTTTACAAGGTATAAACAGGTGGCAAATGAACCTATGAAAACTCAAATGTATGCAAAATATTATTCACTTTACAAAAAGACTCACAGCACCCAATTCTCCCTAGTATATCTAAAATATGATTTGATTTCCACATCACTTTTCAGAGACACATCTACACCATCAAGTTAGCACAGCTGCATTGTGGGAGGATTTAAAGGGTATCAGAAGAAAAAAGGTTGTTGATGTTTTAAATAATTAACAGCTTGGCCCAGCAATGGTTTTTTTTAAACCTTCAGTCAGGCATTTGCTAGAAAAGGTCATACTTAGAATACTGAGTAAAGCTGCTTGGAAAAATTCATTTGAAGCCTTATCACAGAAATACAGCTACAGAAAGCTTTCACACCAAGGACATCCTCAAGCCTATGTACCCACGAGTCCTTGAATTATCCAGAGTATAATTGGGACATGCTATTTGTTGGAGGAGCAGGTGGTGGAGATTATTAGGGATGGCAAATTTGCTTCAGAAGTTCTGGGATGGGTGTGAAAGCTACCAGCAGGGTGCTAGGTTAATCAATGGAATTAAGAAGACATACCAAGGTCCCATTTTCCATCTTCTCGAGCTGAGTTCACTTGCCACCCCCTTCCCCTTTTCTTAATTTCTTTGGGCAGTGGCAGGGAGGGTCACAGAAAGAATTTAGACTGCCTTGTGGTTTAACGAAGCTAACAACTGGAGACTTCAAAATGTATTTTGGAAACTGAGGAGGGGATTTGCAGCTGGGTGAAATTACATCCCAATTAGAAAACATTGAAGTCCTGTGTGTTAGTTTGGAAGTTAAATTACATGTTTAGGGAGACAAAGCAGAATAAAAGGCAGAACCGTGTTTGGGAATCTAACTGTATATCTTGTGAAAGCTCCATAGAGCCATAATTCACAGAGGATTCAATTCAGCCTTTAGAAAAATTAATAAAGAGACACAGAATTCCTTGGATCCTTCAATAAGTTGTGAAAGGAAAGAGCATTATTTTGTCCTTATTACACTTTTTCAGAATGAGATCAAAATTTAATCAGCATTCCTCTCCCACAAACAAGGTCATCCGCTTGACATTTACTTATTAAGTGTTTATTATCTGAAAAGCACCATGCTATGGGCTTAGTAAGACTCAAAGAGAATTTTTAAAATGATCCTTGTTCTTTTGGAGCCTGTAATCATCATAAAGTTATGCCACATAAGTAAATATGAAAATATACGATGACACAAAAATATATTTTCAAATATATGAATGTAATATATTTAATACATAAATGTTGAATATCTTAATAAATAAATGAAATTTAATGATAAGCATATAATCATATAAAATTCTATTCTGTAGGAATGCAGAAGTGGTACAAAATGTCATTCAGATTTAGAGGAAGAAACAAGACCATTTGCAACTGGGTGAGGTTGAATCCTTGATGTTTTCATGGAAGAGATTCCTTCAAATTGGGCCTTAGGGTAGATTAGATGCCAATAAACATAAAGGCTGGCATTCTAGACTCAGGCAGTATCATAAACAAAAACACACATATACAAAAAAAAAAATGTCACATCACTAGATGAGTGAATAGTCTAGCTATCCTGAATGTTCTAGTTCCTACATTTTTCTCTGGTGGGACACTGTAATTTCCTTTGTCCAGAGCAGGGTAACACTGAGGTCTATAGCAAAGTGTTAAGAGTCATACGCCCTACAAGAAAATAATTTCATTCTCCTCAGAAATACCTGTAAGCAATACCCTGGAAAGGCAATAAAGACTGGGGCTGTTTGTTTATGGCTTCAGTGAGAGATATTGCCCATTGCCAGTCTCCTTGGTCTCTCTAAATCGAGTCTAACTTCAAGGTCAGTGCCTTGATTGTAGCATCTGGCTTTTCACATCATAGAGCAAGAAGGGACTTTGGAGCTCATCTAGTCAAACTTCCTTATTTTATAGATAAAGAAACTGAGTCTCAAGTAGTTTAAGTGATTTGCCCGTGGTCACATAGGCAGAAAGAGGCTGTGCGGGATTGGAAACCAAGAACACTCTCTGACATCAAATCCAGTGTTCTTTCCACTCTACCATACTGCTCAGAGGGGTTCTGTGGTCACAAGTATATATTAAATCAAACTCACTAATGACATTTTGGGCCTCTGTAGGCCCTAAAGTTTAGATTTATACAAGCATACCTCTTCTAGCTCTGGTCTGTACGAGGGTACTTCTTTCTTTCCATGAGGGAGGGAGGAAGGGAGGAAAGGAGTGGGGAGGGAGAGGGAGGGAGAGGGAGGGAGAGGGAGGGAGAGGGAGGGAGAGAGGGAGAGAGAGAGAGAGAGAGAGAGAGAGAGAGAGAGAGAGAGAGAGAGAGAGAGAGAGAGAGAGAGAGAGAGAGAGAGAGAGAGAGAGAGAGAGAGTCCTCAGAGATATATTCTCAGTCTCTCAGAAGCCAAGGTCTCCAGATTGAGGGTCCTCTTAGAGAGAGTGGGAAATCTTAGGTAGAATGTTTCAGACATGCAGTGCTAGTTGTGTCTGAGGGCATTCATTTTGTCGCAGGTCAATTCCTCCAGCTGAATGTATTAACCCAGTCCCCATGTTCATGACTTCTACAATCAATAGTAATTTTTTGTTATTTGCTAACTTTGAATAGCCAAGTCATTAGGGCACTTCCCAATTCCTGAAATGGATGAGAAAAGTGGGACCCAAGAGACTTCTTGTCAGAGGGAACATGAACTTGAAAGCACTCCCTGGGCATCCTCTGGAATAAAGAAGACCTCTTAGCATGTCCTCAAAAAAGTCACATATGACAAAGGGAGCAGAGGATACCCCCAGACTACAAGAACCACAATGCTAGCCACATATCTTAGTGCTTTCACATCAATGGATGTATATTGTATTGCCTTCTCCTGTAGCTGAATGGCATGGGCCAGTTTTGTACCATCAGCAGATTTCTGCTGCTGACACACATTGTACTGTAATTAATTATTACCCTGCTGGAGGTGAATTTACAGATATTCTTACTTCTTCTCCTTTGCAAGGGTCTGAGTATCTTCGGTCCCTTTCCACCGCTGGTACAAAGTTAATTAGCCTACTCTGCACAATTCACAAAACCATACAGCTACTCAGCTGCAATAACTTGCCCCAGCAACATTAATAACCAGAAGCAGATCATCCACAACATGAAAGCTTGATGCTTTTTTTTTATAGACCTTCCAGCATCCACTAGTGAAAGGTTTCTAGCTGACAAGAACACACCTCGGGTGCTTCCGTCCCCATGTGTTTTTACTCATTTGGTTCCACAGTCTGCTAATAGACATATAAAAGGATATCTCATTTATGCATCATTTATATTCTACATCTGGGAACAATGCTAATACTTTAATCAGGAAAACAGCATGGTCAAAAGAGACAGTGCTTCCTGGCAGTGTCTAATAAGGCAAAGAGAGAAACAGTTGGATGAGTTGAAAGGCAAAGGAAGTAGCTTTTTTTAGCCCCCATTACTTTCCTGTGGGACCATTTCCAAGATAGATTCAAAGTGCTCCAGAATATAAAGTATTAACCAAAAGTATTGAATGACTGTTACTCTGTTTACTGTACCTGCAGTATATAGCATGCCTCAAAGAGGGGAAACTGACCTGGAAGAGTTAAGTTGGATGTTAGCCATGGATACGACTTTGTGCAGTCTTTCATTTAGGGATATTTTTGTTATTTGCTAACTTTTAATAGCCAAGTCATTAGGGCTCTTCCCAACTCCCAAATTATGTATGTGATGAATATCTGTGAGGGGACAAAGTCCTTGTGTCTTGGAATACACAAGCAAAGGGATTTCATAGATTCCTTCTCAAAGTAAGGAGTAAGAGAAAAGTCAAGCATTCTAACCTTGAGGTTAGCTACTTCTCTCTTAGCTATTGACAATCTCAGGACCCCCGAGCTATAGATGCTTATGGGGGAAACTATTAGGAATACTATAATCTCTGTGTATTTTCCATTACATAAGTGAGTGCCAGGAACTTCCACCTTTGAACTGTTCCTTTCTCAATGAGCCTTCTTTCTAGTTCTTGGCACATACACTAGAAGAAAATCATCAAAACCTGAAGTTGTAGACCCTGTAGGTCTACCAAAACATGAAAACTGAAAAAAGTCAATAGCATTTTTCCTATACTTTGCCATAAAACTAAAAGCCAGATGACTATACTTCCAAATTTCTTCTCAATAAATTTGGCTTCAGGTAAATGTTGTATGCACACACAGTATCATTTTTCTAGTGTGGCCACAGACAACACAAAACCACATGTATAGAAAGCATTTACTACTAAATGACAGATAACTCAATGAATGCCTACTCATCCCCACCCCCACCCCCATCAGTTTGCCCTCCTCATCAAAACCAAAAGAATACATCTATATGAAGCCACTGATACTTTTATTAAGAAAATATGTGCCCACAGATGTTTGCAAGAAAATAACAAAAACATTTTAGTAACATGAATTTTGTTTGGTTTGTGAGTGGATCTTCTTCATGATAACAATGTGTTATTCAATAACCCTGACTTCTTAGGCTCTAAGTAGTAATAGCTTAAAGTGGTGGAGATGTTTAGCTTAGAGAAGAGGACATAGGATGGGGAAAAATGATTGATATCTTTCAATATTAGAAGGGCTATTAAATGAAAGACAGATTCAATTTATTCTATGAGGCTCCACAGAGCAGTGGGTAGGATTTATAAGGAAACAGATTTTGACTCAACATAAGGAGGAATTTTCTAACAATAATAGAATGGATTAATTTGTAAGATAGTGAAGTTTCTGTCACTTAAAATGCTGAAGTAGAGACTGACTGGCTATCTATCAAGGATATTACGGAAGATTATCAAGAGACCTGGATTTCTAGTCCCAGTTCTACTACTAATTAGCTCTAGGATTGTGATTAAGTCTTTCAATTTTTCTGAATTCTGGTTTCCTCATTTGTAAAACAAGGGGCTTGAAGTTGATGATCTCTGAGTTCCAACTTTAAGATACCGTAAGTAAGTCTGTACTTAACTGCATTGGGTAGAATTTGACTGGATGGCCTCAAGGTCCTCTCTCTTTAAAATTCTATACTCATTGTGGAGCCTGAGGGTGCAGCCTACAAATAATAATAGTCTGTGTGTAATACATACATGCCATATATTATCTATAATATATAACATATATTATAATACATAGTATATATATAAATATATTTGTATGTATACACATATGCATATATATATATTGGATTAAGGACTGTGAAAAGATTTACATGCGTTATCTCATTTGATATTCACAATAATTCTGGTGAGATAAGTGGTACTATTATCCCCATTTTTCTAGTGAAAAAAAATGGAAGTTCAGAGAGGTCGTGACTTATTCAGAATCATCATAGTTCATGAATTGATGGTTAAAAAGTCTTAGACATCAGAGGTCATCTATTCCTGCCCTCCCATTTTACAGATGCAGAAATTGTTGCTAAGTAACTTCTTCAGGGTCACGTAGTCAAGAAGTATCTGAGGCAAATAGGATCCAAGACTATCAAGGGGGAAAATCTTTCCTCCAGGCTCCAAGACAGGTTTTAGACTGGAATTATATTAATTTATCATCTTCAAAGATCTCTGTTATAGGGGTACAATTCTAAGGCATTCGGAACAACCACTTTCACCTTCGATTGTTCCCAAGGGGGAGAAGAGTCCTTAACTTATAATTACCATGTTGGCCCCTTCCCATAAAATGTTGATTATACAAAGGACCATCATGAATAGCTAGTAACTCCCATTATTAAAGAAAGGAATAAAAAGAAATTCAATAATTTATACAGATTAGAACGTATCACAGAAAACAAAGGAATAAATAGACTCTTCAGTTGGAAGTGAGATAAGATCACAGGAGAGAATGCTCTCCCCAAAGGAAGGTCTAGTCTTGTAAGTCTTTGAGGGTACAGGACCTGGAGGTCAAGAGACATGACGAGGACTAGCTTTCACTACATGTCCAGAGCTCCAGGGCTCCAGTTCATCATTCAAAGTATGCAGCTTACCTCTTTCTTGGTTTGGTTTTCTCAAGGTCATTACTCCTGTCCAACCAACTGAAGTAAATTCCTCATCCACTCACACAGTATCACAGCTTAGGATTTTCTCATCCAATCATAAGTTCCTTTACAGATGAATATAGCACAGTTCACAAGGCTATCTCTCAAGAAAAAGCATGGCATGATTGGATGGAAGTAGGGTTTCATATCACAAGATAGATTCGAGGGCCTTGAAATCAGGTACTGTTCTTTAGCAGCCATTTGGGCCCTTTTACATAAGGTGTCCCAGAGAAGACTGCCAAATCTATCAATTGTTACCACCTACTAGCCAAAGAGGGTTGCAAATACAGGTACCTAAACTGAGTGACGTATAGGAGGAGATGAAAGATGACTAACTCGGATGAATCTTATTTTTAATGAAAATATTCTTGCCTTCTAAACAGTCACTAAATTACCCTCTCTATTTTATGTACTCCCTTTTAAAATGGTTTGAGTTACCATGGATGAAACAAATAACAATATAGTGAATGGTTTAGTCAAATGTGAATAAAGAGGCAATGTATACTGAACTGTCCTGTCTACCATTAAATGAACAGACAGCAAGATAACCCTAGCAAAAAGACCAAATCCACCGATATGAGGGCAAGCCCTTTCTCTCCTGATAGACTCCAGACATGAAAAATGAGGTGGGAGGTTGGAACCCTGAACTTCCAACAGCATCACCCACTCACACCTTCACAATGAGGCTAAATAGCTATTACAGATGAATTTGAGCTATCTCCAGGATCAATTCTAACTTTTTTAAAGCCATTTCCTTGAGTTCTGTCCAGGTGACCAGGACTTATTTTGTGGCCATCCAGCTTCCAGGGTAGAAAAAAAATCTGACATTGATGTCAGGAAAATATTTTACATTCTGGGGTTAAGAGACATAAAAATGTATCTAGTTAGGATCAGACTTTTTCCCCTCTGGACATTTATATGTGTACATATGGAGTAATGTGTCATCTCTTTGAGAAAGTATTAATTGTTCACAGGAATTTTAAGTTTATCCCTATATATTTTAGATGTTGCTGTATTTAGTGCATCTTGTGAATGTCAATAAGAAATAACATTTACAAAAAGAATAGCACGACTTGTTTTGAGTTTCAAATTGAGCAAAGCTGATGAGAAAACGCCAAAATAATATGCAAATATTAATATGCCATATGTAAAGACTTTTAGAATATTTTTTCTTCCCCCAGAGCTGTCGATGCAAACCACTCTCCCTACCACTGTTCCTATTTATTTGGGGAGAAAGTGAAGAGTGTTGCTTTTTTATTGTATTTGCACTGGGCCCCAGTGGGTATGAACTTTTCACCATGAAGCCTTTCCTCTGTTTGCTTGCAGGGAATTTTGATTGGGTAGGAAATGATTTTACCCAGAATGCTGGCACAGGCCTCGTTATCAACCAGGCAGATGTGGAAAACAGCACAAGCATCATCCGGCAACTGAAAGGGGTGTTTGAAAGGGACTGGTATTCACCTTATGCCAAAAACTTACAACCAACTAAACAGCCAAACTGCTCCAGTCACAAACTGAACAAATTGGAAACAAACAAAACTGCTACAGCATACAATACAAGTGAGAATGATCCCTTGAGTGTACAACATGAATGAAGAACCTACCTGGATGGACAGATTAACATTTCATATCTACTAATAAGAAACTAGGGGAGGTGGGGAAGCCAAAAAAAAAAGTCTTTTTTAAGGAAAAAGCACACATCAAAAATGTTCTCTAAACTGCATACAATAATATCTATATAACTATATTATAGCTCTATATACAATGATTTAAGACTTTTATATTTGTTACTTCTGACAATGAATGTCATTTCTGCTTAGAGGGTAGTTTTCAAGTTTTACATTTGAATTTAAAGACTTCAGTTCTGTTCCTGTTTTCTTGCCTGGTTGCAAGATATGAGGAAGAAATGAAGGTGAGCTCTGTGATGCCACTTCAAGATCTGTTGACTTACAGAGGAGAGTGGGTATTTCACCTTGGAAAAGATACCAGTAGGGGTTACATAAGTCACCCTCCATTCCTGCACCACCATACCATCATCCAAGCATTAGTAGCTTCTATTTATATGCCATCCCCAAAACTCTGCGTAAAAAATGCCATTTGGTCTTCTCATTCAATTCTTTCCAGTAGCATAGGTTTTTTATTCTCTTTACCCCTTCTAAAATGTTCTTATTCTAAGGAGTCTTCTAAATTCTATTATGTTCTTTCTCTACAACATTAATTCTTAGTACAGTATCTTTTGCAAATGCCTTATTCCTCTGAATGACTACACAAAGGAAATGGAAGTCTTCAATTTTCACTTTTCAACTGTGCTTTTCTACTAAATTGGTATTTTTGAACTGCAACCTTCAATATATTGAGCATTTTTGCCAGCTCCAAAAGCCAAGTGGATTCCCAATTTGGAAAAAAAAAATAATCACTACTAATTCCCAACAAATTTAGGTAAAGCAAGATTTGGTTTGGGTTAGTTGGGGTTTGAACTGAGGGAGTGGGGAATGGGATATTTATTTTATATTTTCTAAGAATCTGGTATTATGGAGGAAAGACCTTTGTGGAGCAATTATTTTAGTTTGCTTAAAACCATTTATGATGCTTTTGAGAGTAAGTCAGCAAAAGTTTGTAGCATTCTTCCTCTATAGTCACTTCGGATACCAAATGCTTTTCAGAGAAATGCAATTTTAAAACTATGCTTTCCGTATTTTAATAATCAGCAAAAAGGATGCTGATCGGGCTTGTTGTACTATACTCTTGTGTGTCGTCATTTTATAAATATACAATATAGACCCATAAATCTATTAATAGAGGCTGTTGTCACATGAGAGAGGCATGGTCTAATCTGAGCACATAGTTGGCGGCCAGGATGAGAGAGTTGCAGGGCTCCTTCTGGCTCCCTCTATAGCTAGAGACAAGACACATCACCCCTTTGCCTCCAGTTTCTATTGGTAATGTAGGGACAGTAATACCCACCTACCTCACAGGGATGTTGTGAGGGCTAGGAAATATTTACAAAGTGTTTTGAAATCAAAAGAGCCTATATAAATGCTAAGCATTATTACGTATAATCTTCTTTCTTGGGATCAACTTGGTAATATCCTAATGTAATATATACTAAGTTCTTCCTGAAGAACTGTTGGAGGAACAGAGTGTGTCTTCAAAGCTGCAGATCTGGATGAAAAATCTCATGGAGATGTAAGAACCCTGATGGAAGTTTAAGTTATCAAGGATTCTGGGAAAGCATTTCAGTGGAACATTTAAGCATGTCGTTTTGTCTCAATGTGTAGTAACATCAACATGGAATACTGTGCTAGTCATCCTCTTTGAAAACAACAGATCAACTTGTTTTCAGAACAAGAAAGAGAAAGCATTTTCACTGACCATAATGCTTCTTTTTCAACCACTTGGTTCTTACCATGCCAGAAGAAACAGAGATATACGTCAGTTTTATCAGCTAGATCCTAGTATTAAAGGATGACTGATGATTTGTCTCACTATTGTAAAACTTTCTGGTTGTTTTAAAATAACGCTTGGTTGGACATGTCAACCAGTTAGAAAATGATGCATGTGCTAGAATTGTATTTTTTTAAAGAATACTGTACTTTTATGAAAGAATTTGATTTTTTTAAAGGTCTGTGGGTTTTAATGACATTCTTTATTACCAATGGCCAGCCTATCCAGCCTGATCCATTTATTGTAGGGTGCTACATGGATAGCTTTGATATAATGCGGGGATCAATAACCATTCCACTAAAGTGCAGTAAGGTGTGGTAAGTTAACTTATATAAAAATACAAAGGGATAAAAAACTAAGAGTACCCTTGAATTAAATAGAGCAAGCCTGAGTTTAGATCTGCAAAGGACAACTCTAAAGGGAGAAGGGAGCAGCTGGTTCCACTGGGACAGCACTGTTTTAGTTCTAGAGGGAGAGGTGAGAAACACCACACAAGCTCTCTTGGAATAGCTACAGTGAAGAGACATGTTTGAAGTAACAGGGGGGTGGATAAAGAGAGGAAGTACAGCTACCCATTGCACATGTGAGGAGAGACATTGTGCTTGCTGGGAACTGCAGCTTATCTCCCTACCCTGCCAAGTGGAACCATCACACCCTAGATAGTGCCCAGAATCTGCTTCTGCCCATGTACCAACAGCAATATCTCTACCCTGATAGTCCCATGAAATATAGTGTAGGGAATTTCTAACCTGAACGTATTTGGCCACAGCAGATTGGTCAAGAAACGCTTCAAGACATTGACATTTTTCAACATTGCAGAAGATTGCACCTGGGCAATGATAGGCAGAAGGCATTGTTTTCTGTAGCATTTTGATTTGCCATTCTATTTGGGGTGGAGAAGGGGTGTCCCACAGTTTCCCTTTGAAATGCCTCATTTCTTTTTTGGCTTTGAAGCTATCTTTGTTTATCAATATGTAAGATCCTACTTCCATCAGAAAAAGGCTGGAGGAAATTGTTTTATGCCCTAAGATCACCCCAAACTCTACAAGAATTATCAAGAAGGCACCTTTCTTCCAATAAGATTAGTTTGGTTGACCCCAGAGATGATTCTCCCAAGAAAAGCAAATGGTTATTATTTGAGAATATATATGATAGACCTGTGTGCTGCAAACATTGACTAGTGCCTTATTCATTCTCAAGCATTGAGTTCAAATAATGGTTAATTATACATAGGTAATTATTCAGTTCAATTTGATATCACATGTTGACAAAAAAAAATATTGAGAACCTTTCTATTATAGCCTTGCAGATAAATACTCCAAAGTTTACAAGCCCTCTAACTCTTTCAACCAACCTACCCTTCTCCCAAGACACACCCCCTGTATTACACAATCACATTCAAGCACTTGTTTTGTTTTTTGCTGTTGTCGTTATTGTCATAGCACACATTGCAAATTGGATCTTGAAACTTTCGAAAGGTTAATTTGGTCATAAATCGTTGGTTTTAAGATGCCTGTAGACTATATAGTTGTTCTCAGCTATTGTTCATGAATCATAAAAGCTTAAGGGTTAGAAGGGACCTCAAAAAGTCTAACCCCTATTTGAAGCATGAATCCCCTCTCACCAGTCACTCCGTGGTCATCAGCCTCAGCCTGAACATCTCCAGTGAAGTGGAACTTAAGGCTTCATGCCTTGGTGTGGTGTTCATTCCTGAATGTGATGGAATGAAACACACATTAAAAATTTCTACCAAGATACTACTGTCTTTCAAGGAACACATAGAAAGCTGTTTCATGGCACTCTGGGGTTCAACAGGTCACAGTGAGAAATATATGTCAATTGGCATCAGAAGAGAGTCCCCAAATATGTAACTTTAGAGCTAAGGAAATACTTCCAATTTTTGTAGCATTACCCCCATATTAACACTTAGGGAACATCTTCCAACAAGGCTGTATTTGCGATATATATCTCATTTTTGTCTTGGGTTGGAGTGGGATGGGTTCAAACCTTTTGCTTCATCTTGCCCTTTTAACTTTTTGTTAAATTCAATTACTGAGTTATTCGTGAAAAGCGCCTCACAGAGCCCTACAAACTAAATGAATAATATTCATTTCCCACCAGTTTGTAGCTTTGGTCAAATAGATCAACTGGGACATGAGGCTGTACAGTACATTGTTTTGCTCTAGGAACTTTTGATGGAATGTAAGGTCTAGAAAACATCAGAGCAAAAGAATCGCTAAGCAGGGTCAAACCTATGGTCCATCCAGCCCAATAATTCTGTGTTAGAATTTACCTTTTCTTCATGTGCCATTCACATTCTATTACATAGGGTGGGGAATAAGGGTTCTTTTTTTTTTAATCTAGATGTGAGTTAATCAAAAGTGTATAACCCCCCCAGTATGGAAATTCTTTCCATTAATGTAGATTAGTAAGCCATCTATAACTTAGTTGATGAATCTTAGAGAACAGAATGGTGGGAATGAGAAATTAAGTGACTTACCCACAGTCACATGGATAGTATATATCAGATTCGGGATTTGAATCCAGATCTACCTTGATTCCAAGGCCAACCCTCTGTCTAATATAGTATGTTACCTCTCTTCCTAAGCTTGCTAGTCCAAAATTCATTCCACTATTTTTGATGTTCTTGAAAGGCTGCTTGAAATCTAACTAGAACCATCTTCCTCTGTCAGATGAGCTACCTGTTGTTGGTTGTTCAAACATGAATCCCCTAAAAAGAGTCCCAGGTATTTCTAATAAATATTTCATTCACTTTATATACCTTATTCTTAATGCCAACCTTTTGGAGCGGATATGGTTTATCTTCAGCCTTCTGGGAAGCAAAATTAATCTGACTTCCCTTTAACTAAAGACAGGCTGATTACATTTTTTTCTGTTCTTTTTTTTCCCCATGCAACATAATTTTACTTCTTTTCCTAAATGGGAACTATTACTCTTTTCCCTGCTCTATTTTGATAACGAAATTGCTGTTTGCCACTTCTGCTTTATTCATTTAAAATTGCTGAAAGACTTAAATAAATGTTGGACTCAGATGCAGCTTGCAGCCTGATATTCCCATTTGGGAGAATTCATATCTTTAGCTGAATTGCAATCATGGCTTTATGTAATAGCCAGCCAGATAATCTATATAGCATACTTTCTTGGACCCTTAAAAACTGTGTTTTCTTCATTTTATGTGGACCATGAGCAGTCCTGCAAGTTCAGAATTATTCAAGATGATTCCTGTTACATAAGTAACTTTAGATACCTATGTGAAAAAGTATGAGTTTTGATAAGCTGGATAGGTATTTGCTTTTGCTATGCTAACAATTTTCTATTCTGTTATAAATATCTTGAATTTGTAAATGCATCATTACTATACTGATGGAATAAAGTTGTGTCTCAGCCTACGTAGGGACATGAAACTAACCCTTAAATTCATATACAAGTTGGCACAATAAAGGCTGGGTTTGGGAGATTATCAGAAATCTCAATTCTTTCGTACAACTGAGCACTAAACTTTTATAGTAGAAAGTATCCAAATGAAGGCCTTTTCATACAGTGACATGAGGCATGTCTTTTTCATCACATCTTGGTCTCAGAAACCAGGTTAGCTGTCAATTACCATGTTAACGCACGATAAGTGACTGAAAAGAGTAAGGTCAATGTTGATGGACTGATGGATTATGGTCCCACTGTTTTGTAAATTAGCCCAAGAAACTGTCTTTGTAACATTACTCTTATCTCTATAAAAATGTTTGTTTTTAACAATGTGTTGTTTGTAAATGAATGAAAGATCTTTTTGATCTGGAAAAACTACCAGGGTCCCTATATATATGCACTACTAATTCCTTCCACATGAAGAAGGAAATGGTCCATTGAAATTTTAGTTCATCATCCTTCCATGCTCAGCTATTAGATGTCCAATCTTTCCATGTATAGGCACTAAAGAGAATAAAAGGAGGCGGGGGTGGGGGAGATGCTGCTTTTTGTTGAATGGCTATGATCATGGGATGGCAAGGTGGAAAACAATCCATTTTCAGAGATGTCTTAGCTTTTCGTCAGGGTCTATTTAGTAAACATCTCCTTTCTGTGGCTACCTCTGTCCTCTGAAATAATCAAAATGTCTCCTTGAAATAAACCACTCAGTAAATAAATGTGTGTTTATTAAGTACCTGCTATGTACAGGGCAGCAAAACCAGTTGATGTAGAGGATAAAAAGTGGGTCTTAGAGTCAGGAAAATCCATGTTCATGTCCTGCTTCTGACCATTAACAAATCACTTAACCTCTCAGGCAGCTCCCAAAGACCCTAAGTTAGAGTAAAAGGAAGACACACAGGAAGTTCCCTGTACTCAAGTCTTATTCCCCAGCATCACCACCACCAAGAACATATGTAGCCTCTGTTAGACACTCTCAAAGATAGATAGATAGATAGATAGATAGATAGATAGATAGATAGATAGATAGATAGATGGATAGACAGACATAGATATATACATATATGTGTGTATACATATATATAGTTTATGCATTCAAAAACTTATAGGCTGGTAGAGATATTAGACATGATCACAAACAATTGCACTAGTGACTTAACATGTATAATTGATATCATATCACTTGTCTTCACAAGGGGTTGACGAAGGGCAGGAGGAAGGGAAAGAATTTGAAACTCCATTTTTTCTTTAAAAATGTTTTCAAAAATTTACATGTAATTGGGAAATATTTAACAAAGTAAATAAAAATATATTTAGAAAACAAATGATTGCTACATAAATTAGAACAAAAGTATGTAGGAAAGAAGAATGAGAAATTGGGGAGAGAGAGAAATCGGGCAAGGCTTCCAGCAAAGGTTGCATCTGAGCTGGGCCTTGAGGGAAAAGAAATTCAATCATCAACATTCCCTCCTTTTCGGGCCCATCATTTTCCAGCAGACTCCCTCAATCCATGGTAATATATGCTTGTTATCTCTTTGCAGACTTGTTCAATGCCTTCTTATCTCACAACAATAATCAGTTAATATTCTTTTAGTTGATTAAAAACTAAAAAACCCGGACCTTGTTTAGGCAGACTTTTTTTTGGTTTTCCTTCGTGAGAAATAGAATCTTATCTCTAACAGAGCAAGGATTGTATGATTAATAAACACTATTTGACTGATAGTACATTTAGCATAGGAGGAGTATGAGAATGAATCTGAATGGAGGTGACCATCCCACAAAGTGAAGTTCCAAAAGTGAGAAGACATCAGAAGAGAATATTTTCTGCTCCACTGGTGACACTTGAGGTCAGTGACTAAATTATAAGAATGTTTTTATTAACATTTTACTCAAATAATAACTTAGTAAGCAGAAAAATATATGAACATATTTAAATTTTAAGTGTAATAAGGTAAGTATTTTCTTATAGATGCAATAGGATCATGCAGAGAAAAGAGTGATTTGCCTCTCAAGATGGATAATTATCATTAAACCTATCCTTCTAGGACTAAGAAAGTTTGTAAGCTATTATAGTGCTACTGTATCATCTGCTTCAAGTCTGAAATTTTGGAAAATAAATTACTGTGTTAAATTCTGCCTTTCTAAACCACAAAAGTGTGCACTACAGGCCAGGGTTTGGGAAAATAAAAGACATTGGCTTCAGTTTTTTTTTTTAAATCTGAAGAGAGTGATGAGCAAGAAATTAAAAGGATTAGATATTCATATTAAGACCACTTAGAAAATGTCTTTATAATATTAAAAGCAAAGTAAAACTGAGATCTCTTTCAATTATTTTTACTTAGAAATCAAATCAAGAAATAATAGTTCATCTTCTACTAACTGCAAAGCATTTTGCTAGATGCTGAATGTAGGGCAAAGATAAATAGGACACAGCACCCTATCCATGAAGTGTTTATACTCTAGTAGGGAGAATGAGATATATCTATGATGCCACTGGTTTGATCACTCATCCTACAAGAACAAATAGAAACATTTCCACCATGTCTTATCCTATGAATTTCCATAAAGGCTTTACCAAATGCCCCAGGCTGCCATGTAGTCTTTCCCTGGTTTATTTTCTTATTCATTTATTCATTCATTCATTCACTTTTTAATAACGGGGGGAACCAATGGAGCATGCAATGATTCTCACGACTTTTTTCAGGTCAAGTCACTGGAATATTCTATAACCAAATCATTCCCACCCTATTATGTGTATCTTTCTATTGAGCTTTCTTCATACCAAATTTCAGTTTTTACAAGATTGTGATGTTCCATGTTTTCTAACCATGTAGCCTCACCAAGAGGATATTGATATTAAAGACATTGACTTCTGCAGCTACTAGTTGCCTAGGCTCACTGAAAGTGCTGCTCTAATGATAGAAAATTATTATATTTGGACTCTGCATAGGATAAATAGTGCTGGAAAATACCCTAGGTAAGCATACATCTCTAAGTTTTTATGACTCACTTGATGAATTCAGTTCTCTCCTGAGTAGTAGCTGTCATAATGATAATTATACCATATACAAAGGAGACACCTTGTTGAGGAAAATTTTTGAAGCTGCATGTTTTTCTACAAAATCAAATATTCACATAAAATCATCAAAGAGTAGAAATAGGTGATCTGCCAGTGAATAATGTCTGCTAGATAACCTGATAGAAAATCATCTACAAAAGACTTCCCATTTTCATCAAGAATACCTTCAGTACATACATAGAATAAAAATAGGTTTATAGGTTAATAACTGATTATGTCTTCTCTGCTCTTAGTTATGGTAAAAGAAGCAGAATAATTTAGTTGATAGAGAGCTGGCTTCAAAGACAGGAAAACGAGTCAAATCCTACCTTTGATGCCTTACTAGCTATGTGATCCAGGCAAAAATCACTCCACCTTTCAATGCTCTGGTAGAACGGTACCAAACTCAAACAGAAATGGAAACCACGGATCCATGCATAAGCATTTCTGTGGCCCTCATATTGACTTAATTTTTAAATATAATGTTATCTATAGTTAAATGTATTTTTATTTATTTTCTTAAATACTTCTCAATTACATTTTCATCTGCACTTGGGAATGTTGGGGGCCATCTCCACTCTAGGAGTCTCTGTAAGTTGAAGAGAAGGTACTAACCTACATTGGTAGAGGGAGTTTCCTCACTTGAGATTTCCCAATACCAATGAAATCACAGGTTTCATTTTTCCCTCTAAAAGTATCATTCCCAAAAGGTAATGGGGCAGATTGGTTGGGATTCCCCTTTCCTTTTGTTTTTTACTTTCTTCTGAAGTGAAACAAGGTAAGGCTCTAAGAAAGGGAAAGAATTCAGGGTTTCTAGGTCCATCAGGCAACTCCCTATATACCTGTAGTCCATAAATGCCCCCAAATTATCTGGACTCATGCAACAACAAGAAGTCTAGAGCTGCTCAAAAATGTTAAACAAACATGGACAAACCCCAAACAAGTGTAGGACCTCCAAGAAGTGATTATGCACTTAAGATTAATTGGAAATCAACCCAACAGATCCAAGACATCTGCATGTGGCTTGGCCACATAAGAGATCTGACCTCAAATTTAAGACATATCCAGGCTCAAAATCGATATATTGCAAGTTACAGAGATTTCCTGATGCAAAGAACAACTTGAAGAAAAAAGACATTCCACATAATTAGTGTGCAACATTCTACTTGGAACCCAGGTAAAGTCTGTCCAATGGGAAGGGATAGATAGCTGTTCAGTAGTCAGGATCATATGTTTATGGGAAAGTCTAAAGCACAGGATGGCATTCATATGTAAAGGATTATGCTTGATCTTATGAAAGAGAGGGATTTCACCAAAACATTATGGAAATGACTCAGAAGGAACCTCCAGATTCAGGTCTCCTTAGAGAGATGGACTATTTTGAGTGTTCATTGTGTTTCTATCTGTTCATGGGCTCCCTTGTGTCTTTTTTGTCTTATATTTTCTATGGGAAGAAATTTTAAAAATCATATATGTGTATATATGTATGAATATACCTATATGTGTATATTACATATGTGGGTGCATATATATGCATTTGTCATGCCACCCCAAATTCTTCTTAAAAGAGCTAGGGATCTAATTATTGACATTTCAGGATATGTAGATGTGAGTTATATGAGTATATTAGGAAATTTGCTAACAACGTCTCCATGTGGCAGCAATGAGCCAAAGAGGAAAATCTCACCCTCTTGGAGCCAGTTCCCCCAAAACCCTCCAACCTCCACTCCCCAAATCATAGTAGTCTATGTGAGCTCAGACTGTCTGCTGGAGGATCTGGATTATAGGTTACAGGTGATTTTGTTGAGTGCCTCAGCATAACTTCTAGATGAAAATATTCATTTAGTTTGAGTACAACCTGAAGCTTCTGAATTGCCTAGAAACTTCTTTCATGTCTTGATCCTAATATTCGCCTACAATTTTCACACACACCCTCCCTTATCCTCACCTTTATATTAAAGCCCTCAAGTGTCAAGTCATCTTAATTTAGTTTGGAGGATCTTGTCAAGTTCCTCATAGAATTTTTTCACTTCTTAATTTTGTGAAACAGTCATTGATGTATATGCTGGAATTATCTTCACTGTAGCCCATTTTTGAGGACTGAAAGTTCAGTAAATCGAATATCCTATGAAATGATGCACAATGGGTACACAATGAAATCAATTTTGCCAACTTTTGTGAAATTCTCCAAGGAGGTCCTTTCATTCAGCTGTAACTTCTTCACATTTATAGTAAGAATTGTAGCACAAATGGGATTCTGTCCCTCCTGTAGATGTTAACACTTTTGTTGCTAGATAGATACTACATTAAAAGTAAAAACACTGAATACAAACTGCCTAAGATTTGTATGATTCTTAGCAACATTTCCTTCTTTTCCACTGGTCTTCAACTGCAGCAGAAACAAAAGGGGACTACAAAGGGCTGAAGGCCATTTTGCACTTCTGTCATTGATCTTGACTATTCATGGGTCACCATGGATATCCATATTGTCACCTGGGGACCAAACTTCTGGTGGTAATCTTTTTCCCATTTAAGTAGGGTGGTCCTCAGACAGTAGACACAAGTATAAAGTAAAATAAGTAAAAATGTGATGCAAAGCACATAAATGCGGTAGTCATACAAAGTTCTATTAGGAGAGTTCATAAGCAAAAGGTATCACTTTTCACTAGGGTAGGGTGATTGAAGATAGTTATTTAGAGAAGGTAGAATTGGAGTTGGACCTTAAAAAATGGTCAGGCAAGATGTTGACAGAGAAGAGTGGGGAGGATACTCCAAGCACAGGACTAATGGCACAAAGATTCCAGTTTTTTCATTATAGAACATTTTAGAACAAAAAATATTTGAAAGGTAACACCACTATTTAAGGAAGTGATAATAATGCTCCAACATTTTGATAATCCCATATAGGAGCATGTTGGTAAGAGACAAGATCTATTCTTCTCAAGAACATAAATAAAATTGTTTCTGTAGACGTCTACAGCAATAATTTTCCAATTAAGGTTATATGATGCTCTGATTGTTAAATTATTTGGGGGTTGAATACAGAAAAAGAAAAGAATTCTGTGTTAATATTTTGACTAGGCAGTCATTCATACTGTGTAACTCAATAGGAATCCTCTTCCATTCAGTCTTTCATTGGTAAATACACATACACAATTAACAATAACCTTAACCTAGTAAAGTGTTATCCCATTAGTGTGGATCCTCCATCCACCATTGTGATTCCATCCCATGGTGCCTTCTCATCTTGTATGATTTTTATCCATATTTTTCCATAAATATGTCAATGAAGGAGCAATTCAATGTGCTAGGAACCTTTTTCTGGTATTTGTTAATACTTTATAGATACTGTGCAGCACTTATTCCTTATTCTTATCATATGACCAGCCCACTTCTTTTTCCAATACATGTTCTTGATAATAGATTTTATTCCACTTCTCACACACAAATCATCATATGTAATATGTTACTTGTGCCTTCTGTGGAGAAATCAGAGGATAAGTGGACTTTCATAACCAAGGAACTGAAGGAGAGTTTGCAGGAAAAGTTTAAGCAGCAAATTAATTAATCATTAAAACAATTAAACGTTAAAACAATGAGAGTATGGTCAAATGGTGGCAACTCAGACTTTTTGTCATTTGCAAAGTTCTTAAAGAAATTACCAAGGATTTACTCTTGCAAAATCAAGCTGAACCAGTCAGAGATTACAGATAGGGATTGTTCTTTTTCCTTTTTGAGATACCTAAAATGGGGACCACAAAGATGAATTTCCTTTGCAGTTGATGAGATCTTTCTGCCCCATCCAAAAGCCTTGACCCCAATGAGTCATTCCTCCAATCCTTCTGGTCCTTTGGAACCACCCAAGTCTATCCAGATTTGAGGAACTATCAGGATGAATACCCCTGGGGCAGGGCCCAGACAGAGCTTCAGGCTGTTCTAAATTCAGGAGTGTATGGTGGATGGAGGTGGGGGTGGTTAGAGGATATGCATCTTTCCCAGTCCCTAGGGGAGTGCAGTAGAGGAAGGAAGTGCCAAATGTTTAAGAGGTTCCTAGTTTCCAACAGCCAGGATGCTGGTTGTCCTTCATTCTTGAAGAGGACCAAAATAACATCACCATGATAAAGTGAAATTTCAGTGTGTCCCACTGTGACTGATCAGACCAATATGAGCTTGGAATGCTCTACCACAGGTTGGGCACAGATAGTCTGGATGTTGTCTTTTGATTGGTGTGTAAATTGGATTTAAGTGAGGCAGAGTTGCATAAAGTCATCAGCCTTACTCTCTCCTCCAGAGTTATCATAGTCCAGTGGCAGGACAGAGTCAAGACAGCTGGTGATGGCTCAGGATGCAGTGGATGACCTTGGTGTCTTTAGTGTCTAACCAAGCTCTAAACTCTCCATTATCACATGCTTCATCTGCCTTCGTGGCCATTTGAACAAATTGTTCTCATCCGCCCATTCCACCAGATGTCTTCACATGGTTGGGGTAGACACCCCTCTAACTCACTAATAGGTTTGAGAACCCTTGGTTACCCTCAACCAAGGGTTGGATGCCTGGGAACTCCTAACATGTCTGTGAAGATAACCCAGTTTCCAACAATTGTCTAAGAGGAAGATCACTGAGGAATGAAGCACTTTTGCTCAGATAGAGGTGAGTGAAAGATACCTGTATGGGGTCTCAGGTGTGGCAGCTGAGCAGGGAAAATGTATCATGGGTATGGATGTTACATATTGGGGGTGTTAGTACCTGTACCAGCACTGACAGCAGCTTATTTGCCATTTGCTACGTGTGTGTATCTGCGTGTGCGTTTGTGTGTGTCTAATGGTAGCCATCTTGGGGAGGGTAAGGGGGAAGGAAATAAAGGAAAACAAAGACACAAAGTAGCCTATCCTTCTGATCGTATGGGGCCATAGATATCTATCCATAAGGACCAGGCTTAGCAGAGCCTCTGGCAGACAAAAAGTGGTGGTCAAATTAATGACCATTAGGCTTCTGTAGCTGAAAGTTCTCCAAAACAACCACTCACTTTGGTCTGTCTTCTATTAGGCCTTAATTGCTAGTGAATGGATGAGTGATGCAGGATGTTTCCTATAACAAGACAGGTAGCACATAGTCTTCTCCTCCAGTACCCAGGCAAAGTTTGTGCACCAGAACAAGAGGAGGTTCCAGACCCATACTGGGGAACCCCCAGGTCTATTGTCAGGGTACCTCAAAGGTGATAGATACCAACTGGCACCTTTATCACCTATGACCTAGTTCTAGTTCACAGATCCAGAGCCAACTGAGAAGGGGACTTGTGCCCACAGTAGATTTCCCAGGTAGAGAGTCCTAGGTGGTGTTCCTAGAAATTAGGAAATATTTGGAAGAGAGAGGCAATAGTGTGGATATGACCCCAGGGATAGAGAGGAGTTTCAATTCTAGCATCTAACCCAGTTTGCAGAGAAATAACTAGGGCAAGAATCCCAGACCAAAGGAGAACCTACAATTCTGTCACTCCTAACCAACAGAGCTTTCCAGTTGGCTGACAGAGGTTGAAGCAGGCTTCTACTGCTGCTCAAACCCAAACACAGGTCAAGAATATGGAAAGTTCAGAGAAGGGGAACAGCAATCATCATTCACCCTGTATCAGACCACTTTGTGTGCCCTGAGAGCTTGTAGGATCTCAGCCTATCCCTAAGATCCTTGAACAAGAAAATACTCAATATTCCAAGAAGATAGCAACAGGACCAAGCCAGAAGCACCAGAGAGTCCAGCCCTAACTCCAAGTTTAAAGTTAGGAGGTAGGCTAGAACAATGAATGGAAAAAAAAAGGAATTCCTGAAATAAGTAGTATACATATTTAACTATATCATGACCCCATATGGGGTAGAAGGAGTCTTAGAGATTATCTTGTTAACCTCATCATTTTCCAAGTGAGAGAACTGAAAACCATAGACGAAATAGGACATCTCCAAGGTGACACAGCTGGTAAATGACAGAGCTGGAATCAGAACACAGATCTTCTGACTCCAATTCCAGTAGACCTTGAAGTTTAATATGAATGCTAGCAATTATTATCATCCTCATCACAGAGTTTAACTTATTGATGACCATCACATAGCTAACATAACCCATGAGCATATCCCAAGATTTCATCATAAATCAGAATTTAGCTAATTTTTCTTCTTTCCCTCAACCCCCAAAGTTATGCCTCCATCGATAAGGAACTTTAATCTTGTATAGGGAGACAGTATTAATACCAAAACAAAGAACCCAGGACCATGGATGGGCACACCTGCCATCTTAGTAAAATGTCAGAGCTGGGACCCAAACCCAGGACGCTGCATTTAGTACTTCTTTCCCTCCACCACGTTGTGTAATAGGGTGGATAGTCGAGTCAGGGTGCAAAAATCAGAATCTTAACACTGGGTTCAATATAAATAGAAGGAAATGAGAAGGAATAAATGAAAAGCCCTGCACTTAAGTTCAAAATTATTACGGGAAGGAATAGACATATTGCCATTTAGTCATTTTTCAGTTGTTTCCAACTTTTTGACTCCTTCTCCTCCTCATTTTACAGATGAGTAAACTGAGGCAGATAGAAGAGGCTTGCCCAGGGCTACACAGCTACAAAGTGTCTGATTAAATTTGAACTCAGAAAGATGAGTCTTCCTGACTCCAGGTCTGGCGCTCTATCCACCATGTAGCTTAGCTGCCCTAAGCAGGCAGGGGATACAGAAAGACCTCTTGCCTCTGTCACACATGACTAGATATCAGTTCATGGAGGTAAGATTAAAGATGTTAGTTTGTATGCAATCTCCAAGTGTGAAGAGTAGCCAAACAATTGTATGCCCTATTGTGTTAGATTGCACACCTATAACCATGGCTCCATAACAAAGTAAGGGACAGTCCTCTACATTGGTCAGACTATATCTCAAGTACTGTACTTTGTTCCGGGTACCACATTGTAAAAGAGGCATTGATAAAGTAAAGCATTATTAGTAGAAGATAACAAAGCTAAAAAAATGATTGAGAACTATGTCGTGTGTGCCTAGCTGGAGAAACTGGGGAATACTAATTTTAAAAAAACAAACCAGCTGAATGGAAGGACAAGAAAACTCTTCAAATATTTAAAGATAGCTATTGTGTAGACCAGAGGTGTCAAACACACATGCCACAACAGTCTCCAGGGTTGGTGGGGGAGCAAATAGATTTAAATGTAATTGAGAAATATTTAACAAAAATGATAAAAGTGCAAGAAAACATGGATCATGTTATATTAGAAAAGTAAGTCCTTCAGGGATTCTCATATGCAGTTTGGTGGCCCCATTTTTATTTGAGTTTGATACCAATGCTGTAGATAGCTTTGTGGCATAGTGTCTGGTGAGCTGACCTTGAAGTCAGGAGGAGACCAATACAAGTTACTGGCTGTGGCATTGTGTGTTTGTCCTTCATTGCTGAAGAAGACCATGCCATCAGAGAAATGATGACATGACTTGCACTTGACTTTGTTTTGAATGAGGGAGGGCTAATATACTGGATATGGAACTTTGAGCAAATCAATTAGTCTCAGCGCTGCTGTAAGAAACTCTCTGAGTCTATAAATTGCAGAGAAGGTGCTAACTGAGAGTTTCTTTGCCAGGGGCTCCCTATCAAACTCACAAATCTCATCCCTATCCTTATACATTGCAGAGGGATTAAATTTGTCTTAATGTGGTTTCATCGAGTAGCACTGGGACCAATGGGTGAAGACAGTAGGGGGGGGCAAATTTTGGATCAATACAAAGAAAAACTTCTTAATAAGTAGAACTGTTTGCACTACCCTGTTACATAGTGACTTTCCTGTCAATGTAGCATTCAGTTATAATCTAAATGAGCACTTGTGGAGGGAAATGTAGAGAGGATTCATGCATTTACCTTGGATTAGAGCTAGACAACCACCTCTGCATATGGTCTATCAACTCTAAGAGTCATAATTCCTTATCATCTTTTATTTTTCATAAACTCATTTTTCAGTTGACTAATCACATTTTTGTGATGGAATGGAAACTTCTAGGTCTTTAATTTGATATGTCATCTCCCTGTCAACAGACCAGTAATATATTCTACATTTGAGCAATGATTATGAATCAGCAGATTTCCTTAGAAGCAAAAAACCCATTTAAAGAATATGATAGATTCTCCAATGATCTTATTTTTCCCTTTATGATTTTTCATTTGATAGATTAAAACAGAGGATGAATAAGAAGAATGCCACTGAGGAGGAAAATTATCCTATCTAGAGGCACTCCTGTGAGTTTTCTTATTTCTGTCCCAAAAATTTTAAAAATTCTTTCCCCAAACTGGATGGATCCTCATCCCCTTGTTGGGATTCACTGAGGATTCTCAACACAGATCCTGCAGAATCCTTAGTAAGATGGCATTCGTCACAGGTGGAAAACATTCAAGGTAGATGGGAGGACTAGAAAGCCTTACCATTGTCACACAATGGCCTTTCACTGCCTTCCACTCAGTTTTGTCCCCTTCTCTTCAGCTTCCACCTCCTCTTTCAGATCTCTACTAAAGCTCTCAGTTGGGGTGTAGGGTGTGTTCGGGGAGAACTAGTACCTTTGGTGTGATGGCTGCCAAGCCTTTTTGGGGGCTCTTTCCACCTTTGGTGTCCACCTGTTCCACCTAACTCTCATCTGTGCTTCCAAGAAGCTGCAGCATGCTCAGTAAACCATTTGGGCAGATGGGCCAAATCAGGTTGAGGGTAACCAAGGGTTCTCCAATCCCATTGGTGAGCTAGGAGGGTATCTACCCCAACCATGTGAAGACTTCCTCTGGCAGAATGAGTGGATGAGAACAATTTGTTCCAATGGCCATGAAAGCAGATGAAGCAGGTGATGTGGAGAGCTTAGAGCTTGGTTAGACACCGAAGATACCAAGATCATCCACTGCATCCTGAGCCATTGCCAGCCATCTTTACTCTGTCCTGCCACTGGACTATGATGACTCTAGAAGAGAAGAGTGAGACTGAAGACTTTGTGCAACTCTGCCTCACTTAAATCCAGTTTACAAAGGAATCAAAGACATCACTCATACCAAAGCTGTCAGTCAACCACTAAGCATTTGGTACGTGTTTACTGTGTGCTAGGCACTGTGCTAATATCTTTATATGTAGGCATATGAACAAAGGGGGAGCAAACAAGCAAATATCTAGGAAAATTCAAGATCTCATGGAGCAAGTAGAAGAGAATCTGTCAGGGGAAAGCAATAGCACTGAAAGACTTCCTGTAGAAGGCAGGATTTGTCCTGAGTATTGAAGGAGACTAGGAAAAGTAACAAGTAAAAGTGAAGAAGTAGAGCATTCTAAGCACAGGAAACATCCAGTGCAAGCACAGAGACTCAAGATGGAGAGGAATAGAAAGTAAGCCAGTATAGGTGGACTGATGAACATATGGAAAGGAGTAAAGTATAAAAAAGATGAGAATTATAGGAAGAGGCCCAGGCTAGAAGGTGCTTTCAGTGCCAGATAGAGAATTTTATATTTGATCCTGGAGTTAATAAGTAGTCAAAAGAGCGTATGGTTGCGGGGACAAGGGGTGGGATGACATAGACCAATATTTCAGAAGAATATTCTTGGCAGCTGAGATTGAGGTAGGGAGAGGTTATGAGATTGATTAGCAGTTATTGGAGTAATTCTGGCAAGAGGGGATGAGAACCTGAGCTAGAGTTAAGTCTATGAGATTGGACTGAAGTGAAAGTAAATGAGAGATGTTATAAAGGCAAACATCAAGATTTGGCAGTAGACTGGATATTTGGGCTCAGTCATCAGAGGAGGTCAAAGGTGACATAGAGTTTTTGAGACTAGGGAGAATGGTGTCAACCTCAAAAATAATAGAGAAGATGGAAAGGGGAAAGGTTTGGGGGAAAACATAATGAGTTCTATTTGAGATGCCTACAGGACATCCTGTTTGAGACATCCAAAAGGCTGTTTTGGCATGCATATACCTTGGGAGAGCGACTAGAGATGGATATCTGGGAGTTATCTACATAAACATGATAACTGACATGAGATCTAATGAATTCACCAAGTGAGATACTATGGAGTGAAGAAGATAAGGGGGCTAAGGAAAGAGTCTTGAGAGGCATCTACAGTTAATGGGTCTGATATGGATGAAGAACCAGCAAAGACGACTAAGGATGGTCAGTCAGATAGCAGAAGAATCAAAAGAGAGCATTCTCAAAAACCAAGAGTGAAAAGAGAATCCAAGTGAAGTTGATCAATAGAGCCAAATGCTACAAGGTGGGTAAGGGGAGGGAGAATGAGCATTTACTAAGTCCCTGTAATGTACTAGGCACCACGCTAAGTGTTGTACAAATATTGCCTCTTTTCATCATCACAACAATCCTAATAGAGTTGCTACTATTATCCTCATTTTGCAGTTGAGGAAACTGAGGTAGATAGTGGTTAAGTGGCCCAGGGTCACAGAGCTAGTCTGAGGTCAGATTTGAATTTCAGTCTTCTCGACTCCTTACCCAGTAATCTAACCACACAATAGATTCTTAAAAGTTGTTTTGATTGATTCAACTCACACCACTTGGGACTTCTGGAATGAACTCATTCAAGAGAGCCTTCACTTGAGTTCCTTACAAATACTGAATGGTCAGTGGGGGAACCTACATAACGTAACAGCACCAAAGGTGTGCTGGAGTCACCTCATACTGGTTCCAAAAAAAAATTGTTAGATTTTCAGGATGAGCATTTATACCTAAGAAATGGCAAGTACTACAAGTCAAGGCTGATTTATTGTTCTCTTGGCTGCCTCGATTTAAGACAAAGTGATTAAGAAAATGTTAAGAATTCAGATTAAACTTTAAAGTGTGTTATTTTGGAAGGAGAGACAAATAAACATTTACCAGCACATTCCTGTATACCACTCTCCTTTTTCCCCAACTCAGATACTGCATCCAAGAATATGAATATGAGTGGAAAGGAAATGGTTAAATTACACAGCTGGGTGGTTCCAGAAAGGCCTTTTCCTTTCAACAACATTTACTAGTTCACTAAAGAGCATGGAAGGTGGGAACTTAAGCCTGAAAGAATTTTACACCTCAAGACAGTCAGTTATATGTAGCTGACTAGGATGTGAGAAATGAAATATGATATTTTTTAATTAAGAAGGAAAAAAGCCTAAGCATCCTTTAGAATATTTGGGAATGAAACTAATTTACATAGCTATAACAGAGTCAACTCTGAGGTCATAATTTGTTCTCCCAGTTGTAGGTTGATTTATGCTAGTCTTGAAAAGAAAAATTAAAGTTCCCATAATATTTCTTTCATCCTAACCAACAAAGAAGCAATTTCTAAAGTCAAGAATCCAACATGCAAAAGAGGCAGAGGGATATTTTTGTTTCCCTAATACATAGAGGGGAAATGTAAATTGAACCACATTCTGCTTTTTGGAGCTTGAAAGAGGTTTTTGTTTTGCTTTGTTTTTTACAATTCTGACACCTCTCTTCCTCTACAGTGGTTTCTTTACATAGCCGTATGCATGCTCATACCATGAAACTAACAAGGAAGTATTCAGTTCAACTTCCATGTATTGTATACTGTATGCCAAGCACTATGGACAGCTCCATTCTCAAGAAGATGCATAAACTGGATTTGTCTGCAAGTTCAGACCACTGGAGGCAAAACTTCTATCCATTCAAGCTGTGAACAGAAAAGCAAATAGCAACTTCTGGTTTTGTGCTTTAAGTTCAAGGCTAATATAATTCTCTGGATGACCTAAAAGTCCTATATTGACATTTTGCTTTTCCATAAACAAGCAAAGGCAAGAATGCCATGCTTCACTTCTATCTCCTCAGATGCTCTACAGGAAAAGTTCTTAACCTGGAGTTCCTAGATAGACTTCATAGGGTCCATGTACTTGGATGGGAAAAATAATCATTATCTTTATTTTACCACAATTGGTTTCCTCGGCAATCCTCTGCTTTTTATGCATTTAAGAAATATTATTCAGAGAAGAGATCCATACACTGGATCAGACTGCAAAAAAAGCATATAAAAACCAAACAGAAAAGGTGAAGGATCATTGCTCTGAAAGTTGTTTTGGCTGTCCTAGTCTCTCTTTGCTGTCATCATCAAAGCCAATTTTATAAGCATATCAAATATTTCAGTGACTTTCATGAGGAAAAAATGGGTCATTTCCTCAACTATGAAATGAAGGCGTTGGACTAAGTAGCTTCTGACATGCCCTCTAGCTTTGGACCTAGGATTCTCTGATACTCTCCTTAAACCTTGGGAATTGGGAGAAACTGGGAAAAAGCTTAACAACTACTCCTTCAGATCATCGAATCAGTTTAGACTCTGAAGTTGTGACTTTACTGACAACTCCAACCGACTGACAAAAAGATAGCTTTGTGTCACACGATGACTCATAAAATGTTCTCCCTCAAACACTAGGTTAGGTCTAAAATTAGCCCATCCACCTGGCTGTCCATTACAGTTCGGAGGGAAAAGCATTGGGGAAAGTAGCAAATAAAGCAAGTTATTCTGACAAAGTCTTCACTAGGGAAAAGGAATTTTTAAAACCTTGGTAAATTACCTTTGAGGTAACACAGTCCCTTAGTGGGATACTTGAGTACTATTTAATGGCAGTGTGACCTTGAGCAAGTCAATTAATTGCTCTGAGTGCTGGGCACATAGTAGGTGCTAAATAAATGTTTATTGATTATTTGCAAGATGCATGATGGCTTCCTACCTCCCAGGGTTGTTATGAAGATAAAACAAAATGATAATAAAAAGGAACTTTTTTAAACCATAGTTTTATGCAAATTTAAATCTTGCTGTTATCATTATTATCCCACATTTCACTTTTATTAATGAAAAATTTACTTTCACTTCTCAGAGGCACAGACTCGGTGTATGTACGATATACTTATGGCTTAGTGAAGAGTCCCTAAGTTAAATTACGAACTTATTGTCAATCCTTCATCAAAAAGGCAGAAATGCTTAGAGCTGGGGAAAGAGGATGGAGGTGAGTTGGAATGGTCTTCCGATTTGTCCACTCTCGTCGTTTAGCAGAGAGCTGGTATTATCGCTGCAGTAACAACATGGAAGACGGTGCCATTCAGGAAGGGGGTCCTCAGAATCATAGACTGTTAGAAGAGAAAGCTGTCTTAACGTCACCTACTGAAACTGTCATTCACAGAGCGATTTGCTCAAATTCACAGTTAACATCAAGTCAAGCTCTTCACCCTTACATTCCTTCATCCTCCCCTCTTCCATTCCTCTGCACCTCCTCCAGACAAACAATGGCTGTGAGAAGCAAGTTGAAAGAGCCCCCATGCTTCCACTCACTCAATACAGGAGTTTGGTGTTAGCAGGTAGCAGAACAAGGCGCTTCTCGCTCTAGGTGCTTGGGGGCAGCGGGATGGGAATGTCATCTTGGGACTGGTCTATTTTAATGCAAGTGATTCTTGGTAGATGTCTGTGGATAAGTGCTACCTGTCTGTAACTAAAGGATATGCTTCTGTCTAACCCATCCTGATGCCCCGAGGGGGTGTTTTATAGCAACCTTTAATACGCCTAAGCAGCATAGCCTTAAAAACCCCAAAGCAAACCTTCATTTTCATCACAGCATTTTCAGCAGCAGGGGGTCACCTTTCAAGTTGCTGCTTTTGCTGCTTCACATGCGGTTTCCAAAGCTGTATGTGGCATTTGTAAAAAGTCCCTGGCTCTCACAGATTGGATTGGATAAGTGTATATATGCCCCTTGGAAGTGGGTTCTAATTTAAATGTAATCACCATAAAACTGCTTAAATTCTCTTTAAAGGTTGCCCTTTACCTTGCCAGGGGTCCCATTAAGTCCGGCAGTACTATGGCACGACATCATTCTGTTGCTACATGTCCCAAAGCAGATTCAGGCTGGTTGAAATATTCAGTAAATCTGATTTGTGGTTGAAAACCTACATGCCCAAGTTGAAATGGAGGAGTATACTGGTCCTTTTATATCCTAGTTCCAAGTTGGTAAAGACTACTCCAGAATGGTCTCTAGATCACGCCAAGATAACCTCTAATTCATGCTTTCTTCCTTCTCACTTTTATTCCTTTCTCCTTCTCTTGGGTCTCCTCTCATCCTTTTTTGTTGTTGTTCAAGGCAGGGGACTCCTCAGGCAGAGCACAATGGAGGGTAGACTGATCAAGACTGGGTCCAGAGAAGGTGGAACATAGTGTCATAGTACATGGTTACAAAGAATCAGCTTTACAAGGTATAAGATGAGGGAAATACGGATAGAGAATAGGGATTTTTTGTTTGGGGGGGATTTTTGCTCTCTCTACCCAAAATCTGTTTTTTTAATAAGTTATCAGTCTAAAATGGCAGCCAAAAGAGCTAATGTGATTTTGGAGCTTCATTAGCAGGTCTTAACTTCTAGGAATAGGAAGGTGATTGTCCCACTGTACCCTGCCTTCATTAGCACTCATGTAGAGAATATTGTGTTTAATCCTGGGCACCAAGAAGAGGTCAACTAGGATAATAAATGTCCTTGAGTTTGTCATGCGTGAGGATAAATTGAAGGAACTGAAAAAAGAACCAAAATAAAATAATGTTTTTTAAAAAAATGAAGGAACTGACCATGAGAAAGCCTAGAGAGACTAGAGAAAAGAAGATTCAGGGAAAGGAAAATGATAGCTGTGAAGGAGTGATTCATTTTGTTCTGCTTGGTCCCAGAGAAACCATTATCGGTCAGGACCAACAGAGTAAAATTTAGGTTTGATTATGGAAACAAATTCATGAATAATTAAGTCTATCAAAGAGTCTACCTCAAGAGGTCATCAAGTAGAGGTTGGAAGATCCCTTAATAGATATACTGTAGTGGGATTTCCTTTCTTGTATTTGTGTATGGTGCTAGATGAAAATCAACTCACATTCTGGGATTTGTGGGATCATAGATGTAGATCTGGAATGGATCTCATAGATGTCAACTCTGACCTTGAGGCACAGGGAGGCAGTGACTTAACCAGAGGCACACAGAGCTGGTTTTCTGACCCTCTTCCATGCTGCCTATCACTTGTTTGCTTACTTAGTTGTTTCAATGTGTGGCAATCTGGTAACGTCCCATACTTTCTTCTATCCATGCCCATTGCTGAGAAATCTATAGATGTTCTCTTCTGCTAGATGTTCTCTTCTGCTAGATGTTCTCTTCTGCTAGATGTTCTCTTCTGCTAGATGTTCTCTTCTTCTAAATAAAAGGGCAATTTCCAGGCTGAGTGATTCGATTAGGGAACTGGATATACCATTAAAGAAATGATGGAGCAGACTATTCATGGTTTTCCTTTAGATATGTATCGTATGTACCATAATATCTAGATCAAGAACTGGCATTACTTGGGGTACAGATGCACAGTGTTCCCTTCAAACCTCTAGAGGGAGTTATATGGCATTAGAAGTTTGTAGGACAAATAAAATGAAGATGAGTATGATCTGTGTAGCATTTGATATCTGGAACAATATGCAGAACACAAACTGGAAACATATTAATCAGTTGGTGAATAGGATCTATTAAGTGCTTACTTTGTACCAGGCTCTACACTAAGCTATGGGCATACAAAGATAGGTCATAACATGGTCCCTGCCCTGTCATTCAAATGGGGGAGATAATATGTAAATAACTATGTACATATAAGATCTATACAGAGCAGACAGAAGGTAAACTCAAAGAGAGAGCCTCAGGAAGGAGAGAGGACAAAGAAAGAACTCCTACAAAAGGTGAGATCTGCCCCCAAGGAAACTAAGATGCCAAAGTGAGACTGGAGACCTTTCCGAACATGAAAGATACTCATGAAGAGAGAGAAAGGCATAGTGTCCGAAGATGGGGTGTTGTGTGTGAAGAACAATAAGTACTTTAGTGTAATTGGGTCCAAAAAATGTGCAAAAGGGAAGGGAGGGAAGTGAAAGAATTCTGGAAAGATAGGAAAGAGTTAGGTTTTGAAAGGCTTTAAGTGCCAGACAGAGCATGCGGACTTTACGTTTGATTCTGGGGATAATAGAGAGTCATCAAAGTTTATTGAGTAGGAGGTGACATGGTCAGACCTGCTTTTTAGGAAAATCACTTTATCAGTTGACAGGAGGATGCATCAAGGTGGAAAGGAACTGAAGGCAAGGAGCCCAATTTGAACAAAAGATGTAAGACCTGCAATAGCCCAGGTGAGAAAAGATGAAGGACTCCGCCATGTTGGTAACTGTGTATATAGAGAAGGAGAGGTATAGGAGAAATGTTGTGAAGGTAGAAATGATAGATTGGAAATCTGGGGTACGTACAAATGAGCAGCCAAGAAGGAGGTTGTATGGAGAGGTATTTAAGCTATTATAGTGTCAAATGCTTTGCATTAGTCTCCCTTCTCTACAGATGGAGACACATAGAGTTTGAAGTACTGGTGGCTCATCCAGATCAAGATATCCAATAGGCTACTGGGATATAGAAGCAATACCATAAAATGAAATCTTGGCAGTGGATGAGAAAGCCAAAGTAGAGAGGGGAAAGAAGGAAGATAGCTAAGAACAGAACCTCTACTAAGTATGGTTTAAGGGGCAGGAGAAAAAGGAAATGGCCAAGGAAAGAGACAGAGCATTCAGAGAGGTAGGAAAACTATGATAATGCAGCATCATGGAAACCAAGGTAGGAGATGTCTGTTGTCCTATGTCTAGACTAGAAAAGTTGGAGAAGCTTATCATAAAATTGGCCGTAGGGTAATTAAATCTTAAGCTACAATAACTCTTGAGGATCAGTTTGTAAATGACACGGATTATTTGATTCTTACAACAGCCCAATGCCATGTTGTTTTTGTTGTTGTTAGGATGTTTCAGTAAAGTCCAACTCCCTATGACCCTGTTTTGGGTTTTCTTGGTAGAGATACTAGAGAGGTTTGCCATTTCCTACTCTAGATGGTAAAACTAAGGTAACTAGGGTTAAGTGATTTGCCCAGCGCCACACAGCTCATAAGTATTCAAAGTCAGATTTGAACTCAGGAAGGTGGGTCTTCCTGACTCCAGGCTCAGAACTCTATCCACTGTACCACCTAGCTGCCAAACCTGATGCTTTAGGTGCTATCATTATTATCATTTTTCAAGTGATGAAACTGTCTCAGAGAAATCAGGTTCCTTACCCAGAGTCACACAGTCAGTAAGTGCCTAAGACAGAGTTTGAACATGAGTTTCTGTTCGTTTGTTTTTAAAATTCCAATATTCAATCCTCTCTCCACTGTGCCAGACTATTTCTCAGGGGTTGTGACCTATGTCAGAGCAAAGGAAATTCCACATCAATGCTATCACAGATTATTCAAGTATTTCCAGTATTTTGTGTTATACTTATATGCATGTGTCAAGTACCCTTACTAGATTATAAATTCCATCACAGCCTTATCTTTTGCCTTTCTAAAAGAACTACTGCATAAAAATATTGCAAGAACCATTGTAACTAATATTTGACTATGATCTCTAATGGAGAAAATACCCAAATAATTCAACCTTTTCATTTTGAAGATGACACTGGGGACATGTCAGAAGGAGGGAGCAGATTACTAAGTCTCAACTAAGAGAATGTGGATCTAAATTTGAGGAATGAAAGCATCAATATAAACATATGGACTCCCATGGGAAATTTCCATATGAAAAGTATCATCCTGCTTTGGAAGTTGGATGACTGGTATTCTAAGCTTGCTTTCCTCCTCCTAAAGGGAAGCACTGGTCTGGAGATTCTTCAGGAACAATTACTGGACTTCGCAGACTCTTCCTCTCTCTATATTGTCTCTCTCAAAAAATTGTGTAGGCCAATAGTTTCTTCCCTAAATCTTTGATGTGAGTACATATCCCCCACCAAAGGTACATAGCAAGGTTTCCAATGTAGTCCCAAGGCAGGAAACAGGCAAGATGGCACAGCACAAGCTGCAATCTCTGGCTTACTTTGTTTGCCATTCCAGTCCTGACCAGGCACCAGGCAGACCATGTTTCTGTTTGCTCCTTTAGTTTCTTGTAAAGTGCAAAGTGCCAATAAAGGCATAACTAAAGGAATGAGAATTTATACCTCAGTACTCTATCAGATACATTTTGGGGATAGAGTCCTTCTGTTTTCCAGTCCCCTTGCTGCCACAAGTTCTCCCATTATTCGTGGGTACAGAAATGGGTATTTACCCTTTCTTTCCCTCATCATCATCTTCATCCAGTGGTTGTAGCACTAGTGAATTTTGCGTTGGCTATTAGTGAATTAAACCAAATTTCACAATCCCTAAGTCTTTTCGTTTCTACTTATTGAGTATTAAGTTAAGTCTACTTAACTGTAGACTCTATCACCCCTGGGCTTGACTCATGACACTTGTCTCACACAGTTTGAAGCAATCTGCTGTGTTCCCAGGTTGATCCTTTCTTCCTTAGTTCATCTTCTGTTTGTCTGTGCCTGGGGGACTCTGCCTGTGGTTGCAGAATCATGTACACTCTTCAAAGCAGTTTCCAAAGCTTCATTATCTTTCAGACAAGTTGTCTGTGCTTATGTTGAAAGCCAGATAATAAGTTTCTATTTCCTGGCAATTCAAGGACAGAGAGATTGATCTTCCCTCTCCATTCTCTCAGCCAACTCCACTGATGTCTTGCCATAAAGTTTCCACCTAAAAAACTCCTTTGAGTTGGCAAAATGTTGGTTCAGCAGAGAAAATCATCCATGATGCTCTGTTGGCCTATACTTGATATTCCTCATCTTTCATAAGTCTTCCCCAAGCATTATGTTTAATTTTTAGATAAAATATATGATGTTTTAGTGCTCACTGCCTCCATGGTACTTAATAGAGCTCGATAATACTGGAAGAAAAATGGGATCAGAGTAATCCTACCTCTCCTCCTGATCTCCAACATCCCCTAACCATCAGCAAGACTGGCTTGGAGGCCTTTCTAGAAGCCTAGAGTCTAGATTTAGGATAACAGTGGGTATTTGCCTTGCTCTTGGTCTTCCAAAAAGGGTTAGCCTAAGGTACTAGTGAAGGTACTAATGTTAGAAACTGGAAAGAAAAGGACTGCGGTTATTTTCTTTGTGGACACACGGCAAATAATTTTCAATATGTGATTATCATAATGGCTTCTCACAAAGCATGAACGATGAGATTGGGGATAATGTTATCTGAGACCCTTCTCATCCTGAAAATACTTCCTCCAATGAATGACCCATACTGCTTGCTGTACATAATGGAATGTTTCCTAGAGTCCCTGTTTATTGGGAGAAGAAGGGAAACTGATTGCCTGGCCTGAATGGTGCCAATAATTGGACAATCAGAAAATAAAACTATTAGAACCTCTTTAAACTATGGTTCACTATCAAGTAAAACTTGGTACAAGATACTTTTGATGCTAGCTAAGGGGTATTAATTTCTGAAGTTCCAAAATAATTAAAGGACAGGTTGACCTATAAAACCATCCCACCAGAGGGATTCTAACAACCATGTGATAAACAGGCAGTGCTCCTATGGAGGTGAAATATTGAAGGAAAAAAAATAATTTTCTGTTCTTCCAGGTTTCTATAATTTTTTCATATTGGAATTGTCATTATCTCACACCCTTTATCATCTGAGATTCCATTCTCTGAATGTAGACATCTGGACTATTTCCCTTGCAAAGTCAGTAATGGCTAGTCTTGAATCCTTCCAAACCACAACACAGTCCCTAAAGTGAAATTCAAAGAGAACCCTGAAGTTACACCACATTGAATTCTCTCTGTGTGTATTTTTTTTAATAACCATCCATTCCACCCACACCCACTCATATACTTGAGCTCTTGGCAGCATCAATATTCATAACGTTACTTAGGGAAAAAATATTAGAGCAGAAACAATTTATGATATCTTGCCTGATCACCAACAAAGATAGATGAGACCAAGGTCAATATATTAGGACAATCAGGCATTTTTTTAAAAAATATGCTTGGTTAGAATGCATGAAACTTATACTCCATAAACAGCAAATGCTGTGGAGAATGTGTGATATATCCTAAGAGTGAGTCAGCAAAGGAAATCCATGTTTCAAGAAATATGGATCTCTAACTCTGCTGGTATTGATCAATACCATGAAAATCTGTTATTTAGGGGATAATAACTAAGGTAAAGCAATTTTCCCTAGGTTACAGACTTTTTTTAAGTGGTCAAAAACTTGAAGAGTGACCTCTGTGACCTCTATAATCCCAACAAACTCTGAATACCAACACATTAACTAATAATGATTAGTCCAACTAAGTGAACATAAAATAAAATGAATTAGAATGTTCTTGTATAGGATTTGTTTAAATCAGTTACCACTGGACAACTCCAACAGAAATTGGGAGTTACAGGATGCAAGCAATATGTGGTTAGACAAAGAACAGGGAAATTGCAAATATTAGCTATCATGGAGGGAATGAGCCACATTCTCTGCAATGGGAAGAGGAGTCGTAGTGTCATTGAAAGGAAATAAACTAGGAATCAGAAGATTCAGGTTCCAGTCTCTCCTCTGCCAACGAGATATTACCTTCCTTAAACCATTTAAACCATCTGAGTTCCGAGTATCTTCATGATTCCTCCCAGCTCTCAAATTCTAGGATTAAGTTTCTTATCATCAAACAAGGAAAGGCTAATTTATTGCTCAACTAATATACAGGAATGGGTCATTCCAGGATTACTTCATTTCCTTTTTGGATGTAGTTAACTAGACCAGTATATCATTTTGAAATACGTTTGGGTCAAATTATCCATAACAAAAATGAACATTAATACAGTACTTTGAGGTTTTCAAATAAGGTTAGAGGCTAGACCTATTGAATTGTTACACAAAACTTCCAGAGAAGGCAACTTCTCTATCAGTGTGGGTTAGCACCTTTTCAACAACTTAGTCTTAGAAAGTTGCCTAGAGCACCAAGAAGTTTAATGACTTGTCCAGGATCACACAGTCTAAGCCAGGACTTGAACTTAAATTTTCCTGGGTCTGTGGGACAAATTATCCCTTAGAAGTGTATAATACTAATACTTAGGCAGGGGGGGAAGGGGCACAACAGCTAGGTGGCACAGTGGATAGAGCACCAGCCCTGGTGTCAGGACGACCTGAGTTTAGATCTGACCCCATATACTTAACTAACTGTGTGACCCTGGGAAAGTCACTTAACTTTGCCTCCAAAACAAACAAACAAACCTTGTTGGTGGCTGTTGTCCTTCATTCTCAAAAAGGACCAAAATGGCATCACTAAGTTGGAATAAAGAGACAGTGTGTCCACTCTGACTGATTAGACTAATATGAGCTTGGAATGTTCTACCACAGGTCAGGCTCAAATAGTCTGTGAATATTTGAATGAAAGAATGCTAACACTACTATTAACAGCAATAACAAAAATAATAATAGCTAACATTTATGTAATGCTTTAAGTTTTTCCAAATATTTACAAATGTCATCCTCACTGCAACCCTGGATATTAGGTGCTATTGTTATCCCCATCTGGACTACATAATTTTTCATTTTCTGTTTCTTTAGAACCTAATGTAATGCCTCATACATGGATTACTTTGTTGCTTATTTACTAAAACTGATTGGACCCCTCAACATTGGTAAAAAGTCAGCTTCCTGAGGTCATGATACAATAATTTTGCCCCCATTAAATAGTCAATGAAAAAAAAAGCAGCCAGTTATATTGGCAATAATGGAGGATGTCAATTCTGAAAATCCAGATTCAACTGTGTGACAACACATACCAAGTTCCCTGATATGTAAAAAATGGGGGTAATAAAACTCACACTAACTGGGATTCAGGATTATGAAAAGGAATATGCTTTGTAAACCTTAAACCTGTAAATTCTTTTCTCTGGAAAGTTTCTTTCAATAAATCATGTCTTTCCACCCATGGTAACCACTGAGAGAAGATCATGTCTTTAAGACACCAGAAACAGAGCTAAATGAAAATAGAAGCAATCAGAGCTCTTTAATTAAAGTCACATGGTAATATTCCCTCTTGCACAGAGATTTCAGAGACCTTTGATCCTTTTTTGGTCCAAATGGGAGAATATCCTGTGTCCTGTGGTCCTTCTAGCTTGATTCTGCTCCTGACAGTCCCTCCTCTTTTCTTTCCCTGATTTTTCTTCCTCTTCTACCCCATCACCCCCTGGAAAGAAGACATTTTTAAATAAATGCTTGCTTTGGGGTCATGGTCATGCCTCTCTTAAAGTTCCCCACTGGAATAAGACAAGAAACCATGAATCCAGAGACAGAAAGAATTCTCAAGCATAAGCAAAGAAACAGCCGCTGGCTTCCCCTGACAAGTAGATTTTCCCAAATTCTTTTTGTAGTTCACATGTATAATGGAGGGAAAATAATACCAGACTCAAAGAGTCTACCAGGTGGTGGGGAATAGAAAATGGAATGAATAGCTCTTTAAAGTACTTGAGAAAGGAAAGGTTACCCCATGCAGTAATCCCCATACAGTTTTCAGTGATTCTTCAACAGTCCATTAGCATCTAATCCCTTAGCTTTATTCACAGGATGGTCAGCCCCTATGTCTGAAGATTATTCATTGAAGTAAGCATGGAATTGTGTTGTTGGTTGAGAGAGGTCAAGAACAAACTACTTACTTGATCATTCTCAAAGATTACCATTTCCTAGCTTTTCAGGCAGGTGGGAGTTGAAAGATGTTGCAAACATCATACTTTTCCATGATGAGATGTTCACATTCATCAACTGTCATCAATCCCACAATACATTATCCTGAGTGCCTATTATGTACAGTGCCTCCAATATTTCTGTAGTTCTTTTTCTCCCTATACCTCTGACTTTGATCAGCCTCTCTGGTACTGTCTAAATGTAATGGAAAACACTCTCTGATTTCAAGGGGCAGAATGGTATCGTCTCTCACATCTCACTCATTTAGTCAATATAAGGCTGAGGTCAAGAAGCATTTCATCCGTAGTTTAATACAGGAAGAATACTTGCTTCAGTCTAGCACTTCCCTTAAACCAGGGGTGGGGAATCTTCAGCCTTGCCCCATGTTGTTATGAAAACATCTTTGGAATTCTGGTTTTCTTCTTTAAATAAATGTTCACTTCCTATATCCTCAGATCTGATTCTAGCCCTCCAGTACCTTGTGGCAATATTAATCTTTATGGCCAGTATATTGGGGAGGGGGGGAGGAGGTGAAGAAAACCTAAAAATATGAAGAGATGGATTTAGAGGAAACATGGTATAGATTTTGTTATTTTTTTCTAGATATCTTAGGAGTCTAGTCCAGGAAAACAAATCCATTTAAAAAGCATTTAGACAATTGTGGCACATGCCTGTAGTCTTTGCAACTAGGAACGCTAAGGCTGGTACACTGTTTGAGTTTGGGAGGGTCTGAACTGCAGTAAGGCTAAAGCTGATTGACAATCAACACAAAGCCCAGCACAATATGGTGAGGTTCTGGGAATGGAGGCCCAACAAGCTGTAAACCAGACTAGTTCGGAAAAATGATCAGACCCATAAATGTCCACTACAACACCAGTCTAACCCAGCATTTGAAACCAAAAAAAAAGGCAATTTATTAAGTACTTCCTTGATGCCATGAACCAAGACCTTGCTCTAAATCTTGGGTGTATATAAAGACAAAAACAAAACAATGTGGGGTTGAGAGGGTGTATAACACAGATAAGCAAATACAAATCATATACAAAATAAATACAAAGGAATTGGATAGGGAAGCATTAATAGCTGGAAGAACAGGAATAAGAAAAGGCTGGAACTGAAATGGAAAGCTAAGGATTCTAAAAGGAAAAAGTACATCTCAAGTCTAGGAAATAGACTATGCAAAGACATAGAGTCCAAGGTTGAATTGTTGCATTCAGCAGCAGCAAGTATGCCAGTTTGAAAATAGTATGTTGAAGAGAAAATTCCACTCCAGGTAGACTGGAGCTATATTGCAAACAGCTATAAATGGATGTCTGGTAAAGATGACATAATGTTTCACAGATAAACCTGTAGATTTTTTAAAAACACCAGATAAAACAACTACCAAGAAATACAAAGAGAAACAATAGTAAATTTCTTTTCTAGTCCAAGATTTCATAAAAAGACATCCATAAACTTGAGGCAAAGGAAGAGGGATACCGTCAGGGAAGTTAGCATGGACACAGATTTTTTTTAAAAAATCTATCAACACTCTGACAGGGATTATCTAGAGGTACCTCAAGCCTATTTCCAAAGCAGGAGGTAGGATAGAAGTCCAACATACTCAGATGGTGAAGGTCCAGATACTCCTATAGAAATGGAAAACATTATTTTGATCTGGATGTTCCAGGACATTCAGAAGTTGGCAGTGCTCTCTAACCTGGGAAGATGTTAGACACACTAGGTGATGTGGTAGCCAGAAAAAAACCCAGGAAACCAAAGGCAATACTAAACAGAGTCTTAGTATCTCATATGATCATGTAGAAGGGGACAGAGTCTGACACTGGCACAACATACCCAACCAGAAAATGAAGTTAGAGATAAGAGTAAGTTAAATAAATACCAAGCAGAATAGAAAAATGCTATGTATCAAGAGAGATCCAGGAGGTTAAATTCAAAAGAAAACTCAGAAGAAAAGAATAATTCTATAGTTTGCAACAGTAGAGACTCAGGGCTGGGGGATGGGAGGAGGAGGGATGTTTTGAGCAAAAAGACCATAAAGGTGACTTGAACTAAATGAAAAGAGATACAAAATGGAATTATAATTCAAATAAGCATTCTGGAAGGAAAATTAGTAGCTTAAAATAGAAGGTAGAAAGCCTTATCCAAGTAGCAAACTGCCTGAATATTAGAACAAACATGACTCAGTAACTCTGAGAGACAAGAAGAAATATTGGTGGGGGGGGGGGGTGAAAATCAAAAGCTTGGAGGGAAAAGGAGCAGAAAATATCATGCACGTACTATGAAGAATGATTAAAACTTTTGTTTCCACAGAAATTATGTAATATAGGACTTATGAAATCTAGGGGATCCATATATACCAGAAAGTCTTTTGACTTGAAGCAAATGTGGGAGAATAAATTGATTGTAGAAGACACTAACAACAGACTGGTACTCTAGCAGAAGAAGAGGGAAAACTGACAGATATAACAGGGAAATTTGTTTCCATAAATTCAGAATAACAATCAGCAGAATGGGAGACATAACCAAGGAGTTATGTCTCACGAGAAGATAACAGGCAAAGCAAGAATCCAACTGGATTTTCTTGCTTTGAAGTTAAAAGTCAGCTAAGTAGAATAAAAGTTGTCTTGCTAAGAATGCTCATGTGTAAAAAGCTTATGAATATTAACTTCTCCTCCTTTGGAAGGCCTAAAGTTTCAGTTGAATGGTCATACCATATATGTAAGGGGAGGGGAAAATATATTAAGGGGAACTATGTAGTAGGTACATCAAAAAATTGTATTACCAAGAGCAACGTACCTCCTTTTCCATTTGGCTTTTTAGGAAGTTGTTTTCTTCAGTGGATTTTTGTACCTCATTTTCCATTTGACCAATTCTACTTTTCAAGAAGTTGTTTTCTTTTTCTAAGTTATAGATTCTTTTTGCATAATTCTCATTTCTTTTTCTAATTTTTCTTCTACCTCTCTTATTTGATTTAAAATCCTGTTCAAGTCTTCTATGAGAACTTTTTGGGCCTGAGAACAAATCAGATTTCTCTTTGAGGCTTCACATGTAGGTATTTTGATACTCTTGTCCTCTTTTGAGTTTGTGTATTGAGCTTCTTTATCATCATAGAAGTTTTCTATGGTCAGGAGGGTTTGGGGTTTTTTTGCTCATTTTCCAACCTATTTTATGGTTTTTAAAGTTGACCTCTGCTCCTGGGGGCATTGTCCCAAGCTTCTTGTATGGGGAGCGGGGATGTGGAGAAGGTGGGAAGGAGGAGAGAGGGGAGGAGGAGCTGATCACTGACTTTCAACTGTTGCTAAGGCCTCTGGGGCTGGCCACTCATCTGCTGCTCTGGTATCTACCATTAGACGTGTGTGTGTGTGTGTAAAATCATTACATATGTTTTTCTATTTATCAGTTCTTTCTCTGGATGCAGATAGTATCTTGCATCATATGTCCTTTGTAATTAATTTGGATATTTATAATATCCAAAATGACTTTTTCACTCAGAGTTGTTCTAAATAAATAATATTGCACAGAGTTGTTTAAACATTTTAGAGCATATAGGAAAACTTCCAAAATCTCCTCAATTAGTCTTCTTAAAGCACAAGTCTGACCATGTCACTCTCTAAAAAGTTTCAGTAGTTTCCCACTGCCTCTAGAGTCAGATGCAAATTTCTTAGCCTGACATTTAAGGCCCTCAGCAATCCAGCTCCACTGACCTTTCCAGCTTTATTTTATGTTATCTCCTTCACACATTCTACGTTCCAATCCAAATGAACAGCTTACATATTCTTTGAACTCAACATTAATCTCTTACAAGCACTTGCACAAGCCCTCTCCCATGCCTTAAATGCTCTCTGTCCCCATTTCTACCTTTCAAGGATCATCTCATGGACCTCTTCCTCTATCAAGTTTCCCACCTAAAATACATTGTGGACCTCTTCCTCTATCAAGTTTCCCACCTAAAAGACATCTCCTAGAAAGTAGATGTAGCCTAGTTTTCCCCAGTTATGAATCTATTTAACTTTGTACCTAGCAGTATGGTACAGTGAAAAGAGCTGAACCTGGAGTCACAAGGCCTGATTTTGAATTCTTGTTGTGTCTTTACATATATGAGCTTGGTTAAACCTCAACCTCTCTGAGCCTCTTTCACCTTTGTGGATGAAATGTCCTCTAAATTCCCTCTGGCTCTATGGTATTAACACCCCCCAGTATAAATTCCTTGAGGGCAGGGACAATTTCATTATTATCTTTTTATTTGCAGCATCCTGCCTGGTACTTTGCCTATATGAAGATACTTAATAAATTCTGATTGATTGAATTGTTGGAAAAGAGATCTAGATGTCATGCCTTATAGCTAAGAAGTGCCCAGTAAGAGTCAACAAATGCATCCACTTATTCATTATTTCCTCACTGCCCAAATTGAATCTTCCAGTCTTTCCTCTCCTCCACCTTCTGTCAGACACAGGATCCTTTGACAATATATTGGTCCAAACCCATCACTATTCAAATGAAGAAATGAGGCCTAAATAAGTTAAAAGACACATACACAGATATTTGTGTGTATACATATATGTGTGTATATATATGTATGTACATGTGTGTATACATACATACACACACATATATGTGTGTGTATATACACATATATGTGTGTGTGTATATATATATATTCTTCCTACAGCTAACTAGTGGCAGAAATTTGCCTGGGAGCTTTGGTGTCTTTTCATTATCCACTACCTTAGGTAAACCAGGTATCTTCCAAGGCTGGACTCCATGAGGGGCCACCTCAGTGTTGTCTCTCTGGACCCTACTTCTTCTGACTCTCCCAATTCCTTCTACACCTAATTCCAGTAACCTTCTTATCTGGAAAGATCTTTCTACCCCTAAAGTCCCTTCCACTGATGAGTTTTTTCCTCCCAGATCCTCAATTTTATGGAAGGTTTTCCAGGAATAAAGGTTTTCAAGTTAAATATTCCTGTCAGGACTCATGAGTCCTTAGACAACAGAAAAAAAAAAATCTAGTAAACTTTAGTGAGCTTGTGGGCTTCACAGTAGGCTAACAGAAAAAGCAGAGGGAGGCTGCTGGGCTATTTTGTGACAGAGCTTTATAGTCTCTGATGGAAAAAGGGGAGCCTCTATGCATATTGACCTGGATTAAAAGCCATCCTGTTGTTCATGCAACACAGCAATCTACTTTCACTGAATGGAAAAGAAAAGCACCCTGGGCATCTCTGATAATGGATTCTGTGAAAAGGCAGGCTACATAGAGCTGATCACAAAGAGGAATCCAACCTTAAGAGAGAAACATAGTCACATACAATTAAGCAGGCTCTGTTAATTGAGCTCATGTGGACGTAGAGGGAGGAGATGAATCATTCTCCTTAAAGGATAATGGACACCTCACAGTGAGGTAAAAGTGCCTTATATGTCTCTTCTCCTCTGGGGGATCTTAAGGGCATCTGCAAGTGGAAAGTGGCCTAACTTCCTCCTTTTCACAGATAACCACCCACCCATGCCAAAATAATTTGATATTGTTGTTAACTATAGCTTTTTAGTCCTAGTATTTATTTCAAGTAAATAAGTTATACTAATGTCTATCAAATCATATTCCAAAGAAATTATTCATAAACCTCTAAGTGGAACAAAATTCTAGATAAAGGTAGAGCAATTATCCATCTTGTGAATTGGCCATTCTTCTTACATCCAACATCCTTCTGTTCTGTTTTCTAGTTGACATCATTGTATCCCAGCAGTGCAAGTTAGTTTACAATCAGGTCATAATTGAGCATGTTGATCTGATGAAGAAAATGTAATATGAAGCATTCTGAAGCCAAATGGAAGTAGTTTCACCATTAGATAATACTGCCATTCTTCCTGTTAGCAAGGGTGATTGGAAGTTCATTGCAAGAGGCAATAGCACTCAAAAATCCGTTAGAAAGGTAAAAAGTGTGTTTGAACTGTGTTTGTTTTCTATCTTGAAAAAAAATTGAAAGGAAACTGAATGCATGTCAAGTTCATGTTATTCCCCATGACAATGAATGATGTTTAAATAAGGAAACCCTAGGTTCAGTCTGACATCTAGTGGCTACCATCTGCTATTATAGATGCTTCTCAAGTAGGCTGATAGCATTTTAATGTTTATTGAAAGGGACATCCCAAGACACTTAATAAAAAGGATAGTTAACATTTACTGTGTTCTTTAAAATTTGTAATGCTCTTTACAAATATCCTATTTTATTCTCACTATGTAACCCTGGGAGATGAGCTCACATTTTACAGATGAAGAAACAGAGAGACAAAGGTTAAATGACTTGTCCAGAATCACATACCTAGTCAAAATTATACCTTCATTGCATTGTCCCTGCGTCTTCAACTAGGTGCCATCAGTTTCTTTTTGACAGCTTCTTATGAAAGGTTGCCTACTTTCTGAGGCTTTTGGAAAGCTCTTGTTAGGAAAATTTTTCTTTTATTCCAAGGCTTTCCTCTCTCTCTCTTCCTCTCTCTCTCTCTCTCTCTCTCTCTCTCTCTCTCTCTCTCTCTCTCTCTCTCTCTCTCTCTCTCTCTCTCTCTCTCTCTCTCCCTCTCTCTCCCTCTCTCTCCCTCTCTCTCCTTTTCTCCACACATCCCCATTTTCTTTAACTGATTCTCAAATGGAATGGTCTCCAGTATTCTCACCATCTTTGTCATCTTTCTCTGAATTCTTCCAAGCTTGTCAATGGTATTATTCAGTCTTTTCAGTTGCCTCTGACTCTTTGTGACCCCGTTTTATCCTATCTCGGCAAAGATACTAGAGTGACTTGCCATTTCCTTCTTCAGCTCCTTTCACAGATGAGGAACTGAAGCAAACAGGGTTAAAGTGATTTGCCCAGGGTCAACTGATGAGAAGAGTCTGAGACCAAATTCCAAACTCAGTGTTCTATCCACTGTGCCATCCAGCTGCTAAGCTGCTCAATATCCTACCTAAAATACATCTCCTAGAAAGATGTAGCCTAAACAGAGTAGGTTACAGTAGCCTAGAACATTCCTTGTTTTAAACAGAACACTGATTTTAATACAAATTAAGATTAAATTAGTTTTTTGCTTTAACTCTCATGCCATATATTGTTGGTTCCTATTCAGCTTATATTCAACTGAAATTGTGTAGGACAATGGATGGACTGCTGGATCTAGACTCAGGAAGACCTTAGATTGAATCCTGCTTCAGATACTTCCTAACTCTATGAACTTGAGCTAGTTATTTAATGGGGGCAGCTAGGTGGTACAGTGGATAGAGCACCAGTGAGGGAGTTGGGAGGACCTGAGTTCAAATCTCACCTCAGACACTTGACTCTCACTAGCTGTGTGACCTTGGGCAAGTGACTTAACCCCAATTGCCTCATCCTGGGTCATCTCTAGTCATCCTGATGAATATCTGGTCACTGGATTCAGATGGCTCTGGAGGAGAAGTGAGACTGGTGACCTGCACAGCCCTCCCTCACTCAAAACAAAGTCAAGTGCAAAGTCATGTCATCATTTTTCTGATGACATAGTCTTCTTGGGCAATGAAAGATGAACACACACAGTCATTTAATGTCTTTGTACCTCAGTTTCCTCATATGTAAAATGGGGATAATAATAGCTATGGACTTCATCTTACAGGGTTTAGAGAATCAAACAAAGTCATGTACCTAAAGGAATTTACAAGATTGCAAACCTGAAAATGCTGTATGTGTCAATTATTATTTATTATTTTAGAAGTCATTAAGGTAGCATAGTAAATAGACCAGTAGGTTTACATCAGGAAGATCTCAGTTCAATGCTTTGTTTCAGACACCTATTAGTCATACAACTTTGGGAAAATCACTTAATCTCTCTTAACCTCATTTTCCTTCTCTGTAATACAGAGATAATAATAGCTGAAGCACATTTCACAGGGGTTTTCCTAATGTGAGAACCCAAATAAGATCATTACGTAAAGTGATTGGAAAACCAGAAAGTACTATGTTCGTTATTACCATTAAAACCCCCAGATCATTCTCACATGATCTGTTTTCAGCCTACATCTCCCCCTTCCCTGTATTTGTAAGTTCATTTTTTGAATTCAACTGTAGGGACTTTACATTCATCTCTATTAAACTATTATATGGGGTCCATCATTTTGGTCTCTTGAGAACTCTTTAGATTTCGTCTCTATCCCAAAGTATGATTACCACCCTTCCCATTCCCATGTTATCTGCAGACTCTAGAAGTTTGCCATCTATGTCTTTATCTAAGAAACTGATAAAAATGTTGAACAGGCCAAGGTCAAAAACAAATGTCTCTAGCTCCATCGTAGACATCCCTTCAAGTTGACTTTGAGTCATTAATGACTGTTTCAGCCTTTTAATTATTCAAGTACTTCCAAATTCACTCCAATGTGATCTCTTCTTTCCCAGAGCTTTCTATCTGGATTTTAAGATGCTACCTTGGGCTTAAAACAAACTATTTTACACAGAAAAGCAAAAACAAAGCAGAAACTATAGAAAATTCTAACTTAAAACATTTATTGATTTTAATTGATAACCTGAATTTTGTTTCTTGGTGACTAAAGCAGAAGAATTCATGGAGTGGTTTTCATTTATAGTGAAGAATAAAGATATTTTTGCTAAGCAGATGAGAGTTAGGACAGCACATCGCACTTAGTATTTGTTTGAATGTTTTTAGAGTGATAGAATATGTATAATTATTTTGCTTATATTGAATAATTGCTTGTAATGTTATTTTAATTTCTAAATTTGTGTGATTATAAAGACTTGAATACTGTAATTTTTGTTTGGCAAATCTATTTTGTAATTTATAATAAAGTAAACATCTGCTGGACTTGTTAGAAGCCTTTCTCAGCTAAGCATAATTTAAAATAGCATATACCTTAAATGGTTGTTATAAGGAATATATTTTGCTAACTTGAAAAGTATATAGAAACATGAGCCCCTATTATCTTACACTTTAGCAGAAGCTCTATGGAAATAGTATATGAGGTTAAGAAAAGAATTTGCTCTCCGGATACTGTGCAAAAACTTGTTTGAGGACAATTTGATCTTTCTGCTTAAATATAGTGATAAAAAAAACAGGCAAATAACTAAAAATATGATGTAAAAAAAAGAATCATATCAACCTAATTAATGTTCTTGGGAAGGCCAAGAAAGTAAAATAGAAAGCAAAATAAATACACAACTGTTGACATTCTGGTTACACTCACAAGCACACACAAACACACTTTGTGTCAGGCACATAGTAGGCACGTAATAAATACTAGTTGAGTGACTACCACACAAATAATTGTAGAAAAAGTGGGTAAAAAAACAAGTTTTGTCAGGTGACACCGCTCAGAGTACGAGCTGTACTTCTGGGAATTAAAGCCCTTTCCTTATCAACCACTGAAGGGTTAGCACAAATAATTTTATAGCTGACTGCATCCTCTAGAATAACTTTATTGTATTAAATTTTTATGAGCACTTCTCATAAATTAAATATGAAAGTAAGTTGTAAACCACAGCATTCTATACAAATGTAAATTATTATCTCATCACAACTCCCTCTCACTACTTTGGTTGACATAATGGCCAGGCAAATGGTCCTATAGCTTATTTCAGAGTCACTCGAATAACTTATAGACCTTCTATAAAACTTGACTTAGACAAATATTAGCGAAAGAGGAAATGGGTCGCAATAGCCTCCTGGTTGATCCGTGACTCGTGTCTTTTTGAGCAGACTAAAAGTAACGTATGGTAAAAAGCTAGGAACAAAGAACAGCCTTGAATAAAGAGTATTATATAGGAAGGAGGTTCATGGAATCAAAACGTCATCACTGGAAAGGATTTTACGAACCGTCTAATAAAGTTCTCTCCTTTTTCAAGAGAACAAGCTGAAGCACAGAGATGAGTTTGCTCCAAGTCACAGAACTTACTGTTACTGAGTCATTTCAATCATGTCTGACTCTTCATGGCCCCATTTTTAGTTTTCTTGGCAAAGATACTGGAGTGGTTTGTCATTTAAGGAAACTGAGGAAAATGGGGTTAAGTGACTTGCCCAGGATCACATAGTCTGAGACCAGATTTGAACTCAAGTCTTCCTGACTCCAGGTCCTGCACTCTATCTACTTCACCACCAAGTCACAGAATTAGTACTGAAATCAGAACTAGAACCTGAACTCTCAGTCTTACAATCTTTCATTTTACTATGCTTCCCATCTGTTTCCTTCTTCACTCCCATCTTAGGCAGGGAGTGTCTTTGAGATCCTCACTGCCTCTTCAAAAAACATTGAAGAACGAACAAGTATTTTAAAGCACCTACATTGTGCCCAAAAATGTGTTAGGTGATGATCAGGATATAAAGTAAGTATCAGACGTAGTCCCTTGAGTAGTTAACAATCTTGTCTTTGGAAGAGACAAGAAATATGTACATGAAGCAACTAGGGAAAAGTATATCAGTAAATAATTAAGTACTGAAGGAGATGGGATGCATTATGGGATGAAGGAAAAGATGATGCCGCTGCTAAAAGGATGATTATAAGGTCTTTCTTATGAAACTAATCCTGTATTTTTAACTCTAATGAAATGTTTCTTTGTTATATTTCATTTTGGGTGCACTAACTATCCAGATTTAGAGACTTGGGTTAGTGCAAGGTACTGAGTTGTGGAAACATCGAATCTTTGAGTTAGAAGGGACCTCAAAAGGTCATATGATCCAATATCCTGCCAGATAATGAGGTCATACCTTGAGAGTGAGAAGGGTCCCTAAGGATTATCTCATTCAGTCCCCCTCACCTTAGAAATAAAAGAAAAGATCCACTTATGAATGAATCCCTAACACAATATCCCTGGACAGTAGTCATGGGGGCTGCTTGAATAGCAGGTGAGATGCTGGCTGAATTTTGGAAAACAAAAACATGTGAGTCAGTCACTTATGGAAAACATTAACCCCTCTGACAAGTGTTTCTTGTTCTTAACATTGTTCGTACTCTTTAGCAATACCTACTTTTTTACATGCCCCAAGCATATTTTATCAATCTTCAATGGTCATTTGTTTTGATACTAAAATTGGGTTTAAAGTAAAAAGAGGACATATGGCACTCTGACCTGGAGTTAGGAGGCCCTCGGGTCTTGAAACCACAATAATAATAGCTGGCATTTATGTAGCACTTTGGTGGTGCAGTGGTTAGAGCACGGGGCCTGGAGTCAGGAAAATTCCCCAACCCGAATTCAAATCTGGCCTCAGACACTTACTCTGTGACCCTGGGCAAGTCACGTAAGCCTGTTTGCCTCAGTTTCCTCAGCTATAAAATGAATTGAAGAAGGAAAGGCAAACCATGTTAGTATCTTTGCCAAGAAACCCCACCGTGGGGTCATGAAGAGTCTGACCTGACTGAAAAATGACTCACCAACATCCTCCCAACAACCCTAAAAGGTATTATCCCTATTTTATGCATATGGAAACTAAGGCAGATAGGGGGTTAATTGACTTGTTGAGGGTTACATAGCTAGTAAATGTCTGAAGCAGCATTTGAACTCAGGTTTTCTTGATTCCAGATCCAGTCCTCTACCCAGTATACAACCTACGTTAACTTGGGAATAACCCTTGGAACTTGTACATAGAAATATTTAAAAAGTAATTGGTGATGTAGGACTAGAGCTCAGAAGAAAAATTAAGGTTGGATATAAAGAGAGCTGAAAGTCTTCTGTAAAGAGATGATAACTCAACCCATGGAAGATAAGATCACCAAGGGAGAAAATGTGTGGACAAAAAATAAGAAGGTATAGAGCAAACCCTTGGGGAAATCCCCCTCAGTTAGGGGTTTGGAATGATGATCCAGCAGAGTGAGAAGGGCTGATCCAATAGGCAGGGGGAGAAAACAGTAATAAAAGGTTTGGGAAGAAAGAGTTTTCTAAAGGATATGGTGGTTAACAGTATCAAAAGGTACAGAAAAGTCTAAAAGGATGAAGACAGACTGGATTAATAATGAAGGTATTCTTAATAACCTTAGGGGGAATAGTGAGGTTGCAAGTCAGATTGTAAGGAATTAAGGACTGAATAGGAAGAAAGGAAATAGAGGCTGCGGGGGCATATAGAAGGCTTTTTAGATTAGATTAGCTGTGAAACTGAAGGGACTGATAGCCCAATAGCTTCCTACTTTATTCAAGTGTTCTTGCTAATATGTTCTAGTTAAACCATGCTTCCAGGCTGCGGACGTAGAAGTGAGGAAGAACTAATACTGTTCTCTACCCATCCTCATTCCACCACCACTACTATTATACCTGCCTTTACGCGGGCTCAGCCTGGGCATCCATCTCCCTTTGAGATGCTTGTTAATGAGGCCCAGCTCCAGGTAGTAGGAAGAGTTTATTTGCCAGCCTTTTTAAGCAAAGTCCCCTGACTTTCATCTAAAGTCCTATGACCTCTGCCCCTACTGTGTGTGATGGAGAAGGAGGGGGCAGAAAGGAGTAAATAACTCTGAACCATCTGTAGTCTTAACTGTGTTCATACAATTGGGATAATTGCTTCTCTTGGGGAGTACCAGCAGCCCTCGCAAAGGACCAAGCCTATTCTCACCCCCACACACACACTTTTATCATTGGTGACCTCCTCTGTCTACCGACAGTTCTGTCCCAAGTCCCACCACAAGGTTTCAACCCTGCCTGGAGCCTTCCTAAATAAGTTCAACATAGAGTGCGGTTACCTAAGCAACACCACAACAAAGTGTGAAAAACTCTTCAATCAAACTGATGAAATTACAAGACTTGGCCTTTGGATGAAAATGACTGAAGATTATCCATACCTCTGGTGGCCTTTAAAAGCGTACAAGTACACTTGCTTCCCTGGAAACCAAAACTGTCAGGAAATCTGAGAACTATAGTCACCATACCCATTCTACCCAAACAGCTAGCTTTTGCAAGGTTTGGGGTGAAGAGGTTGCAGGGGACCCAAGAGAATGATCTGAAAATCCCCTTTATCCATTCCCTGACTCATCTGAATACCCCTGCCTTCTGCCAAACCAGAAGATAGGGTCAAGGATGCAGCCAGATTGTGACTCACAAGCGTGAACCAGGCTGCTTCTCAGCTACGGCTATGGGTTTCAGGATGTTGGAAACTAACAGCTGGATCACATGGACTCCTCTGATTTATAACTTTAAGATGCTTACCTCCAGATGTGTCCTTGGGACATTAGTCTGTGAATTCTTGTTTAGCCTTTTTGTGCCCTATAGCACTTTCATCGTGCAAAACACAGATGGATGTTTCTAATTATTGTCCTAACAAATCTTGCTCACTGAGTCAAAATTAAAGGAGGCAGTGCAGGGCAGGGGGAAGAACAACGACCAGCAGATCGAGAGTCTAGGGCTCTGACCCTGTCCCAAACTTGCAATGATTTTGGACCAGTGCTGTAAACAATCTGAACTCCAGCTTCCTTAGCTAAAAAATAAACAGGGTTATATTAGATTAAAAATTTCATAAGGGTACAAAAAATGGTTTATCTGTATTTCTTAACTTCCCCAGTACCTAGCCTGGTTCTCGGAGCACAGTAGGTACATTTTTGTGCTTTTGTTGAATTAATTAGAGTAGGATAATGGTTTGAGATCAGAAAGGGACATCAAAGCCTACTAGTTCAAACACCTTATTATACAGAAGCAGAAACTATGACCCAAGGAGGGTATGGCTTGTCCAAATCTCTACAGAATGATCCCTTTAAATTCAAAAACTACATTATGCCCTAAGAGATTAACTATTTTTTAATTGTTCTCAAAACCTCCCACAAGAGGGCAGCTGTTCCATGTTCTTTAACAAGAGAAAAAGAAAGTCAAGACCCTTTAGGTCTACTTCAGTATTAAGTAGGAAAGTGAATGTCTCCACTAAATGCCATGACAAGTTATTATTTAAAATTAAGAGTCAATCTAAAATGCAACGTCTTACTTAAATTGGTTCCAAAGAATAAACTAAAATGGTGACTTAAGAAAGAATGAAGAGAAATAATTTATCAATCCTCTGACGTATCTTAATTACTTTCTATTACTTCTGGTAAAGCATCCTAGTCTGCTCTTTTTGAGGGAGTTATACAACTAGTTAGGGCTGAATAACTATGGTGGAGGTAAGGAGGTTACACACAAGAGACACCTTAATACAGTTTTAAAAAATTAAATGAACATATTTCTGATGCCAGAAATTTCCTCGATCCGCAGCACTTCTTTGGTGATGCCAAGTTTCATGTACTATTATAAAGGCTCAAAACCTCCAGTGAATACTCCAGTGAATTTAAGTCACGTAGATTTTAAACCTTGGTAGGACACAACGCCTTGGCTCAGCTTTGACATTGTCTCAATTCTTGAAATATAGTTATTACCAATTTAAATGGAGCCTAGGGCTTGGAGATTAGGGTGTGATTTGTGAGGAAGAGGAAAATGGAATAAATGGAATGAATGAATGAATGAATGAATAAAATTATTACTTTTTTACTATTTCTAGATACTCTGCTAAGCACTAAGGATTAAAGCATACAAAAAAATTAATCAGTCTCAGCTCTCAAGGAGCTTATATATTCCAATAGAGGAAAAAAATACGTAAAGGAAAATGGTAACTGGGGGCATTTTACTTAAGATAATCACAAGGATAGTGAGTTGAGTTGACTGATAGGCCAGTCAATATTGACATGCCTTTTCCAGAATAGTAAAACAAATTTGAGTACAATGCTCAGAGCAAATAAGAAAGATGGAGAAGGGTAGGGGGATATGTATGTGGTGGCAAGGCACTATCAAGATGACCCCAAGTGGATGCTAGTACCAGTAGATTATGGAATAAAGAATGGGGGGGTCGGGTTCAGGCAGATATATTGGACCAAATATGTTTGCCGCTTATCTAATGTTCTAAAACACTATTGATTAGAGAAATGCGAGTTTAAACAATTCATACCTATACCTCATACCTATCACATTGGTCAATACGACAGAAAAGGAAAATGATAAATGTTGGAGAAGGTATGGGAAAATTGGGACACCAATGCATTGCTGGTGGAGTGGTGAACTGATCAAACCATTCCGAAGAGCAATTTATAACCACGTCCAAAGGGCAATCAAACTGTGCATACCTTTTGATCCAGCAATACCACTACTAGGTCTGTATCCCACAGAGATCATGAAAAAGGGAAAAGAAACTACATGGACAAAAAATATTTATAGCAGCTCTTTTTGAGGAGGCAAAGAATTGGAAACTGGGGGGATACCCATCAACTGGGAAATGGTTGGACAAGTTGTGGTATATGAATGTAATGGAATGCTATGGTGCTACAAGAAATGACAAGCAGGTAGATTTCAGAAAAACCTGGAAAGACTTACATGAACTGATGCAAAGCAAAATGGGGAACTAAGTTTGTATTCAGTTTCTAGTTAAGATTATTCGACTCCAGGATGAAAGTTCCAGAACTGAATGGATTAACCTCCCTAGGAACTGGGCTTATATTTTTCAGAGACTATGCAGAAGATACTAGCTGGGGATGAAGGGAAAAAGTGAAAAAATCATTCTAGATTTCCTCTGCCAAAGCCCCTATCCACTAATTATCCCGGCAAATTTAGATAGTCTTTCCACCATTCTCTCCCCCACCACATGTGTGTCTGTATTTATACATGCATATAATTCCCAGATCTATATAACCAGCCCATTTCTCTCCTGATCGCTAGTCCTGCACCAGCAACTACCTATTAGATATCTCCACCTGGATATGACATAGGCATTTCAAATCAAATGTACTCAAAGCAGAACTCAGTGACTCTCCCCACAAATTTTTCTGTCTCTTCATGGTTCCACCACACTTCTAGTTGCCCAGATTCAAAGCCTCGAGTCCTTATCCACTTTTCATACCCTCTCATCCCTCACAATCAAATCTTGTCAATTCTGACCACACAATTTACCATATTATCTTTTTCCCTCTTCTAAACTTCCTTATAGCTATGGAATATCCATCCATCTTCCCCATGACCTGGGCTCCCCTCCTCAGTATAATTCTGAGTTTTTCACTCACTCACCCCACCTATCCAATTCATTGCCAAGTCCTATCCTTTCAGCACATATCTCCACATCTCACATCTCTCTTTTCTCTACTCACACAGTCACCTCTCTGGCATAGTCTCCAACCTCACATCTGAACTATTGCTGTAGCTTCCTGGTTGGTCCCCCTTACCCAAGTCTCTCCACTGAAATCTATCTTCCATGTAGCTGCCTAAGTGGTTTTCTTACAGCACAGGTCTGATCATGTTACCTCCCAACCACTCAAAAAACTTCAGTGGCTCCCTATTACCTCCAGGATCAAATAAAAAATCCTGTTTGAAATTTAAAGACCTTAACAACTTGACCTCTTCTTATACTACATTCCCTTACACATACTCTATGATATAGCAATATTGGCTGCCCTACTGTTCCTCATACACAATACTCTATCTCCCAACTCCCATGTTTTTTCATGCCTGGAATACTCTCCCCTCTCACCTCTACCTCCTGACTTCCCAGCTTCTTTCAAGTCTCCACTAAAATCCACTGAAATCCCCTATTTTGCTAGAAGTCTTTCCAGGTGCCCCTCAATGCTAGTGCCTTTCCTCTTACATTACCTTCCATCTGTATATCTTATAAGTATGTCATTTGCATTCTGTCTCCTTCAGAAGTATGTGAGTTCTCATGCATAATAGGTGCTATACAAATGTTTATTCCCTTTCACTTCCCCATTTCTAGGAGTCTGACTTTGCAAAGTAGGGAAATGAAACAAGTGAATAAAGTAGATAATAGTCAAATAAAGGTTTTTGTTTCTTAAGAGTAGAAGAGAGTCAGGTATGTTTATAGGAGGTAAAGAAAAAAGTCAGTGGATCAGGAGAGGTTGAGAACAAGGGGAAAAAGGGAGTGAATAACTGAAGGAGAAACTCTTTGAGGAGACAGAAGGGGATGGGATCAAGTGCACAAGTAGAAGGGTTGGAATTGGCAAAGAAAAGGGCCATTTTATCCTCCAAAATTGGAGAAAAGGAAAGGAGGACAGCAAGTGATGCTATGGTGATTTGAAGTACGGAATCAGGGAGGACAGAGAGCCGGAAATGAATGACCTCAATTTTTCAGATAAGTACGAGGCGAGATTGCCTGCTGAGGAGGAGAAGATGACAATGTAGGTAGCTTGAGATAAGAGGAGGTTTGGACCAGTTTTTGCATCCTTGTTAGTCTCCATGCATCTAATCTCTCAATTCCCTAATCCATCCCCTACACAATGCCAGAATTATTTTCCTAAAGCACAAACCTTACCATGTTCCTCCCCTGCTGAAGAATCTCTAGTGGTTCCCTTTTACTTTTAAAATACAATTTTCTCTGTTTGACTTTCTTCTAATATTGATATATTTTGTTTTCTTATTAACTTCATTTCCAAATATGTTAATGCCTCCTTATTAAAGGATCTTTTTTGTCACAAAAAAAATTAAATAGGAAAGAAAAATAGTTCAGAAAAATTAACAAATGCATCAGCCAAGTCTGATAGTATATCCATGTTTCACATACATAATTTGCTACCTCTTCAAAGAAAGGAGGAAGGTGGATTTTCTTATTTCCTCTCTTTACCCAAGTTTGGCCATTATAATTACATACATTCAGTATCATTTTATTTTGAGACTTTCTATTCATAATTCTGTAGTCATCTGTGTATTGTTTTCTCAGTTCTGCTTTTTTTCATAAAACATCAGTGTGTATGTGTACATATATAATCAGTCTGTGTGTGAATATATACACACATACATGTATATATATTCCCATACATATATATTATATATAATTATATATATATTCCCATGCAGCTATGAATTCTACATATTTCTCGTTTTATTTGTAAAGTAATATTCCACCACAATCACACACTTCTTTGGGTCACAAGGGAGCAAGATCCTGAGGTGCTGGTATGGCTTTTGGTCATATGAGAACAGAGGTCCTTCCTGTGTTAGGAGCAGAGTGCAGATCAGGAAAGCAGTGACTACGCCTCTTCCTGGATCACACCACCTTAACAGCAGCACCAAGACCCTCAGAATTAATTCTGAAAAGAGCAGCATGAAAAAGCCTGAAGCTTGAGGTAGCACCTGCCTACTCCGAGATGAGCAGAGACCAAATTAACATAAAATTCAAAGTTAAGAAATAGGCTGGAAAAAAATGAGCAAACAACAAAGAACTTGACCACAAAAAACTACTACAGTGTCAGTGAAGACCAAGATATAAAATCCAAAGAAGTCAACAATGTGAAAACAGCTACAACTAAAGCCTCAAAGGAAAACTACTAATTGAACCCAAGTCCAACAAGAATTCCTGGAAGACTTACAAGAAAGAGAAAAGACTGATAAAGAAAAATTGGAAAAACAAATAACATGATGCAAGAAAATTACAAAAAAAGAATGAGCAGCTTGGCAGAGACACAAAAACTACTGAAGCAAATAACACCTTGAAAAACAAAATTGGTCTAATGGTAAAAGAGGTACAAGCATTCAATGAGGAAATAACTCCTTAAAAAGCATAAGAGATCAAATGGAAAAGGAGGTATTAAAAATTAACTGAAGAAAGGAACTTCTTAAACAGCAGAAGTAGTCAAATGTAAAAAGAGGTACAAATGCTCACTAAAGAAAATAATTTCTTAAAAATGAGAATTGGATGAATGGAAGCTAATGACTACATAAGACATCAAGGAACAATGAAACTAAGTCAAAAGAATAGAAAAAAAAGGAAATGTAAACTCACTGGAAAAACAACTGACCTGAAAAATAGATTAAAAGAGATCATTTAAGAATTACTGAACTACCTGAAAATCATGATAAAAAAAAACAGCCTAGACATCCTATTTTAACAAATTATCAAAGAAAACTGCCTTAATATCTTAGAATCAGAGAATAAAATAAAAATTGAGAGAATCCACCCTTTACCTCCTAAAAGCAATCCCAAAATGAAGACTCTTGGGAATACTATAGACATAATCCAGAACTTCAAGGTCAAGGAGCAAATATTTCAAAAAAATATGAAACACTTCAACTATATATAGTCAGAACTACATAGTTATAAACTATAGTCAGAAACGTACAAAATATACAGCTTCCACATTAAAGGAATGGAGGTCTTGGAAAATGATATTCTAGAAGAAAAAGGAACTAGGATGATAATCAAGAATAGCCTACCCAGCAAAACTGAGTATAATCCTTCAGGGGGGAAAAATGAATGCTTAATGAAAGAAAGGACTTTGAAGCATTCCTGATGAAAAGACCAGAGCTTGATATGCAAACACAAGACTCAAGAAAAGCACAGAAAGGTAAACATGAAAAAAATCATGAGACTCAATAAAATTAAACTTTTACATTCCTACATAGAAATATAATACATGTAATTCCTAGGAATTTTATCATTATTAGGGCAGCAGTCTACCTAGAAACAGGGCACAGGTGTGAGTTGATCATGTTTGGATGATACAAAAAAAATAGAGAGGTGAAAAAGTCAAGATCATGCAATGGCCAACTCCTCACCCATCTCTTCCTTGCACATAAGCTTTCCTTCCTTCTTTTATGTGAGATACTTTTCCCCACTCTACCTCTCCCTTCCCCATTCTCCCAGTGCATGATGGAGACACCCTTTTCTTTCAGCATACATAACTCTCTTATAGTTTCCTTTTAGTTTAACAGAAGTCTTTTTTCATTGGCTGACAAGCTGCAACTGAGTATATATACAAAAGGCTCTTGAGTAGACCAATACTCTCTTTTCTGGAGGCTAATGAAGCAAGGATTATAAGTAGCAATGTGTCAGTCTTTTCTCCCAAACTACCTGTCCTGCATTAGGACATGCACAGGGCTTCTTTTTGATCTGTCTCTCTTTTGTTTATTATTTCTTGATCTCAGGTGAATGAGTATCAGAGATGTTGGTCTTTGCTCACATTGAGGGGAGCATAGAGGAGTGGGGTGGGGGCACGGACAAAGTAGAAAAGTCTTCCTGCAAAAGATGGTCTTTGAACTGAGGCCTGAAAGATAGAGATTCTAAGAAGTGGAGAAGAGGAGAAACATTCCAGGCTTAGGGTGCACCTAAGGCAAAAGTACTGAGTAGGCCGTGAAGTATCATAAATGAGGAACTGCAAGGAGATGGGTATGGGGAGTAAATGTGAAGGGGAGTAAACATAGAAGACAACTGGAAAAAGGGACAAATTGTGAAGAATTTTAAATTGCAAATGGAAGAGTTTGTATTTGATCCTAGAGACCATAAGGAGATCCTGGAATTTATTAAACTTAGGAGACAGGACAGGTTGCTTTAGGAAAATCATTTTGGTAAGTGGGTGGAGGATGGATTAGAAGGGAGAGAGACTTGAAGCAGAGAACCAGTTAGGAAATTATTATAATAGTCTAGGCCAGAGATAATGAGGGCCTGAGTTAGAGAGACAATTGTGTAAGTGGAGAGACAGAAATATTTTGCAACTGACTTTGATATGAGAAAGTGAGAGAAATGAGCCTAGTATGACATCAAGGTTGAGAACCTGGGTAAATAAAAGGTTGGTGGTGCCCTTGATGGAGCAGCTAGGTGGCACAGTTGATGGAGTGCCAGACCTTGAGTCCAAATCTGGCCTCAAACACTTACTAGTTGTGTAATCCTGGGTAAGTCATTCAATCTTGTTTACCTCCATTTCCTCATCTGCAAAATAAGCTGGAAAGGAAATGGCAAAACATTCCAGCATCTGCTAAGAAAATTCTAAATGGGGGTCACGAAGATTGGACGTGACTGAAAAACAACTGAACAAGGTGCCTTGATGGTAAAGAGGGAGTTCAGAAGAGGGATGTGTTTGTATTCAAATCTAGGTACTGACTCCAAATTCAGCACTTTTCCCTAGAGTTGGTGTGAGTACCAAATGAGAGAATAATCAGCACAGTGCCTGGCACATAGTAAGCACTAAATAAATATTACTTACTACTTCTACTACTACTACTACTTCATTTCCTTACATTTTTTGTGTGTGTGTCCTATAACTATTCCTGGAAATTTGTTAGTACTAAGTTTTTGCATACAGTCTTTAGCAGACTGGCCAAATCCTTATTATGTTAGGCGACACAGAACTACTGGGATTCCCTCCTCCCACCCCTGAAAGTGTAAAAAGTACAGGCACCCCATTGAACACAAGGCTGATGCCCTATTACCTTTGGGGACAGGCTGACCCTGTTTGTAACTGAGCCAAATGTTACAAATCAGTTCAAAGTCCTTGAAAAAGAAGGCTGGAGGTTTTGTTTTGCTTTTTTATGGCACTATTCCCTGCCCCCAACTCTCAGCTTCATGTGGGTTTCCTTCAAGCTTCCAAACTCCTTTTCATCAGCTCATTCTACTTTTTCCTCCTTGCTTCCCAGTCGATGCTGTCCAGGAGGTTAGTAAGCCCTGGAATGTCTCACCCTGTGTCCAGGGGATTAGTAAGCACTGAAATGTAAAATGTCTCACTGGAATCACAGCCTCATTTTTCATTGCTTCTTGGATTATACACAAACACCTGCAAGTTTGACTCACTAAGGAAAGGGAGCCCAAGCTTGGAGGCAGAGGGATGCACAGCCACAAATCATTTTCACTGTTTAAAAAATAAAAAAAAAAACACCCACTTGCAATGCAATTATCCATACTCTGACATTTAATGACTTTTCTTTTAATTGAATATTGTTCTTTGGAGGTTTAAGGGTAGGAGTAAGGAAGAAAATGAGGGGAGTTGGCTATTATACTTGGATAGATTTCAGCATTCAGCAAATATTCATTAAACATCTATCCTGTAGGTACTGAGGGGGAAAGGACAGAAAGTCTGAATAAGACACAAGTCCTTAGAAAACTTTTAATCTAGTATATTTAATCAAAGTTTGCAAATCTATTCAAAAGGGCTTTAAACTGAAAAGGGAAGAGAAAGCTGCCTGATCAAGCTAGAAACTACAGAGAATAATTACGATGAAGGAAAAAACTATATAGGATACACAAGCCACAAAAAATTGAGCAGTGAAATCCATGGTCTTCATGTCTATACAAAAATGCACAAATTAAGATTGACAAGCAAAATATGCCACAACTCTGAAAGCAGAAAGGAAAATTGGACCTCAAGGGCATCCCTGAGACTTATTGGGATGGGAAACCTGACCAGAATATGAATTGAGAAATGTATTCCTTAACCAAAGCTAACAGGGTAAGTCAAAGTAGGCATAAGGAGGAGTGCAGCTTTGTGCATTACGATATATTCATTTGAAGTGATCTAGTAGCCAAAGTGGGGAGGAATGGTAGAGAACATTCGGGTGAAGATCAAGGGAGGCCAGAACAGAAGCAATCTGGATACTGAAATGAACCATAGACAACCTGGGCAGACAGAAGAAAAACAACACAGATTTCAGAGAACAAATCATAAGCCTGGCAGAAAGGCATAATTATAGAGTTATGGGGATGTCAATGATCTCAACATCGACTGGAGCTTTCTCTGCCAAAACCAGAACAGTTAATAAATAAGAGTGTGTCTTTTTTAAATAATAATTTCATCCTTCAAAAAACGAATGAAGGGAAGTGTTTTTCTAGACAATATTCTCACCAGCAAGAAAAAATTCATTGGCGAAGAGAAAGAAACTGTGGAAACTTTGAGGGGCAAGGGAGAAAAGTTACTGAGTACTGCATCTTAGGATTTGTGATAGAAAAGGAGAACAAAGTCTGACATTCCCTCTAGATTAAGGAAAGCAGAGTTCAAAGTGTTCAAACTCTGATGGCCTAAATTTCTACAGGGCAAATGAGCCTAGGAGATCTGGGAAACTCACAGAAATATCATTCTGAAGATATGGATGTTGTCAATTCTCATGAAGAGAAAAAGGGGAAAATCTAGAGAGGTTGGTGTGGGTGCAAAGAAAACTCACTAACCAACTTACAGTTTTAAAATCATATACAAGGGCAGCTAGATGGTGCACGGGAGAGAGTACTGGTCCTGGAGTCAGGAGGAATTGAATTCAAATCTGACCTTAGACACTTACTAGCTGCGTAACGCTGTGAAAGTCACTTAACCCCGACTGCCTCAAAAAAAAAAAAAATCATATACAAAAAAAGGAAGCTAGGAAATGTAGGAAAGCTACAAAGCCTCCTATAAAGAAGTGTCAGAAAAACTAAAGGTCAATGACCTAAGATTAACAAGAAATTCAAAGGATAGAAAGGTTTTTGTTTTTAGCTATAATGTTGGAGAGAAGAGAAAGATTGCATGTAGCAGAATCTACTACTAGACTGACCTGGAATCAGGATAGACCTGGGCTCAAATCCCTCCTCTGGTATTAAGTAAATGTCTGACTATGGGTAAGCCACTAACCTTACAATGCCCCCCGTTTCATTATCTATAAAATGGGGTTAGAGTATTTCTAGCATTTGCCATAGGCCAGTTAGAATCAAACACTTCCCCAACTCACTCTTGGTTGCCTCTCCCCTCTCACTGGAAGGTAAGCATTAAACTCCTTCCAAAACCTTCCTTTACTGAAGGATCAAAATCTTCCAGGTAGCTCCATTTCCTATCAGCAGCTCTGCTTAGCTTTGACTTCACCAAATACCACACCTCCTAAATACCTTGCCCCTGGTGGCACCCCTCCCACCTCCAGCTTTTCCCCCTTCTTTCTGTCTTCCCCATGCGATGATAGACTCCCAGAGGGTGGGAATTGTCTCTTTCTTATTTGCATCCCTATCTCTCTCAAAGAAATGGACAGAAATCTCCGAAACTATAAATTACTCATATGAAGAAAAAAGCAAGGAGAGATTCTAAAAACCCAATTTCAAAAAGAAAAATGGGTAAGCCATAAATGAACCTACATGAAAAAAAGAAGAAGAAAATTCTGTATCAGTTAAAGGCAGAAGGCTGACCCTACAGTCATTAGGACTTGATTATAAGGACTACCTTTGACACATACTAGCTAATCAACCAGGGGCAAGTACCTTAAACCTCTCAGGGCTCCAGGCAATGATCCAAGACTAGAAATTACAGAAGAGCTGCCCAACTACATCAGTGAAAAGAGTTTCAACATTGGGAATCCCCCACAGTAATGAAATCACAGGTCAAGAGCAAAATAATAATAATGGGGTGACCACTGTTTAACATGAATATGATAATGATAACCAAAGATAAAAACAGGGAGAAATATTCAATTACTATTTTTGCTCTTTTCCCCTCTGCCAAGGAGAATAATCTTTGGACTGGAAAGAACAGACCAAAAATAGCTAATAGGCAACTATTACCATGTTGTTTCCCCAAGTGGAATATAAGCTCCTCAAGGGCAGGAACTGATTTTTAAAAATCATTTACACCTAACACAGTATTGGTACACAGTATGTACTTAATAAGTATTTACTGGTTGAAATAGGAGACAAAATGAGAGCACTTAACTGTCCTTGCTTAAAGTGTTCAAACCACGAGGTTCAGATAAACTACATCTATGAGAACTGGAAAAAAAAAAGTGCTGCCATTGGGGGGGCTTTTGTCAGTGATCTTTAAAAGATTAAACATTCGGAGTTTTATCCTATCTCAAGGTTAGACAAGGAAAAATGTCATTCTGATTTTAAAAAGGGGGAGCCGGGAAAGAGTAAGTCTTAACAAGCGGTGAACTTATCTTTGATTTCAGAAAGAGAAAAAGCCTCTAGAATGTATTGTCAAAAGATGGTTGCCAAACATCCAGAAAAGGAAGCAGTGATCATAGAAAATTATAACATGGCTTCATCAAGAACACGTTATACCAGATGAACTATTTTTCCTTTTCTGACACATTTACTAAACTGTAGAATTGGGAATGTCATAGATGTCAACTAAATTTTAACTAAATATCTGGGGGGAAGAGGAAGAAATCTCTCCTGCTATTCTTACTGACAAAATAAAGAAATGTGGGGTGATAGTACAGTAAGGTAAATTGAAAAGCCAGATCCAGCGAGTAGTCATTAATAGCACCATGTCACAGTGGAGGAAGGTGTCTAGTGAAGTAACCAATGGATCCGTTCTTGAGAACATGATGTTTAATGTATCTATCATCAATGATAGATAAATGGGAGATTGACACAAAGATGTGCAGGTAGCAAAAGGCTTGGAAGCATGCATAATAAAGACGTGTGAACAGTCTTAAATGCTGGGATCACTTTATAGATTTTTAGATTAAATTGAATGTAGACAAGAACAATCTTACACTGTATTTAAAAAAAATTAAAACCAACATCTTAAGTATAGGTGAGGTGGGGGGATGGGGAGAGCATAATATCTTTGAAGCCAAGGAAAGAGAAAGGATCCAGAAAGAGATGGTATATATATATAGTATCAAGTGCTACAGAGAAACCTAGATAGATGAGGACTTTAACAAGAAATTAGATTTGATGAGAAGGTCATTATTGACCTCTAAGAGAAATGTTTCAGCAAAATATAGAATAAAGTCATATTATGAGAGACTGGGTGGTGAGAAAGTAGAGACATTGAGTAAAGATGATCTTTTCAAGAAGTGTGGAAATAAATGTAAGAAGAGACATGAGGTGGTAGCTAGCTGGTGAAGTAGAGGTGTCAAGGGAAAACTGTTTAGGATAAGGGAGATCTTAGCAAGTTTATAGGTAGAAAGTAAGGAGTCAGCAGGAAGGAAGAGATTGGAGATGTATGAGAAAAGAGGGGATGATTGCTAGAACAATGGTATGATGATTATAGGATGATATAAGATCAAACATATAGGAAAAGGAATTGTGAATTGGCTTTTGTAAGGTGTGGGGGAAGAATATTTTTCTGAAGCAAGAAGAAAATGAGAGGGAATGGATGACACCAGGAAGTTTTGAAGAATGGATGAGAAAAAGTTATTAGGTTCCCTTTGGAGACTGGAGTGAGGTTTGAAGAGAGAGAAAATCATCTGAGGAAAGAATTAGAACAAGAAGTCAATAAGAATAGAGTAAGACGATTATCTAGCAACAGTGAGGGCCCACCTGTCATATTTATTTTATTTCTTAGAGAAAATAATATATTTATTTGTTGGAGCAGATGTATAATTTCCTTGGTATAAGGAATTGCTAATTAGAAAACTATCATTGTAGATAAGCACCTGCTCTACAACATATAGTCTTGGACAATTGTCCTGAGAGCTCAAAGTATCAGAGATGGGACTTGAACTCAGGTCTTTTCCACTCTGAAGCCATCTCTCTAGGTGTCATGCCATGATTCTTCTCCATAAATGTACTATGGTTGAAGGTCAATTTCACCCAGAGATGCCTAGCAGCTCAGGATCAAGAATGAAGAGATCAGATTGTGGAATCCCATTCCCCCCACCAGGAGAATACAGTCTAAGTTCCCCAAGACCAAGGATTGTTGGGCTTTTCTAATATTTCTAACCCCAGAGTCAAGCACAGTGCCTGGCACATGAAGGTGCTTGATAAATGCTTACTGATTGATTGGATCAGGTAGGCTTAGTGCTTCATGAAAACCCAGATCTCCTGACAGGGTATCATCATTCCATCTACCCCAAACAATAATCTTAGCCCATCTTTGATCTTTCATAAGTCCTCCAACATAACTGAATGATAATAATAATAATTTGTAAACCATTTTTGTTATCCATAGAATTCTAACTCATCAAACTTGGTACATTCTGTACTTTTGAGCCATAATTTTTATAGAACCATACTATAATTTTATTATTTTAATTAAAAACATTATTTCATTAAATGTTTTCCAATTATATGTAAAATTTTTTAACAACCTTTTTTTTAATTTTGAGTTCCAAATTCTCTCCTTCCTATTCCTCCCCCACTTTGAGAAGGCAAGCAATTTGATATCAATGTACATGTGAAGTCTTGAGAAATATATTTCCATATTAGCCATGTTACAGAAATACACAAATAAAACAAAACAAGAAAAATAAAGAAAGTTTTAAAAAGTACGCTCCGATCTGCATTCAGAGTTCATTGGCTCTCTCGCTGGAGGTAGATAGCATTTTTCATCATGCGTCCTTTGGAATTGTTCTGATCAGATCCTCCTTGGCACTAAGGTATGGCTTGGACCAGCTGCTTGGGCTCCTATATATGTGTAGACCACTACTGGGAAAGGTAGCCTATTCTCAGTTCACAATCCAACAATTTCTGGAGCATCTTTCAGGTTTCTTTATATGCAGACTTAAAAAACATTTAACCTCCTTTCAGTACAGAACAATCTCACTGCTATAGTATAACTAATAATTAACTTCTAACATTGCAGTTTTACAGGTATTATGAATAATTCATTGCTTGCATTTCTATACCTCTTTAAGATTTAAAAAGTATTTTCTTCAGAGAATAAGGGTAAGGTCAGCAGTACAGGGACCTATTTTTCAGATGAGACTCGGAGAAGTTAATTGATTTAATGGATAAGAAATGGCAAGTAAGGATAATCCCACCAGGGCTCTCTGAATGGCTACTACAATGTAAATATGAAAAAAGAAAGGATATGGAAATTCAAAAATAATAAATCAGAGAAAGACTATTTCAAAAAAAACTACCCAGTCCCAGATTAGATTATGCTCAATCTTTTTATCCTTCATTCCTCTCTGACTTTCAGGAGACACTGACTCCCAATTCTGGAGCTTAGTGTCATTAAGCATGTTATTAATGATGGAAATAAGTGGAGAGTCCTTCTAACATGTGAGTAATAGTTCCCTAACGAGTCTCTCTTCCTCAAATTTCTCCCTGTTTTAATCCATTCTCCACTTAGCTGCCATGGTGATTTTTCTAAAATGTAGCCCTATGTAACCATCCCCCCATCCCTATTACCTCTAGAATCATATACAAATTTATTTGCACACAATCTTCCTACATTTCCAGTCTTCCTCCTTACACTGTTCTCTCCTCCATACCAGCAATACTGGCCCACTTTTAGTTCTTGGAATACCATACTGCATTAAGCAATGTCATATCTTTGCAATAATCGTCTCCTCACCTAGCACATAGAATTAGTTCCATGACTTCCTTCAAGACTCAACTCCAATTCCAGCTGTTCCAAGAAGACTTTCCTGTCTCCCAAATGCTGATTCCTTCCTCCATAAAAGTGCCTTTCATTTTTTGAATTTTTCTTGTATCCACGTAGTTTTCATAGGTTATCACCCCCAATAGAATATAAACTTCCTGACAATAAGGACCATCTTTTTGCCTTTTTTTGTACTACTCACCACTTATAACAATACCTGGCACAGAGTAAGCTTGCAATAAATGCATTTTGACTCAATTTTATCTATTTTGTACATGCCAGTTTTTATATTTGATTTCATAAGATTGCGTCTGTGTGAGCACTGAAGCATCCACGTAGTCAAGGAGGAAGGCACCCTAGCTAGCTGAGCACTGGGGTACACTAAACTTTGATACAATGACCATAAGAAAAAATTCAAGTAACCCCTACAAGGAGTCTTGTGTTGAAGTACATGAATCTTTTGCTGTTGCTGCTCCTGTAGGAACCAGTTTAAGTATTTATAGAGGCTAGTTGAGCAGACTTTAAGCTTCCATAACCATTAATCAGTGGTTGATTTTAAAATGGAAACCAGAATTGGCTCCAGCTACAATCTAACACTAGAGAAATAGCTTCTGTATTTCATTAAATTAATTGGTCTGAAATTCTGCTGGCAAGTGGTATAACATAATAGCAACAGCAATAATAGACATTTACACAGTGATTTAAATTTACAGATCCCTTTATATATCTTCTCTGCTCCAGTTCTCACTACATCCCAATGAGGTAGGTAACTTAAGGGATTATTAACCCAGTTTTAGAGAATGGATAACTAAGACTCAGATGAAGGTATTTATTCATGGTAACATAGCTAGTGTCAGAGGTGGGGTTTAAATCCAAGTCTCTAATGACCAAAAAAATCCATTACTCTCTCTAGAGTTAAAGGAAGGAAAAAAAATAATTCATTTTTTCTGTAAAATTTAAAATTCTCCTTAATCCTATCAATATTAGCATGATTGGACCATGCCTTATCTGAGTCTAGTTATTTATGCCCTATCAGCTTTAGCAGGAGACTTGCACTAACATCATACCATTCCACACTGGCCTCTCTATAAAGTCAGGATTAAAGCCCTTGGAAAGATTCCTGAAGCAAGAAGGGAGGGTTCTGTGACAGATAACCCAGCCCAGCCTTGGAGTCCTTTCACTATGAAATTCTGGATGTCCTTTTCTGGCTTCTTTTCCTTATCTTTTCTTTTTCTAATATCCCTTAACATCTGCTTTGTACAGACAGTTCCATTAGGTCCTTGATTCCTAACCGAGGTGAACTTGTGTCCATGACAAGAAGGAGCAGCTGTTTGCCAAGGCACTGAGGGATCTTTGACTAATCAAGAAATGTTAAGCACATATCCCAAGGAGATCAGAGGCAGAAAGATAGGTTCCATATACACCAAAATATTGGTTGTAGTACTTTTTGTGGCAAGAACTAGAACAAAAGTACTAGGGAAATTGTAGGAAATGACTGCAACAAAAAATTATTCTTCTGGGAGAAATGTGTATGAAATCTATAGATGAGTATAGGAAAACTTACATGAACTGATACAAAGTGAAGCAAGAAGGACCAGGAAAAACAATATGCACAGTAACAATAATAAAATAAATAATACCACCACCCCATTCAAAACTGTATGCTTTTGGCTAAGCCTGAATACAAAGAAGAGATATGAGAAGACAGTATCCTCCTTTTTCTGAAGAGGTGGAAGACTGTGAAGGTGAAAAAAAGAGTCCTAATCTTCAGAAAAGGGAAGAAAATGGAGTCTGTAAACCAAGACCAGTAAGCTGGGTTTGTATTCCTGGAAAAATTCTAGGAAAATTATTAAATGAATGATTAATGGACATTTATAAAAGGTAGCAGTGATCACAAAGAGCCAGCTTGGCTTCATCAAGAACAAATCATGCTATGTTTGTTCATAAGACTAGATATGTTGGTAAGAGTGTTGATATGTCATGAGAATGGTTCAATTGTTTGTAGTCAAATAATGTTGAACATGCATTTAAAAGACAAGTTATGGAAGACTTAGCTCTTTTTCTCCATGACAGATATACTAGACTGGTTTGATCAGAGGAATAGTGTAGGTTTTGTGTTTTTTTTAACTTGTATTTTTAGCAAAGTATTTTTGGCTATTCTTGTGGACAATATGTAGAGAAGTAAGACACCTGGTAGCATAGTTAGGTAGATTTAGATGTGGTAGAATGGATGTGCCTAATGAGTCATTAATGAATTGCTATATTTTAGAAAGAACGTTGTAAGCTAGAAAGAATCCAAAGGAGAGTAGTCTGGACAATGAGGGACTTTGATCTCTTGCCATATGAGAACTGATTAAAGAAAATGGGGATATTTAGGCCAGAAAAGAAGAAGATATGATATTAGAAAGAAGAGGAATTCAGTTTGTTCAGATTGACCCCTGACAACAGAACTAGGAGCAATGAGCAAAAATTGCATAAGCAAATTTAGTCTTTACATAAACAAAATTGCCTACTAATTAGGGAAATGCAATGCAACGAGAAATGGAACGAGCTGTTTTGCCCCATGCACAGAAATACCAATCAACAGATACTTGTTGAGCATCTAATGCCTATTAAATTCATGACACCATGCTAGGCGTAGTAGGAAAATACAGAGCAGTATTATTTCTTACTTTAAAAAATATATTTATTAATAAATTTGCTTCACCATATCACCAAACCCCCAACAATCATCCTATGCTATATAACCCCAGAAAAACTGTACCTCAGAAATCAAAAGCATCATCAATATCTTATTGAACATATATCATCCTTTAACAAACTGAAAAAAAAAAGACTACAGTACAACATATCATGTATCAGTTCAATCATTCTTTTATGTCATTTTACTTAACTGTTTCCTACTCTAAACAAACTTATCTAGTTGGGGAAATAAAATATGTATTCAAAAAGTTTCCTTATACGGCAAGTGCTATTGGAGTTAAGAAGAGAAATTATTGTATAGTCAGGAGTAATCAGAAAAGGCTTTGTAGAATAATGGGATTTCAAGAACTTGGAAGATATTTAAGATTTAAACAGATGAAGAAAAAAAGACATTCAAGGTGAAGAACAGGAGTCAAAAATAAAAACACAGAGATGGAAAAGTAACTCATCCAAAGTTCCTTACCACAATAAAAGCAGAGCCACCCGTTATGGTCTATAAAGAAAGACAAAAGGTTAAGAGTATAAAGTCCTGGGTTCTTGTCCCAATAAATGCATCCCACTCAATTTAACAAGCATGAAACACCTACTATTTGTAGAGTAGGGGCAGCTAGGTGGATAGTGAGATGGACCTGGAGTCAGATAGACCTGAGTTCAAATCTGAACTCAGAGACTTATTACCTGTGTGACACTGGGCAAGTAACTTAACCTTTTGCCTCAGTTTCCTCATTTGTAAAATAAGCTGGAGAAAGAAATGGTTAATCACTCTAGTATCTGCCAAGAAAACCCCAAAGAAGGATATGACTGAAATCACTGAACAACAAATTTATAGGGCACTGAGATAGTAATTTATGATACAAAGATGAATCAGACATGATTTCTTCTCTCAACATGGCTGTAGTCTAACAGGAGAGAAGAGATATGTATGCAAAATAGCTCTAATACTTCCTACTAACATTACAAATATAGATATGGATAAGTGCATAAGAAGGATTCAAAGACTGCATAAAAGATTAAAACAAGAGAGGTATCCCTTTCACCTAGAGAGAATAAGGAAAAGCTTTAGGGGGAGTTGGGCCTGAATTATACTTTTGTGGTTGAAAATGATTTCAACACATAGAGTTAAAAAGAATTAATTCAAAGCACAAGGGATACAATAAGAAAAGAGATAGGAAAGGACTGGATCTAGTAAGGGAGTGACAAGTGGGTCAGTTTGGCTAAAGGATAAAATTAATTACAAGGAGAAATCTAACATAAGACTGGTAAGGTAGGTTAGAGTACAGTGTGAACCTCTAAGGAGTTTAGACTTTATGTTAAAAAGCGGTAGAGAGTCATTAAAGATTTTTTGAGTAAGGAGTAACATGATTTGAAGAAGACTTTGACAGTGGGATATTTATATGTTTATATAACATAATTAAGGTAACAACTGTATATTTAAAGTGAGGAGAAAAACTAAGGCAGAAGGATCAGTTAGGAGGTTATTGCAATATGCCCACCAGTAAAGTAAGAAAGAATGCAACTGGGCTGGTAACATTGTGAAGGATAAGATTAAGAAAGATGCAAAAGACCTGGAGTAGGAAAGAGAATCAATAGCAGTTGACCACTGATGGGATGCAGGTGTTGAAGAGAGAGAGGAGTCAAAAGTAGTTCTCAAATTTGAAACCTGAGAGACTAGTAAAAGGTACTACTAACTCAGCTTCTTCATCTATAATTAGGGAATCTTGGGAATAATGTTTGTCCCCTATCTCTTATGACATCCATCCCTCAGTAGGATTCTATGAGGGGGAAATGATATGCTAAAGTCAAGAACAAATTCAAAATAGAACTTTGCTGTAACACTTGACTCCAGGTCAGAATTCAATATAAGGCAGATCAATCTTGGATTCCACCCAAGAGTTCAGTTACTGAAATACCCAAAGACCTTTAGTATGAGAGAATTTTCACCTCTGAAGAATTTCATGCAATAGGCTAGGTAGAAAGATAGTGGGATAATGATGCCTTCATTTCTTTAGCCTTAAAGGGGAAAATGTTCTCTGATAATGAGCAAAGCAACTTTGGACTTGCTCTGACTAACAAAACAGACCCACTTTTCCATTTCCATCTGTGAGGCTGACCTCTACTTCACAGGCTGTGGGTTTGGGTTGTGAGGGGTGGGTGGAAAAGGGGAGGGGGAAAACATGATGTCACACCCAGGACTATATAAGGTACTTCATTAGGCTCTTGCAGACAGTTTGAAAGCAGCTGGAGAAAAAGAAATAGCATAGCCCTTCATTACTGGGGAATTTTAAAATTTACATTAAGTCAATCCTCTCAGAAAAACCTGTTGAATAAAATGCAACCTCAGCAGAAAAGTCAATCCATTCGACCTTTCAAGCAACGGAAAAGCTTAGGTACAACTAAAGGGGATCCTCCTAGGAGAGGAGAAGTGGGGAACGAGGGGAAAAGATGGATACAGACCTCATTTCGTTTGTTTGATTAACTCTTCGTGTGCCATTACAGCAATCAGAAAAGAGGAAGTTGCTGGGATCCGGGCAAAGTTCCCAAGCAAGATACCGGTAAGGAGGTCCCTGTGGTAGAAGGTGGGTGGGGTACTATCGTGAGCCGTCGTCAATAGGGTATTGGAACAACCACAGGGCCCCGTGATACACCCTCCCACTAACTCCCACCTGAACTCAGTCATTCCAGGCAAGGGATCGTATTCAGTTCCACTCAGAAGGGAGCAACTGGCTTTGCTTCAATTTATGTTTAAATGTTTTAACAGGTGATAGTTGAACGTTATCAGAAGGAGAAATACCTTCCCCCGCTGGACAAAACCAAATTCCTCGTTCCCCAGGAGCTGACCATGACTCAGTTTCTAACTATCATTAGGTAGGTGGCAAAACTAGAGACATCGTTCTGTATGTACGGGAGGGGTGGGAGGAATCAGGGAGTAAAGCTTCTCTTGGACAAGCTCTGGGAGGGGGAGTCTGTCTGTGATTCACCCTTTCTCTTCAGGGTGGCCAGGAAATGTTGAACTTGTACTTAACCTCTTGGAGCATCCTAGCTTGGAGAGCCCCAGCTTGACAGAGAGCCAAAGTGAGCATTACTTGAGTTATCCTAAAGTCACAGGTGCTTTTTACTTTAATCACCTGAGAAAGCTTTTATTCCCTCCTTTTGGAATTTATTCCAGAATTTAAAAGGAAGCTCTCCAGAGCTTAGTGTAAAAAAGCCTAGTTTCAAGACACTCTGACTTTATGAATTAAAAATTCATGATTACACACTGTGTACTGTCTCCCTCTGTTTGTGGGGCTCCCTCTGTGTCTTTGTATATATCTCTGTATGTCGCTGTGTCTTTTTGTCTCTATGTCTTTTCTCTGTATACGTCTTTGTATGTCTCTGTTGGCATGTCTGTGTCTCTCTGCATGTCTCTGTGCCTCTCTGTGATTTGTGTGACTGTCCTTTTCTTTGTCTCTGTCTCAAAAAAAAAAACAAATCCAGAGCACTTGCTACCTCCACTATCTTCCCTCTTACCTCCTCCACCAGCAAAATAGAATAGAAGTGAAGGAACAGGACAGAAAACTGCCTTCTGGAAACCAAGCATAAAGAGGTAGAGTTGGAGGATTGGATCATAGAGCTCTAGCTGGAATGGAACTAGTAAGCCATCTAGTTCAATCCCCACATTTTACAGATGAAGAAACAAGTTCACAAAGGCTAACTGGCTTGTCTGAAACCATATCCAGAGTGAGCATCAGAGTTAGGGGTTGAAAACAGCTCCTCAGACTTGAGAAACAGTGCCTATTCCAGTGACCCAAGCTGCCTTGCCTATCCATCAATCAGGCAACATTTATGAAGCACCTACTGTGTATCAGGCACCGTGCTAAGCACATCATCACCTAACATATGGATTCAATAAAAAGTACTTGGAGATAAAAATAGATGTCTAGGAGCTAAGTAAATATGGTTTACTGTATAATTCTCCACCAAAACAAAAAAAGGAAGCTAGGGACTTTCCTTGGGGAGTTTTGTAACTTAAATAAGCTGTTTTCTCCCTACATCTCATTCGATGATCATTGCTTAAGCATCTATTATGTTGGAGGCACTCAACCAAGCAGCTGGCGCTACAAGGATGATTCCATGGTAGCCTGGGCCATAGAGCTTACCAAGGAGTAACAGGACCATGTGTACACACATAAGTGTGATGTAAGGCAGAATGTGACTGTAATTTCTTCTACAGTTATCTTCCTTGTACTTTGTAGATTGAAATGCTTACATGAACCAAAGATGGTTAAATTCATAACAAGGCATTTTTATGTGAATATACCATAAACAAGGTCAAGAAAATTAAGAAGGGAAGAACATTCCTACCTTTATTTTTGGAAGGAAGCAGAAGTCTTATTGACAAGACTTTTTTTCCCTTTAGTATAGTCCTCCATACTGTATTTTTCTCTATTCCTGTCATGGAAGTTACTGTTCTGAAGCCATACCTATGTTAATTGGGAGGAAACAGAAGGTGAATAATTAGATTTTTTTGTGACACTAGGTCTCCCTGTCTCACCCAGACGGTAAGTGCTGTGCTCAGTGATGAACTGACCTACTGCTAATTGGCACTGAAATTGTGACTTGCCATGTCTTTTCCACCTAGGTGGGTCACTATTCTTTAGTCAGCCTGTTGGCCCTTTGTCCTAGATAAGAGTACTGGACCTAGAGTCAGGAATGCCTGAATTCAGTCCTGCCTCAGACACTTACCAGCTGTGTGAACCTGGGTACATCACTTCACCTCTCTGTACCTCAGTTTCCTCATCTGTAAAATGGAGATGATAATAACACCTTCCTTCCAGGGCAGTTGTGAGAATCAAATGAGATAATGTTTGTAAAGTGCTTTGCAAACCTTAAAGTGTTATAAAAATGCTAGCTATTATTATGGTCATTGTTATCTTTGCCCTATACTTGGTATGGACACCCATTGGGCTTTAAAGGCAGCCAGGTGGTACAGTGGATAGAGTTGGGCATAAAGTCAGGAAACCCTGAGTTCAAATCCGGTCTCAGACACTGAGGAGGTGAGATTTTAGGATAGTTACCTAACTTCTATTTACCTCTGTTTCCTCAAATGTAAAATGGGTCACGGGGTTGCTGTGAGGATCAAATGAGATGTTTTTAAAGAAGGTGGCACAGTGCCTGGCACATAGTAGGCATGGTAAAAACTTTTATTCCCTTCCTCTTTCCTTTAGCCCTGTTGCAGTTCAGAATGCTTAATTAACTCAGTCTCTCTATGGCAGCGATTACAGATGTTTGCCACCTTGCTGTAACAGAATTAGAATTTGTAATCACCAGCTACCAGTTCAGATGCCAACAGTGACTTCTTCCAAGTGATGCTGGAGTGTTTAACAGGAAAAAAAAGGTTGTTTGTTTAAAATGTAGAGTTAAGGCTATAGGTTAAGCTAAACACTGGTGGCTCTTTTGGGCTTATCCAGGTGCCTTGTTTCTCCCCTTCCTTGAATATACTTAACCCATCAGTTCCCTTTCAATACTCCCCCTGGAATTTGGGCAGAAACAATTAGAAAGGAACTAAAAAGATAGTTCTTCTGATCTAATAATTCTGACAGAAATGTTTTGTGAGCTGAAACTTACTGGTTAAAGTGAGGACTTCTAAGTCCATGGCAAAAATGACTTGTTTATTTAACATTTCTGAGAAGTCTGTTATCTCTATTGTCTTTCTCAATTAACTAGAGAATGACCTTGTACATCTAAGCCAGATAATAGTGGACAGAAGGATCGGGATTGTACTTTTGATTTCATTTGCTATGGGGAAATTTCCTCTACCATGCAGCTCCAAGTGCTGAAACTTAGACTTCTGGAAAGCTGCCTAAAGTCCTAAGAGGTTATATAAACTTCCCAGGGTCACACAATCAGAGGCAGGATCTTAGCCTCAATGTAGGCAGCCTTATAGTGACCGCACTTCTCAAAGGAACTTGATAGAAATTGTAATGACCAAACTTGACCTTGGAAAAGAGATGAGAAAGAAACTCCCTTACTCTGCAGAGGGTGATCTATGAATATGTAATATTGTATAAATGTGATCTATGAGTATGTAATCTATGATTATGTAATCTATGGGAAGGTGATCTATGAGTATGTAATATTGTATAAATGTCCTAATCAGGGTGTTGTGTTGGTTACTTTTGTTGAATTGTGGTTTGTTGTTTTCCTCCTTTGTTACAAAGGATGGATGGCATACTAGAGAAAGAAGGGAGAAGGATATGTGTGGGCATGAATATGTGAAAAAAAATTCAAATATTTTTAAGGAACATTACAGAAAGGCACCAGTGTCATCTGGAGGAAGGAGGTAAATCGGAAATTAGGAACCCAGGGTTCTAGTCCCTGCTCTGCTTCTAATTGGCTGTGTGACAATAGGAAAGAAGGAAAAAAATATCAAACATCTGCTAAGTGCCAGGCACTGTGCTATACAGTCTACAAATATTATCTCATTTCATCCTTATAACAACCTTAGGAGGTAGATGTTATTTTCATCTCCACTTTACAGTTGAGGAAACTAAAACAGAGGGGGAGCAGACTTACCCAGTACACAGCTAGGAAGTGTCTGAGGCTGGATTTGAGCATAGCCATGCCCAGTGCTCTATGCAACGTGCTACCTAGACACCTGTAGGCAGATCGTTTCCTGAGTCTCGTTTTTCTGATTAGTGTTATAGGGTGTTAATATGTACCCTACATTTCTTACAAGATTGTTCTGAGTACCAAAGGAAGTACTAGATGTGAAAATTTCACTGAAAAGATAAAAATATCAAGTAGTATTTTAAGAGATGGTTATATAGATATTCAAGTACTTGTGGAGCAGAATTAGTTTGGGTTACCCCCTCAATGAGTCAAATAAGAGGAAATGTGTGGGTTATTAATGCCAAATCAACCCTCTTCAGAATGGCATTGGGGGTACTCTTTTCTCGTGGTGTACAAAGAAAGCTCTGCTTTGGAGTCAGACTACCTGAATTCACAGCTGTACTCTGCCCTTTACTGTGTGAAAACACACACATTCACACACGCGCGCACACACGCACACCCCTCACCCTCTTCCTTTCTGGGTCTCAGTTTCTTCCATGATACAGTCAAAAGAGTGCTTAACTTGACATGGGTTTGAGTCCATCTACTAAAACTTCTGAGTTCTATGACCAAGGGCAAGGAGCTTCATCTTCCTCCTTAGTAAAATAAGGCATTGAGGTTAGGAAGCAGAAAGGTCACTAGACTTCTCTTCAGGGAGGGCTGAATTCAAATTCTGTGTCAGATACTTACTTAGTTGTATAACCCTTAAACTTTCTTAGCCTTGATTTCCTGTCTGTAAAATAGGAATAACAATAGCATGTACCTTCCAGGGTTGTTGTGAGAATCAAAAGAGATCATATATGCTAAGTGTTTGCAATCCTTAAAGTGTTCTATTAAATGCTAGCTATCATCATTAAAACAAGATTAATAATGTATGCATGATGTTCAATCATTTTCAGTTGTATCCCATTCTTTGTGACCCTATGTAGGGTTTTCTTGGCAAAAATACCTGAGTGGTTTGCCATTTCCTTCTCCAGTTCATTTTACAGATGAGGAAACTGAGGCAAACAAGTTAAGTGACTTGCCCAAGGTCACACATTTAGTACATGTCTGAGGCTAAATTTGAACTCCAGTCTTCCTAACTCCAATCCTGGCATTCTATTTGCTATGTCACCTAGCTGCCCTAATAATGATACTTATCTCACAGTATTATTTTGAAAATGAAACCAGAATGAAACTAGCACTCCACACTCAAAGGGCACATAAATATGTTTGTTTGTTTTTATCAGATTTATGATTTCATTGGTGTAAGAAATTCCTTATAAAGGAAACTTCCTCTCCCAGTGCAATGCAGTCTTAGTCAGGTGCCTGAAGCAAAGAGAAATTAAATACAAATTCCTTGTTCCAAGGTCACTCAACTAGTAGGAGAAATTTGAACTTGAACCCTGGTCTTCAAAATACTGTAGTCTGCTCTCTGTCCACTATTCCAGACTACCTTCTCTTGCTTTTAATGATTTTTATCTATAAAATGAGGAAAGTGAACTAAATAATTTCATGAAAAGGTATTTCTGGTGGTCCCCAGAGAGCTCAGAACTTAGTAATACCAACCTTGGACCTAAGATAAGAGTCTTATCTTGGGCTTGGAGTTCAGAAGATGAGAGTTCAAATCCTGCCTCAGACATTAACTGTATGCACAAGTTAGTCACTTAAACTCTGTTTGCCCCAGTTTCCTCCACTGTAAAATGGGGATGATAATAATAGCACCTACCTGCCAGGATTATTGTGTGGATTAAATGAGATATTTGTAAAGGGATTAGCACAGTGTCTGTCATATAGTAGGTATTTCCTTCCTTCTTAGACCTGTAGCCTTCTGCATTCTCAGGCTAACTCCATCCTCCCTTCCTATCTTAGGAGTCGCATGGTTCTAACAGCCACTGAAGCCTTCTACCTCCTGGTGAACAACAAGAGTTTAGCAAGCATGAGTGTGACAATGGCAGAGATCTACAGAGATTACAAGGATGAAGATGGTTTTCTATATATGACATATGCCTCCCAGGAGATGTTTGGCTGCACGTTGCTCATGGTCAACCCTGAGCTGCAGCAGAATTTTGGCCCAGACTCCTGCAAACACCTTCAGCCCACATCTGGTTAGGAGGTAACTGTCCTTTAAGTGAGTCAACAAACTCTGGCAAGTAGAAATTGTTTTCTCCAGTGAAAAACAGGCTGGGCTTATGTAAACAACATAGAGCCAATGGACAAAATTCAAGCATCTGTCTTGTTTTGGTCATTTAAAAAAAAAGTGTAAAGCCCTTAGAAAATATTATTGTAAACCAAGCCTCTGTTTTTCAGAATGGGAATGGATTAATTTATATAATGCCTCCTTTAATCTTACTGAAAAAGAGAAGATTGAAAGTTGAAATTATGTTTAAATGTCAAATGCTTTTACCAAGTCACAGAGTAGGGAGAAACTTGAATGGAGGCATCATCTGTCCTGTGCCCCATTTTGAGAAAAGACTATACTTAAATCCTCTGAGGCTATAGGGAACCTCTGTCCTACAAGTTGTCTCTGCTTGGGTTAAAAAAAAAAAAAAAAACTCATATAGCTCAGGAAATCCTGTTTAAAACATATCTGCAAAGTCTGCCTTTTTAAAAGCTTCTGCTGCTTTATTTCAATAGTTGATTATCTGCTCCTTTGTATTTCTCCTTATGTAGTCTCAAATCCATAACTGCTCAAAATTCAAAATCATCTTTTAAAAATCCTCCAGTGTCCAAATATCAAATCTGTACTTCTGTGTAATCCCCAACCATGGCTTTACATACGTCTTCTAGTCTGCCTGCTCTCATCAGTGCTTCCAACATTTGGCCTTGGAGACATTTCATTTCTGTGGAATCACCGCGTGTGATGGCTTTATCTCTTGAAACATCTTTGCTCCTTTAAATTTCGTGCTCGAATTGCTTGAACACTCCAAATAAATCACTTTGATGGTGTTATCAGGACAAGCCCCAGTTCATTTTCTTGGAGGGGGAAGGAGATAAAGGTGGTAGTGGGGTGGTGGTGCTGGTTATGTGTTGGTTTATTTTAAATCATTTCAGGAAAGGACATCATTCTCAGACTGTGAGTTTCCTGTGCAATATCTATTGCTGAACACCTGAGAGATTTTTAATGACTCCATCCATTATAACATTAAACTAATAATACAATCTCTCAGTCTTTCCAAATATAAGGATACCTTGACCAGGTATTTTAAAGCTCATTTAATGTTATTGTTCCCGCCCTGGCTTCCTCTTTTATTGTTCTGTTCTTTCATAGAGAATCTCAGTGTTAGAAGGGACCTCAGAGATCATGGAGGGAACCTGAGTCCCTTCTTACAACATATTTGATAACTGCACTTCCAGCAACCACAATAAAACCTTCAATGAGGGGCAATTTACTACCTTACCTAGGCAATGTATTCTACTCTTGGACAACACTAATTATGTCCATGATTTTCTTTATGTTGTGTCATTTAAAAAGAATCGAAAGACATAATTTCTAGGCAATTTAATCATTTTATTAATGCCAGCATTTTAATAAAAGGATGGTCATTTGACCATCTCTCTCTTAGACCAGAGAGTCATGAGGTGCTCACTGTTTATATGCCCACTGGAAGAAGGGTGTTCATGAGGGTGGTAATCAGTTATGATTGATTAATAATTTATGAGAAAATGAATATTGCAATGAGGGGTTGAACCTATTCAAATGAACTTTGAGTATGTCATTTACTTTTAAGTTACCTCCAGTCTCTGATTTTTTTTTTTTTTTTTATTAAAAGGAACATCCCTTGAACAACTACTTAAAGAAGCCTGTTCATTGAATGGGTATATCTCACTCAAAGTGAGAATGCTATAGGACCTTAGCCTAAAAAGGTCAGGGTCTCACATTGCATCCTGGGCCATCTCCAGCTGTCCTGATGAATATCAGGCCACTGGACCCAGATGGCTCAGGAGAAGAAAGTGAGGTTGGTGACCTTGCATGGCCCTTACTCAACTCAAAGTCAACTGCAAGTCATGTCATCATCTTAACGTCATGGTCCTCTTTGAGAAAAAAAGGACAAACTGAACAACAACCCCCAGCCTTGGGAAATTTATTCAAAGAATTTATTCCCACCCAAACCTGAGTAGAGCACAAGGGCTTCTCCAGTGGGTGGGGAACAAGAGCGTTAGGAAAGTTAGCCATTCCCGTTATCAGTTATGTTCTTCCAGAAACAACTTGTGAAATCAGCACTTTAGAAAGAAGCAGGGAAACTCTGGATCTCCCCAAAGCATATGTTATTAATAATAATTTCTCTCAATATCAAGTAAAATTGACCCATCTACAGTACTCCTGCTTAAGAAATAATACATTGGTATGCTGAATACATATAAGATTGCATGCCCTCTTGGGGAGGGAGAGAAAATTTAAAACTTATGGAAGTGATTGTTGAAAATTGAAAACAAATTAATTTTAAAAAAAGAAATAATACACTGGACTACAACTCTTTGTTCTTTGTATTATAAAATCAGTAAATCACAGGACAGATGGGGTTTGGAGGGGGAGGAAAATGATCACAGAGGAAAAAGGAACTCAAATACTTAATCAGGTGTCAGATGCTTTGCTTATTGGGCTATGTAAATTATTAACACAGTTCTTGAGACACGCCCCCCCTCCATTCAAAGTCCAGATAGAATGAATGGGATAAGTTCTGTTTGACATGAAAATATGTATACAGTTTTATATTGCTTCCGCTAGGTTTTACTACCCAAAACTGACTTTTAAAAGTATTTGATAGTAGAAATTACACACTTCCCAGGAATCTGAGGCTGATGTTTCATTGCTCTGTTCTTTCTAGAAACTTCTTAGGGACACAGCCATTTTTCTTCTTCCAATAGGAAAGATTCCATGTGACTTTTTCAAGCACCCCTTGACACTACTTTCTGTAGATAAATAACATAAAGAAATGGGATTTCAAGGAAAATCAATACACTATAAATTCCTTGAAGATAAGGGGGTTTTGGTGTTTTTTTTCTTTTTTAATCTTTGTGTCTTGTACATTGTACACAATATTTACTGAATTTGATCATCCAGGCCAGTATTCTGTCTCTGACATTGTCACTAAGACATATTTGGTGAAAGCACAAGTCCTCTATGATGTCAGTGTCTGAAGGCCAGAGACATACCCTCAAATATTTCTAGATCCTTTTAATAAACTTTTAGGAATCAGTCATCAACAATTCATCCAAATCCTTACTGAATCTATATTTTGGTTCCCTATTACCTCCCAGAATTCATGAATTCCTCAAATTTACTGTCTGCTGTGAAAAGGCATGCTACTTTTTCATTGTCCTAAATTCAAGATCCTACACTTGTTGAATCTTCAAGTTTAGGAAGCAGTGAAAGGAGAAAACCCATAGTTAGGACCAGAACCTTCCTGGATTGCTTCCAAGGAAGAGCTAATGCTCTAGGAAACTTCTGGTCAACAAGGAATTAACACCTCCTTGAAAACGATCCAGGAGACCCTGCCCTACCCAATGGAGAAAGCCCTATCCAAGGACTTTCTTTTTTCACTGCTTTTTAAATTTAAGTGAGAATGACTGCAAGCCTCTCACTTTTTTAGTCTTTAAGCTTGTCTAACCCTGCAATCTCAAAGGTATTCCACACCCAAATTGTCTTTTCCCTTCATTTTTTAACTTCTCTTGTTTTTATGCCAGTGATTTCCAGATATGCCCCCCCTGGTAACCAAGCAAAAATAGTGACTGAATCTGACAGTCTGTGCCCATAGTTCCCCACCCAGCTACCAAAAGAAGGAGTCATTACAACTGCCCGATACTTTTGGCTTTTTGGGGGGTTGTTGGAGGGGAGTGGGGGTTGCACTTATGTTATTGCACTATTTATGCATGCTGTCCACCTGATTCCTCATACAGTTCATACAAGTCTTCCTATGTTTCTCTGAATTTCTCATTCTTCCCTTGACACAATTCTTATACCATAATTTATTCAGTCATCCATCAAGCAATGGGCACCTACTGCTAGGCAAGAAGATGATCTTAAGTCAGGAACCCCTAAGTTCAAGTTCCACCTCACACACATACTGGTTACCTGACCAGGCAATTCACTAGGCAACTCTAAATCTCTTAAGATGCAGAGCAATTGATGGTCACCCATGGGAGAAGTTATTTCTTCATCAAGAAACCAAGGGGGTATATGGGGAACAACAACAACAGAAAAAAGGCTCCTATGAATATTTTGGCATATATAGGACTTTTCTATCTCTTGCTTACTTGGGGTATATGTCCTGCAGTGAGATCTCTCTGTCAAAGATTATCCCTTTCTTTTGCAAATAGAATATTGATGCATTCTACTTTCTACTCTCTCCTCTCACACATTAAACCTGTCTTGGATTCAAGAAAGAATTTGTATTGATAAGTGGGAAAAAACATCATTTCAAAAATTCCATACTTCTGCAATCAATATAAGATATTTCTAACTAACTTGCCTAGATGACTGTCAGTTTGTTTTACCTTATCTCCCTAAAGTTATCCTGACTGTCTCCAAAGCTAAAATGTTTCCCTTCCTGGCCAGGAGTCCACATTTCAGCATACTCCCTCTCAGTATCTCCCTCACAATATGAATAGGACCCTGATCCTGGGAAATTTCCTACCAATTTAGGATTCCTTCTCGTTTCTGGGTTTATAAACCCCATACTCACTCTCAGCCAATCAAGAAACTGCCTGATGACTGGTGGATTCCTGGTGATCCACTCACATTCTTATCTAATCATAAGGTAATAACTGCTTCTTCCCAAAGTTCTTCATAGAGCAAGAGGTGGGAAGGTCCTGTAGTCCAACCGTCTCATTTTACAGATGAGGCCCAGAGAGGTGATAGAAGGCTCTTGCCCAAGAATCATACAAAGGCAAAGGCAGGATTCTAATCCAGGTCCTCTGATTAAACATTCTTTCCACTGGAGTTGTGGAGGAAAGACTTTTATAAAAATGATATTGCTATAGCATCTGTACCCTTAACTCAGTTCACCCACAAAGTACATCAAAGAGAATCTTTTTTCCTTACAGTGTCCTTTATCTCTGTCACTCAGGTTTTTGGTGAACAAGTTCTCTCTATTAAAATTTTATATCCTAAGTTTTTTTTTTTCATTCAGAAACTCCTCTACCACCTCCATATTTCTCAACTTCTCCTTCCTCCATCCCCTCTTCCATTTTAGTTGCTCTCCTATGTACTCATCTGTATTCCACTTAATCTCTCTGATTCTCATTTTACTCATTTGAAAATTGGGGATAAACATGCTTATGTGACCTACTCCACAGAGACCCCAGTGAAAAAAATAGGACATCGTAAAGCTTCACGTGGTACATACAAATGTAAGTAGTGACTTCCCTGAGATAAGGTAACCACAACTCTATCCAAATGACTTTATTTCTAATATCCTTCCTGAAGATGCCTAGATTGTTCTGGTCGTTGAACTAGAGCAGCACATTAGAACAGTGTCAGAAAATGTTAGGAGTGCATCATCTAGATCCACTAGTGGATCAGATAAACTACTAACAATGTCATTCTTTTGAGCAAAAGCCTTCTTTGGTGCCCTCTTCCCTCCAGGAAGAAATACAAACTCCTTAGCCTGGTTTTTAAGGTTCTCCAGGTTTTATATTCTTTCTTTCCAGTGTCAAGCACTTAGTAGGTGCTCAGTAACATATGGTGATTTATAAAACTTGTTTAGAACTAAATGTGCAATCAATGGCTATGAACAAAGTAAATATGTCTGGCTCCCATAGAGATTGAGTCAATGGTTCCATCTCATTATTACAATATTCTAACACTCAGCTTCCCAACAGAATGTCTGGACACTTAGGTATGTTTTGGTATAATAGTTTTTCTCATTCACTTGCCTTTCTATTTGAGTGCCCTCCATCCCCATATTAGAAGGCAAAGAGGGGTGGTGCTAACCACCATGGAGAGGAGAGGTGATGACTCTGTGCATGTGTGTTTGACTATGTGGTTGCAGTAAAGAATGTGAATGGAACGATGGTCACCATGTTCTAGTGTGGTCACAGGTGTGTTCCAGCGGGTTTATTTTAAAAAGTCTCTAACCAACTGAGTCATTAAATATGGCATTGTCCAGGTGGGGATTTCCACATGAGTGCATATATGCACTCACAAACATCCTTCATATTTTCCAATGTCCTCTTTAGGGCTAGATAGACCAAAAAGTCAAACAAGTAACTTCAAGAACATGAAATTATTCATCTATTTATTTTGGTCCAGATCAGTGATTTCATCCATGTAGAACTCCTAGTATAGAAATACCTGCCACCTATGAAGATCTACAACTCCCTGTAATTTGTGGTCTTGGTGAGTTGCATGAGGCACCAAGAGATTGTGTCATGTTCATAGTCATACAGCCAGCATTGGTAGAGGTTGGACTTCTACCTTCCTTGAATAATTTGCATTGTTCATATAATGTAAATCAGCTTTGGTCTTTTGTTTTTTCATCCTTCTCCTTTTATTTCTTGATTGACCAATGTCACAAAATTCAATATTCTATTTGTGCCCAACGTGTGGTAGAACATTCCAAGCTCATGTTGGTCTGATTAGCCATAGTCAGACACACTATGATTTGACTCTAGCAGAGTGATGTCATTTTGGTCCTCTTTGAGAACAAGGACAACAGCCAAACAACCTCCTCCAAACCTCCTTACTGCTGCTGAGGGCACTACTTCTAGTAACCTAGGTACACAATATCCCAGGCTCTTCCTTTTCTGCTTCCCTCTCACCAGATAATTAACTAATTGCCAAATCTTGCTGATTCTGTACAATATTGTAATTTTTCTCACATCTGTCCCCTTCTGTCCAACCATATAGTTCCCATCCTCATTCATGCACTTGTCACCTCCCACATGGACTGTTGCAACAACATCCTAATTGAACTAGCTTCAATCTCCCCTTCCCCATTCATTCTTCATCTGTCTCTCAAAATATTCTCCCTAAAGCACAAAGTATAATCCTGTCAAGCCTTCTACTCCAAGTCTTTCAGGTGCTCCCTCTTGTTCTTGGATAAAAGAAAAATGATTTCAACTTGATATTTAAAGTCCTTCACAATCTGGCTCCAGGTTTCTGGCACATAACCCCCTCTTTATACACTCTCCATTCTAGACAAACTGAGCTATTCAATATATATTGTCACCCTGTTATAAATTCCCTTCTTTGACATTTAAAGCACTCTACATCCTGGATTTAATCTACCTTCCCAACCTCCTTTTATACTATTGAAATGCTCTGTGGTCCCATCAAACTGACCTTCTGTCCCTTACACATGGTAGGTATTCCCCATATTGTCACTTTGTCTTTCCGTAGGCTCCCTACTCCCCCTCCCACTCCCTTGCTTAGAATGCACTCCTTCCTCTCCTCCATTTCTTATAGTACCTTGTCTCTTTCCTGAGGCCTTTCCTGATCTACCCCTTCAACAACTAGTACCTCTCCCCCTGAAAAAAATTACCTAATATTTATGTTGTATATATTTGTAAGGTTATATGTTTCCTGTGATCAAATTTAAGCTCCCTGTGTTGAGGAACTGGTGCAGAAAGATTCATTCTCTTGAATTCAAATCCCACCTCAGACGTTTATTTAGCTGTGTGACCTTGGGCAAGTCACTTAACCCTGTTGCCTCAGTTCTTCATCTGAAAAATGAGCTGGAGAAAGAAATGGCAAACCTCTCCAGCATCTTTGCAAGAAAATCCCAAATGGGGACACAAAGCATCGGACATGACTGATACAACTCAGTATCAAAATTTGAGAACTGTTTAATTTTCATTTTTCTGTCTCTACAACAGACAGAGCAGTATTTAGCACATAGTAAGAAATGCATGATTTTTGTTTTTTTTTTAACAGACTTTCTTGGCATCTTTTGTGTCTTCTGTCATCCAAATTTCCCCTTTAATCTTTCCCAGAGGGCCAACCCTTATAATGAACGGATATAACATAGAGAAAAAGAAACTGATCAATGGAGCTAAAAATATCTGACATTAAAAGCAGTATAACACACCTGTGGACCCCCTCCCCCAACCTCCAGAAAGGAATGAGAAGGGTTGGGTCTTTCTCATATCTCTTCTTTAAAGTCAGATTTGTTTTTGATAATTTCACAACATGCATCTACCATTATCTAATGGTTCTCCCCTTTTACATGGATATAGTTATTGTGCACATTGCTTTCCTGGCTCTGCATACTTCATTTTACTTCAATTTATCCAAGTCTAACCATGCTTTCTTATACTCATGTTCTGTCACATGCCTACATATCACAGAGTTGTATTTTTTTTTTGCTTTTCCCTGTATATACTTTGCTTCCAATTGTTTGCTAACACACAAAGTACTACTGTAAAATTTTTGGTTTGTCCATTAGATTGTAAGCTCTTTGAAGACAAGGACTGTGTTTTGTCCCTTTTTATATCACAGAGCTTAACACAGTACCTGGCACAAAGTAGGCACTTAATATATATTTATTGAATTGAATTGATTTATATGGATCCTTTCTGTTGGTCAGTAACTGCTCTGGGGTATGTGTCTTGAAGTGGAATCTCTGGGTCCAAGGTCATAGACATTTTAGCCACTTTATTTCCATAATTCCAAATTGTTTTTTAGGAAGATTTTATTAATTGATAGGTCCAGCAATACATTAGTGGATCTGTCTTTCCATACCTTCACCAACAGCAAATGCTTTTCAATTGATTAATTCATACCTTCTGGGGACTGGGATGTAACTCTACCTCTGCCTCTTGGAGCTCACAGCTTCCTTCCAGTCTCTGTTCATAGGCCACAAGTCATGGAAGCCTTTATTATCCTCCTAGATGGTGGTGATCTGATCTTCCTCAAATAACATGTATAGACTTATCTATTTATATATTATGCCTCAGCCTCTCTAGAATATAGGCTCCTACAAGACAGGTTTCAGGCTTCAATGTGTTCTTGAATCTTTAGAGCCTAGAATAGCCCTTTGCACATTGTAGGCACTTAATGAATGCTCCTCAGATTCGATTGAATTTTGTAGCTGTTGGAGGAGTCGGAATCATTTAAGGCCTTTAATTAAAAAGACCATTATATCTTTCTAAGTAACCAAAAGGAAAAAAAAAAATCACAATCATCTTCCTTGACACAGGTCTATTTAAGAGGTAGGAGGGAGTTCTAGGAAAATTTCCACCTCGGTCTTGGAGCTATATTGAAAGAACTTGCATAGTCAGACTTGAGAACTTACCTAATGTCCTGAGAGGATTGTAAAGGATCTAGTGCCATGACTCATGATGATTTGTGTCCAGCACAGGGGAAACTAGGGTTGGTTACACAAAGATCAGGCTGGTTCTGGCTTTCGTTTTCATAAAAATATGCTGCTGAATGAAAAATGTCATTTGGACATCTGAAAAAATATAGAAGTTGGCATCATCTGAGGGGGATGGGAGAAAACCACAAAGTGCCAGTGAGAATCATAGATTTTTTTCAATCACTTGGAATTTTATGAAAAGTTAAGTAACAGGAAAACAAATAGAAAATTATTAAATTGCACGTGTAATAAGGTGAGAGTAGAAAGGATGTGTAAATGGTTGTGAAGATACACATTTCATATCCCCTAACAGCTCTCTTCACACTTTAATATTCACTGAAACCATCTGTGGCCATTCAATCTACATAAACTAGTGGGTGAAGCCATGGAAAGTCTGAGCCTCTGTGACCTCATGTTTTATGGCCATTGAACACATAAGCACACAAGTGAACTAGAGAGAAGAAGCCTGATTCTGGGAAAAGTGTAAGAAATGGTAAAACACACTATGGAGGTGGCAATGGAAGTGCATTTGGAGGGATGGGAATACAATGATCCATTTAAATGGGGTTATAAAAAAAGGATCTATATTAGGCATTCATAGGACATGGGCATACATAAATATATACATACATATATACACACATATATATATATCATATATATATATACACATATTTATATTGGGGGATTATTACTTAAAACAACCCTGGATATTTTTTTCCCCACGTAATAGCATTTTATTTTTTTCTAATTACATGTAAAGATAGTTTTCAATATTCATTTGTCTAAGATTTTCAGTTCCAGATTTTTTTCTCCCTCTCTTCCTTCCCAAAACAGCAAGCAATCTGACATACTCTATAGATACATAATCATATTAAACATATTTCCACATTAGTCATGTTATGAAAGAAGAATCAGAACAAAAGGGAAAAACCATGAGAAAGGAGGGGAAAAAAGAAAATAGTCTGCTTCAATCTGCCTGCAAATTCTATAGTTCTTTCTCTGGATGTGGGTAGCATTTTCCATGGATAGCATCATAAGTCTTTTGGAGTTGTCTTAGATCATTGTATTGCTGAGAAGAACTGAGTCCATCAAAGCTGGTCATTGCACCATGCTGCTGTTACTGTATACAGTGTTCTTCTCGTTCTGCTCACTTCACTCAGCATCAGTTCATGGAAGTCTTTCCAGTAAACCTAAATATTTTCCATATGGGATGTCACAGTTTCTATCCCCATGCCTTTGTCCTGATAGCCTTCCACATCTCAATTTTATTCCCTCCTGTCCCTACCTCTTGGAATCCCTCAGTGAAGGCAGTCACCCAACAACTATTTATTAATCGTTCACTATGTGTCAGTCTCTGTTCTAGGGATACAAAGAAAGATAAAAAACAAAACATTGTTTCCAACCTATAGAGAGATCACATTGGAATGGGGAAAGAATTGAAAGGGGCATATATTAAGCACCTACCATTGCTAAATGCTTTCTAAGTTTTATCTCTTTTGATCCTTACCTGGGAGGTAGGGCTATAATTATCTTCATTTCACAGTTGAGGAAACTAAGGCAAGCAGAACCTAAGTGACTTACTCAGTCACAAAAATACTAACTGAATTCAAACCCAGGCCTTTCTGCCTCCAGTCACGGTACCTTATCCTGTGTACCACCTAGAAAGTCACAAGGGAGACCCCATGTAAAGAACTTGAGACACATAAGACATAGAGCAGATAGAAAATAATCTCAGAAGAAAGGACCTCAGAAGGTGAGATTTGAACTGAGTCTTGAAGGGAAATTAAGAGTCAGATACGAGAAGGGAGAGCATTCAAGGCATGGAGGGCAGAGGGGACTACTGTAAAAGCATGGAGATGGGAGGTAGAGATTTGTGTATCTAAACTGTAGAGTAGGGGAAAGGGAAAGACGATAGGAGAGGTAGGAGAAGGGCCTAGGTTAAGAAGAACTTTAAATGCAATAAAAAGGACTATATATTTGATTCTAAAGGTAACAGAGAGCCACTAGAGTATAACGGGGAAGGGAATGACGTGGGCAGATCAGTACTTTAGGAAAATCGCTTTAGCAACTGAATGGTGAATGGACTGGTATAGGCTAAGACAAGCAAAGGAGATCGGTTAGAGGATAGTTCAATGGAGGTGATGAGGGCCTAAACTAGGGAGATGGCTGTGTGAGTGGGGGAAAGGGAACATAAATGAGAGCAAGGTTTGGCAGTGGATTAGGTTTCTAGGCTGAATTCAAGTGAAGAGCCGAAGAAGCTGAGAACCTGAATCACCGGGACAGAGATGGTCGTGGTAAAGTTCTGAAGAGAAGCAGGTTTGAGGAGAAAGATAATGATAAGATTTTTGCCTAGTTAACCCAATTGTTAGTGCTTTCTCCCTCATAAAAGTATTTTATATTATATTGCATATCTTTTGTGTTTAGGTATTTTTTTTCATACTGCATCCTACCCCCATTGGAATCAAAGGTCCCTAAAGGTAGATAATTTTTTTTCTTTATGTCCCCAAGGTCTAATGCAGGCATGGGGATTCTGTACCCGCAAAGCCACATATGGCCTTCTAGGTCCTTGGATGCGGCCTTTTGACTAAGTCCAAATTTTACAGGACAAATCCTTTCATTAAGGGGATTTGTTTTATGAAGTTTGGATCCAGTCAAAGGACCACCCTTGAGGACCTAGAGGGTCACATGTGGCCTCAAGGCTGCAGGTTCCCCATCCTTGGTCTACTATAATATCTTGCACATATATGCCCTAATACACATTTACTGAATTGAATTAAATGATAATACGAAGAAGGGGTTCTAAGGATGGATCTGGGGTAGTACTGGCAGAATAATTATTGGATAGGGACAATCGCAAAAATACCCTCCATGATACAGTGGACTTGGAGTGCTAAGATTTAGATTTATAAACTAGCTCTGCTACTTACTAAATGCCAAACTTTTTAGATAAACAGAATTCTTCACAAAATTTTCCTTTACATGTCTTTAATTTTTCTTCAGGAATTTTCAATTCATTCTGCCTTTAGCTGGACAATCAAGTATTAGAAGGCATACGTCTTATTCCATGATATTTTCCCAGCATCTCTGACTCTTCTGGGTCCCCCAGAACGCTTCTCTCTACCATAATGACTTGTATTTCTCTGTGATTGTTTTCGTTTTGTCTTCCCTAATTTTCTACCATTTAAGCAGGACCCTCAGAGAATCCACTTTATCATTTCCTTTGCCACTGAATTCTTGGATTTTATGATCTCCAGAAACTCATTGTACTGAAAGATGAAATCAATTCTGAAACTTACTGCTCCTCAGATCATTCCCCACCCCTGCTGCAGGACTTCGTCATGCTCCCTATTTGGGTCCTTGTCCTCTGACCTTTTCAGCTCTTTTTATATGTTGTTTTCCCCATTAGATTGTGAGCTCCTCCAGAACAGGGACTGTTTTTTACCTTTCTTTGTGTCCCCAGCACTTAGCACAATGCCTGACATATAGTAGGTGCTTAATAAATGTTTACTGACTGACTGTAAGTTTCTTTTTCACAGAAATTAGAACAGGAAAGGATTTTAGAAGCCATTTACTCCAATCCACCCATTTTACAGATACAGAATCAGAGACACAGATTTAAAGTTAAATGGCTTGGCCAAGATCCACCAGTAGTTTGCCCACTCTGTAACACTATAAGCTCCTTGAAGCTAGGGACTGAGATTTGTACCTCTCTTAGATCCTCTGCAGCACTCAGCAGAATGCTAAGCCTATAGTAAGTATTCAATAAATGTTTGATGCTGAATCCATCCTCGGAGGACAGCTGTGCTATTCTATAGGCAGATTGGAACTGTTAGATTGTTGAATGAACTTCATGTTTCCATGATGACCAGTTCACAGAAAGAAACTCTTTTTTCTATCCCTGTTTGTCTGCATTAGTCACTCCCTCCCTCCACAGATGAAGTAGTGGCTAAGAGATCAAGCAGATGCCTGTGCCACAGCTAACTTGAGGTCACTGGCTGACCCCAGATTCATTTGCATGTCTAGACTTACAGTGAAGGCATCCTGGGGGGAGGGTATCTCAAAAAGAACCTAGGACAGCACTTTTTGTTGTACACAGCTTGAAAAAGAAAAGCCTCAAAGACTAAGAAAACTCTGTTCATATCCTATTCACACCTTGGAGAAACTGCCACTGAAATTTTCCAAAGTACTTTCTATGAGAAAAGAAAGGATTTGATTCATATGACTGTATTTGTTTTCACAAATCCCACCGAGTTGAGTGTAAGGGTTCTCTTACCTTTTTAGCGCTGCACTTAAGAACGACTGAGAAAGCTGTTTGTCTTTTATTTTAAAGGCAGCTAAGTTGTGAGGTACATAGGGGGCATGACTTGGAGTCAGGAAGATCTGAGTTGAAATTTGACCCAAGACAACGGCCAAACTCAGACACTAGCTGTAGGAAACTGGATCAAAACTCCCTCAGTTTACAATTCTGAGAGAGATTAAGTGTGTTGACCAGGGCCATATAGCTAGGAAGTATCTGAGAGTGAATTTGAAGCCCAAAGCTATCAAACCACTGTGGTGTTTTCTATTTTTGTAGCATGATACACACACACACACACACACACACACACACACACACAATTATAACTATGTAGCATTCAAGTGAGCTCTTACACATTCAGTATCTTTTTTGATACCTTGTCAACACAAGTTATTAGTTGAAAGATTTTGATAATTTGAGATTCTCTGCCCAGCCGATTCCAACCCTTATTTCTGCATTCATTCCCCTCTTATAAGGGGTTCACCATTAAGATAACCTAAGATGGGAAAAACGGAAAGAGTTGGAAATACCTACTAGAAAAAGACTAGTAGCTATATGTACTGAAAAGAGTAGGCGCTGTCAAGAACAGCAAAAAGAAGAAAGGAAGCCAAATGTGGGGAGAGGGAGAAGAGGAGAGAAGAAAGGAGAGAAGGAAGGGGAGGAGAGAGAACAGGAGAAAAGAGGAGGGGAGGAGGAAGTCTTCCAAAGAGCAAGAGACAAGGTATTTGGGTTGTACAGAGAAAAAGAAAGACCAAGAAGTGACCTTTTGAGACACACGAGTGGACAGTGGAAGTCCTATGCATAGAAATAAATATAAGTGATCTAGATAAAAATATATTATTTGTCAGGTCCAGAAGCAACCTCAGATCACTGACTGTCCCAAGTGAGAATATGCAAGAATTTAGAAAGGGATCTGAAATGATCCTCAGAATAAGGTAGATTCCTCAAATCAAAGGCAAACACTGAATGGTTGAATAGCAGAATGTGAACTCCTTGAGCATAGGGAATCTTTCATCCTTCTTTCTCTGTCATTTAGTACAATACTAGGAGGTACTTAGTAACTTACACTGTCCATTACAAATCATTTTTAACTATGCAGTTATATTCCTCACCTATCTAGTAGGAAAGTACTTTATAAATGTGAAATATTATTTTTATAATAGTAACCATACATAGCATCATAGACCTAGAATTGAAAGAAATCTCAGAAGCCAGGTTGTTTAACCCTAACATTTTAAGATGAGGAGACCAAAGCCTAAGGAAATTAAATAACTTGGCTAAGAAACTTGAATTCCAGTATTCTGAGTGCAGAGCCATTAGTTTTTACACTCTATCATGCTGACCTCTCGGGTAACCTGGAGTGGCTACAGAACACTAAAACAAGTTAAGAAATGATCAACCAAGGAAGGCATCTCACACTTAACATGTCCAAAACAAAGCTCATTATCTTTCCCCTCAAATCTTCCACTCTTCCTAACTTCCCAATTTTTGTGGAGGACCCTGCCATTCCTCCAAGATCTCAACCACAGAATTATTCTCAATGCTCTCATACCCCATCAAGTCTTACTGATTCTTCAAAATGTATCTCCTTTTCTCTTTTCTCACATAACCACTCTGGTTTAGACTCTCACGATCTCTTACCAGGACTATTTCAGTATCTTTCTAAATATCCCTCTAACCTTGATCTTGTCATTGTTCACACAATTACTCCATTAATATCCCCAAAGCACAATACTGACCATCCCCTATTTTAAAAACTCCAGTGGTTCCCTCTTACCTTGAGGATAAAAATAAAAAACAAACTTCATTTCTTTTTTAAAACTCTACAATCTGGCTTCAGCCTTCCTTTCCAGAACTACCTGAATACTGTTCTCTTTCATGTATCCTTTGTTACATACAAATTGGTCAATTTGCACTTCCCTGTGCTTGACATTTCGTTTTTCAGACCCAGTCTTTTGAAAAGTCTTGTCCTCTGTTCCTGGAATGATTATCGCCACTGCCTCATGGAACCCTTGGCTTCCTTCAAAGTTCAGTTCAGGGCATATCACCTATAGAAAAGCTATCCTGATCACTACAGTTACTAGTGGCCTCCCCCTCCCCCTTGAAATTACTTTGTATCAACTTTGAATGTATTCTGTTTTTAATTTTCTGAGTATATGGTTTTCTCCCAATAAGATGCAAGCTCCCTGAGGGTAAGGGCTTTTTTTTTTTTTTTTTTTTTGGCTCCAGAACATAGCAAAGCACCTGCCACATAGGAAAAGGAGCTAGTAACTATATGTACCAAAAAGGTCAGGTGCTAGTCTTAAGAATAACAAAAAGAAGAAATGAAGCAAAAAGTGGAAAGAGGGAGAAAAGGGGAGGAGAAGATAGGAGAGGAGAGAGGAGTAGAGTGGAGATGAGGAGGGAGGAGGAGGAGAGAAATTAAATTAGCTAAATGAACAATTATTGGTTGAAATGACTTATATTGAACTGGTTGCTTTATCTTCCTTCTCTTCCACCCCCCATCCTCCAAAAAATGTAATTTTTTTATTCACTAAATCCATGCCTAAGTTTTATTTTCTTTGAATTATATGTATTTTTGTGATATCGGCAGTGCCATTTCATATTTGTGGGACCTTAGATGAGCCACTTCCCTCAATTTCCTGAACTGTAAAATGGATGAGGTGATCTCTGAGATCTCTTCCAGCTCTGTCATTGCCTGAATTGTGAGATCGACTTTTAACCAAAGGAGGAGGAGGAAATTATAGCTGGTTTTGTGTCCATTTTCCAGCAGGAAGGATGGGTTTCTTCTGCATGTTACTGAAATGATTCAATTATTCTCCAGAAAGCTATCCTCGAGGATAAGACATAATACTGGAAATTTAGTTTGGTTTTCTAAATGGAACTCAGAATCAGCCCCTGTTATCAAGAAACAGACAAGCTAAGAGTGAACCAAAGGGAAGAAATCTATAAATTTTCATGGTCGTGTGTGATTGAGTGGAACTATTCTCTTCAGAGCAAAGAGAACTGAGGATCCAGTTTCACGGCCTCAGCTAGCCACTTTTTTCCATCATATGAGGCTCCCACCACCAAAAGTTTCCCACTTTACAACACGTCCATTTTGCCAAATTTTCAAAAGCTTCTTAAATGGAAAATAAAACAACCCCTACCAGATGCTGTGGGAGGATGAGGAAGAAGTGACTGTAAGTGCAGAACATTTGCTGGCCCCAGAGTGGCCCAAGTGTGACCATTGTAAGAGATTGAAATATGCAGTGGGAAAAAGGAGGGCACAAAAATACACCAAGTAAACAAATGGTGGAATCAGAGAAAGGCTCTTCTCATGTTTTAAAACTCTGGATTTAAACGAGTAAGCAAACAGCCTTAGGATATCTTTTCTGACCTCCTTTGCATTTATGATACGGAATTATCACACCAATATTTGCTTCTTCAGTTAAGTTGGCTTCCAACCCAACTCATAGTATATATGGCACCAAAGCACGGTATACACTACTTTGGGGAGCAGTGGCCAGTGGATAGAGAGCAATGAGCCTAAAACCAGAAAGACCAGAGTTCAAGTCCAGCCTCAGACATTTACCAGCTATGTGACCTTGGGCAAGTCACTCCACTCTCCCTCAGTTTCCTCATCTGTAAAATTAGCTGGAAAAGGAAATGGCAAACCACTCCAGTATCTCTGCCAAGAAAACCCCAGATGGAGTCATGAAGAGTTGGAGACTACTGAAGAATGACTGAGCAACAACTGTTGTCAGTGGGGTGGGATAAATCTGACTTGAAGGTCTTTTGAATTATTTCTTACTCTTGTACCTGCAGTGTATGAGTGTACGCAGTGTCTGAGTTTTAGATATGCACATGTTGTATGTGTTTTGTATATATCTATGTAGATACATGTTTATCCCCCCCACCCTGCCTGCCCTTTCGAATTTAAGCTTGAAGGAAGGGACAGTTTAGCTTTTAAGTTTGTGTCCACAGTGTCTGGAGAATAGTTAATACTTAATAAATGTTTATTGATCAATGTGAATAGAAATGTATTCTGAGCATAATTGCTGGTATAAAATATACTCAATACTTACCTAGTAAAAAGAGCATTTGACTTAGAATCAGAAGATCTGAACACTTTTTCAGTGCCCAGCAAAATGCCTATGACATAGAGGGTGTTAAAGGAATGCTTCTTGATTGATAACTTGACCGTGCATTTACCAGTTGCGTGGCCTTGAGCATATAGCTTCTTCTCACTAGGCTTCAGTTTCCTTATCTGTAAAATGAAAAGAGTGATACTAGATAATCTATAAAATCTCTTTCAGTTCTAATATTCTACAATTCTGTGGATGAGGTTACAGATTGAGTCTCCCTTGCTCTCATTCTTATTCATTTTCCCAACAGAAGGTTCTTTCAGGAGAGTGATTCTAAATTCACAAATAGAGGCTTTTATCAAAAAATGTACAAACTAAGAGGAAAGCAAGAACTTAATTTAACTTCTGGGTAGCTTTATAGCCTTTAATACAGCTTACAGTGGTTCACCATTGATTAATCAGATGTTGGCCAACATCTACCACAAAGCCAAAAGATTCAAAACTCTCTATATAATACTACACAATCCTCTTTGGGGGAAAAAAATCAGCTGATGAGAAGAGAAGATTAGACACAGATGTGGGGAAGGCAGCAAAAAGGGAGCAGGAAACATTCCTGAGAGTACCTCTAAGTCAATCAGTTCACTGAGACCTTGAAAGAAACCAAGAACCGTAAAAAAAAACATAAAAAAAGCATTCAGCCCTGCAAAGTCCCATATGTAGTCATAGCAACAGAAGTTGAGGAATTACATAATTGTAGAGGCAGCAGGTTACCCCCATGACATGTGGGGGAACACAAACCCACCCTGATGTACATGGAAACTAATGTGGAGTTGAGGAGGGAGAATGTGAACTATTTCTGGTAATAGAAACGAAAGCAGCCCCAGCTGTTAATCCATGGCTACAAAAAACATTAAACAGCCCTTTTAGCTGTAAGAGAAGGGAAAGAGTAATAAATATATTTTATCTTCCTGTGATACCTTTCATAAAAGGATATTAAAATATTTCACCAACAGTCATTCTCCAAATATCTTTAAATGATGGGGTAGTCACCTTCATTTTATTGGCTACATAGACAGTTTAGTTACTACTGCTAAAAAAAAAAAAGGCAGGGAGGGAGGGTAAAGAACAGATTTGATAAGGAGTAAAAGGTCCAAAACTATGTGAATAAAGTGACTAAAATGTCCCTTGACCCAGAGATTCCACTACTAGGCTAATATCACAAAGAGGCAAAAGATAAGAAGAAAGTCCCCATTTACACCAAAATTATTTCTAATAGTACTTTTGGTGATCACAAAGAATTGGGGGAAGGGTAGGCAAGGGGAAGTAGATGCCCCTTGATTGGGGAATGAAAACACAAACTGTGGTACATGAATGTAATAGAATTATTACTATGCTGTAAAAAATTATGAATATGATGAATAAAAGGAATCATACCCCACCTCCCATTGTAGCCTCAACTCTTTTTTTTCCCCACCCACAAGCCCAGTCCCAGCTCAATGGCACCTCATTCTTGGGTTCCTCCATTTTCATCTGACCATGGGTAAGTGTATGACTTCTTTCTTCAACTATTGAGTCCTCCAAAACACAAACTTTCTCAGATTTGTGTTTCCAAAAAGATCAATTGCTAAGTACTGTGGGAGAATGAATTAGTGAAAGGAAGGACTGAATGGTCTACACATAAACCTTGGTCATATACACAAGCATATTGTGAAGAAATGCTTCCTTTTTTTTCTGATCCTTCCCCTTATCTAAACCTTTGCCTGAACCCCCTTTTCCTATTTCTTTTCCTATTTCTTGAGGCATCTCAGCTAGTAGTCAATGATCTCCTTGCAAATCCAATGGCTTTTTATCAAATTTTCATCCTTTCTGCCTCCCTGGAGACTTTAACACTACAGATCATCCTCTTCTCCACTGAACTCTCTTTTCCTTATGTTTATATGACATTGTACCGTACTTGTTCTACTTTTCTGGCTGCTCCTCAGTATGTTTTGCTGGATATTAATCCATGTTGTTGTGGTTTGGGGTGCTGGGAACCCTGAAATGTAAGGGTACAGGGAGAGTCTGCCTGGAAAGAATTTGACTACTCAAGTCAAAGTAGCAAGGTTTTATTACAATACCAGTATGATCAGCAAGATTCATAGTAAATCTGCTATGGTATCTCCAGTAGGAGCAGATAGAGTTCCTAGGGAGTCTGCAACTTAATGGGGGTGACATGGGTAGTGACATATCAAAAAAAGACAGTGAGAAAAATATGGATGAGATTAAGGAATGGTAAATAGCCTGGCGTGGACCAGGTGAAGACAATGAAAGGAATTAAGTGGTTGAGAGCTACAGTGAAAGGGAAGTTAAAAGGATTATTGAGTATCCAGGTAGACTGGGATGTTCCAGATGCCTCGGTGAACCACCAGTGTGGGAAAGTTCAGGAGCTGGGTTGCTTTCAGAGACATGGTCTTTTCCTTTTAGGAGTCCAGGTCCCATAACCCCATCACTGTCATAATTGTGGGTAATTCCCAAGACTTGGTCCTGGGTCCTCTCCTCTTTTCCCTCTATATTTTTTCACTTGAAGATCTTATGTATTCAATGATCATATCTGAGTCTATGATAATTTTCAGACCGATTTATCCAGCCCTATTCCCTGTCCTGACCTCCAGTTTTATGTCACCGTCTGCCTATTGGATATGTCAACTGGATGTCCTGTAGACACCACAAACTCAACATGTCCAAAAAAGAAGTCATCTTTCTTCTGAAATCTTTCCTTTGTCCTAAATCTTCTATCCTAGTCAAGGGCACCACCATTAATTCCCACATCAGTGATTTCTTAATTGCCAAATTCAATGGTCTTTTCTCAATGTTTTCTTCTTGACCTCTTGGCAGCCTTTGACACTTTCATTCACCTTATTCTCCTTGATTCTCTCTTCTTTTAAATTTTCAAGACACTTTGTCCTGGTTCTCCTACTAGCTAGCCGACCACTATTGTCTATCTTTTCTGCAGAATCAGCATCTAGATCAGCCTGTAGTGACGTTTAGAAAGGTTTGAGAGACATAGTTTCTAGGCAGTTTAATCTGGGAAGTTATTAGTAAAAGGATGGCCATTTGGTCAGCTCTCTTTGACCAAAGACAATCATGGTGGGGACTCACAGTTTATATATGCTTCAAAACTGAAGGTAGTCCATCAAACAGCAATCAAATCTAATTGGGCAAGGCTATCAGTTCAAAGAAATATACCCCACCCAAGCCCGAGCAGAACACAATGGACTTCTCAACTTGGATTAAATTCCTTTTAAGATTGGGTGGGGTATGACTAAAATGGAGGAGAGTTAATGCAGTCTCATTATCAGTAAAAAAGAACAACTGAACTTTTAAAGGACTTTAGAAGAAGGGGAGAGCTCTGAATCTCTCTCCAAATTATTGGTTATTAATAAGTCTTCTGCAGGTGTTCCACAGGGATCTGTCCTGGACCCTTTTTTCTTCTCTCTATATACTATTTCACTTGGTGATCTCACCAGCTCCTTTAAATTTTAATTATTATCTTTATACTGGTGATTCTCAAACCTCTTTATCCAGCCCTAAACTCTGCTGCCTATTAAACATCTCAAACTCAATATGCCAAAACTGAACTCATTATCTTTCCTTCCAAGTCCTTCCACCCTCTTCCAAACTTCCCTATTTTTGTCAAGGGCACCACAACTTCCCATTCCCCAGGTTTACAACCTAAGTGTCATCCTCAACTCCTCACTACTTCTCACCCCATCCTACCCACAGACAATCTGTGACCAAGATCTGTTAATCAATCAATACACATTTATTAAGTTCCTACCATGTGCCAGGCACCATGCTAAGCACTGGAGATACAAATGCAAAAAAGAAAGTCCCTGCCCTCAAGAAGCTTATAACCTCATAGGGGGAAGACACACAAAGTCAAGTGTAAGTCCTATCATCATTTCTCTGATGGCATGGTCTTCTTCAGCAATGAAGGATGAATACACACACACATACACACACACACACACAACTTCTATATATTCTGAAATAATCCAACTGCATCAGAACAAACCCCCTTATTCCAAAAGGGAGGTTCTCCATGTATTTTAATCAAGGCTTTTGCCACTGAGGGGAAAAAGCTTCTCTTTCCAACTGATCTATTAGCCTGGTCTCCTTTTCTTCTATAACTCCTTAGATGCCATGACAAAAATTAGAATTGTAGCAACAACAGACCAAACAAACAAACAAAAACCCTCTGCCCACAGCCCAGGTTTTGTGACCTAAACCCAAATGTTCCTTAGTCCAATAGGTGTGTGTCTTTTTTTAAATATGTTTTTAAAATACAAAACATTAATAAGTCACAAAAATTCAAATAAAATGACTTTAATAATCTAAATTTAAAAGCACTTAAGAATAAAAATGACCTTCCCACAGTCAAGGACCAAAACCAAACCTAAATAAAACAAACACCAGGGAGCATGCAGTATGAACTCTAGAAAATATTTCTCACAGCTTTTCTGATCACCAGGCCAATCTTTTATAATTCAAAGCATCAGGCTTACAAAGCACCAGGTTGGGTGGGGAGGATGATGAGTAGTAGTCACCACAGTTGCCCTAGAAGCCTACCCAAATTTCCACTCTAGGAGAATTCAATTTTCAATTCTCTTTTGTATTTAAATGTTAATTTTTTATGTTTGCCAAGTGAAGAAAAACAAATATATTAATATATATTTCATATATCACTTTTAAATTTTAAATGTTTTAATTTTTTAAATTATATGTTATATTTTTTCTATTTTAAATATGTATGTATGTAGATATGTGTGTGTAGATAGATAATAGTTACATAGCTACATAGCTAGATAGATAGCTAAATAGATATAATTTTTGTTTGGGGTTTTATTATTTTTTTTAAATGAAGCAATTAATTTCTCTGTATTCCCATGACTAGCCGAAAGTTATGCTAATTTGAACAAGACAGTCCAAATATAATCAGAGGTTCAAACCAATAGTGTATATCAGCTATACCCAAAGCTTTTCAGTGGGCTAGTTTCTCAGTCTCAAACATCTCTTTCCAATCTCTTATCTTCGTACTGTGCTCTTACATTCCATTTAGGGTATTTATGACTTGCTTATGTTCAATGTCCCATGCACCCAAATGATGCAGGTATGTCTCTTTGCTTGAGTTCCCCCCATTGTCACAGTTGAGAACCACAGAACCACAAGCACACACTGTGAGAGGCATAGGCACTTTTTGCCAGCTCTAAATCCTTAACAATCCACTCCATCATTTTGCCACTACACAGTGCCACCTGGTGGGATCCCTGGGATAGTGCGGCAACTAGTCAACTAGCTGTTTGCTTCAGTATCACAAAAGATTTATGTCTTCAATCATAGTGAAGGCTGTAGAAATTACACAGAGCCTGGAACTTCCTATCTCTGGTACTACACGTAATGTAATAGTGTAGAATAGTATCCAAGGTCTGCTTATCTTGTTGCAGTCTGATGATGCTGGGTCGAGATAACTTTCTACACAAACTTCCACACCAAATCTTCAAAGGTAGGCAAAGGGGAAAAAACAGCATGTGACAGTCCTGAGGGAACATTCTCTGGATGCTCATTCTCTGACCTTGATGGCCTCAGATAGCTATCATTACATTAGCTTCATTTAAGATAAACACCTAAACCTTCTTGGGGGTCAATTAATTTGAACTTGGAGCACCATTCAGAACTATGTAGGAGTACCAGTCACGAGCTACCCAAATTTTCCTACACATTTACAATTTATTGCCTCAAACAGTAAGCAAGACAAAATTTTCCTGCCTTTCAAATCATTTTCCATTCTTAATTGTCAGTTAATTCCATAGTACAACCACTGTGGGTATTTATTGGATGATTGCACTTGGTTGAGCATAGCTTGGACAAAGGCAGCTGTCTTCCCAATACTAGGCTGGAGCTGGATGATCAGGTTTTGTCGAGGTTGAGCCCGCAGCATAGAAATGGACATTTCTGTATGTTAGATAATCAGTTGAATCTCTTTGCAGAGACTACTTGTACAAAGTGTTTCAAAATATTTTGTTGAATAAAGGAGGGGAGAAGGATTGAATCCCACTGCACCCCACTAGATTTGTGTTCTCAACAAAATTGTTTCTGATCAGTTTATTTAGCAAAGGCTAGGGAATTCTGTCCTCTTTCTACTAAAATGAGTGTCAACCGTTTGGATGAGAGTACCATTGGTATCTGGTCAGACTTTCTCTTTCTATAGATTGTTTAATGGCTGCTCATCCACTGCCAGAGACTAACTGCTTAGGTCCATAGTTCTAGGAGAAAAGTAGACACCCTGTGTGGCAGAAAAAATTGGCTCATATAATAGGCAGACTGGAAGGATATAACTTGGAGGAACTTTTTGAATAGTAGTCCTCCTGATGAAGAAGTACTCCAAGGGAACCACGGGATGCTCCCCTTCTGAGGGGTCTTGACAATAGTCTTCCTTTTTCTTCTAATGATTGGGGTTTATATGTCTCTAGCAGCAGCTTTTTCCTATTGCCTTTCTGCTCTGGAGAAGTGGGAAATGAAAAGACTAACCGTCACTCACCCTCAGAAACTTACCCAACTATAGACATGTGGAAAAGCCATTAGGATCACTAAGATCTCAAGTTCTTGGGAGATGAAGGCTCAAATTGTTTATATCCTCAGAACTGAGGGAGAAACCAAAAAATACTACTTGCCTGAGCTCATCTAAAACTAGGTTGCTGAGAAGATGAAAGGTTTCCCAGTCTTCAATAAAGAGAATAAGAGACGATTAAAGAAAAATTCCTTGTCATTCCCCATCATTACTATCATTCAGTGTTTCTACACACACACACACACACACACACACACACACACACACATACACAAACACACACACACACACACACACACACACACACACTTCTCTCCACTGGGAAGGGAAGGATTTTCCCTTCTTCTCAATACATCCCTCTCCCCAGTCATTTAAAATAATTCTATTACCACCAAAGAACCTTCTTCTCAGTGTCACCTCTACAGTACAAATGACCTGTACCCTTTATCCCACTAGATACAGAGTCCATTCTTTGGGAATCAACTGATCTTCTCAATACAAAGTAGTTTCCTGGGAGATAAGGAGCTGGAGAACTGATTCTCTCAAGCCTGATCACTCCTAGGCTAAAAAAGATTTTTGAAACTGTAAAGTGAGATTTCCATGGTGCCAAATTGCAGACACCCCTTGGTTGGTCGTTGTCTTTTATTCTCGAAGAGGATCAAAATGACATCACCATGATAATAAAGTGAAGTTTCAATGCATCCAGTTGTGGCTGATTAGACCAACACGAGCTCAGAATGCTCTATCACAGATTGGGCACAAATAGTCCATGTGAATACTTGGGGTGGATACTCTAAATTTGTGCATCCTACATTTCCTTTGGGCTGTTTCAATTCTGCTTTGCTCTAGAGCATAGCACCTTTTCTGATATGGGCATGCATGCCATGTTGAGCAGTCCTGTCCCAGGGTCACCCATGTTGCACAGTCAAATCCAAAGTTCTTGAGAGAGACTTTGAGAGTGTCCTTGTATTGTTTCTTCACCTGCCCCATGTGAGTTCTCCATAAAATAGTCTTTTTGGCAAGTGTACATTTTACATTTGAACAAGGTGGCCAGCCCATCCGAGTTGTGCTCTCTGAAGCACAGTTTGAATGCTTGGCAGTTTAGTTCCAGTAAGGACCTAAGTGTTTGGTACCTTATCCTGCTAGGTGATCCTCAGAATCTTCCTAAGACAGTTCAAATGAAAGTGATTCAGTTTCCTGGCATGGTGCTGGTACACTGTCCATGTTTCACAGGCATACAACAATGACTTCAGCACAACAGCTCTGTAGACCTTCAGTCTGGTAGTTGGTCTAATACCTCTTCTCTCCCAAACTTTTCTTCATAGCCTCCCAAACCCTGAGCTTGCTCTGGCAATGCATGCAGCAACCTCATTGTCAGTGTGTACATCCCTGGAAAGTACACTACCAAGGTACCAAGTACACTACTTAACCACAGCATTCAAAACTTCTCCATTTGTTATAACCGATGGTTCCATGTATGGATGGTGTGGTGGTGGCTGATGGAGCACCTGTGTTTTCTTGGTGTTCATTATTAGGCCAAAATTAGCCCAGGCAGCAGAGAATTGATCCATACTTTGTTGCATCTCAGCTTCAGAGACTGCATTGAATGCACAATCATCTGCAAACAGAAAATCACGCACCAACACTCCCTCCACTTTGCTCTTGACTTGTAGCCTTTTCAAATTGAAGAACTTACCATCAGTACAGTAGTTGACCTTGATGCTGCGTTCATCCTCGTTGAAAGCATTTGACATCATGGCTGAAAACACCATGCTAAAAAGCATGGGAGCAAGCACACGGCCCTGTTTCTCTCCATTGGTGACTGGGAAGGCACGAGAGCATTGTCCATTATCCAGAACCCGGGGAAACAGGCTATCATGAAATTGATGTACAATACTGATGAACTTCTCTGGGCAACCAAATTTTGACATAATTTTCCAAAGCCCTCATGACTAACAGTGTCAAAGGCCTTGGTCAGATCTATAAACATTGTGTACAGACCTCTGTTCTGCTCCTGGCATTTGTCCTGGAGTTGTCAGGCAGCAAACACCATATCAGCTGTCCCTTGGCCCTTTCTGAAGTCATGCTAGTTCTCAGGTAGATGATCATCTTCTAGGTGAAGGATCAGTCTATTAAGGACTCTAGCAAGAATCATGCCAGCGATGACTAAGAGAGATATCCTGTGATTGTCACAGGACAATCTATTAACTTTACCTTTATAGAGATTGACATGGAAGCATACTTGAACTCCTGGGGGATAACCTCCTCTTGCCATATAACCTGGAAAATTTCAGTTAGCTTTTGTATGAGCAATTATCCCCCTACCTTGTAAATATCAGCTGGAACAGAATCGGCACCAGGTGCTTTGCCACATTAAAGGAGCCTAATGACCCTCAAAACCTCTTCTTCAGTTAGAAGTTCAGCTGAGGAGGGACTGACTTCAACCTGAGGTAAATGATTTATCACCCATTGGTGACTGTGACTATACTCATCTGCCTCCTAATCCTTCTTTGACGAAGTCCTGAGAACCGAACATATTCTCTCCATTCTCTGATAATAAATGATAAAAAGGGAAAGGTTTGTTTCCTCTATTTTCTCTAGTCTTTCAAGTTGGTAAATATCAACTGTTAAATATAACTTCTGAGCCATGTAAATTAGACAAGATGTGTGTATATATGTGTTTGTATGCATGTATGTACGTGTGTATATATACACATAAATGTATATGTATATACACATGTGTGTGTGTGTATATATATACACACACTCACACACTCACAATATACATATATTCATGTGTGTGTGTGTGTGCCCAGAATTTAGATTCATAGGATCCTATGATTTGGAGATGGAATGGACCTTAGAAATCAAATATCCCCAGCACTTAGCATAGTGTCTGGTACATAGTAAATACTTAATAAGTGATTGTTATTACAACTCTCCTATTTTTCATTAGGAAACTGAAACCCAGAGACATTAAGCAATTGTTCAAAGACTTGTGGCAGAGCTGATTTACAGAATGCTAATCATTTATTTCCTGTCACATACAGAACTTGGTGTAGTTAGAGAAGCTGGGTTCAAATCCCATCCTCAGTCTTTTACTTATTAGCAAGCCACTTAATTCTCTAGGCAACAGATTGGGATGCTGCTGGGATATGGATGGAATTGCCTTCAAACAAGACTTGGGAGGGGGTGGGGCTGGAGTCTCCTAGACCCACTCTGGGGACCAAATGTGGCTATATGTACTTAACGAGTTTTTATTCATAGCCTTCTAGAACTTGATCCCCTCTCTCCCTACTGTAAGGTTACTGTGGTTTCATTATTTGCACTTAAACTGTAGGGAATACCCATAGGTAACCAGTTCTCTCACAGAAGTAGCTCTCTGTCCTCTCCACCAGCAGAGGTTCCCACCTGCTTCAGGTCTTTTGGCAAAACAGGTTTGGTATTTCATGGATGTCTTTTATGGAAGTTTCCTCAACTGAATATACTTCTGTGATTAAAAAGCTAGGGATGTTAGGAAAGGCAAAAGACAATGGTACTCAAGTCAAAGGGAAGCTAGGTGGCACAGTGGATAGAATTCTGACTTTGGAGGCAGGAAGACTCAGCTTCCTGAGTTCAAATCTGGCCTTGGGCTCTTACTAGCTATGTGACCTTGGACAAGTCACTTGAATCTATCAGCCTCAGTTTCCTCATCTGTAAAATAAACTGGAAAAGGAAATGGCAAACCACTCCATTATCTTTGCCAAGAAAGCCCCAAATAGGATCACATAGAGTCAGATACAGTTGAAAAGACGGAACTCAGTCAAGGACAATTTGGTGGCTAGGCAGGGGGAGATCCTCTCTTTTATCTTTTGATTTTCCTGCCTTCAACTGTTAATTGTAATGATAGGAACTTAGGGAATGATGTTGAGTCACTGACCAGATATAGAAGGACGAGAGTTTGAGAATATGAGGGAACACCTCCAAAATATGGATTGAAAAGCTCTTTCTTGTCAAAGAATCTAACCTTTTTGGTTCAACGTGTTCAGCTGTTTCGGTCACATTGACTGTGACCCCATTTGACATTTTCTTGTCAAAGTTACTGGAGTGATTTGCCATTTCCTTCTCTAGTTTATTTTACAAATGAGGAAACTGAGGCACACAGGGTCAACTGATTTGCCCAGGGTCAAACAGCTAGTGTCTGTTGATACACAATGATATACAGTGTTCTCAGGGCATATTTGAACTCAGGAAGATGAGTCTTCCTGACCCAATTAAGGATCCTTGAAGTAGATCCTTAAGGCATTTGCCCAACCATCTCCATTCCGTTGTCTTCCCATTGTCTGCAAGCCAGCAACCTTAGAGGTCCCCCTGATAAGTTGGTCCATTGGATATTCACACCTTTGATCTACTAGCCTGTTCAAGCAGCCTCATCCAACTTATTCAAGTTCTGTTAGGGCCTCCGTCTCTGAAGGACAGCTTTTTAGCCTATAGAGTTTGAATTTTGGCTGGGCCACCTAGCTGAATCTCAGTTCTCACATGCTGAGATATTTGCTTCATATGGTGATGTTTGTTTCTCTCCCGCTTAACCTCTGTGGGGCTATTTCTCAGTGGTTACTTTAGACTCTACACCTATGATCCTGAGAAAATTCTATTTGAAAATAATTTGTCTCTTAAAAATGAAGAGAAAATAGTTTTCTTTTTCTAAGAACCTTCAAAAGAGGATTTCATTGGAGAATTTAATTGAAATCAATTAGAAGATTAGAGTCACTTATGGATAAGATCTACCCCAAAACATAATAAAAACACTTCCTATGGATGTTCTCCAATGAGTTTATTGATCTGGAAATTAAAAAAAAACAAAACAAAACAGATAATTCAGGTCATGGATACCAAAATTCAGAAAGCAGATCCCAAGGAATCCTGGAGTTGCTTTATTACACAAAAGGAGTCAGTCAGTAGTTCATTCTCCTCCCTTAAACTGCTCCGAGAGACTTTTTTGAAGATTCAGGAATGTCAGCCCTGAAAACAAATGACCAAAGAATCACAGCAGCTCTGCAACTACTGTTAACTTAAAAAATATATCAGAGAGCTCACACAGGTTATAAAACCCCAGTTAATTCTAAAAACAAAACAAAACCAAAGACCTAACATTACTTATAAGTTTTTTCTTCTCTTTGAGGAGGGAAACTAGACACATGTGCTGGAGTCTCATACCAAGGAGACCCACTTCAGTGTGGGCAAATCTCAGTATATATACTAGTGGCTATGCAGTTATGTAGCACTCTGGTAATAAAAGTTATAGTCGCTAATCTCCTAGTCTATATCTGGTTTTTGCCCAGGAAGGGTTCCCAGCTTCCTTCTGACGAAAAGTAAGACTGTTCCTCAGGTCCCTGCTCCCTTGTGACCCAAAGTACTTCTCTCTGCCCTGTAAACGTGACCTGAAAGGGAGTATGGGTAATGAAGCTGCCAGTGTCCTGTCCTAGCATAGAGGTTCCTTTTCATCTCTATCCCCTTGGTATCTCTGACTGGAGAGCTCCTTTAGATACTGCTGTTGCTGTCCCCACCATCCAGTACCACACCTGGTGTTGCTGCCACATGGGCTGTGGGCCAGTCCCTTTCCCAGTGTCACAGACCTCTCCTTTTAAACTCTGAAGTTGTCTTGGATTGCTTGTTGGCTCTGCCGCTCCAGGTTTTGATTTGAGACACTGTTTTTTAAATTGTTTGGAGGAGAATGTTGGGAGAGCTTGCCTAGGGTTCCTTTACTCCACCATCTTGGCTCAGCCCCACTGCTAGATAGCTTAACCAAATACATCTCCTTGCCTTCTATCTCTATTTGAATACTTATTGTATCATTGAATTCATCTCTCTCCATTGTTGTATCAGTCTCCTATATTTTGCTGAATGCATAGAAATCCTGCTTGCATCCTTCCTGTCTGCAGTGACAGTTTGTTTGAGAAGCAATATGATGTAATGGAAACAGTGCTAGGCAAGAGGGTAGGAAAGAGGTTTGAATACAGCCCTTAGTAACTACTAGTCTTGTGACCATGGGCAAATTCGCTTAACTTCTTTGATTTCTTAGTTTCCTTATGTGTAAAAGGGGGATAAAAAGAACTGGGGTTTTTGGTGTTTTCTTTTGCAACATGGCTAATATGGAAATGTCTGGCATGACTGCATGTATATAATCTATATATCAAATTGCTTACCTTTTCAAGGAAAGGGGACAGGAGGGAGGCAGGGAATCTGGAACACAAGATTTTAAAAAATGAAACATTAAAAGTTTTTGTTTACATGTAGACCATTTTCACAAAAAATGTTTAGAATTGGGCAAGCAGGCATATGTATAGTAGCTAAAATCTTGTTACCTTTTTTCTTTTGAATAAAGCACTATCCATAATCTTTTCCACTCTTTTGTAATCTCCCCCTCTGTGATAGCTTGAGAATTGAACCCTGATTTAAAATTTTGTTTCCAACATTTTTTTTTTATGAATTTGGTCAGATTTAGCCAGTTTTCCTAGCTTTAAGACTTATGTCTTTGCCATGTATTCACATAGTATAGTGAATTCTGTGGAAGTCTACAGAATATTGTTTGGTGATCACACTAGCTTCCATGGGTTCAGTCATCATTTCTACGTAGAGGACTCCCATATCTCCGTATCCAACTTGTGTTATTCTCTTAAACTCAAATTCCACATCACCAGTTGCCTGCAGGACCTCTTCATCTGAACATTTCACAGGCATCTCAAACTTATGTTCACTATGGAATTATCTTTTCCCCCAAAACTACCCATCCTCCAAACTTCTCCACTGATGTTTACAGACGAATCACCATTCTTCCACTCGCCTGGATTCAGAAATCTTGGCATCATTCTTCACTTCTTACTCTCCCTCACACCTATCAGTTGTCACCAACTTTCACAAAATTTCTCTTGGAGGAAACAGTCTGTGGAAGGCAGTGGGGAAGAGGTGATGAGGGGCACAGAGTGAGAAGATGGCTCAGAAGGCAGTTGAGTCCTCTGAATATCAGTGACGAGGGCCCCCTCAATGCCTTCTTCCCCAAAACCATTCTAATATTTTCCTGACTGGTCTTGCTTCTATACTCTCCTTTCAACAACCATAGCTTTCCAAAAAAACCTTCCAAAAGTCTTAATGATGTCTTTCCCTTCTTCAAGAATTTTGCTGGCTCCCTAACACCTCTAGGGCAAAACATCTGGCATTTAGTCTTCACCTTTTGTCTTCAGTCTACCTTTTCAGATTTATTTCACACTAATCCCTCTTTTATGTCCTATATTCTAGCCATTTTTTTTTACTTATTTCCTATTCCCCCAAAACCTGGTTCCTCTACTATGCCTGGAATGCCCTCTATCCTCATCACATTTCAAATCTTTAGCCCAATTAATATATCATTTCTCATAGGAAGCCTTTTCTTATTTGTGACCCTTCTTTCCAGCTGTTAGAGCTCTCTTCCTTCAAATTATTTTGTATTTACTTATGCTGCGGATCTAATTTACATAGATTTTAGCAAAGCTTTTGATAAAGTATCTTGTACTATTCTTTTGGAAAAGATGCAAATACGGATTAAATGATAATACAGTTACATGGATTCAGAACTGTTGAATGGATGGACTCAGTTATTAATGATTTGGTGCCAACATGGCAGACCTTCACTCTGAGTATATCTCATGTTCTGTAACATTTTTATCATTAATAGATAAAGGCACAGATGGTTATGTTCATCAAATCTGCAGATGGGAAGACAAGGTTGGGAAAGACAGCTAACGCAGTGGATGACAGGGTAGAGCATTAAGCTGAATCTAATAGGATGAAACTCAAAAAGGATAAATAAATGTAGACTTGTACTTGGGTATAAAAAAAATTAACTTCACAAAATATAAAGATGATAAAGTGGAGAGAGAGTGGGGGATGGGGGAAGAGAGCTGTGAGAAAATATCATCTGTTCTGAAAAATATCTGAGGGTTTCAGTAAACTGTAAGTTTAATATTAGCCAGTAGTGTGATGTGTCAGTCTAAATGGCTAAGGTGATCTTGGGCAGCATTGAGAGGCTGCAGCTTCCAAGAATCCAGGAAGGTAACAGTTGTGTTGTACTCTGCCTTCATCAAACCTCATCTAGAGTACTAGGCTCGGTTCCAGACATCGTGGTTTAAGGACACTAACAAACTGGAAACAATCAAGAGAAAGGCAGCTAGCAGGATGAAGGGCACTGAGGCTATGGCGTGACAATCACTTGAAGGGGAAACAGGGTAACTAAGTCAAGTGTGTGAAGGGCAGTCACGTGTTCTGTTTGTCCCATTGGACAGAACAAGCATCCATGGGTAGATGTTGCAGAGTAAACTTCTTCACCATCCAAGCTGCCCAAAAGCAGTGTGGACTGTGGGCTCCTTCCCTCTGGGAGGAGAGTGAGCCTGAGAGAGAATTTTAATTGAGAAGTCAAACAGTTAAGAGTTTTTGACAATTACAATTATATTCTTCACTGGAATACTGAATGAAGAAAAACTGAAGTCTATTCTGAAAAATTTATCAAGGAAAAGTTTCAAATATAGCTCTAAGTAGTAATTTCCAAACATCATCATCCCAAAATGCAGACATACCCCTGAGAACAGATTTTCAAAGTTGTAAGCATTTGGCTTTGAAAACTTTTATTTTTCTTTTAACTTGATGAAGTATACATTTATTCTCTGAGTTAGCTCTCCACTGCCAAAATACAATTCAGACAAAGGGCATAATTATATACAGAATGTACATTTTCAACCTGGAATAAGGTCCACTTTATTGTATATTAGTTTCCCTGTTCTCATAACAGGCAGCTTCAATACATTACGGTTTCACAGCATACAAGAGTCAAATAGGAGTCTATACTGATTGGAATATTGCTCTCTGAACATGACTACATTCAGGTTTATTAAATATATCCTCTTCTGTTTCTGGAGTAAGTTGGAGATTATCTTTGACTGGAGAAAGTGGGTCTGGCTTCTTACAAGAAGGAAGCTTTTCAGAATTTCTACAAAATATGAGAACATAATCACATGACAATATGTATTTAGATTTTTAGAGAGAAGAGCAAAGACTTAAAAAGGTACTGATCAGCTGGAAAAATAAAGGGATACAAATTGGATAAAAGTAGTTTTCCACTCATATCCATGAATTGTACTTTATATTCTATCTGATTCACTGGTAGAATACTCCTCATTACGAACCAACAAATTTGGTCTGCTTCTCAGAGCTTACCTTCTCAGAGCTTACCTTCTCAGAGTTTACCTTCCAATTCAGGTTCCATGGGAAATCGCACACACTATCTGGCACAGAATGTGGGCTTTTGGTTCTATTTCTATTGAAGAACTTATTTAAACACTACCACAAATCTTACTTTGGGCTACTTGTTTAGGCATTATTTTTTACCCTTGGTCATTCTTTCTGTGGGTTTCTCTGAGAAACACATGGATGATAGAGAGAGGAACTGGACCTGGAATTTCACAGGGATAGAGAACTCCTGGTTGAGGAAGTACTCATAACCAATGCAGGTAAACACCTTCTCTGTAATTTATAGTCTCAGGGAGCTATCTAGATTTGAACTGAGAGATTAAGTGCCCAAGCCAGTATGTGACAGAGGGGAAACTTAAACCTAGGTCTTTTTGGTTCTAAGGTGAACTGTGTATGTTGCATTGCCTCTCAAATACATGTTAAAACACACAATTTTAGAATGAAGGCAGCAAGTTATTTTCATGTCAAGTCTATACATGCTCAGCACCAGAAAGACATTCTTCTAAAATATTAAAAAAAGGTTTATACTTGCTAATCCAGTGTTAGATTCCATAAAATGTGAGGTAAAGTGGAAGGTAATGATTAATGAAGTTTGCAGTATTTGAGTCACAGCAATAAGATATAAATGTAATTTTGTATTTCCATTGAAATTTCCATTTCCCTTTCTAGGTATTTTCACACCTCAGTGTGTCTGACTCTTTGTGATCCCATTTTTGGGATTTTCTTGGCAAAGATACTGGAATGGTTTGCCATTTCCTTCTCCAGATCATTTTATAAATGAGAAATTGAGGCAAACATGGTTAAGTAACTTGCCAAGGGGGTCACAGAGCTACTAAGTATCTGAGGCCAGATTTGAACTCAGGTAAATGAGTCCTCTTGACTTGAGGTCCGGCACTCTCTCCACTGCACCACCTAGCTGCATCATGAGAAAGGTAGAAGCATTAATTATTTTGTGCCCTAGTTTTCATCTGATCTATAAAGACTACAAGTCTAAAAAGGACAAGCATAAGGAGTCAAGTTTCTGATGGCAATCTTTACCTAGATGGTAGTGCCACTACAGAAGCTGAGTAAGAATCCCTCTCAGGTGCTTCTTAGAAAAAGTAATAATAATAAGAAAAATACATTTCCCTAATAACAAAAGGAAGGGGACAAAATGTTATCAAGGGTTAGAAGATATAGACTTACTTCTTAAATTCAAAGTTTTTCCAGAGTTCATTGATTTTGATCTGTAATCCTGGCTTGTTTTCAGCATTGTGATGATTTTTCTTCTGCGCACTTATGAGCTTCTTGCTCAGTCCACTGACCTTGGCTGGGACTAGTGGCTTGATCTTATTTGTAGAAAGAGATCCCACTGAACTGGATCTAGACAGCCCAAGAACCTATTTAATTTAAATAACATACAATATTAGGAATAGCTCCTTCCTAAATCCATAACTATCTTCAATCTATTTCATACTATACTTCACACAGAGACAAAATGTATTTCATAATATGTGGGCAGAGTGCCCATAATTGTTTATAAATCCCATCAAGGTCAAATTAATATTTTACACATTATTTTATTTTAAATGGACATTCTAATGATTCATTTTACTTGACTACAAATTGTAAAAGACAGTATTCATTAAATCTTTGCACATTTTCTAGCACTGGATTTCAAATTATATTTTGAGATGGAGACAAAAAAATAACACAGTAGGATTCTCCAGAAAGAGTAATTTAACCAACACAAGATGTCACTGTTCTCTCAGGAAAGGAATGCTTCAGTGTTAGGAGTTCAGTATTTGCATTTATTTAGTATTTTGCTAAAAAATAAATCAATCAAAGGTAAACAAAAACATCATTATTATCAAACATTTAAGTACCTACATAAGATGCTATGTTAGGAGAAACAAAGAGGCATAAAATATGATCCTTGCCCTGGAGAAATTATTCTAACTAGGGAAGACAAGATACAAACATAAAAATAAAGAGTATGTAGCACTAAGTAGCACAGATAAGAAATACTGAAGTTCAGAGGTAAGAGTGCTCATATCTAAAGGCTGGGCAGTCAGGGAAGAAGGAACACTTAAGCTGGACCTTGAGAAAATAACAAGACAAACAAGAAAGAAGAGAAGACCTTCCTGATAAATTCAGAGGTGGGAATATAAAAGCCTGCCTGAAAGGCAGTAAGCAAACTAACCTGACTGAAGCACAAAGTAGTGAGAAGGTGAGGTGGATGGAACTGTGGCAGGTCTTTGAGAGAATGATTATTAATAACCAACTATGGGGGACATCCAGGCTTTTTGACTTGTCCGGTTTCCTTGTTCCAAGGATTTTGGTGACCTCTACCAAAAATCTACTTCTCCTAGACCACCTTAGATAGGTGAATTCCCGCCCACTGTGTTCTACTTAAGGTGGGGTAGGGACAAGATCTTTGATTAAATTGTCCAAGGCTGGGGATGATTCAGAAGTAAATGACGAAAGTCACATCCCTCAGTCCCTCATTAAAATAGGTCCACCTCTCATTCATTCTATTCATTAACCAGTCAGTCGACTGTTACCCTCAGGGACACCCACTCTCCAAGGACATATAGGTGTTGAATGGGTTCCACGAGGGGTCTTTGGCATTCAAGAATGTCACTGACTCCTTTTATTAGTAATATTCTAGCTTTATTAATAAAATGATTAAATGCCCAGAAATTATGTGTCTCAAACTTTTTTGGAGTTAACCTGGTGGACTGATCTGGGACCTGTTTTCAGGACATTTGGGCAAGAAGAGTATAACAACAGTTTTTTTAGGTTTTGGTGGGAAACTCATGAAAGCTACAGGTACTTCTTTGTAGACCTTTTTTTAAGTTCTTGCTAGCAGTTTTTATTTCTTTCTGAATTGCATTTTAACTAGTTGGAGAAGTGCTTATACCTGAGGATATTACAATATGATTTTAATAAAAAGACTGTTTGAATCCCCAGGCCCTGGGTGATCCATTGTACCAGATAAAAACTATTTAATAGACTGGATTAGAGGGATGGAGGAAGGAAGGGAAGCAGACTCCAAGGTTTTGAGACTGCTGACTGGAAAACTATAATATTTGAAAAATAGGGAAATTTTGGGGTTTTTGGGGGAGGGAATCTGATTTTATGAGAAGGATAATGAGTTTGGTTTTAAACATGCTGAGCTGTAGAGAAATTCAGGATTGAAATTCAGGAAATAGGTCAGAGCTACAGTAGATCTGAGAGCAAGTCACATAGTACTGACATGCTAAGACAGTAGTGTCAGACTTAAATAGAGACATTGTAGTACATAAGGATCCCTGCAGGTCACACATTGATTTAGAAAACCACATAGTAACATTAAATATGTTCTATTATAGTTTTATTTATTTTGTTACTATTCCCTGGTTCCCAGCAGTACTTGGGAGTACTGCAGGTCTAGTGTTTGACACTTCTGGTCTAAGCCTTTAGTACTGAAGCCAAGATCTCTGACTAGGAAAAGAGTATACAGAAAGCATAAAGCAAGGTTACTATGACAATAATATCTAAATATTAAAAAGCTGTGTTTAATTTTCATTAAGTGAAAACCTAAAAAACTACCTTCTTAAATTATTAGCATTGACAAGCTGATGTTGATTCCTATTCTTCTTTTCTTAGCCTTTCAAGGCCTCATTTATTCAATGTCACAGGAATCTGGATAAGATGAATAAAGAGCAACTTACCTTGTTCCCTAGGGTTGAGTCTTTTCTTTTTGCAAATGAAGACAAATGTAGATGAGAGCTCTGCGACCTCTGATTATTAGATGGCTTGGAACTACAGTCAGATTCCTTCAAAAAAAAAATCATTTTTAGTGTAGTATTTTTATGGATGAGCAATCAGTCAATAAATATTTAAGTACCTACTACGTGCCGAGTCACTGAAACTAGCACTGGGAATATAAAAAGAGGCAAAAAATAGTCTTTTCTAAAAGAGTTCAAAAACAGCATATGATATGAGTAATCTATATAACTATGAATGCGAATGATCTTATATAACCATAAATAATTGCATGAAATTTCATAAGAAAAGCTATAAAAAATACAATAGTGGAGAAGGAATACCTGGAAGAAAAAAAAAGGTGATATCCTTTAGTGATTTCTTTTACGGAAATGGCAGAAGTCTTACATTGAAAAGTAAATTATGAATCCTGACAGCATATTTTCTTTATAACGTGAAAGTTCTCTTGTGCAATTCTGATGTCAGTTCTATTTCAACAGGCTGCTAAAATGCTTACTCAGAATAATATTTCCTTCTGTATTATTGCTGCTTTGTTACAGCCTGGCTAATAGTTTTTGTAAATAGCCAAACTTGAAAATTGACACTAGTTCTGCACCAAGTAATTACTTTGCCTGTTCGTCATGTTACCAGGCAAAACAAAATTTAAGTATTTACCTATGGCAAATATATAGAAATGTTTTCACAAAGAGTCCTAAAATATTTCCCAAACCAAAAGAAGTTACTGAAATGATCAGAATTCACTAAATTTCTCCTAGTTTTATAACTTGGTTCTCATGGGGCCCTGCCTATCTTTGCTTTTGTTCCCTTGGGCACATGTTAATTTTCATAACACTTCGTATACACTAAAAAACAAACAAAAATCAAAATATAAGTTCTCCTAATAGAGCAGAACAATTCACTGCCAAAGAAAACTCTTACCAATAGGAGTCACAGCAAGGGAAACTATACCATTACTTGTCCTAATAATATCATCAGAAGAATTCAGAGATAAAGATAAATTAAACATTTAAAAAAGAAAGGCTGGGAATAAATTTCATGTTAGTGAAATGTATCACCTTCTTTAAGCTGGAAAGATAGGAAGTTGAGCTCCTTGAAGGCAGAGAGGTTTTTTTGCCTTTTTTTTTTCACTTAGTACAGTATCTAGTACATAACAAACACTTAACAAATGCCTGATGACTATGGGAGTAGAAAGATACACACCTATCAAGATGAACCAATATGCGATGTGAAGAGAGGGTAGGGGTCAGAAGAGAAGCATATCTAGTAATGTTAATAAAACCTAAAAACAATTAACTCAATTATTAATTACGTTTGACAAAAACTGCTGTAAAACTTAGATTAAGTAGGATCATTACTTTGAAGATATCTATAACCTCTATTTTTCGTCCAGAATCTAAATCATCAGAAAGTTCAAATAATTAAAATTTTCCAAATGTTATGCAATGTGATGGAAGTTTTTCCAGTGACAGAGATCATGAGATAAATAAACTTAGAAAGAAATAAAGGCAGACCTAAATAATAGAAGAAACATTAACTGTTGAGCCAATATTATTTTTAAAATGAATTACTTCAATCAGTTTTATTCAATACTGAACAAACTTCCAAAAGAATATAAAGAAAAAAATGACAAAATTTATATGGAGAAACGAAAGATCAAGAATCTCAAAGGTAATAATGAAAAAAAATGGGAAGATTTCTTGAAGTATCAAAGCAGTAATAATTAAAACTATTTGTACCGGTGAAAGAGAGAATGGGGATAGTTGAATGAGATAGGTTGGAAGCAAATAAACACAGGATTCACTATTGCCAAAAAGTGCTAAGAAAACAGGACAGAAAAATTGAGGCAGGGATGGTTTTTAGTGTGGGGAAGGCCTGTGCAAATGCATGGAGACAAGAGATGGCATTTCAAGCCTGAGGAACATCAAAATGACCAGCTTGTCTGGAACATGGAACACATGCTAGGAGTAATGTGAAGTGAGAGTGGAGGGGCAGGTTAAAGAAAGGTTGTAGGTGACTTTAAGTGGTGGACCGAGAAGTCTGTATTTATTTTTAAAATCATCAAGGAAACAAGGTAGCACAGTGAGAAAAGTACCAGGTTTGGAGTCAAGATGAAACCTGAGTTTAAATCCTTCCTTGGACACCGACTAGGCAGTCATTCGAAGAGAGTCCCTTAACCTCCCTCAGCCTCAGTTCTCATTGTGCACCTACCCTCAAGGTTGCTGTAAAGATCAAATGAGATCATACACGTAAAGAAGGTACTTCGCAAATACCCAGGTGTAATATAAATGTTAAGTGTATTACCAATGAGGAGGCACTGAAGATTTTTAGGCAGTGAGGAGACATGTTCAAACCCAACTATTATGGCATTTAATGAAGGATGGTTTGAAGACTGAAGAAACGGGAGGTAAAGAGATTAATGAGGAGGATATCAGAACAGTCTAGGTAAATAGTGATGGGCACCTGACCCAGGGTGGTGACCGTATGAATGGACAGGAACAAGAATCTCACAATGGTGAGATTCTGAACTTGGTGAAGCAGGATGAGTGTGCCGAGTAAGCCAGTTGGCCAAAAAGCACTGTCTGCCATATATGATGATAATACAGCTCCTGTCCTGGAGCTCACATTCCTATGAGGGAGACAACATGAAAATAACCATGTGTATATGAGATCACAGTATAAAGGGGGATCATCTCAGAGTGAAGCCTGGGAGGTGGGGGTGCTGGTCAGGATCCTCTTGTGGAAGGTGAGATCTGAGGTGAGGCTTGAAGGAAGCAAAGAAGCCCAGAGGCAGATGTTGAGAGGATATTCCGTTTTATTTGCGTTTAGTGGTGGTCATCTGAGGGGATGGAGGACAGAAGGAGGAAGAGAAGAAAAAAAAAATTTACATGATAACTCTGTTGTATATTTGAAAGGAATAGCCAATTGTACATAGAAGATTTGAAGTTTCATGTGCAAACATCTTTTTTATTATTTTATGTTTTGGAAATTCTTGTTTTATTCCACAAATTAAAGAGAAAAATTTTAAATAAAATTTAAAAAACAGGATAGAAATTTGACAGAAATTAGGTTTATACTAGTATTTCTATACACCAAGACAAGTTCCAAATGTTTACATGACTTAGACATAAAAGGTTGAATCCAACAAATTAGAGGAACAAGGTAATTAATTACCTTTCATTTGTACTGATATGGAATATATTAACAGGGGGAAAGTTCATGACCAAACAAGTAATAGGATCACACAAGTTAAAATGGACAATTTTGATTACATAAAAGTAAAAAATTTTTGCCCAAACAAATCTAATGTAGCAAAAAGTAGAAGGAAAACCAGTAATTGGGGAAAAATATCTTTGCAGCAAGTTTCTCTAATAAATGTCTTGTATCTGAGATATATAAGGAACTGATTAAAATGTATAAGATTAATGGCCATTCCTGAATGACAGTCAAAGGACACATGAACAGGCAGTTTTCAAAGAAAAAATCCAAGCTACCAAGAATCATAAAAGAATGTGCGAAATCATCAATGATTAGAAATATGCAATTTATGCAACTTTAAGAGTCTTCCACACTTTTACCACTATCTATAAGACTGGTAAAGATGTCATAATGACAAATGATAAATGTTGGTGGAGTTGTGGGAAAAGAGGTACATTATTAGTACATTGTTGGTGGAACTGTGAAGCGATCCAGTCATTCTGACACATACCCACACGTATATGTACATACACAAACACCCACACCCACACACATGAAAAGAAAAATGACCTGAACTATGTTTGTTCTTTCACAGAAGGATTATAAAGAAGACAAGCGGGTGAAAATAAATTTTAAAATACTGGCAGCCACAAAAGACAATATAAAATTACCAGTGTCATGCTCCTGTGGAATATCAAATGCCAACTAAATAAAATATGTTATGTATCCATCCGCATACAATAATCTTCCAACAAAAAATTCACACATAGCTTAGTATCTGATGATTCCCTAATTCTGGAAACTCACAGTTAAAACAGGGAAGCACACGCTAGTCTAGGAGGAATTCTTTGATGGAATTACAACTGCATCCACATGTATACTCCATCTACCGTGGGGATCGCAAACCACCCACACCATATCCTTCTCATCCTATGATTCTTAGTCAATATCCATAGAAAAAACATATATTTGTATTAAGAAATGTCCTGTCTTTCACAGAATCACACAAAGGAAGTCGTAGGAAAAGAAATCAGTCGTGATAGACAATGATTTCATATTCTCGTGTGTGTTAATATGAAAAGGCAGTTTTTATCAAATGACATACCTCTGAATCAGAATCCTTGCTTGATAGCTGAGAGAGCCTTGAGGAATCCAAACTGTTCTGTGATAGTTCCAAGCTTTCCTGAGATTGTAAAGAACATCCCATTTCAGAAATGGGACATGTTTTACCTTCTAAATCATTACTGTTTTCTTGAGAAAAACTGGACATTTCATTATTATTCTTAATCAAAGGGGTTGAAGGTTCACTCCTTCTCGCAAACTTCTGCAAAACTTCACTTGGAGAAGGGCTGGGAGTCCTTGAAAAATCCCGAAGGTTTCCCGACCAACTGAAGCAGCTTCTTAGTGTTCCTAAAGTGGGTGGTGAGACTGTCCTTGTGAATTTATTCTCAGAAGATTGAGAATCAAGATCACAAGCTTCATTTAGATCATCCACATTCTGATCACCTGGACTCTGAGCTACATTTGTAGGAACAGAGTTCGGGCTATCCGTTTCCTCTGATTCATTTTGTTCAGTCTGTATGTCTAGGACAGCAGTTTCACATAAAGGTTGGTTGCTTCTGTTTTCTTCAGTAATGTTAGCTGCATCCACAGAACTAAAGAAGAACCTAAAAGATTAGAACAACGAGACCCAGTGAATTGCAAAGTTTCTTCTCAATGGAGAGCAAAACTTATTGTACTTATAAATCCTAGGAAAATAACAATAGTGATTAGGAGCCACATTCAGACCTTTGATTCTTCTAATTTAAATAGTTCTAAGAACTAAATATATTTTATGACTATTTTGAGTGTTATATTTTAGATCATAGATCTAGAGTTGGACAGAACCAAACCATCTAGTCCAACCCTTCATTTTACAGATAAGAAAATTAAGGAGATTAAATCAGTTTGTTCACGTTCACAGCAGTATTACATATCAGGAGTCATAATTAGAATTCAGTCCTTCAAATCCAGGAGCTGGTGTTCTTTTCCCTTATCACTGAGGCATTAAGACAATACTATTTCAGGGGAATTTAGGCTCTGGCAGATTCAACAAAGATGGAAGGGTCTGAGTAAATGCCAGCTGTCTCATAAGATCAGCTTACCCACAAGTTCAGAAGGTTGGCAACGAGCTGATTAATTCTGAGCATTACATCAATTCATCGAAGACTAAGTTTTTGAAAGGATTATCTTTACTGATCAGAAGGGCACCCACAATCATAACATCAAGGACTTTCTGAAGTGAAATATATTTTAGAGAAGGGGAAAAAAAACAAACCTTGAGTAATTTCTCACAACTAATTATTTGAGAAGAGGGATTGTGGAATTTGGGAGTCTGAAAATCTGGGTTCGGATCCTGGTTGATACTTGAGCTGTGTGACTACAAACAAATCATTTAACCTCTTTAAGCCTGCTTCCTCATGTGTAAAATGAGAATAATACCAGTTGCATTGCTTACATGACTGGGCTGACATTATCGTTGTTGGTGGTGTTCTTATATCTTGAGGCAACTATAAATTTGACTGGTGCGTTTTGCTACTACCAATGAATAAAACATATATTCTTTATCTTATTCTATACAAAAAGATTTTTCTGACTCCCAAGCAGAAGATAAGAATTACCACAGCACCTGAAATATAGTAAGTATTTAATAATAACTCTTTCTATCATCCAGGGTCTAGCCCAGTGCTTTGCATGTGGTTGTTCATAGTAAGTATCTGTTATCACTCAATCTAGGAGTAGAAACACATGCCAGAGGCCATCTAGTCAATCTATGTCTGATGAAAAGTACTGTCTACAACATCCCCAATATGTGGTCAATAAGCCTATCGTCAAGGCAGCCCACTCCATTCTTGGACAGCTCAAATGACTAGTTTTCCTTACATCAAACACAAATTTTTCTGAAAATTTTCCCCTAAAAATTCTATTTCTGCCCTCAGGGGTCAAACATAAAAATGATCCATGTTCCACATGATAATGCTTTAAATATTTGAAGACACATGTCACATATCTCCCACCTCCCCTAATTCTTCATTTCTCCAAGATAAGCTTATCTAGTTCTTCCATCCGATCCTTATGTGGAATAATCTCTAGTTCCTTCATCATCCTGGCTGTCCTCCTTTGGATATTTTTTAGCTTATTAATGCTCCAAAATGTGGCATCTAGAACTACAAAAATATAATATTGCTCAGTAAATTCCTGTAGCTCTCAATACCTTTAGAATAAAAGTTCTTCAAAGTCTGGCCTCTTCTGACTTCACTAATCTACTTGTACTTGACTCCTGCTCTCAGAACTTTACAGTCTAGCCAGTGTCCTATTTACTGTTTTCATATATGAGAATCTATCTTGCCTCTGTCCACATCTTTGCCCAGGCTGTTCTCCATGCCAGGAATGTTTATAACCTCACCTTCACTTCTTAAATTCCCCAAGTTTCTTAAAGATTCAGCTTAAGTATCATATACTACAAAAGAACTTTCATAATTACCTGTTCCAAAAATCCTTATTCATTCTTGTGTTTTCCCTCTGTTCATTATTTCCCATTTATCCTTTATATAGCTTGTCTCCTCAGAGTTTTTTCACGCTGTTCCCTACCTACCATTAAATGTATCTCCCCTCCAATCCCCCCCTCCCCTTGCATCTCCTACACTTAGCGGGGTGCCTGGCACACAGCTAGTGCTTAATAAATGTTTGTTGCCTGACAAGGCCACCACTCTAGTTTAGGTGCCCATTACCTCTTCCTCAAACTACTGAAAGGGGCTTCTAGTTGCTCTCACTGCCTCAAATCGCTTCTTCTAATCCATCTTTCACATACCTTCCAAAGAAATTTTTTTGAAGTACAAGCCTGACCATGGCATTCTCCTGCCCAGTGGCTCCCTATTACCTCTAGGATCAAACAGAGATTCCTACTAGGTATTTATAGTTCTTTCAATCTATCTTTCAAGTCTTCACACTGTTGATCTAAACTGACCTTCTTCCTGGTCTTTACATAGGCCCCTCCCATCCCATTTCTACACCTTTGTACTACTCTTTCCCATAGATAGGATGCAATCCCTCCTCCTCTCTTCTTAGAATCCCTAGTTTTCTTCAAAATTCTGCTCCAGCAGATCCTCCTAGGGGCTAGTGACACTCCTATTACCTTATACTTATCTACTTTAATATGCATACTGTAAGTGATTTGGGGACAGAAGTCCATTTTATCTTTGTCCTTGTATCCCTAGCTATTAGCATAGAAGGCATTTAATTAATGCTGGTTAGTGATTAAGAGTAGAGTTGAAAAGATAATTGATTCTATTAACATGATTATACCTGCTTCTAGTCCCTGGAACCACAACTGCACCACTTTCTTCATTTCTCTTCTGCAAAAAGGATGCAAATTTGTTTCTCATTTTAGGTTGAGTATTCAAGGTTTCTTTACAAGAAATGGCATGTCCTGTGTCAGGGATGAATGCTTCAGAAAACTTCTGTGGCTTGTTATTTTCACAGTTCTCTTTCTTGGCTTTCTTAGTAATTGAAAATGAATACTGGGATAAAAGATCATCTTCTGATAGCTCCTCTAAATACAAACATAATTTGTGCACTTGTTTATTAACTTAGAGCAAAAATATCCCACTGTAAAAAAAGTTCTTAGAAAATGGATCACATAAAAAGTCCCAAGAGTTTCTGAATTTCACAAATGAATAAATAAACATTTAATGCCTACTATACCTACAATTGCATAATGAATGATCCAAACAAAAAAATCTCATACATAATTAATTCTGTACTATTTTAAAATTTTGAATGAATCCTTTAGGCACTCTGTTGGAAGACAACTTTCTGCATACAAATAAATGGCCCCACGATAATGAGAAGTCTAAATAAAGAAAACACAAACAATAATTTACAAGCAAATGTGTGATTAATTTGAATGGTATGGTTTTCATAACAACAGCTTTGGATGCCATATGTTGTATTTTAAGTGTATTTCTTTGAAAAACACATGGTATGATTACATTATGTAGTTTACACCTCCAATTTCAAATCTATTCTTTTGTCAGTATTTATTTGTGAGTGCACTGATCTTGAGTGGACAATGAAAGGCAAATATAAAGATAAGGTCATTGGCTTCAAGGAACTTATAGACTAATGGAGGAGAAGACGTATAGAAAGAGCTATTATCTCAATGCAGAAAGAAAATAAGTGTCCTAAGATATACAAATAAAGTATGATGGGAGAAAGAGGTAGAGATTATTTCTAGTAGGGACAGGGAAAAGATCAGAAAAGACTTTATAGAGTTGCATCATGAATTCTAGGTAGAAAGTGGGCAAAGTAGAGATAGGGGAGGTAGAAAAGAAAATTCTAAGTAGAGGGAACAGAGGAGGCAAAGAAAGAAATTGTTAGGCTCGGAGCTATTAAGGTTTTACCTTCCCGGTATTTAGCATACACTAGGGGATTAACGAATTTGAACAGTTGAAAAGGTAGGTAAAGGCTAAATCGTGGAAGACCTTGAAGGTCAAAGTAATACTTTAGCCTTTATTCTGAAAATATTGAGGAGTCAAGCATTTTTTGAATAAAGAAATAAGAAGGATTAACACTGTGCATTAGGAATATTAATTTGGCAACAGGATGTAGCATGGACTAAAAAGTAGAAGATATATTTATGCAGTTATGTAGTTAAAAGATTTGGAGTCACATCCTACACAGTATACCAAAATAAAGTCAAACTGGAAATACGATTTAGATATAAAAGGCTAATACCATAAGCAAACTGGGAAAACAAGGAGTAGTTTACCTGAAAGATTTATGGAAAATGGAAGAATGGATAGAGAACATGATGAAATGCAAAATGGATAATTTTTACTACATTAAAGTGAAAACTTCTTGCACGCACAAAGTCAATGCAACCAAGATTAGAAGGGAAGCAGAAAATGGGGAAAGAATTTTTACAACCAGTGCCTCTGATAAAGACTTCATTTCTAAAATATATAGAGAATTGAGTCAAATTTATAAGAATATAAATCATTTCCCAAATGATAAATAGTCAAAGGATATGAACAGGCAGTTTTCAGAGGAAGAAATTAAAGCTATCTATAATCATATGAAAAAATGCTCTAAATCCCTTGAGTAGAGGAATGCAAATCAAAGTAACTCTGAGGTACCAAATAACACCTATCAGATTGGCTAAGATAACAAAACAGGAAAATTATAAATGCTGGAGAAGATGTGGGAAAATTGGAACACTAATACATTGTTGGCAGAGTTGTGAACTCATCCAACCATTCTGGAGAGTAACTTGGACCTATGCTCAAAGGGCCATAAAACTGTGCATACCCTTTGACCTAGCAATACCACTCCCAGAGCTGTATCCCAAAGAGATCATAAAAGTGGGAAAAGGACCCACATGTACAAAAATATTTATAGCAGCACTTTTTGTGGTAGCCAAGAAGTGGAAATTAAGGGGATGCCCACAAATTGGGGAATGGCTGAACAAGGTGTGGTATATGAATGTAATGGAATACTATTGTGTGATGCGAAATGATGAGCAGGTGGACTTCAGAAAAACTTGGAAAGACTTTATGAACTGATGCTGAGTGAAGTGAGCACTGTACACAGTCACAGTCATACTGTGTGATGAACAACTTTCAGACTTGGCTCTTCTCAGCAATGCCAAGATCTCAGACAACTCCAAAACGCATCCACATCCACAGAAAGAACTCTGGGGCCTGAATGCAGAGAGAAATAGACTACTGGCCCTCTTTTTGTTTTTCCTTTCTCGTGGTTCCTCCCATTTGTTCTCATTCTTCTTTACAACTTGATTAATGGGAAAATATGTTTAATAAGAATGTATATGTAGAGTTTGTATCAGAATGCACATTGCCTAGGAAAGGGGGAAGAAGAGGGAGGTGGAGAAAATTTAAAACTCAGAATTTCATGAAAGTGAATGCTGGAAACTAAAAAAAAAAAAAAAAGATCAGGACTCAGGAGCCTAGATTGGATCTTGAGTGAGACACTAGCTGTGTGATCTTGGGATATCACTGAAATGTTCTGAGCTTCAGTTTCTCCATCTGTAAAATGTGACGGTTTGGCTACATGACTGCCAAGACCCTCTTCAGCACCGATGCCCTATTACTTAAGAAAATCAGTGCAGGGATGCTTACAGTAGTCCAAGCTACTGGGATAAGGGGACTTTAAACAAGAGCAGGGGTAACAGTAATGCAAAGGAAGAATGGATGCATGAGTGTGTAGAACACAACTGTAAGAATTTGGTGACTGAGGAAAGCATGTGGATGAGGTTTGGAGCCTCTGAGAGACAGTTTGGGAAGGGGAAGAACTTAACATGTTGATACCAAGTAACTGTAATATGAAATCTGAGGCATTAATTGAACATCTAAAAAACATCCAGTACAAAACTAGAAATGTAGGAAGAGATGAGCCAGGGGAACCAGAAGGAATAATCAGGTGAGGAAACCAGGTGAGAGTTCAGCATCCAGAAGAGTTTCAGAAGAAAGGAATTATCAAAGATGAGAATTGAGAAAAGGCAATTGGATTTGGTGCCTGGGTCAATTTGGTCATTGGGCCAGTGACCTTTAAGAAAACCTTTTCAACTTAGTACCAAGACAAAAAAAATTAATGACAATAACTAAATCTCAGTTTTGTCCCTCACGGGGGACAAAAAGCAGCTGGCCTGATGGATAGAACACTGGACCTGGAGTTGGGAAGAACTGAGTTAAAACAAGACCTCGGACACTATCTGCGTGACTCTGGGCAAGTTACTTAACCTGTCTGCCTCAGTTTCTTCCAGTGGAAAATGCAGAAAATAATAGCATCTAATTCTTGGGGTTACTGTAAGGATAAAGTGCTTTGCAAACTGCAAAATGCAATATAAATGCTAGCTATTATTATAATTACATTCCACCCTCAATGAAAGCTTTTTACATTTTTCCAATGGAAACAAGGTATAAAAGTTTTTTCTTCTCTTCTGTCACTTAGATCCTGGTACTAAGACAATGCCTGGCCCCTAGATCAGCGAAAAGAAGGACTAAGAATATATGAAGAACCCTGCTCTCCCACTGCTTCTTCCCTTTATCCCTTTCTACCAGTTTGACAATCTCTCAAAGTCAGATACAAAGTGGGAAAAGGGCATGGGCATGACACACATCATCACTGCAATTTTTAAATCTTTGAACATGGAGAGCGGTTAGACATTGTTGAATTCTGTGAAGGAAAAAACAGAGCCAATATGTTTAAGTTACAAGGCCGATTCTCCTCAATATAAGGAAAGAACTTACCAACAGTTAGAGCCATCTATAAATGGAAAAGGCTACTTTGATATAGTTAGTTCTTTGATACTGGCAACGCTGAAGTAGAGACCAGATGACTCTATGGCAGCATAACTGTAGAGGACCGCTGCTTTATGTAGAAGGCTGAATTGAGTGAATTTTAAGTTCTTTCCTAACCCTAAGATTCTATGACTTTACAGTGACTTCAGGGTATAGAAGTAAGTTAAATCTAAACAAATATATTTGGTTTATTTTGTGTTAGAGCCAATTAACATTTGAATAGCACTTCCCACTGTGTACATGTATGTTTGTACCTCTGTTTGTATGTGTGTATACACATACATAAATACATATATATGTACACACACACACATATATGTAAAATGAAAGTTTCGGGAAAGCTAACTATTTAAATAAGTAAGGATGATTTAATCCTAAAACAGATCTCCAATTAATAAACATTTATTAAGTGCCTACTACATGCCAGGCACTGTGATAAGCATTCTAGTCCTCGAAGAGATTACAATAAATAATGAACAATCAGTGTCAAACAATAATAAAATTAATATACTGGCATACAGTTAAATGATGATACAAAAATATATTCATTATTTAGATTTGTAAAGCAAAAGTAAAAGTTATCTAAGAGGATTTACTTAATTGCTTGTATGGTTAATAAATATAAATCACTCTGAAAGAAAATAGGACTGGGCTGTATATGGGGCTTAATGTGTAAAACAGGAACATCAAAAAAATTTCAACCAACTAGAGAAAAGTAACTGGCTACAAAAAAAAAAAAAATCAGTGAGTCCTTATCCTACCATTACTCTACTCTGTCTAGAAATGATGTTCCACCAAAGCCAAACACTTACCACTTCTTGGTCTTTTTATAAAAAGCTTCTTCTTTGGAAGACTTAGCCCCTTCGTACTAACAATCCTCTCAGTGCCTGCAGTAGTGCGTCTCTCCTGCAAAGATGGAGTATCTGAAACAGCATCTAGTTTAGGTGCAGGGCACTGGTTCCTATTCCAAATGCTATTTACATTCAATGGCTTTTGATTAGATGTTCTGTCATTCCACCCTTGACTTCTTGGCTGCTGAGGCTAGAAAGTTAAAAAACAAAAAACACAATACCCATGTGAAGGGAAAAAAGTCAGCTTAAGTTTTTTCTGTGATCAACATGAATTATATGTAAAGTATATAAATTTGATAAATTACCCTCATACAGAACAGCTGTTAAGGACATATCTGCCCTCTCTCAACATTCTCTACTTTGGCAATCCTACACTTCCCATTAAACATCTTGTGTTCCTAGGTCTGTATCTCTTCAGTGAGGTGTAAGTGCCCTTGACTGCTCCTCTCTAAGAAATAAAGAACAAGTCTGCACAGAAAGAACCTTGTCTTTAATGTGATTGCAAAAAGATGGCCTACAAATGTTATTTCTTTTAATTTGAGGAATAATTTAGGTAAAATATGAAATATAACAACATTTTAATAACTTTTTGGTGGCAAGCAAGCTGCTACTTAAACATTAAGCTTAGTTTGGAATAGATGTCTGAATATACCTACTCTATTCTTCTAAAAACTAACATCATAAAACAACATGTGTATTAGCTTTTCCTCTTCTAGAACTTGACTTAGATTAAACAAAAATTATTTTAATTATAAAATTGCTAATTCATGTTGAATTCACATATAGTATATTTCTATTCTCCACTACTAAACAAGAATCTCTTAGAATAATATATACACATTATATCAAAGAAGCCACTTTACCATGTCCATTATTGGGTATTATAGACTAGAAGGATGACTTAAAATAGTACAATATAGTCCCCCAAATCCAGTGAGTAGGATGATACAGTTGAAGGAGCACTGCGTTGAAGGTCAGAAACTGTGAAAATTAATTCCAGTTTGGCTACTAGAGGCAGTGTGAAGTAGCTAGACTGCTGGTTTTGGAGTCAGAAAGATCTAAATCTCACCTCAGAGGCTTATTAGTTATGTGACCTTTTCCTTATCTAAAAATTCAGAGAGTTGTATTTGATGGCTTCTAAATTTCCTCTCAACAAAAATCTAGAATTCTAAGATGCTACTTTTTACCTGATGGGTAAGTAGTCACTTTATTTCTCTAAAATTAGGGATTGGGGTTAGATTATTTCTGAGGTATTTTTCAGTTCTAAATTTTATGACCCAGATTGCACAAGGTTTTACTGACAAAAAATGATTCAGATTAAAAAGTAGAAAGATATAAATCTTAACTGACATAGTGGAGCTTAATTGATTGGAGGCGTAAAAAGAGAAGAATTAAGTGATTTGATATATAAGGACAAGGAATTTTTTTTTAATGTATCTGTGTAGGAAGAAGAGGAGGAAGAACAGAATTCTGGACTTCTGAATACTCATGGTTCTAGTAAAACTACAATGCTTGAAGACACCAGGCTACTTGACATTCTGAGCCCACAAAGTTGGTAGAAAAAGATACTTTGGGGTTCTTCGTGCAAGAGCAAATCTTAAGTAACTTTTAAGCCCCCTAAATGTCAACAGCCAATATAGAATTGGATCATCTAAACCAACCTCTTCATTTTGCAGATGAATCTGTCTATTGATAGCATTTATTAAGTGCCCACTATGTGCCAGGCCCCAAACTAAGTGCGAGGGATACAAAGAAACACAAAATATAGTCCCTGACCTCAAATGAACTTACAGTCTAATGGGGGAGACAAGATAGATATGTGAAAAGAAGATAATCAACAGAGGAAAAACATTAGCACTAAGGGGAACTGGAAAAGGTTTCCTGTATAAAGTGAAATTTTTGCTGGGACTTGAAAGAAGCCAGGGAAGGCAAGAGGCAGAGTTGAGAAGGGAGAAAGTGAGGATAAAGTCACAAATAAATTTATATATGTAGATCAAAGTAATTTAGGTAGGAGACATCTTTTGGGAGTGAAAATAAGAAGGTTGGTCAAGGGGACAGAAGTCATTCAACGATCATTTTTAAAGTGCCTGCCATGTGCCAGGCACTGTGCCAAGTACTCATTGGTCAGAGAACTGGGAGAAGAAAAAGCAAAATCAAGTTACAGTAGTTAGATCAAGAAGACCAAATGTCACAAAGTCAAGATGAGGACAAAAAACTGTGATATAACAAACCCAAGTAAAAAAATGATCTCAAAAACATCTTTGTTAATGTATAACATAACCATATGGTGCCTTAAGGTTATTCTTTTCCTATGGATAGACAATGTCACTTCTAAAAAACTAATCCTACTCAACTCATTCAAATTTAGGGCCTACTTCACTAAATATTTACCAAATGAAGTCAACGTACACCTCCAGAAATGTATCTGAAACGTGTTCTTTTGCAAAATACTAAATAAAAAAGTTACCGTAGCAGTGTCTGGGTTGTAGTTATCAATTTGTTCCAATGTATTTAGATTTTTATTACCAAGTGCAATTTGAAAGGCAGTAGTATCATCAATATATCTAAGTCATTTACATTAAGGAAAAGTATTGAGCCTCATTATCTACTACAGAAAATTCTGTAATGCAGAAGGTTGCTATCTGCATTAACTGTAACAGAAAACCCTATAAATATGACAAAAATCACAAGCTTAATATACATAACAATATTGCTTTCTTATGCCAAGTTCTTGTTCATTTACTTACATATAAGTGAGATGAAGGAGGCAGGAAAGAAAGGATATCCTGGAGAATGTTTTGTCAGGCTCTAGAGCCCTGGGGGACCAAATGGAAAAGGATAACGTGGGTCTCTCCTACTGTATCCCCTACACCCTCAAATACCTCCCTCAGTCACCTTAGTTGCCATGCTACTAAAAATCAACATTGCCTTTGATATGTATGAACTACATCAATGACCCCAGGGCTACATAATATTACTTTCAAGTTTGTCTTCATTTTTAAAAATGTTACATGTCCAATTCCAAGTAAATGCAAAAATGATTCATATGCTGCTGTTGATAAGTGATTATCTATAAACCAAAAGCTCTCTCTAAAATGTTTCCCTTAAAGAGTAACTAAAACAAAAAAGATTTATGTATTGAAAAAATAAAAGACCTAACTTCTCTTATGTTAGAATGGTGCAATGAAAACATTATCATAAAAGTATATATAATAAATATGCATCATATAATTGTAAGTAATAAATACAACAAATAAAATAAATGTATGATAAATATACATGAAAGCATATACCATAAAAGAAGCACAAATAAAATTTCCACCACTCAATTCACAAAGGATACTGCCCTGCATAGTGTAGTGTATCTGGATCAATGTCATCTTCGTAGGCATTAAGAGGAACAAGTTTCCTTTTGATGGGATCAAAAACTAGCTGATAAAGAAAAGTATTGTTGGCTCGAATAAATCCCTCAATATACTCTTCCGGTACTGTTATATTCATCTTAAGATAGTGCCCAATTTTCTTGATAACCTAATAGTGGACATCAAAATATTACTCATGAATTATCTTCAATTAAACAAGAAAACAATGCCACATTCTCCAAATACCTCTGAGGTTTTTAAATACTGTATTTTATTGTAACTCTGGGAAGGATAAGAAAATAAAAATAACATCTACCCTCAGTTTCCATTTCTTCAACAAATTAATATTTTTTTTTAAAAATCTCCACACCCAAAAGCTCTTAGGTAAAAAACAGTCAACTAACTTGTTGAATCCTCAAAGACTATTAGCACTGTCTTAAATAGTAAAACTTCTTTAGTGGATAAAGAGACAGGTGAATTTAGTTGCTTTCAAGAAAAATTAACAAATCACAATTTTTATAAAGGTAAGAAGAAAGAGCAAAGAAAGGATCTGTATTTAGAAAGGAATCAATTCTATTCTTGACTCTACAGAGTTATCTACCATTAGTCCTTTCTGTAATTGTATACCCCACTTTTTGGAAACAAAAAATACTTCATCTCAAACTCAGGCATAAATTAATGGCTATTCCAATGCATAAGGTCATTTTACCTATTGACAATTAATACATAATATTAACAAGGGAAATGATATAGGTTATCAATACAATGATCCGGACCAGTGACTTCATCAGTGTAGGGAACTTTTCAGTCAGGAAATTGCTCTTCTAATGTTCTGCTAATTGCTTAGTAATAGGCAAATGATCTGTAAATTACAGACTTAAAAAGTTTCCTGGAAAGGGGGTTAAATGACTTGCCCAGGATCACATAGCAGTATCTTGAACCTAGAAAGTCTTGATTCCAAGGTGCTAAGGAGCTCATCACAATGCCTCTCGGATATATTGGGACATTTAAAATTTGTCTTCCTTCAACTGGTATATTTTAAAAATAAACTGAAAAAAAAATAAACTGATCTCAGATTGAAGTGAGTAAAATGGTGCATACCTTTATAATATCAGGATTATTGGCTATTTTTAGTAGTTTGCAAGCCTTGGCTAAGCCAATTCCATGGAGTGATGAGAGATAATCACAGCCTGACAGAATGCACATATAACGAAACTTTTCTTCAGTGAACACATCCCCAAGCTGCCTACACATTCCTAGGCGAGCCTGGTCAATTTCCAATCCATTTCCAAGCTTGTCCATTTTTAAAATCACCTTGGGTGAAGTGGAAGGAAAAAAAAATGTTAATCTTCAGTCATTTTTCAACAGGTCATCTTTTTATTACCCTACCTATTGCAATTATTTTAAGAATTCTCATTTAAACCTCATTCACAATACCACCAAAATGCAGAAAGGGAAATTGAGGGACAAAAGTGACATGCTTTGAGGTACACAGCCGGTGCCTTAGCTAGGACTAGAATTCATGTTCTGACTCATCTAGTATTCTCTTCTTACCTCCCAGGATTACAGTGAAGAGCAAATAAAATATGTTTTCTAAAACATTTTAAAGAACACAAAACATCATAAGATAGAGCTAACAGAGCTTAAACCTTGAGAATTTACTAGGAAAAGCACCAAAATTATACTAATTCTCAAGCAAACCACAAGATTAAAGTACAAAGAACTATTCTGAATTTTCCTCGATAGATACTTTAAATGATGGCATTAAATCAAGTAGTTCTCTTCCATATTCATACTATCAACCTTGACAATAAAAATCTTCTTAGGAAGATTTTTAAATACCTTTTTACACCCGAAAGCTAGAAGATCAGAGTCCTCCGTGATTATAGCATGTACAATCCCAGTTTTATTAAGGTAGGCCAACTGTGCATCAGCTTCATATGGAGCAACTATGCAATCCACGCCCTGGGACCGTGCAGCCTAAACAAAGAGATTAGTGTGAAGAGCCAGCAGAGAACCATGCACCTACCTGGTCCTCAATACTGATTGCATCAATAACCATAAAAATTCAATGTTCAAGTTGTACTAGATGATTTTAGAGTTAGAAGGGAGCTGAGAGGCCATAGTATAGCACATAGTAGTACAGTATATCTAGTATAATCCCTATCAAACACATTTTATTATCAGTCTAGATATCAACGTATTTGTAATTATTTGAGAGGAGTAGAAATGGTCCATATTTGGTGTGTGCAGAAGGAAATTCCTTTTTCTATCACCAATAATTAAGAAATTAAAGGAATATATATGTTTGAGAAAAAGGAAAATTACTACATATATGATCTTTTTTAAAAAATGAAATAAAAAGTAATTTCTAATTATTCAACTTACAAACAAACTTCTAAATAAGCAGATAAAAGGAGCTTCTTGGTCCCAGATCGCCTACTCTTTTCCCAGAGCACAAGACCCCAGACAGTCTTATCCACTTGGACAAGAAGGTTTCCAATTTCATTCCATTTCATTTAAGTTTTGTCCTAATGCTTAGAGCTTAACTCTAAAGTGACATGATACACTGGTAATTTTTGTGCACTACCTCTAATTTGTCCTTGTACCTACCTTTAATGCACAACACAGAGCCTCACACAGATTAAGGGCTTAATAGATGTGTGCTAAATTTTTTTTCTTCCTTGGATGCCTATCTTTCCAAGTCTGTTAAGAGAGTCCTTCTTTCCTAGAGGATGCTCCCAGGACATTTTTTATCTTCTTTTCTACTACCTTCACTCTCGAACAAATTCTGGCAGTTTATAGTTAATTTTAACTTTAAATCAGCATAATAACCCATTTATTAGCAATAGTATAGCTTACTTTAATTACTTGGTGGGCCATGTTATGTGTGATATTGACAGAACGGGCAAAACATTCCCTGGCTTCTGTAATTTTTCCCTCTCGAAGGAGCTGTTTCCCCTTTTGAAGGTTGGTTTGACGTCTCCTGCAGGTGGAGATATTAGTCATTTTCAATAACCTTTACAGTATGTGATATGTGCAACAACTTGAGAGTAGGTATAATGTCTTATATTTCTTAAGAATCTTTCAAAAGCACAATAGCACAGCAAATAGCAAACATTCAATAAGTGCTTTTTAACTACAATCGTTTATATATCTCAGAGAAAAAAAAATCACTTTATGTCACTTTCCTTTCAGGCAAGGAAAAAAACAAGACCCTAAATTAGTCAACCATCTTCCACAATGAATAATTTGCTATTTCTGGTAATGTTGGTGTTCCACTATTAATTGCTTAATTTGGAATTGAATTCAGTCCAGTCAATAGAGAACAACCAAAGGACAAAGGTTCCCAAAATCAGAAGTGGGGAAATAAATGAAGTATGGCAGGAGAAAAAAAGAAAATACTAAAATACAGAAAGTCACTTACTCTCTTCGAGCCTTTTCTACTTCTTTTTTAGATGGTAAGGTACAACCATCAAATACCAAAATGGGCTTGATTCCATGAGATAGAAGCATATTTACAAATTTCATACAAAATGCTACATACCTGTAAAGACAAACAAAATAGTTTAGCCAAATATTGTTAGCCTTAACATTGAAAACACACAAAAAATCAAGTATTATTGAAAATAAAGGCTTATTACGCAAAAGTCTATGCTATGCAAATTCATTTACATGTTGAGAAAATGATCTAAGATTATGAACTGTCACCTCATAAAACTGTGAAAATAAAGGAAGAAAAGAATATGTAGAGAGCTTGAAGTTAACTAAACTAGACTGTTCCCAAAACATTTGTCTAAATGCACATGAAATGGAACACATTTCCTGGCATTTCTACAGCAATATATAATCACTGAAGACAGTGGAACACATCAATTTTATACCATACGCCAGATGTGTTAGTTAACTGAAGAAGCAGAAATGGCACTTAAATATAATAGACACATAAGAAACTGCTAATGAGAGTGCTTACTTGCTGTTCCCCCCCGCCCCCCACACATTCCATTTCCCATCTCTAAGTCTTTGCTCATGCTGTACTTCAAAGCTGAGAATGATCTCCTTTCTCACCTTTACCTCCCTCTTGGAATTCCTAGTACCACAAGCGAGTTAGCTCAAGGGCCACCTACAATATGAAGCAGTTCCTGATCCTGCAATTGTCAATGCTCCCTCTCCAATTAGTTTCTATTTTCTTAATGTACTTTATATTAACTGTGCACATGTTATTTCTCCCAGCAAAATGTAATGTCCTTGAGGTCATGGACAGTTTTCATTTTTGTATTTATATCTCCAGAGTCTAGCACTTAATAAGGTACTTAATAAATGATGGCTGACTTGAATTGCTGAATGCAATTTAAAAAGCATTTAGGGACTGAAGATACCTCAATGAATATAAGCTTTCTCCATCTCTCCCTGCACCCTCTCCACAAACAAACCCATAGATAATATTAAAGAAAGAAAAAGGTAAATGAGAGTAGCTTTGCGATATAACGGATAAAGTGTTGAGCCTGGAGTCAGGAAGACCTGACTTCAAATCCAGCCTCACTCAGTAGCTACATAACACTGGGCAAGTCATTTAAACCTGTTTGCCTCTGCTTCCTCAGCTATAAAATGAGTTGGAGACAGAAATGGCAAACCACTCCGGTATCTCTACCAAGAAAACCCCAAATAGGGGCACAAAGAGTTGGTCGCAATGGAACAACAAAGATTGTAAGGTGTTTAAATGCACATTATTTAATTTTACCCTCATCAACTTATGAAGTCGGTATTATTATCCCCATTTTATAGATTAGAAAACTGAGCCTCAGAGAAGTCAAATAACTAGTAAGCATTAGAAACAGAAACTGACCTGGTCTCTCCTGATTGCCATTTAAATACACTACACCATGCTGCCTTTCTCAATGTGTCTATATACTTCAGAGTTAAGTCTGAAGATATGAGAAAAGAACAGGCAGCCTTTTGTGGACAATTTTCCACAGCTCTTAAGAGCTTCATAGTCACACAACCTTCCATATGTTCTCCTACCTCCCTCCTCTAATCCTTCTGGCTACAAAAATAATTTTTCTTACAAAGATCTAGTACTCTGTGCAAATATACTCCCTATTCCCTACCCAGTAAAGTTCAGACTCCTTGTTCAGGCCATTAAAGATCTTCCACAATATGGCATCATCCTACCTTTTCAATCTGGTCTTATTACATTAGGTCAGGGAAGGAAAAAGCATTTACTAAGCACCTATTATATGCTAGGCTTGGTGCTAAATGCTTTATAAATATTAACTCTGTAGCACCTACCTCCCTTATAAGGTAGTTGCTATTATTATCCCCATTTTACAGTTGAGGAAACTGAGGCAGATAGCAGTTAAGTGACTTGCCCAAGGTCACACAGCTAGTAACTATCCAAAGCCTGATGTGAACTCAGGTCTTCCTGAGTATGGATCCAATCTGCCTCTATTATTACTCCTCTCTATGTATTGTAGTGAATGTGGTTTGTAGAGAAACTAGACAATCTTACTGCTTGAACACACACTGAACTATCATCTCTCTGTTCCCTTGGAATATTCTCCTTCTTTGCCTGCTGAACCTACATTTTAAAAGTACTTCCTCTAGGAAATCTTCCCTCTTTCCTTACATAGGACTTTGGTTTTGAAGTTCTCTATTGTGCTTACACAATATAGTTATCTGTTTGATATTTTATCCCTTATTAAACTATCAGATTTATAAGAACATGGACCATTTATTGTTCAGTTGTGTCCAACTCTTCATGATCCCAGTTGGGGTTTTCTTGGCAAAGATGCTGGAGTAAGTTGCCATTTCCTTCTCCAGCTCATTTTACAGAAAAGGAAACTGAAGCAAACCAGCTTAAATATTCAAGGTCACAAGCTAGTAAGTGTCTGAGGCCAGATTTGAACTCAAAAAGATGAATCTCCCTGATTCCAAGCCTGGAATTCTATCTATTGTGCCACATAGCTTCCCAAATACAGGGACCATACTATAGCTGTTAGTCTCCACCAGCTTGCATTCTTTGCTTAGTATGCCCCTTATGTTTGTCTAGTTTATTGATTTCCTTTCCTTCTCTACCTTTGGGGTGAAAGTACTAGTCAAAAAGCACAAGATAACATGAAGCAACAACAAATATGAATAATCCAGAAATGCTGATAGCTTGCCAACAAACAATAATTCATATGTGATAATTTGGCAACATAGTTAGTCAACTTAAGGATCCTCAAAAGGACTTTAAATTAAACATTAAAAACCATTTCCTGTGTTTCTCAGCCCTTCCCATTACTGGATATGTGGAATTAGTGAGGAAGGAAGAGCTAATGATGCTACTGAAGATTCAAGCTTAGGTGACTAGAATGGTGCCTTCAACAACAAAAAAAACAAACCATTCAATGTTACAACTTAAAGAAAATGATATTGTCATTTGTAATTAAGAAATAACCAATAAGTACAAAAATAGATCAATTCATACTTACTGATCAGTAGGTTCACCTTTGGCTAACTTTTCAGCACAAGCAAAGGCTCCTTTGTGAAGCCAACAGTATGTATCCACAGCCACCACCTGCCCTTTATACTTCTTTATATGGATGGGTTCAGAAGCATCTTTGATAAATTGAAGCAAACCTTGTATCCCCATCCTGTCAGTTATATTGCATAATAAAGAAAGATGAAAGTTGAAACAGGGAAAATTTTAAAATATATACTGCACTTACCAAAAAAGCTAAAAAAATACAAGAAGGAAGTCCGGTTGCCATTTAAAAAAACAATTTATTTTCTGAACTTCTGAAAATTATCAACGTTTAAATGTGTTAAAAGGACTTCCCTTTCCCAACTGGGCTCTACTAGTTCCATAGGGATGAGGACTGGTTGTATGATTTCCTTTTTAAAGGGAACATGCTCGGGAGGAAACTACCAGGGTGGGTTGGAGCTTTCCCTGCAGCTAGTCTTAGAGAGATGCCTAGAGCCCTGGGAAGTGAGATTATTAGTCCGGGTCACCCAGCCCCCATGTATGAAGAAGCTCTGGGGTCAGACTGTCTCTTCTATAAGTGTTGTGATAAATCCATTATGTATGTATGTATACACACGATGGAATTTATGTGTCTTCACACAGAGACACAGACACAAATATATATATATAATATATATATATATATGTATGATATAATTTCACATATCCGTAGATTAGATATTACGTCTAATTTTATTATAATCCATGTATACGTTCTCTCGTTTCCGCCCGAAGCCTCGTGATTGATCCAAGGGTTTCTCCGCCCGCACGGTCCGATCCCACCAGTAAGGCCCCAGTACAAGGTACCACTTCGCATTTAATAACGACACCGGCTAGGCCTCGGATAGCTAAGGTCTGGACACCGAGCTTCAGAGCCCACCACCCGCAGAAGCGGCCGAGGTTAAGGGACTTTCCTGGGGTCCCAGAGCTGGGTCGTGACTCGGGTCGTTCTGACACCAGGTCCTGCGCTCTCTGCACTGGGTCACCAGGCCTCCCCCGGCCAGAACCGGAGGGCCCAGAGGCCCGCACTGAGGTGTCCTGGGCAGGACAAGTTACCGGGGCTGGCCTTCACCTTCACCTTCGCCCCCTGCCCCCCGCCCCAGGGTGACCCGGAGCGCCGGGACCGGACAGTCCCTCTCCGCGCTTGTGGTTCCGTCCCAGTCTCTCACCTTTCCGCTGTCCGGCACCGGTACCGACGCTTGGCCCCCGGCTCAGCAGAGATTCACAGCTAGGCGCCAAAACACCACAATCCGCTTTCAATTTACGCGCGTCCAAAAGCAGGAGGGACACCGCCCCTAACGGAAGTGACGTCAAGGCGCACCGGCGAATCATCTTCTAGTTTCTCCGCACGTATCTCTTTTGGCCTCACGTGGGTCACTGCTTTGCTGTCAATCTCCTCTCTTCTGTCTCCTTGTCCCGCTGAATCAGTATTCTAGTGAAGTCGGGAGATTTCACTGCGGGTAGAAGGAGGCATTATTTAGTCTCTGAGGGGGAAATTAGCAGGCCTGAAAGACCCCGAGGGGCCTCCTGGGAACTGTAGTTTTCAGCTGCGCGGGGGCTTCTGGTAGTTGTAGTCCCTCTCCTAAAATCCCGGTCAGGCAGTAGATGAAAGAAACCTGGCAGCAGGTGGATGCATTTACAGATGAGCCCGCAGCGGCTCATTTGCATTTAGGATTTTCTTTTTTTGGTTTGTTTGTTGTTAGACAAAACAAAGCAAAAAAGCCCAAACCCGAGAAGGATTTGGTGCCCCGCTGTACTCATCCCTTGTCCATCTAGAAGTGTGTGCGCTGGTAAATATGTTTAATTAGCAAGACTCCCCAGAAAAAATGCACGGGACACACTTAAGTTTAGTCTGCCTTTGTCAACATTTTCTCCACCACTTTCAACAAAAATCAACCAAACAAAATCCAGCCTTCATTTGTAGTGTTTGAAAATTGAATAGCTGGCTGCCAGCGCTTTAAGCCATCTGTAATTTAGCAGCTCAGTCTTGGAAAAATGCGGTGATGGCGGAACTTGAATCCAGGGCTCCCTCTACATCAGGTACCCGGAGACCCTTTACCTTCCGTTATCCGCAGTCTCAGGACCTGAGTGTGTCTGCAGAGCGGAGGGCACGTTAATGGGGCACCTAAGAGTTTGCATGAATGTGATTTCACCTGGAACATGAGAAAACTGTGGATTCTCTGTTTTATTGGCGGTAGAACAATGGGATCTGGAGCTGGAAAGGACTTTTAAAGATGCAGACCTCCATCTGGGCAGATGTGAAAACTGTGGTCCAGCAGGGTAAGCCACTTAACCCAGGTCACGCAGGTGGTGTACAGGTGATCTAGAGCTGAAGGCTGCTCTGCAGGCTCTCCTCACTAAGGGCACGCTCCACTCAGCTGTCAAATTGGTCAGCCAGGTCACCCTGCTATTCAGTTAGCTACATTGGCTCCCTAGCATTTCCAGGATCAAATAAATCCTCCTCTCTTCCCACCTTTCCAGTTTTCCTACTTGGTCTCTCTCTCTCCCCAGTCCAGTGACACATGCTCCTTGCTGTTCCTTGCACAAGACATGCCATCTCCTGTTTCTTGGTATTTTTACTGCCTGTTCCTCATTCCTGGAATTCTCTCCCTCCTCATTTCTGTCTTCTGTATTCCTTGGCTTCCTTAAAATTCCAGGTAAATCCCATCAGGATGTCTTTCCTACCCTCCCTTAATGCTATTGCCTTCCTTTGATTATTTCCAATTTACCCTGTATATAACTTCTTTGTACTTATTTGTTTGCATATTGTCTCCCCCATTAGACTGTGAATTTCTTGAGAGCAACTTTTATTTTTATTTTTTTTAATTTTTGCCTTACTTTTTATCCCCACTGCTTAGCACTGTCTGCAGGGCATGTTGTTGTTCAGTTGTTTCAGTTGTGTCCTACTCTTCATGACCCCATTTGGGTTTTTCTTGGTGGAGATACTATGGTGGGTTTGCCATTTCCTTCTCCAGCTCATTTATAGGTTAACAGGGTCACGTAGCCAGTAAGTGTCTGAGGCCACATTTGAACTCAGATCTTTCTTACTCTAAGCTCAAGTTTTATCCATTGTGTCACCTAGCTACCCCCCTGGTACATAATAGGTGCTTAATAAATGCTTAGTAGCAGGTTTACTGTACCCTGAGTCTATAATCTAAATCTGTAATCTAGGGTTCTTTCCAGGGCAGCACACAATAGGATGCCAGATGTTTCAGTATAGTTTTTCTTTCTCCCAACATGAAACAGAGAGAATGTTTTAAACAAAAAGGGGGCTGGTCTACAGCTGCTATCCCAGATAGATTAAAGGTATAGTAGCCAGTTAGGCTGATAGCTCCCAAATGTCACACTTGTATGAGATCTTCAGCCTTCCCCACTTCCCAGGGGCAAATTATGTCAGTGAACAAGTTCTTTTATTGCTAGAGCAACAAATTATAATTTCAGAAATTCTAAGGATGATAAAAACTCCTTATCATGATCTATAGGTTCTCATTTAATTGCCTTGCTTCATGATTACCTATTATTTTAGGCAGTAGGGTATATGGATGAGAGAAATATAAACTTAAGTGAAAGGTCTCTCAAAGAGGTAACAGACCATGGAGGCCAGTATTTAGCATCTTGAGCAATCTGAGAGTGATATCTGTATCCTACAGTAAATGTAAGAGGGTGACACAGAAAGTTTAATTGTGGGTTTGGGGGCTTAGTCATGCCATACACATGGCATAATTACCATAATCATCCTTTATTACACTCTTCATGTGCGGGCATGAACTGCACCATTCTCTGGGAAGTTTACAGTGTGCAGAGCTAATGGAGACAATGCTACACCAGATGGACAGAAAGGGACAGTTCAAGGACTGTGTGAAATCCAACCTGAAGCAATGAAATGTACATCAATATGTCAGTGATCTAAGACAGCAGCCAAAGACAGACTGCTTAGAGGGCAGAAACCCAAGATGGAAAAGCTTAGCTTAAACAAAGGAGTCACATTGACTGTCAGGCTAAGAGGCCCTTGTGAATGAGTGCCAAGTGCTCAGGAAGTAGCCTATCTCAAAATCTGCCTATAATGAATTCCTGACCACTGACTGGTCTTTCAGCCATATTTGTCCACAAGGGATATTACCCTGCCAACAGCACCTTAAATACAGAGGACTAATAGATCTTCTATCCTGCCATTGAAAATCTAATAAATATGTTTAGCAGATATCTGAGACCAGTTCTTTTCATCGTTCTTAAATATCTCATTAACATATTTTGTTGATAACTCATTGACCTAAAGGAACGTTGGAGTTTTAGATTTAATTCATTAAGTCTAAATCAAAGATATTTCTTTTAGGGCTAATCTAGCTCTTTGATATGCTATAGTTGAAGAGAGTATTTATATATGAACATATGTATGTATGTATATAAATATATATTTGTATACATATATGTATATAAATATGTATTTTTAAATTTGTATAACGATAGCTTATATAAATCTCTCTTTTTTTCTGTTTCTCTTTTGCCTCTCCTTAATCCCCGCCCTACCGCATTTCCTTATGTTTGATTTCATTTTAGTTTTATTAGTTCTACAATATGGGTAGGGCAGTTACCAAGGAGACAATGAGGATAAAATGTTGTAAAATGTCCTGAATTCCCATAAGTCAGTTGAAAATCTGGGTTCAAATTCTGTCATTGCTACTTCCCTTTGTGTAACCATACACAATTAAAAGCCAGTTTGTTACCTTTACTGAAACTCGTCTTTTTGATCTGTAAAATGGGGTTAATAATAGCTATACTGATGACTTCACAGTATTGTTAAGAAGCTCAAATGAGAGAATGCTTGAGAAAATGCTTTATAAACTTTAAAACACTATGTAGATGTAAATTATTGTACCAGTTTTAAAGATCTGAAAACAGGAGTACAGAGAATTTGAGAGATGTACATATGCAACCTACAACTATCTATAATCTATTTTTTGTGCATACATACGTATGTATCAGTCTGAGTATTTTTAAAAATTTCCTTACCCTTTTCCAAACTGCCATTGTGCTGCTCAGTATTTAACCGAGTATGAAGGACTTGAAGAATATTATCAATATTTTGGGTCATTGTTCACATTCTTACTTATCCACAGTTAGACTCTTTTGGAGTTGGGGCATAGGAGTTCTTGGCTTGTGGTATAATACTAAAATCTGAAGACAGTCCATAGATTCCATAATATTGTTAAATACCAAGATAGTTTAAAAAAAAAACCAAAGCAAAACGAAAAATAGGAGGACTTACAGGGTAATAATAATGTTCATTCTTTCTCTTCCTCTAGTCATTTGAAAACTTTTCTTCTGGTCTTTCTAGCTCTTTCACTATGAACCATCTCAGTATATTAATAGCTATTTACTTCCTTTTTTAATTATCTGAGCTTTACAAACACCAGGAAAATGAACACTTCAATAAAGAACATAAAGAGAGAATTATATATGAAACCACAAATCTTACAATGTAAAATTTTTTAAAAAAATTATTAATACATATAACCCATTCATTACCTTAGCTCCAAAGATGCTTCATTTTTCCGGACCTACTAATTTCCCATTTTTAAAAACTTCATTGATGTTCTTTTATTTCTGCCTTTCTATCCCCCACCCCCAAGAAACAAAACCCTAAACTAAACCAAATCTCCTCTCCCTATTCACTGGCTCATTCTCAGCTCTCTACAAACATGCCCATGTCTCCCCCACCTTGACAAAATAAACCTTCACTTGATCCTTCCAATCCCACTTTCTCCGTCTCTTCTGCCTTTCATAGCTAAACTCTTCAGAAAGGTGGCATACAGTAAGTGTCTCTGCTTTCTCTCTTCTCACAGTCTGGCTTCTGGTCGTATCCCACTAAAACCTCTCTTCAAAGGTATCAACAATCTCAGCTGTGAAATCCAGCAGCCTTTTCTCAATCATCATTTTTCTTGACCTCTCTGCTCCTTCTGACACGATTGATTACCTTCCCCTCCCTGATGCCCTCTTCTGTCTAGGTGTTCAAGCCACCACATTTTCTAGGTTCTCCTCTTATCCATCTGACCACTCCTTAATCTCCTTTGCTGGAAAAAGCCACTAATTATAGATATCCCTCAGGGTTCTGTTCTGGACCCTCTTCTCTTTTCCCTCCACTTTACTTGGTGATCTCATCAACTCCCATGGTTTTAATTACTATTTCTATGCTCATGATTCTACCTATCCTGCCCCAACCTCTCTGCTGACCTCAAATCTCACATCTTCAGCTACCTCTCACACATCTCAAACTAAATATCCAGTAGACATCTTAAACTAAACATATCCAAAGCAGAACTCATTGTCTTTCCCCCTAAACAGTTCACCTCCTCCTACCATCTCTGTTGTTGTAGAGGGCAACACCATCCTCCTAATCCCTTGGGCTTGCAACCTAGGAGTTATCCTGGACTCCTCCCTATCTCTCACCCCCATATATAATCTGTAGCCTTCTGGTTTCACCTTTGCAACATCTCTTGAATACTCCCCAGCTGTCCTCTGACACTGCCACCATTCTAGTGTAGACCCTCATCTCCTTACATCCTTGCAGTAGCCTGCTGGTGGGTTTGCCTGCCTCAAGTCTTTCCCCACACCAAAATGATCTTCCTAAAGCACAAGTCTGACTATGTTGCTCCTGACTCAGTAGATTGCAGTGGTTCAGGATCAAATACAAAATCCTCTCTCTGACATTCAAGGCCTTCCATAACTTAGCCCCTTCTACCTTCCTTGGCATCTTATCCCTTGCTCCTGGCCATGTCCTCTTCAACCTCCTCACAGATCAATGGACAAGACATTCCCTCTTTCATCTCTGGGAATTTTCTCTGACTGTCTCCCACACCTGAAATTATCTCCCTCCTCATCTCGGCCTATTGGTTTCCCTGACTTCCTTAAAGTCTCAACTAAATCATCTTATTCTATAGAAAATCTTTCCCCACTGCTCTTATTTCTAGTTCCTTACTTCTGTAAATTATTTCCTATTTATCCTGTATATAACTTGTTTGTGTATATTTGTTGTATTAGATGGTAAACTCCTTGAGAAGAGGGACTGTCTTTTCTCCCTTTTTGTATCCCCAGTGCATAAATAGGAGGTGATTTATTGATTGACATAGCTACCTTTTCTCTCCACTTTGTCATGTGCAGAGAAAGTTTACAGTTCATTTCGTTTTGGGGGGGAAACTTGTTTTTGGGAAATCCTGGTTATAGGAGGCATTGGTCTTTGTAAAATAATGCTTCAATCATTAAGGAATCCCTGAAGAGTGAAGTGACCCCTCTGTGGATGGAGGTTGTGGCAATATAAAGGACTTCAATGATTAACAAAGAAAACATAGCCATCAATGAACAAAATTTGTATTTTCCATAGCCTCTTTTTGGAGTAAAGTTTATTGATATCCTTTTTTGGGGTAGATATCTGGATATATTCTACCTCCTTTCCCACCTTCTGCCACTATTACTTAGTGAACTTTCTCTTGTAATAATGAATGAATGAACCAATGATAAAACATTGATTAAAGGCTTATTATGTGCCAAGGACTATGCTAAGAGTTGGGGACCCAAATGGAAAACACAAGACAATTCTAACTCTGGGGAGCTTACACTTTAGCCAACACATATAAAAAGATCCATTTCAGGCACTCTGGAAAAATGGAGAAGACTTGTGGGTGGTACAGAAGGAATAGCAAGGCTGGGGTCCTTAGTGCACATCAGCAGATCAGATGGCAGCACCCAGGGATATGAAGAGTGTATGCAGCAGGGACAATGGTAAGGCCCAGAGGACCACAGTGTGAAGTGGCAGGGGTTATAGGGTCATAATATCACAGATTTAGAGGTTGAAGGGATCTTAGACATCATTAAGTCCAACTCCCTTATTTGACAGATGGAGAAATTAAGGTGCAGAGAGAGGAAGTAACTTGCTTGGCGGCCACAAAATTAATAAATATCTAAGAGAGTAGTCTGACATTTGTCTTGTCTCCAAGTCCAGGTTCCTGGAGATCCTCTAGGTCAGTGTTAGCAAACACAAATGGACTTAGAAAACCACAAATTAACATTATCTATGTTGTTTTGTATATTTTGGTAAATATTTCCAAATTATATTTTTTTCTGGTGTGAGTTTGATATCTCTTCTCTAGCTCCCCAGAAGGCTTATGGGTTGGTGCCTCCAAGAGTATCTAGGATGTATGTTTAGTTGTCCCATATGAGATATGAAATGAAAAATAGTTAAAAAAAAAAAACAACCTAGCTATCACATCAGCCTTTTACTCCTATAATTCCCCCAACCACTAACAAAAGGAAGGAAATACATTTCCTTTTTTCTTTTCCTGGCCAAGACTGGTTGTTACATTCATGGAATTATATTTTGTTGTTCTTTTTAAAAAAAAATTATTGTAGTTACTATGTAGTGATAAATAATTTATTCAGTCACTCAAGTAACATTTATTAAATGACTACTGTATTCTGGGTGCTGTGCTAAGTCCTGAGGATACAAAAAAAGGCAAAAAACAATTACTACTTGCAGAACTCACAGACTGATAGAGGAGATAAAATGCAAACAACTATGTACAAACAAGATATATCTATCTATAGACATCTATATACACTATATGCATATTATACACCTACATATACACATATATTTATACACATGTACACACACATATACACATGCATTTATATATATGCATATATATGATAAATAAATTGAAGGTGGTCTCGGTGAGAAGGCACCAAAATTAAGCAAGACTGGGAAAAGGTTTGTTCTTTATTATACTTGCTTTTAGTGTTACCTATTGGGATGAAGTGTATGTTGGGCTGGGATATTGAATTTCTATTATTTTTTTCTAAAAATATTCAGTTGAGGCAATAGAAGGACTGTTTAGCTAGGAGAAGTCTATATTCAATTGTCCTCACCTTGTGTGATAATAATGATGAAAGCATTTATATACCACTTGTTAAGGTTTTCAGAGCAATCTATTATCTCATTAAATTTTCATAACTCTGAGAGATAGGTGCTGTTATCCCTTTTTACAGGTAAAGGTTAAGTGACTTGCCCAAGGTCACATAGCTTGTTAGTGTCTGAAGCTGAATTTGAACTCAGGTGCTGCTTGTCTATAAAAAACAAAAACAAAAAACCTTGGGTACGAAGTGACTGACTTTTAACCATTTTTATGTAATTTTCTTTTGTCTCAGGCTACCAATCTACATATCACATGTTAGAATGTGATGTTTTTGTCTTTTTAGTGTAATATATCAGTGCTTTCTCTGACTTGTTATCTTGAAATTCCCTGTCTGTTTTTTCTGTGTAGCTATTTTAAATTTGATTTTCACTTGATAGAGCATGTTCTTCACTTTTGTTTTATACAGTATGCTGGGTATGGACCTGTATAAGATGACCTACTATTGAGAGATGATGGGGAAAGCCCTGAGCTGGCATTCTGCCTTCTACACTTACTATGTGACCACAGGTAAGTCACTTAACTTCTGTCAGACTGAGTTTCCTCATTTGTAAAATGGGAATGGCAATACCCTTATTATATACCTCATAGAGATGATGCTAAGTAACAAATGAGAGAATAAACATAAAGCTTTTTGTAAAATTTGATCTGTTATATAAATGTCAGCCATTATGAATGATTGCCATTCTCTGCAGAAAGAATCAGGACCAGTGGTTTAGAGTTATAAGAAGGAAGATTTTGGTTCATTATTTTACTAGCAATTAGAGTCATCTGTGAATGGAAAAGGCTTTCGAGTATAGTGAGTTTATTGCTCATGGAAATATTCATGCAGAAACACTGAAAAAAAGCATTGGATCTGAAATCAGATTATACCAAATCTAAGCTCTGCCATCCAATGTCAGAATATACTTGACAGAATCTGAGCTCTGCTAATTAGTGTGACCTTGGGTGCCTCACTTACCTCTCTGGGTTTTCCCACCTGAAAAATAAGGGAACTTGGTTACATCATTTCTAAATGTCCATGCCAGCTCCAACTTGTATGTTCGTTCTTCTCCCAAAGGTCAAATCATTCATTACCTGGTTAATGAATTAACCCTTTCGAAGCAGTGTTAACTCTTTGAGGCCACTAGAGGTCAACACTGGCTTGAAGGAATGAAAATAACCGTTTTTTTTTTCCTCTCCTCACTACTCCATTGTATCTGAAAAGGTCTTAGTCATATAGTTGTGTAATTAATTACACAATTGATTAATTAGTATTGCTAATTAATAGATATGTAGCTAATAAAGTCTTGCCTCTCACCATCTGTCAGTTAAGAAAGAAGTGAAGTAGGCAAAGTACTTTATGTTTATTTTCTTTGCTGTTTTATTTTTTAATTTTTATGAAAAAACCCCAGGTGGGACTAACTTGAACTTAATTGCTGCAGGGGTCTTCCACTTAGAGATATTAAATAAAACTAGTAACAAAATAGGCTGTAAAAACCTGATTAAGAAAGGATGAGGCAAGTAAGAGAGGACAAAGAAATTTTAAGTCAAGTAATTCAAATATATTTGCAGTGAAAATACTTTTGGCTAGAATAGAAATACTTCTCCCTTCTTATTGAGAAAATGCAAATACCAGATAAAAAAATAAATTCCTGGCTCGTGAAAGGCTGAGCTCAAACTCATCTTGCATTTATCCTCAAGTCCAGAGGTGTGAGTAGGATAAGGTAATCTAAGCTGAGGTCCATAGACTACTGTACCTCTGCCTGTCAGCAGGCAATCACAGTGTCACTAGACTTAGATGAAAACCAGATTTGTTACAAGAAAAATGAACATGCAATTGGACTTCAAAAGTCTTTACAGAAGTTTACACTTATATAATAGCAGGGCAAAGGGGAAGAGGGGATACCTAGAAGGGGTGTGACATGGGTGGGGGAACAGTGCAGCCAAGATGGGATAAAAGACAAGACCACCCTCCAAGGAGGAGCAAGGTGATGGCAAAAGTCTCATTCTTTTCCCCTTAGGAACTGCTAGACTATGAAAAGATGGGAGGGTCTACTTATCTGTGATGGACCCTAGCTACACAAGCATATTATTCCAGCCTGGCTGCTGTCTTGCTTCCAAGGACACAGGGAGTGTCACTTGGGGTGCAACCGCAAATAATGTCAGTTCAGGGGGAGTTTCATCCTTGAAACATTCAAGGGCTCTGAGTCCAGTGATTCTGGAAAGTATGGCAACTCAAAAAGACAAGTTCAGGGGACCCCTTAACAGCCTGTAACATGAGTCACACTTCCAGTGGCCTGCGTCATCCTGCATAACCTCATTCACTCTCCCAGACTGTTAACACAGGGCTTTTATTTCCATGGTCTCACTTTCAACTCACTAGTTGGGAAGGAAAGATGGGAGAAGTTGCTCTCCTACTCTCTGGGGAATAGAGTAGACCATACTTTTTCTCTGTGACCATCCTTTTCAGACTTCTCTGAGCTCTAGCCGTAGGTTCCCTCCCTCTGTTATGAAAGAATTCCTAATTTGTATAAGCAAATGAAGGTAGAGACAGTGAGATAATGGCTGTGGGAAGTTATTTTGAAAACTACAAAACACTATACAAATGTAAGATGGTATCATATTGTAAAATGATATAACTCAGGTTTGGATATGCTGTCAGGGTAACCTCACTCCAACACTCCAAATTCTTGATTTTAGCAAGTATAAGAGGCCTTACTCAATTAAAGTAATTATCTTCACAGAAAATACATAGAATATAGAAAAATGAAATCCTAATAGTTGCATGTTTCAGCAGCATTTGCAGACATGCAAAAATAAAGTTGTAAAAAATGCAATAATCTAAAATATTGCAATATGCCTGCCTGAATTGTAAAATACTTTCCAGTTAAAACATCACATAAATTTTTTTAACTCGTTATGAAAACTGTAGATTTATAGCAGCATTAAAACAGGGGTTATTAACCTGGGATCCATGAATTTTTTCTTTTAATATTTTGATTGTTACATTTCAGTATAATTGATTTCTTTTATCTTCCTGTGTATTTTATCTTATGTATTTAATAGCATTTTTCTGAGGAGTTCATAGGTTTCACCAGTCTGCCAGAAGGGCCCATGATAGAAAAAATGATTAAGCACCCCTGAGTTAAAGGGCATACGTACCAATATACTGAATAGCAATACCTAGTTTGTCTCTTTGTATTTCATTTTAATTTTTTGTAAAAATTTCTTTTTAAAATTTGGAGCTTAAACACCAAATGAAGTTGACATTTCCATATACATAATAGAAGAGAAAGAAGATTTTATATGACTGCAGATGTCTACCATGTATAGATTGCTTTTAAAATATATAATAAATTTAACATGCAACTTTTAAAGCTTTCCAACCATATGGCTACAGTTCTTTCTGGTCTTCCTTCTAGAAGTCCCAACAATCCTCTTTTCTGCCTTTTGTCTGTTTGTCTGTTTCTTACCCAAATCCTCCCAACCCTAAAAAAGAAAAAGCACTTTTAAGAAATATACATATTCAAGCAAAACAAATTCCCACCTTGGCATATTTTAAAATATATGTAGTATTTTCACCTTGAGCCCATCAACTCTCTATAAATAAGTGTTTTGCTTTTTAATGTTATGGTTATTGTAGATATTATCCTCCTAATTCCGTTCTTTTCACTGTGTCAGTTGATACAAGTCTTATCAGGCTTTTTTGGAACCATCTCTTTTTTCGTTTCTTATAGTGTGATAGTATTATGTAACATTCATAATCCAAAACTTGTTCAGCTGTTCTCCAGTTAACCAGCATTTCCTTAGTTTCTAGTTCTTTGATCCATCAAAAAGAGGTACTATAAATAAAAATTTAATTTTGACAATATACTATAAAACATTTCTCTTCATAATTTTTGGAAAGCAAAATCAGTAAAGCAATCTTCTAATAATAAGCTAAGCAACTTGTAATTTTCTCTGCACTGAGTGCTGCTAGTCATTTCCAGTGAATATCTTCAGTAAGCAGACTGTCAGTAAGCTATAACGAAATAGTTTTGAGTCCCTTCACCCTTCCCCCAAAAAAGGCCTGGCATTTTTTAGACAGGCATTAAGAAAGTGAAAAAGCAAAGCCTATAGCAAAGCAAATATAATTAATATTGTAGGCATTACGAACATACTAATTATGTATACACAGAATGTAAGATGTTGACCTTTTATCTTATTACAAACTGGATTTATCATTGGTGAATGTATGAGCTTTTCTTTTTAATTAGTCAATTGCTATAGTTGCAGCAGATAAGAGGAAAAGATAACTGTAGACTTCTCTTGGTCTCCTGATGTGAATAACTTACCTCTTTTTCCAGTCATATGTATGTCTCTTGGATGATATCTTTTATACTTATTGTCCTTCGGTTGACTTGCAATTCTGATTCTTCTGAAAATGTGTCTGGGTGTGGTGGAATGTGACTTCCCTCCCTCCCAAACTCTCCTCTTATTCTAATTTTCTGATTACTGTTGAGGGTACCCCAATCTTTCCAGTCACTGTGACATTTAAAAAGGTTCGAGAAACATTCTTTCTGAGTAATTTAATTATTTTATTAATAAAGCTAGTGAGTTATTAATAAAAGGATGGTCATTTGGCTATCTCTTTTAGACTAAAGACAATTATGGCGGCAGTGCTCACAGTTTATATACCCTTTTCATTGAGGGGCTGAGAGTAACCCTTGGACAAAGGGTTTTTTTCTCTACTTTCTCTACTCAGATCACCATCATCTTTGGGCTATCTAGACAAAAAGTTGTGTCTTCACTTAAGCTCGAGTAGAACACAGTGGGTTTTTCCACCCTAGATTAGATTCCTTACAAGATTGGGTGGGGTCTGACCAACACGTATCAGCAAAGTCCTTCAAGAAAACTGAACTTTTTAAAATGAGAAATTTAGAAAAGGGGGAGGCTTCTGAATTTCCCCAAGATATTTACTATTAATAATCATTTCTCACACTCAGGTTTGCAATCTAGGTGTCATCCCTAAGTGTCATCACTCTATATCCAATAAGTTTGTCAAATCATGTTGCCTTTACCTTCATAACATCTCTTGTATGTGCCCCCTTATCTCCTCTGACACTGCTACCACCCTGGTGCAGACTCTGATCCCCTCACTCCTTGACTATTGTAGCATTCTGCTGGTTTGTCTTCCTGGCTTAAGTCTCTTTCTCTCTATGTCAGTCCATCTTTCACTCAGCTGTCAAACTGTTCTTCCTAAAGAAAATATCTGATCATACATATCAATTCCACCCCCAACCCCATCCTAGTAAATTTGAGTTATTCTCCATCACCTCCATGATCAAATATAAAATCCTTTGTTTGACTTCAGAGTTCTTCAATAGCTTATCTTTCCAGTCTTCTTATGCCTTACTGAACCCCATGTACTCTGTGATGCCGGGATATGGCCTTCTTGCTGTTTGTTGTTTACATGTGACACTCCATCTTTTGACTTGGGTCATTTTCACTGGCTATCCCCAGTCCCTGGAATTCTCTCCCTCCTTATGTCTGCCTCCTAACTTCCCTGGCTTCCTTCAAGTCTGAGCAAAAGTTTCACCTTTTGCAAGAAGTCTTTCACATTCCTAAACTTTAGTGCTGTCCCTCTATTGATGATCTCCAATAAATCATGTATATATCTTGTTTGTATGTGGATTCTTCTCTATTACTCTGTGAGCTCCTTGAAGATAGTGACTGTTTTTTTGCCTTTTTAAAATTAAGACTGGATCTCCCAATCTCACCCAGGCTAGAAATGCAGGGGGAACTCACAGGCCCAATACTACAATTGCACTGTTTTGGAAGTGGGCCAGTTCTCTCCTACTTGGGTAACATTTTGGGCCTCCTGATCCTGGAGGCTCATACAACTGATGCAAAACAATGTTGATGAAGATACCTAATTGGTATAACCCACTGTAGTTCAGAATTCCTGAGCTTAAAAGATCTACAAATTTCAGTCAGAGGAAAGTCATTAAGGTTGTAACTTGTTCTATGAAAAAGAATGCTTTTAGAGATTATAAAAGTAAATAGTGAGATCTTGTTTTCTATATACTTTTCAGTTTAATATGTGATCATAAAGATGTGATCAGCTATAGATTAAATATTGTTTATAAAAGCTTATCTAATTTTTGGGGACACTTCCAAATTTGCTAAATAGGTCCTTGAGAAACAGGTACCCTAGCTCACAAAGCACCACTGTTGTGTTTACTTTAATAGCTATCTAGAACAATGCCCAAAGGGTTATAAAATTCTGCTTACCCTTTGATCCAGGAACACCACTGCCAGATCTGTATCCCAAAGACATCCAAAAAAAAAAAAAGGGAAAAGGACCTATGTGCACAAAAATATTTGTAGCATGTCTTTTTGTGGTGGCTAAGAATTGGAAAGCAAAGGGATGCCTATCAGTTGGGGAGTGGCTAAGCATACTGTAATATATGATTGTAATGGAATATTATTGTACTATAAGAAATGACAAGCAGGATGATTTCAGAAAAACCTAGAAAGATTTACATGAACTGATGAATAGTGAAGTGAACAGAACCAGTTGTACACAGTAACAGTGATATTGTTCAATGAAGAACTGTAAATGACTTAGCTATTCTCAGCAATATGGTGATCCAAGGCAATCCCAAAAGACAAATGCTGAAGCATACTATCTGTCTCCAGAGAAAGAATTGACATTATTTGGATACAGAATGAAGCATGCTACTTTTTACTTTCTTTCATTTTTATCCTTTTATTTGAGAATCTCTTTTCATAAAATGACTAATATGGAAATGTTTTACATAATTGCACATATATAATCTATATTTGATTGCTTACCTTCTCAGGGAGGGAGAGGTAGAGGAAGAAAGGACGAATATGGAACTCCAAACTTTAAGTTAAAATGTTAAGAAAATTTTAAAATAGCTATCCGAAGGACATAGTTTAAAAATTAGTGTTAATGCATTTTACTTATAAACCAATGGCAAATTTATTGTGATTGAAATTATCCAAGGTTTGGATTGTACTGCTGTCAGTCATACTAATCAAAAAACAGAAATATGTAGGAACTGGTTTATTATATACTCAGAGGATAAACCCATAGTATCCAAATATCAGTGGACCCCAAGAGGTCGTCTTAAGCCACATTACATAAGTTTTGGTTCCATAAGCAGGAAGGATGGAGTTTTACAGAGGACATAAGAGGAAGGCAATGATTTATACATCAAAGAGTAATTGGCAGGAGATCTTCATCAGATAAGATAATGAACTGGTCGGTAAACATTGGAGATATATCTTGAATTTTTTGACTAACTATAACACTTGAGCTACATCTAGTCATGGAAGATCCTTACATCCTTTTTTTAAGCAAATGCTGGTAATAAAGCTGGGCTAGAAATTCTCTTGTTACAATATATACCATCAGTGAGAAGAACAGAAAAATGTATAGATCACCTGTAGGAAACACATACGTGATTGGAAATACCATTGCACTCCTCCAAAATTCATGACTTGTTGTTGGCTTCTCATGACTTCTTTGTGGTTCTTCAGGCTACACAGTATCCATCTCCATCAGTCATAGATGCTAATTCCTCTGCTGAACATACCAGTATGTACTAGATGTACAGGTTCTAGAGAGATTTTCCCTTGTCTAGCTTCTGACTTGAGCTGGATTCCCAGGCCATAGGGCTTTATCTTCCTGTCTCCATAACATTTAGTTCAAAAGCTGGAGGGTTTTTTATAGTTCTTGTAGAAAAACAGCCAGCTTCAGCAACAGCCTTAGGGGTAAAATGCTTTGAAGGCCTTTTTTTCTCTTTTGGTGCATCCTGCCTTGTTCCCTTCAGGATCTTGGTTGTGTAACTTCTCTTCTCCAAAAGGTAATAGTCAATCACAGTTACCAACCTGTTTAGAACAAAGAGCAGAGACTGGACCATCATGCTAGTACCTTCAGGCTCACTTCTGTCTTTTCTTTGGACTGAATTTCTTGTCACTGGTCTCTATGGGGACCTCATTCTAGCTCAAGCATAGCCCTAGATTTTAGTCTTTCAATGCTACATTATGCCTTATAATTAAAAAGTCAGTAAAACGTGCTGCACTAGAAAGCTGGGACGCCAATGGGCCCCTGCCTAAGGGCTCTTCTGGACCCTCCTGGCTTTAGAGTGATTATCAGTAGTAATTGTTGCTGTTTCCCTCACAGCCTGATGTCTTTCTTTTTTTTGGCCTCATTAAAGGGACTATGCCCTGGCGACTTCTTAAGCATAGGCTTATTCAATGAATGGGCGTTGTTACCTCACCCTAAGAAAGTCCCTGAAAAGACCTCGGCCTAAAGGGCCCAAGATTTCCCAGTGAATCCTGGGTCATCTCCAGTCATCCTGATGACTATCTGGTCACTGGATTCAGATGGCTCTGGAGGAGAAGTGAAGCTGGTGACCTGCATAGCCCTCACTCACTCAAAACAAAGTCAAGTGCAAGTCATGGAATCACTTCTCTGATGGCATGGTCTCCTTTTGGCAATGAGAACACAATACCTTATAATTACCCATATAAAGGATTTCATCCAATTGCTACTAAATAGCTCTGGAATTCTGGCTTCTCCATTTAGAAACAACCAAACAAACTGTAAATCCCTTCTGCTTTCTTACATAGATTACTAAGTGGAGGAAAGAAAGGCACTTAGACAAAATGTAGTCCAGTGGGGTAAAGTCATTGTCTTTCCTACAGGTCTACGCACATATCTCACCTTTTAAATATATATATATTTAAATATATATTATATATATGTATATATAATATATATAATTCTTATATATATAAAAATTTGAATTTGCCCTTATACTTGACCCCTTCCCATATTTTCATGAAAAATTGTTTTGAGGGGTGGAGCCAAGATGGCGGAGTAGAAAGACTCACGTATGCTAGCTCCGAACCCACAGCCCATATATTTCCTGCAAGAAGAACTCCCCACAAATTCTAGAGCACTGCAAGGTGCGCAGAAACACAGTGGAAAATATTTCCGTTCCAGAGAGCCCTGGAGAGCCATCCCCAGGGGTCCGTCGCGCCCCGGAAAGCAGAGCCCACTCCTGAGCTTCCCTGGCTGCGCAGTCCCAGAGGAACAGATCCGTACAGGCTTCAGGGATGGAACCTCCGGTGGCTGGGGAGGTCCCTCCGCCCACAGATGCTACAGGTCAGTGAGAGAGACTTCTGGGCTGGCCGAGAGGGGAGAGGGGTGTCTCCGTGACTCGGGCCCCGTCGGGAGGGAGCGGCAGAGGCAGTGGTGGCAGCCCGGGACTCCCCAAGCAGGCAGAAGCTCCATTACTGAAGGTCTCTGCATAAAGCCCCTGAGGGAACTGAGCCTGGGAGGTGGCCCTGCCCCCACCCCAGCACCAGAACTTAAGCTCACATTGAATAGCAGCCATGCCTGCTGCGGAAAGCTCATTTGAATCTCAGACCCCAAGCACTAACTGGGCAGATCTAGGCGGGGGTGGACAGGAATCTCAGAACTCAAGTAACTGGCTGGGAAAATGCCCAGAAAAGGGAAGAAAAATAAGACTATAGAGAGCTACTTTGAGGGGGTACAGATGTTCTCGCCTTTCAATTCTGATGACGAGGAACTATTCACACCATCAGGGAAAGATATGGAGGTGGGGGCCTCTGTATCCCAGACATCCGAGGTGGATGTCTGGTGGGCTCAGGCCATGGAAGAGCTCAAAAAGGATTTTGAAAATCAAGTTAGACAGGTGGAGGAAACACTGGGAAGAGAAATGAGAGAGATGCAAGAAAAGCATGAAAAACGGGTCAATACCTTGGTAAAGGAGACCCAAAAAAATGCTGAAGAAAATAACACCTTGAAAAATAGGCTCACTCAATTGGCAAAAGAGGTTCAAAAAGCCAGTGAGGAGAAGAATGCTTTCAAAAGCAGAATTAGCCAAATGGAAAAAGGTTCAAAAGCTCACTGAAGAGAATAGTTCTCTCAAAATTAGAATGGAACAGATGGAGTCTAATGACTTTCTGAGAAACCAAGAAATCACCAAACAAAACCAAAAGAATGAAAAAATGGAAGAGAATGTGAAATATCTCATTGGAAAAACAACTGACCTGGAAAATAGATCCAGGAGAGACAATTTAAAAATTATGGGACTACCTGAAAGTCATGATCAAAAAAAGAGCCTAGACATCATCTTCCATGAAATTATCGAGGAAAACTGCCCTGATATCCTACAACCAGAGGGCAAAATAAGTATTGCAAGAATCCATCGATCACTGCCTGAAAGAGATCCAAAAAGAGAAACTCCTAGGAACATTGTGGCCAAATTCCAGAATTCCCAGGTCAAGGAGAAAATCTTGCAAGCAGCTAGAAAGAAACAATTCCAGTACTGTGGAAATACAATCAGGATAACTCAAGATCTAGCAGCTTCTACATTAAGGGATCGAAGGACGTGGAATAGGATATTCCAGAAGTCAAAGGAACTAGGACTCAAACCAAGAATCACCTACCCAGCTAAACTGAGTATAATACTTCAGGGGAAAATATGGTCTTTCAATGAAACAGAGGACTTTCAAGCATTCTTGATGAAAAGACCAGAGCTGAAAAGAAAATTTGACTTTGAAGCACAAGAATGAGAAGAAGCATGAAAAAGTTAACAGCAAAGAGAAGTCATAAGGGACTTACCAAAGGTGAACTGTTTACATTCCTACTTGGAAAGACAATATTTGTAACTCTTAAAATTTTTCAGTATCTGGGTAGTTGGTGGGATCATACACACACACACATACACACATGCACGCACATACAGAGACAGAGAGCACAGAGTGAATTGAATAGGATGGGACCATATCTTAAAATAAATTAAGGTAAATGGTGAGAGAGAAATGTAGTGGGAGGAAAGAGGGTGAAATGGAATGGGGTAAATTATATCTCATTCAAGAGGCAAGCAGGAGACTTTTTAGTGGAGGGAAAAAGAGGAGAGCTGAGAAAAAAAAAAACAAGAAGTTTACCCTCATCACATTTGACTAAAGGAAGGAATAAAATGCACACTCATTTTGGTATGAAAACCTATCTTACAATACAGGAAAGTGGGGGAGAAGGAGATAAGCAAGGGGGGGGGGGAATAATGGTAGGGAGGGCAATGGGAGGAGGGAGCAATTTGAAGTCAACACTCAGGGAGGGACAGGATCAAAAGACAGAATAGAAACAATGGGGGGCAGGATAGGATGGAGGGAAATACAGTTAGTCTTACGCAACAGGACTATTATTGAAGTCATTTGCAAAACTACACAGATATGGCCTATATTGAATTGCCTGCCTTCCCAAAGGGAATGGGTGGGGAGGGAGGGATGGGGAGAATTTGGAACTCAAAGTTTTAGGAACAACTATTGTTGTTGCTACCAGGAAATAAGAAATACAGGTGATGGGGAATAGAAAGTCATCTGGCCCTACAGGACAAAAGAGAAGATGGGGACAAAAGAAGGGAGGGATGATAGAAGAGAGGGCAGATTGGTGATAGGGAAAATTAGATTGCTTGCTGTATTGGGGTGGGGGGAGGGGATAAAAGAGGAGAAAATTTGGAACCCAAAATTTTGTGAAAATGAATGTAAAAACTTAAATAAATAAATTTTTATTAAAAAAAAATAAAAGTAGGAAGAAAGGGAAAAAAAAGAAAAATTGTTTTGATATGTTTTCATAATTTTAATCTATGAAACAGGTATGATAATGTCTTATAGCATCTACCTCATAGATCGATTGTGAAGATCAAGTTAGATAATGTATATATATAAATATATTATTGTTGTTGTTTAACCATTTCAGTTATGTCCACTCTTCATGATGCCATTGGGATTTTCTTGGCAAAGATAGTGGAGCTATTTGCCATTTCCTTCTCCAGATCATTTTATAGAGGAGGAGATTAAGGCAAACAGGGTTAAGTGACTTGTCCAGGGTCACATACCTAGTTAGTGTCTGAAGGTGATTTGAACTCAGGTCTTCCTAACTCTTAGTCTCAGGACTTCCTTACTCCAGGCCCAGCTCTCTATCCCCTGCATCAACTAACTGCCCAATAGTGATTGTATAAATGTCAGCTATTAAAAAGAGTCTGTAGATGTAAAAAAACTCAGGCCATTGGTTACTGACATCCTCATAATTGTATTTTTAATGTAGTAATATCATCTGCAATTTTCCCAATAATTTGGTATCTTCCCCTTTTTCAAGTACTTTGAAAATGAATCTCTTAGCATGCACCTCATTGGATTATATACTGTATACACACGGTTATATATGTGTTTATACATATATAGATGTGTGTGTGTATATATATATATATATATACACTTATACATGGTTACATTTATATATATAAAATGTAGAGTGTCTTTCTCATGGGACCTTTTCCAAATCTTAGCTTAGCTAATACTTTAAGGTGACAGATGCTTTTAGTAAAAAGTTCAACTTTTTCTCCGCAGAGTTGTTATGGATTTAATCACCTTTTGCTTTTAAGTTTGTTTTAAACCTTTGTTTCCTGACTTGATTGCCGACTTTGCAATTAAGAATGATGTTGAATTTTAAGGGAAATTAACCATATTTTATAGAAAGTCAGATAACTTTCTGGAATGGAATATGTGTGTTTGTCCTTCATTGCCGAAGAAGGCCATGCCATCAGAGAAATAATGATATGACTTGAACTTGACTTTTTTTGAGTGAAGGAGGGCTGTGCAGGTCACCAGCTTCACTTCTCCTCCAGAGCCATCTGAATCCAGTGACCAGATATTCATCAGGATGACTGGAGATGACCCAGGATGAGGCAATTGGGGTTAAATGATTTGCCCAACGTCACATAGCTAGTGAGTGTCAAGTGTCTGAGATGAGATCTGAACTCAGGTCCTCCTGACTCCTGCACTGGTGCTCTATCTACTGTACCACCTAGCTGCCCTGCTGGAATAGAAAGCAACCAGGTCAGAAGAAATAAGATTATAGGATGAAGTTCAAGCATTATATTCTATGGCACTTTATGTAAGACTCTCAGGATTTAAAATGAGATAAAGTGCAAAGTCTAAATAATTGTTTATGAACAAAAGCAAAATTCAAGTAAATACATAATTTTTTGAGTGCCTATTATGCTAAGCACCAAAGAAGTATATAACAGTAGCCCTGACCTCAAGGACCTTACATTATACTTGGGTATGCAATAGTAGAGAAAATAGATGAAATGCAAAATCTATGTTATAGACAAAGAAGGGAGGAAAGAAGCATTTATTGTCTCATATGCCGAACACTGTGCTTAGAGTTTTACAATATTATCTCATTTGATCCTCACAGCAACTTTATGAGGAAGGTGCTACAATTATCATAATTTTACAGTTGAGGAAACTGAGGCAGGCAGAGGTTGACTTACTTGCTCAGGGTCACATAACTAGTTAGTATCTGAGACCATATTTGAACTCAGTTCTTTCTGTCTCCAGATGCTGTGCCCTAATCTATTTCACCACCCAGTTGTCTCTAGGTAAAAAAGACAAAAAATCTTTTGCAAAGCTAAGATATTTGGAGATGAGCAAATGTGTTCTGGCAAGGCTTCCCCCTAGGAAATGAAGGAAAGAATGGATAGAATTTGATATAAGGAAGAAGAATGGGAAGGGCATTACCAATAAGAGAAGCAGCATAAATAATGTTGAAGACATGAGAAATGGGATGGTCAATGGAGTGGAAAGCATGTGTTAGTGATCAGATAAACAATGTTAGTGAAATAATGGTATTTGGGATGTTTAGGAGGGGGAGAACTGGAGTGAGGGAGATTATTTAAAAAGCATTACTGTTATATCAATAGAGGTATGGGATCATGAGGATTTGGACTGGGATGGTAGCCTCATCACAATACTGAATTGTTTTCAGCTTAGGATCCACAAAATCTCTGGTTTTTGTTTAATCTGTAAAGCTGTATCTTAGTCAAACTCTGAGAAGCTATCCATCTGCATCTCTGCTTTCATCTAGGTCATTAACAAAAATGTTGAGCAGAGCAGAACCAAGGAAGGATCCCTAGATCACTCCATCAAAGACTTCTCAAGTTGTCCATGACTTACACATCTTTGAGTATGGTGATTTGGTCACTTTGAGTTTCCCCTAAATATACTATTAACTATTCCACATCTCTCCATCTTGTCCACAAGGATACACATGAGAAACTGTCAAGTGTTTTGCTAAAATCAGGTATAATTTGTCTAAAACTTTCTCCCTATCTGTAAGTCTGTAATCCTTCAAAAAAAAAAAAAAAGGAAATGAAGTTAATCTATTATGATCTGTATTTGATGAAGCCATTTTGTCTCTTCCTGATCACTATTTCTCTTTCTAGTTGCTTTATAAATCATTTTTTAAATAACATATTCTCAAATTTTGCCAGGAATCAGTCACTAGCCTGTAGTTTATAGATTCTACCCTCTTCCTTTTTCTTTTTTTAATATATAATTTATTTATTTTCAGTTCTTAACATTCAGTTCCACAAGAATTTGAATTCAAATTTTCTCCCCATCTCTCTCCACCCGCACCCCAGGACAGCATGCACCCCATCCACCCTTTCCTCCAGTCTGTCCTCCCTTCTGTTACCCCACTCTTCTTCCATCCCTCTTCCCCTCTATTTTCCTGTAGGGCAAAATAGATTTCTATACTCCATTGCCTGTATAGCTTAATTTCCAGTTGCATGCTAAAACAATTAACATTCATTCTTAAAGCTCTGAGTTCCATATTCTCTTCCTCCCTCCCCAGCCCCCCTCATTGAGAAAACAAGCAGTTCAATATAGGTCATATATGTGTAACAATGCAAAGTACTTCAATGATAGTTATGTTATTAAAGACTAAGCACATTTCCCTCTGTCCTATCCTGCCTTTCATTTATTCCATTCTCTCCCTTGACCTGTCCTCTCACAATAGTGTTTGCTTCTAACTATTCCTTTCCCCAATTTACTGTCCCTTCTATTATCTTCCCTCTCCTATCCCCTTCCCCCTTGCCTTCCTGCAGGGTAAAATAGATTTCCATATCCAGTAGTGTGTGTTATTCCCTCCTTAAGCCAAATTCCATGAGAGTAAGGCTCAATTATTTCCTTTCATCTCCCCCCTTTTCCCCTCCATTGTAAAAGCTCTTTCTTCCCTCTTTTATGTGAAACGATTTGCTATATTCTACGTCTCTCTTACTCCTAGTACATTCCATTCAACAGTAAATTTTATTTTTTTAGATATTCTGCCTTCATATTCAGCTCACCCTGTGCCCTCTGTCTTTGTGTTTGTGTGTGTATATACTTATACATATACATGTATATGTATACATACACACATATACCCATGTACGTATACATAGCTACACATATATAATATACACATACATACCCATACACACCTACATACATACATATATATATTCCCTCTAACTACCCTAATACTGAAAAGCTCTCATGATTTACAAATAACGTCTTTGCATTTGTAAGACGCTACAAATACGTAATGTAATTTGCAAGAATGTAAACAGTTCAGCTTTAATGAGTTCCTTAAGGCTTCTCTTTCCTGTTTACCTTTTCATGTTTCTCTTGATTCTTGCATTTGAAAATCAAATTTTCTATTCAGCTCTGGTCTTTTCAACAAGAATGCTTAGAAATCCTCTATTTCATTGAAATTCCATTATTTCCCCTGAAGTATTATACTCAGTTTTGCTGGGTAGATGATTCTTGGTTTTAATCCTATCTCCTTTGACCTCTGGAATATCGTATTCTAAGCCCTTTGATCCCTTAGCATAGAAGCTGCTAAATCCTGTGTTATCCTGATTGCATTTTCACAATACTTGAATTGTTTCTTTCTGGCTGTTTGTAATATTTTCTTCTTGACTTAGGAACTCTGGAATTTGGCTACAATATTCCTAGGAGTTTTCCTTTTGGGATCTCTTTCAGGAGATAATCAGTGGATTCTTTCCATTTCTGTTTTACCCTCTGGTTCTAGAATATCAGGGCAACACATACACACACACAGATACACACACACACACACATAGACAGAGACTATAAAGTGAGTTGAATAAGAAGTGATGATACCTAAAAAAATGGAATGAAATTGAGAGGTGAGAGAGGAATATATTGGGAGGAGAAAGGGAGAAATGGAATGGGGTAAATTATCATGCATCAAGGAGGCAAGAAAAAACTTCTTCAGTGGAGGAGAAAAGGGAGGATGTAAGAGGGAAAAAGGGAAGCTTACTCTCTTCACATTTGACTTGAGGGAATAACATGCTTACTCAGTTTGGTATGAAAATATATCTTGCACTACAGAAGGGTAGGGGAGAAGGGGACAAGTGAGGTGAGGGGAATGATAGAAGGGAGGGCAAATGAGAGAAGGGAGCAATCAGAAGTAAATACTTTTGGGGGGACAAGGTTAAAAGAGAGAATGGAATAAATGGGGGGCAGGACAGGATGGAGGGAAATATAGTTAGTCTTAGACAACATGATTATTATGGAAGTCTTTTGCAAAACTACACTTATGTAGCCTATGTTGAATTGCTTGCCTTCTCAGTGGGGATGGGTGGGGAGGGAGGAAGGGAGAGAAGTTGGAATTCAAAGTATTAGGAATGAATGTTAAGAACTGTTTTTTGCATACAATTGGGAAATAAGAAATACAGGTAATGGGATATAGAAACCTATCTTGCCCTATAAGAAAAGAGAGAAGAAGGGGATAAGGGAAGGGGGAGGTATGATAGAAGGGAGGCCATATTGAGGGAAGGGGTAATCAGAATGCAAGGCATTATAGGGTGGGGGAAGGAGAGAGATGGGGAGAAAATTTGGAACTCAAAATTTTGTGGAAATAAATATTGAAAACTAAAAATAAATAAACATAAAAAAAGAAAAAATAGAATATCAGGACAGTTTTCCTTGATAATTTTTTGGAAGATGATGATGTCTAGGCTCTTTTTTTGATCATGGTTTTCAGGTAGGCCAATAATTTTTAAATTATCTCTCCTGGATCTATTTTCCAGATCAGTTGTTTATCCAGTGAGATATTTCACATTGTCTTCTATTTTTTCACTCTTTTGGTTTTGTTTTATAATTTCTTGGTTTCTCATAAAGTCATTAGCTTCCATCTGCTCCATTCTAGTTTTTAAAGAACTATTTTCTTCAAAGAACTTTCCTTTTCCATTTGGCTAATTCTGCCTTTTAAAGCATTCTTCTCCTCATTGACTTTTTGGACCTGTTTTGCCATTTGACTTAGCCTATTTTTAAAGGTGTTACTTCCTTCAGCATTTTTTTGGATCTCCTTTAGCAAGCTGTTGACTTGCTTTTCATGATTTTCTTGCATCACTCTCATTTCTCTTCCCAATTTTCCCCCCACAATTTTCAAAATTCTTTTTGAGCTCTCCCATGGCCTGAGACCATTGCATATTTTTTTTTGGACATTTTGGATGTAGAAGCCTTGACTTTTATGTCTTCCTCTGACAGTATGCTTTGTTCTTCCTAATGTAAAAGGATGGAAGAAAATACCTGTTCACCAAGAAAATAACCTTCTGTAGTCTTATTTTTTTCCCTTTTTGGGGCATTTTCCCAGCCAATTATTTGACCTTTGAGTCCTTTGTCAAGTTGAGGGTATACTACAGGGATCTGTAAGTTCTCATTTTCTCCATGATGGTACAATAAAGGGAGAGGAGTTTACTCCTCTCCTTACCTGTGCTCTGGTCTGTGAGCGACCACAAGCACTCTTTTCTGCCCAGGATCTGCAAGTAGCATTCCCTTTTCACAGTTATCACCAGCTCCACCATGCTAGTACTCCTCCTAACCCCACAATCACCACTCAGAGCAGAGACTCAGGGCCAGACCCAGGCTGGACCTGCTCCCGTCTCACTTAGGTGAAAGGCCTTTCTTGCTGACCTTTGAAGCTGTCTTTGGCATTTGTAGGTTGAGAAATCTGGGAACTGCAGCTCCTGCCGTTGATTCCGTGCACTGAAGCCTGCTGCAGTCCTGTCCTTGCCATGTGGCCAAGACTGGTCTGCACTCCATTCTGAACCTGGTGTGATAGACCTTTCTTGTCAATGTTCCAGGTTGTTTTGGTCTGGACACCTCTTTCACTCTGTCATTTTGTGGCTTCTGCTTCTCTAGAATTTGTTTAGAGTCATTTTTTACAGGTATTTTATGGGCTTCAGGGGTAGAGCTAGAGCAGGTCCATCTTTCTACTCTGCCATCTTGCCTCCACCCTCTTTTCTTTTTCTTGAAAATCGGGACACTATCCTTTATACATTCTTGTTCTATGTAATTTTTCAAAGATCACAAACAGTATGCTGTTTAGCAGTCCTAGAGATGAACCATATGCTTTTATACATCTCCTTACTAATATTGAGTTTTGACTCTCCATTAGGCATCTTCATAATATTCTTGTAAAAACAGAAGCAGAATAAACGTTGAATGGTTCTATCATTTCTCCATTACATCAGTCATTCAATAACCATTCATTTAGTGTTTACAGTCTATGGGGCACTGTTACATTCAGTCTGAGCAGCAATCCTCTCTTTTTTGAGCTTTCTCTTGCACCGAATAGCGAAAATATCCTTTTCAATGTTCTTAGAATTTATTGCTAGCTTCATGTCTCTGAGCTTTAGTATTCCTGACACTTTTTATATAACCAGGCCTCTCTTTTATATTCATCCTCAGAGTTACTTGGCTTTGGTTCCATATTCGCTTTTAAAAATCAAAATTGGTCAATATGTTCCCTTTGTATCCATATCAGTCGGTTTAAACAACTCCCATTTTCCCACACTGGAATTATGTTTCTATCACTAGAATTTTATCCATAAGAGCTTCCTATACTGCTTGGGTCAATTTCCCTTGTACAATTTTAGGTGCAGGGATCATACTTAAATTAACTTTTGACTTTTGAAAATCTATTGTCATCAGATCTAAAGTATCTATCATATAATGCTTAGCCTTTCACCTTTCTCTCCTAAATTATGATGGCTAAGATGGGATGATAATTTTCTTCCAAGGTTTCCATCATTTTTATTGTAGCAACCTTTGTTGCTGAATCAAGACTAGCATAGCAATTTCTCTTTATTTCATCAAGCTTTTCTGTAACAAAATGATCATTATCACAAGCTAGGATTTTGACATCTGCTCTACTTTTGTCTTGGAGTTAAATATTGTGGATGTGTCGGCATGAACTCCATATTTATTGTATAACTATATCCTCACAGAATAAAGGGGGATACATTTGTAACTGTAAATGTGTTTGTAGTATGAGGAACCTGCAAGTGTAAGTTAAGTAGTCTCTCTGTGATTCAGAAGGAGCATTAGACATCAAATAACTCACAAAATACCCCAGTGCCTAGAACAATGTTTGGCATATAACCATGTGGTCACAGTGTAATGACACTTACTAGGAAGAGCACGTTGGCTGGGTAAATTTCTAGCTGCTGTTTGAGTGACAAAATTGCCTGAGCTACTATGGGAATGATGACCAATCCGCTATACTCAGAAGCTACAGAAGCCACCTGTGACTGTATAGTAGGAGTGCAGATACTGGAGGAAATAAGTGATCAGAATTCTCAGGGCAAGCAAACACTGGTAAGACGTGGATATTACCTTTCTCTAATTTCCCAGTTCCACTCATGTTCCTGGGACTTTACCCCTTGAGTCTGTTTATGCGAGCATGAAGACTGGTTTTCTGGAAAAAAAGGGATTCTTTATTTTTGTTAAGTGGGGCTCACTGGAAATCTCATTTTGTTCTTTACAGATTTTAAAATAAATAGCCTTTATGTTCAAATACTTGTTTGGAGCTTTTTGCTTATAGGTAGGTACTGAATAGCCCTCAGGGAGAGCTAGGAACAAGTCAAATTGCGATGTTTCCAAAGATGACTTCTGAGTGAGGACTAAGTATGAATTGTGCTGATATTAGAGAGAAGTTACCCAAGATTGAAACTAGTTTGCCAAAAATGGGATATAAATGTCCCCACTAGGTATGTGGATTACATTCAAACAAGGAAACTGAAGCCTTGTTAAAGTGACTGCCCAAGGCCACACTGGTTGTAAATAGTACAAGTTGGATTCCAATTGGAAACAGCCTCTTACATGAGTGCAAATTGAATAGAAACCTGGGAGATATACAATGAGGTAAATTTCTCTTCTGTACAAAAAATAATATTGTGGTATTTCTGTTAACTGAAACATCATATTCAAGTTCTCTTAGTTCACAATTTCATTCAGGGCAAAGTGTCCTGATTTTCTGAGCATTTTTTAATGTTCCTACACTGTCTCTACATCTCAAGAGAATTTCATTTTTTCTCAGCAAATTGCCTCAAATAGAAAAACCTATATCACTAACAATCTTGATTTTTAACTAATCAACTTTCCTGTGCCCTAAGTTGATTCTTGCACAGAAGGTATTTGAGAGGAGTTGTGTTCTTCATGTCAGTTATAGGATTGGGTGCACCTCCTGATCCACAGTCCACTTGATGAGATTAGGAGGTAAGGGGCAGGTAAGGGAGACAAGAGGTTAAAGTCTTAGATTAAGTGAAAAGAAAGGGTTAACACTGTTATTCCTTTATCAGTTGTGAAGAATTTCTTAAGTATAATTTGATGCAATTAGGTGTTAACCATATGGCTGAAGTATCAATGTTCTCATCTTACTGAAAATTTTTGTTTTTTGCCTCTGATATCTAATGGTTAGCTAGCTTTGTGCCTGCAAATTTGATCATGCCATCTATGCCTTTATCTACATCTGTGATAAAAATATTGGCACCAGATCCTCAGGGTTCTCCACTAAAGATTTCTTTCCAAGTTGACATTGAACTTGTAATAACTACTCTTTGGGTCCAGCCATTCAATCAGTTTCAAATTCATCTAACTATACTATCTACTATATCACAAACATCCATATCTGAATTCTTCAAACATTTCTTTTCACTGAAAATAACTGTAGATTTTTTTTTCTTGCTGACATGCACATCTTCCTTCTGTGAGCCTTAGCTCATTGTACTTGGATAATAACTGAATTATAATAGCATATGAACTGGATTGATATTCATAGGAGGAAGGATTTTAGCTTCAGGCAGAAAGTGATGTGGATTTGGCAGAGTTTATTTTTCTGAAACCACAGTATCATCTGAAGTTTCCCTTAGTAGGCTATCCAAAGGCCTAGCTGGTAAAAGAAAAACATATATCAATTGGCTGGTTAGCATGTGTGCTTGTGTATGTTTTCCTACTGCAGGGGAAATGTCAGAAGAGTGTATTTGCAAACTGACACTAATGAAAATCTGTAATTTGCCAGAGGATGAAATTTGAACTATGTCTTCCTTCTGTTTGTGTTGGTTGCTTTTCTCATTTGGAGGACAAAAGAGTCCTGGGGAAAATTTTAGAAAATGTGAACACCGTGGACTGAATGCCCAGGTAAATTTCCCATCCTGGAAGGGTTGAGCTGGCTCAGTCTTACCTGAGTTGGGTGCATGTCTAAATTGGGTTGACTCTTGGGGGCATGAACAGTTATGGGGTTACCCCAAGATTTCCATTTCAGTGAAGATGTTAGGTTTGCATTCTTAATCGGAAGATGACCCAGAGGCCTAAAGACTTCAGATCCAAAGTGTTCTTAGTTTGTGAATAGCATGTCAGTGGGGAGGAGTAGAGGAGGCAAAGAGAAAAAAGACACTATTTGCCCTTCAGTGGGCAACATGTTTAGAATGAGATGTAACCACAATCCAAAGCCTGCTTTTATCTGCTTCTTGTTCTGTCTCTTTATTCAGGCTTGAAAATACATAACACAAAATTTTACCAGCCCCTGGTGTTCCCAACTAAAATTCCCCTTTGAGCCGCTCAAATGTAAAACTGATAAATTTCACATTCCTCATTATGGATAAATGGCTATTCATGCACTCATGATGGTAAGCATCAATCTGCAGTCTTGCTTTGGTCATCGATGCTTTGTTCTCTTTCATAGAAACTTTTCTTTTTCCAAAATACATAATCCCTGCATACACATGAGCGATTAAATCAGTAGGGCAGAAAAACAATATTTCCAGGCAGTGAACAGTAATGCAGAAAGTCAAATTTACTACCCAAATAGCATATCTGAGTGGTTATGCTACAAATAAATTACATATATGTATGAGGACTACATAAATGAGTCAATTTTAATCCAACAGCACAAGGCAGCACAAACAAATTAGGGATTTATAGCTTATTTCTTTTCATTTACACTTTTTTTTTTAGATATTATTCTTTAACCCTTCATAGCATTCTGGTTTCAACCAGTTTAGTTCTTCATAGAAAATAAATCTAAAACCAGTCATGCTATTTCTTATACATTCTGATTTACTACTTGGTGAAAGTAATAGAGGTCAGAGACAAGAATAAATGAAGAGTTCATGGGCATAGTAAGCAGTTTATACATGTATTAGGTCTTTTTTATACTCAATCATTTGCCATTCAACAGTATTAAAAATGGAGAGAGTGCTTCTTTAAGCATGTATCATCATGAATTACACATGAATCAAGGAAAATTACTTGAACACATTTGAATAACTCAAAATTTGCATTTCCCCACTACCTAGGTTTTTTCACAGAAGCTATTTAATGTGTATGAGTTTTTTGGTTTTGGGCTTTTTTTTGTTTGTTTTTTTTTTTGTTTTTTGGTATTATACTTTGTAGCCCCTCTTGCAGGGCTATTTTCCAAACTCCTGCTAGAACTGGCAGTTTGAATCCCCAGAGAATGAATGGCGAACTGCTTCTTCCTTTAGAATATCCAGGGGTACGAGGAGTTGGGATTTCTGTAGTACTAGTATCCACTATTTCCCATTCAGTACTTTCCCCATTTATTATTACCAAGAAAGACTTTTAAAGTTAGCTTTTAAAAAGGGATAGTTACTAAGTAGACATAATAAGGACAGTTGCTGCAAAAACAGCCTCCCAAGAGACTGGAATACATTCCCATACATAGCAGGGGTAGAGAACCTGGGGCTTCATGGCCACATATGGCCTTCTAGGTCTTCAGATGCAGCCCTTAAGGGGAGCATGTGACCTCAAGGTTGCAGGTTCCCTACCCCCAGCAGAGGAAAGCAGGCTTAAGCCTACAGAATTCCTGTGGTATACGAATACATTCACAGTTCCTCACTATTGGAATTTTTTTCATTCTAGAATCCTCATGAAGTTTCCTAACAGTTGCTTGTTTTGTGGTTATTACCGGTTCAGCTTCCAGCTGGATGCATTGCTTGTTAATGGGCCAATCTTTCTAGTGATGTGGTCAGTGAGGGTAATGGAGAACGTGACACTGCTCATTTCCAATTCACTTGCTCCCTCAAGTATATATGTGGAGTCTTTCTTCTCAAAGCGCTTCCAAGCTTGACTCCCAAAGCAGTTTTTAGAAAGCTCCTCTCTGATTTAAAAAGTTCAAGAGGCATGTCTTATTCTTTCAACCAATCCTAATATAATTCCTTTGCATTATTATCTAATTTCATCCAATGTCTCCAAAGTACTTTACTCCTCCTTTGATTGATTTTATGTGCTTAGTTTATTCCTTTGATTGATTTAATAGAGATGTCTTAAGCCTTGTTTATGCTTGGTTTATGTTTTCAATTGATTCACTCAAGAAGTCTGGACCTTCTCTAATAATTGGGCTTAATGGTGTTTAACTCTCTTCTTACATGTTGTTAAAAGACCCCAAATAGAAGACATTTACTTGAATGGTTTAGTTTTAGGGGGCGTTCCTAATTTCCTTTTGCACTAGGTATTTTTGTTTCATCTCTAGAAAGCTGAATAGGTCCTGAGGGCCCAACACAGTAAGGTTTGAGAGCCACAACAGGTCTAGAGTTCATTTATTTTCTCTTCTTATGCCCTTAAGAAAGATTTCCTGCCAGTCATTTTGTATTGGGGAATAGATAACTATTGCATGTGACTGAGGCTCCCTGACTACTGTGTGGACCAGAATCAGTGGATTTTGGGGTTAAAATTCCTGAGTTGATGCCCATACCTCCATCTGGGGTGACCTGGAGTGGTTCTGGGAGAGCTAAAACAGTACTGAAACCAGGGCAGTAACTAGTACTACATAAGTAACCAGACCAACTGAGAAAGTGGGAATCAGAACATAGAGGGATAGAGTAAGCTATCTTGCCACATTGTGGATGGTGAGTCAGGATAAGAAGACTGAACCTTGGCTTCCCCTGCTTTCTTTATTTTCCTTTTAAGGCCAGAGCTGGTGACTCAGACCCGTAACACCTTCCCCTTTATATCCTCTGCATCTAAGAGGAAGTATATTTGGAAAATCCCTGATCATACTCAAGCAGGGTTATATAGTGCATTTGTATTATCTCATGTGAACCTCACAACAACCCTGGGAGGTAATCTCTATAATTATTCCCATTTTACAGTTGAGAAAACTGAGGCAAACAGAGGTTAAGTGACTTACCCAGGGTCACATAGCTAGTAAGTATTTGAGGCCAGATTTGAGCTCAGATCTTCCTGAGTCTGAGTCTAGCATTCTGTTCTCTATGCCATCTAGCTGCCTCTATCCAAGAGTGGAGAAGATAGTAAGGAGGAATTCCCAGAGCTGACTGGAAGCAGATGCTTAATTTTTCTTTTATTTTGCTTATATACAATTATATGGCCATTGAATTTGATGATTTCTGTGAATATGGGCAGAGGTCAATCAGGATGAGAGAAGACTTTGCAGATGTAGAGTGGAGAATGAAGCATTCGATTTTCCCATTTTTAATAATTCTAGGCATATGTCATAGCATCCTCTTGTATAAATTCAGAACCCAGACAGCTGTATTTTTGCTTCCTCAGTTATTTTAATCTTGTCTCAGTGGGAGCAGTTGATGCATATGTTTCAGGAGGACTTACAAGACCCTTTGTCGGTGACTTGAATGGAGTGCCACCTTGTGCACAAGTCAAATATTGAACTCCTTGGCTTGAAGAGCAATTTTGAGTGATACTTTGCTTTTCTGTAGGCTTGAGGATTATGGTAAAAGAATTAGTCAATTTAGGCTGCATATACTATTGCATTGCCCCAGAGGGTCACATAGAAGGTACTCAGCAAATTTATATGTAGCCCTTTCCCAAATGTCACACATGAACACATTAGCTCCAATTGATGGTGTGGTAAAAAAAAGCATTAGAATTAATCAAAAGTTCTGGGTTTAAATCCCAGGTCTACTATTTTGCTATCTCTGTACCCTTCAGCAAATTACCTAATATCTCTGGATATCAGCCTTCTCTTTTGTAAAAACCAAATGGGTTACATTAGAGTATCTCTAAGGTTTCTTCCAGTTCTAATTGCCAAGATCATAAGATCCTTTTTCCTCATCTACCATTGGGTTCTTCTTCACACAATGTCCACTGTGGGACAGAATGACAAGATCATGGAAACATGTTCTTCAGCCTGGCATTTAAAGTTCTCCACCTTCCAGCTCCTACCTACCTGGAGGGCAGTGTAATGCAATGGAAAGAGTGTTGAACCTAGAGATTTTGAATACCAGCTTTGCCATTTGCCAACGTAGTGACCTTGAACAGGTTACTTAGCTTCCTTATGCCTCATTTTCCTCACATGTAAAATAAAGGTATGGAACAAGATGATATTTAAGGTCACTTCTAACAGTAATTCTATGATGCTATTTTTTAGGACTTCATTACTCCATTTTATGTATTCTATCTATATTCTAGACAACTTGTCCCACAGCTGTTGCTTAGACTTGAAAAGCTATCTCCCACCTTAGCGTCTTTGTCCAGTCTATTTCCCATGCCTGAAATGTACTCTCTCATGTACTGAATTGTACTCATCTCCAATTCTTAGACTCCTTGGCTTCTTTCAAGGCTCATCTCAGATGTTATTGCCTGCAGGATGGGTTTCCTGAACTCCCAGTTGCAAGTGTTGTCTCTTTCCTGAAATTACTTTGTATTTGCTAATCTGTTTATATGATTGAAAGAGAGTAGTCAGACAGACAGCAAGACAATTAGAAGAAAGCAGTATCAGGATCTGGAGAAGGGTATTCAGGAGTTAACTGTAGTCATTAGCATCAGAAGAAGCAGAACATTGAGCAGAATAAGGACAGAGAAGATGATCATGTTTAGCGTCAAGAGAATTTCGGTAACCTTTGAAAGAGCAATTTCAGTCAAATCATGGGGTCAAATGCCAGTTTAGAAAGGACTGAAGTATGAGTGAGAGATGAAAAGAAGAGTCAGTGAGTGTAGGAGCTTTTCCTAGGAGTTTACCTGTAAAAGCAGGAAAGAGACGGAGACAGTGACAGAAAGAGTCACAGAGAGAAAAACACAGAGAGACTGAGGTGGGGGGAGGGGAGGAGAAAGGGAGAGGATGAGAATGATTGAGATGGGAGGGGATATGGAACATTCAGGACAAAAATACAGGGATTATCCTTAGCAAGTAGAAGGACCATCTCTTTGTCAGACACTGAAACAAAAGAGGAGAACGGGAGATGATGTAGAAGGGCTTTAGGGTTTAGAATATGGGGAAAGAGGGAACTCATAATAGGTGACCTCTGTCTTCTCAATAAAGTAGGAGGTGGGATCCTCTGCTGAGATGGAGGGAGAAGAGGGTGCCATAAGAGGCTTGATGAGCAACAAGGACTTTAGGAATAGATTTTGAGGGAAGTATGATAGGGAGTTAATGGGGAAGAGTTAAAAAATTGCCCCTCAGCAAGGAGGACCTATTTGATAACAATTTTTGATAACAAATTGAGATTAGATAACATATAATCACTACATTTGTGTAACTTTCTTTGATTTTTGGCAAGGTATGAGCAATGGTATGGGGTAGGACAAGGGGTAATGGATTTAATGGTATAGGATAATGTGTAGTTGAATTATGGAGTTCAATTACAGGGTCAACTACAGAGTCAAGAATTTACAGGGAGAAAAGTAAACCAGAAGTTTGTTTTAGGGCCAGTGGAAAGGGTCTTTTTGAAAGGAAGTTTGTTAATAATAGAATAGAGGGAGAGGAGAGGGGTCATTTCATCCACCACAGTGGGAGAAGAGGGCAGCAGAGAAAAGGAACTATGGAGGGATAAGACTGAGGTAGATAGAGCTGAGAGAGCTAGGGATTGGTAGTAGGGCATGGAACTTAAATATTTACTAACTTAAAACATAACCGGGAAAGTAAATTTGATACAAAAAAATATATCACTTTGAATTTTAACCATGTCTTATAAATAATTCTTGTTGGTCAGGGAGAGGTTTCATAGAAAAGTGGCTCATAAGAAGTGTTTGAATAGAACATTGAAGACAATGTTATCTGTTTACCCTTTGCTTATCAGCTCCTATTTTCTCCAGTCTGCTAGAATTAATTACATGACCTTTCAATAAAAAAGAGACATATACAAGGTATATTACAAGAAATACAAAACAGGCATCACTCATGTCACCCACTTTTCAAATGACAGCCTTTCAAAATATTAGGGAATATAAGTTGTGAATCTTCTGGACTCCACTTACTGTGTTGTTTTATCAGCATGGCACCATAAGCTACTAAACCAGGAAAAATGAGTCTCCAAATCCACTCTTTCTGCACTCCCCAGGCTTATCTATCCACATGTCACAGCAATCTAGAAGATGGTGAAAGGGTGTTAGCAACTTGCCCAGCAATTGAATCTAGGAGTTTCAAGATATAAAAGGCATTATGTCTCAAAAACCAGTTCTGGGAGTCATTGGAGTCTTGCGACCAGTTTCTGAGAATGGGAACTGTGGTTGAAACTATATCTCTAGCCATTTCTCCCCAACATGAATGGAGGGAAACTTTATTAGCAGGGGTAGCAATTAGCTGCAATTTGGGGTAGATTCCTGACTCTATATGCATTTTCTCCTCTCTAATTTTTGTTCTTCTCAAATGTTACTGAATCTTGAGTTCACATCCAGCTTCCTTTCAGGCATGCTACATTTTCATCATTTGATCTATTCAGCCAGAGACTGTGGAACGGAGGTATTGTCATCACTTTCTGGGCTTACCATTGGTTGGAGCCTTGGAGATGATACAAGTTCCAACAAGAACATGTCCCCTTTATTGAAAGTAATATCTTTAAATTAAGTAATATCTTTTTCAGGTTTTTATTATCTTCTTTTCTTCCTATCATATTCTACATATACCAAAGAAGAGCCATGCTAGGCAACCCTTATCCTTAGTAAATACCATGTGAATGCTGACAAGTAGCCTCATTTTAGCTTTCAAAATGAGGATTCCAGGAACTGATCTGCTTGATGTCTTTTGCTTCTTCCCTTGCTTCAATGAGTACATGCAACATTTGATGAGATATAGACATGTGTGTATGTTTACCAAGTATAACTTGTTTATGTAGCATCTAAAAGTTTACCAAAAGATTTTGTTATCACAGTCATCTAAAATGAAAAATGTTGATATTGCTGCACCTATTTTATAGTTGAACAACCGAACAAACTGAAACTCACAGACATCAGGTTATTGCCTTGGGTTACACAGAAGTATTGAATCCATATTAAGTATATTTTCCACTACATCAAAATTGTTCCATAAGGAAAGTTTGTCTGGGTGTAATGACTATATGAATTTTAAGAGTTACTTAAGTGTTGGCTCCTGCTTACTTCTTTTTTTCTCTTTAATTATTTACAATAATTTTCTTTCTTTTATTACGAACTTAATAAATATCAACTAAAAAGGACATGTCAGTATACAAGGGATAGCACAGCTTTTTTCCTGTCTTCATCTAGCCAAGACTCTGATGTTCTTATACTTTCTTTCTCTCTTTTGAATGAACCTTTAAAGACCAACCCTCTGAAATTGAAGTTTGTTTTCCTTGTGATATTCCTTCCCAAAAACTGCTTTCCCCTTTAGACCTCCTTGCCTTTCCTTGTCCCAATATGTATGTCTGTGAAATTTAATATATTTCTACACCAAAAACTCTGTGTGCATGTATGTGTGTTGCTTTCCTTTTTCTAGTTCAGGTAAGAGTAGGGACTTATGAAATATCCATTCTCTACTTCCTTTTCCATGTTTTTATGTTCTTTTTGTCACATATCCCATTTATGAAACATGATAAATTCATTCCCCCTTCTTTATTTTTTTCCCTAGTGCATTCCTTTTTCCCTTCCTCAGGTCAACAAAATAGAACAAAACCATACCTAAGTTGTGTGATTGCCTAAATTCCTTCTGTGATCCCTGAAGATATTAGGATTCTGAAGATATATTGTTCTGTTCTGCTCTATTAAAATTAAACACTCCATCACCAAAGTAGCTAGGTGGCTCAGTGAATAAAGTGCCAGACCTAGAATCCTGAACTGGGCAAGTCACTTAACCCTGTTTGTCTCAGGTTCCTCATTGGCAAAATGATCTGGAGAAGGAAATGCAAACCACTCCAGGATCTCTGCTAAGAAAACTCTAGATGGGGTCACCAAGTCACATGTGGCTTGAAAACAAGCAACAAAAACAACTTATAATCATTTAGTCTCTTCAGAATGGCTAAATGCATTTTCTTTTTTTAGGTTTCTATTAATTCCAGTGTTTGCATTTCAAACTTTCTACTCAGCCTCTGGTCTTTTTTATTATGTAATGCTGCAAGTTCTATATTTTATTAAAGGTCCATTTTCCTCATGTAGGATTATACTCAGTCTCACGGGGCAAGATATTATTAGTTATAAATTTTTATCTTTTTGTCTTTTGGAATTTCATATTCCGAGATTTTCTCTCCTTTATTGTAGTCGCTTCCAAGTTTTGTGTGATCTTGGCTTGTTCCTTGGTACTTGAATTTTTTTTTTTTATAAATGTTTGTTATACTTTTTTCTTTAATGTTGAAGTTCTAGATTCTGGCTTTGATGTTCCTGGGTATTTTCAATGGGTGATTGGTGTGTTCTTTGCTTTCTTACTTTTCTCTTGGTTTGACTAGACCTGGAAACTTCTATGATTTCTGGAATATGGTATCCAATTTTTTGTTTGGCTGTTATTCTTAGGATCTGTTAATTCTTAAATTACTTTGTCTCAACCTCTTTTTCAGAGTAGTCATTTTTGGTAGTAGATATCTTTCATTTTCTGCTGTTCTCCAAATATTGATTTTTTCTAATATTTCTTGTTGTTTCATAGATCATTGAATTCTCTTTATTTCAGTCTTATTCTCTGGGAATTCAATACCTGAACAATATTTTCAACCTTCTCTTCTAAGTTATTTATTATCTTGCTGCAGCCAGCATAGTCCAGCAGGTCCGGGGTGGTTACGGGTTCAGAGAGTGAGGATGAAAAGACAGGTGGGACGCAGCAGTCTGAACAAAGCTGAGTTTATTCTGGACATACTGAGCCAATAATTCAGGGAATCGGGATGCTTAAATAGTAAAAAACCATGAAGGTAGCGATTGAAGTATGAAATAGAGCAGATGGTGATAAGTAGAAAGGGAGGCTTTCAGGCTTCTATATCAGAATGTTATCCTGCATAGCAGGAGCCCTGACTCCTGGAACTTCAACACTCGAATTCAAGGATGTGCAGCTGAGAACAATATATCACAACTTCTCAAGCCAGCTACTCTTCTCCCTTGGAGGAGGGGAACTCTTGATCAGGGGCTCTTTCAAACCCCTCAAGGTTCTCTACATCATCTTTTCAATTATTTTTTTCCCAGAGATCTTGCTTCATTTATAATAATTTCATTTATTATTGCTCCAATTCTTTTAGTTATTCCTGGACGGTTTGTGACCAAACCATTTTTCCCTGAGACTCTGTGCTTATTGTGAATTTACTTTCTCTGATACATATGAATGGACAAAGCTTGGTTGATCTAGTTTTTTTTGACTAAATTGATTCATTTAGGCAGTGCGTCAACAGGCATCTACCATGGGCATAGCATGGTATTAAATAATTTTGGAGTGAGGTACAGTGAAAGGGTCATTGTGGTTAAGATCTATGTGAATATAGCTTCATTCACTGACTCTCTGTTTGACCTTAGGCAAGTCCCTCAACTTCTTTGGGCCTTACATTACTTATTTGTAAAATGAGATATTTGGACTGGATAATATCCAAGTTACTTTACAGCAACAAAGTTCTTGTAGTTCTGAAGTGTGTAGAAATGGACCTCCCCTCTGAAGAAGTTTGCCAGTACCCTAATGAAAAATATTTAGTAATCCTAACTGCTGGCTTTTTCACTGTTATCCATTGACAGCCATTAGCTATACTAAATACTGAAAACTCTGGCATAGGATAGCCAATGCTTCCCCATTGCCCAGACAAATTTCCACCTTGCCTTCTTTCTACTGGAGGCATACTTGTACATCATGCAGGTAGATGTCTAGTTTTCACAAGTTTTCCAATATCGTAAATTATTTGTTGTTTTGCATACAGATTCTTATCAATGGGAAAACAACAAAGAGACCTTTATAAAAGCCATATCTTTAAGGACATTGCATCTTTGTGATCAATTGTTGTTGCTGAAAATCAGAACTAGATTTATTGAGAAGGGCTAAATTCAACCTAAGCACATCCCAGTCAGACATCTAGGTTTCCCGCTGTCTCAGTTGAGTTGTGTTACTTTCTTTTTTTCTGAGATTGTTTCTGATTGGCAGAGCAACTCTTAGTAGTACCAGTGAATAAAGTTTGTTCTTCCAAGTTTGTGAGGAATGCACTTGCTTTTCCTTTATCCCAAAGGAAATGATTATTTTTTTGTTTTTGTTTTTTTACCATGTAGCTTCTGGACAATTGTCTGACATTTCTCGGGATTTAGCATTAAGAATGTCAGCTTATATGAGGTCCAAATGGAATCCTGCATAATATAAATCATGAAATACAAAATCCACTGAGAAATGAAAAAATAGTCATGAAAACAACAAATAACTTGGTAAAATACAACATATTGGAGAGAATTTTATAAGCAGTTGTGAATCACCACCATTTTCAATAGATCAGAGTAGCAGGTAACCCAAGTGACAATGGGTAAGTGTAAAAGTTGGCAATTTTACCTGTCTCAGTCTCCAAAGGAGAAATCCTATGAGAAGTTGTAGGTGTTGATCTGGATCTTAGAAGAGGTTAGGACTGGATATACAGTTTTGCTGGTGATTTGCATAGTTGTTAGCTAAAGATTTCAGGGTAGGAGACAGTATGGGGAAAGAAGAGGGCCAACAGTAGATATTTGGGAAACACTTAAGAGTGTCACAAGGACCCTATGAAGGAGACTGGGAAGTGATTAGGAAGTGAGGAGGGAAATCTGGAGTGTTTGATTTCTTTAAAGCTAAGAGAATCTGGTAGGGGAGGAGTGGTCAATAGTATCAAAAATCTCAGAAAAGTTAAGAGGATGAGTACTGGAAAATACCATTGGATTTAGCAATGAAGTGGTTATTGGTGACCTTAGCGAAAGCAGTTTTCATGGGATAGTGGGGGTAAAAGTCAGATTAAAAGAAAGGGGTTGAGCAGAAAAGTGGATAGTGAGGAAATAAATGTATCAAATAGTAGACTTTTTTTTTCTAAGAAATCTAACTATAAAACAGAATTTGGGAGGCCTGAGCATCTATACAAGCGTATGGAAAGATCCAATCATGAGGGAGAGATTGAACTTGCCTGAGAGGGAGGGTGACTGAAGAGTCCTAAAGTAGGGAAGGGGTTTAGAGTTATACATAGAAAAGTTAACCTTAGTGAGTATTAGGGAGTATCTTGTCTCCCTATAAAGTGATAAATTTATTTTTCTGTTTTGAGTACTTAGATAATTTCTGCCATTTAGGTTGGAATAATATGAAGTCACTGAATGAGTCTATACACTTTTTACAAAGCAGGAGGTACATACATCAGCTCATTGCTCTACATTTTACATATATTCCCACTTTGAAAATTTTTCCAAGTTTTACTAATAAGTGTGAGTTATCAGATACTGCAAGGTAACATGGTATCAGACATATTCTGTCTCGGTGTTAAAAACATGAATCTGTGAACCAGTGTCTAGATGTGTCAGAGATTTGGGGGTTAACCACAGTAGGCACAGCAGGACAAAGCCAGGGATTTTGTGGGGCTAAGAATAGGATAATCTGGGTACTTGTGGTAATTACCACCAATTTTATAGTATTACTCTGGGAATCCTGGTCTTCACTGTGACTCAGGATCCTTAGAAATTTCTTTGAGGGCAGGGACTATCTTCTTTCTTTGCATCCCCATTACTTAGCACAGTACTTGACACATAGAAGGCACTTAATATTTATTGATTGACAGAGAAAGGTAGTATGTTCTAGCAGGAGGGTGTAACCTCTCTTTCCCAATTTCTCCATCTGAAAGCAGTGTTAGTGATACTGAGAATACCACTTTTCTTTTTGAGAAATTACATATCATACACACTTATGCATATTACATATGTTTAATATGTAATATATAATAATATTTTGTATAATAAAATCTTTGTGGGCAGCCATAGAATATCTTGCCCATCAAGGGCTATCTCAGACACTTTGTACTTCTGTAAGAGGTATTCAGAAGCTATATCTTTAAGCAAAGGATTATACTCTTTCTCATATTCCATACTACCTCTCTTTTTGTATGGTTCAAAATGATATTCCATAGAATGGAAGTATTTTCCACTCAACAGAGGGAAAATGGTATGCTTCTTTAGAATTAATCTTTTTGTATCTAGAACTACTGATAATTTCTTTAGTAAAGTCCACTGGCATAAATACAAACAAGCAAAATTTTCATCTGTTGGATAAGTTATATAGACCCCCTTCTTGAGATAGTATTGAAAAGACAATGAATTTTGCAAATTATTTTCATTTTTCTGCTTCTTACACAAACTGTGAATGGTAATTTTCACTGCAATACTAACTATTATGAACATAGCACCAAATGTTCCTGGCACTGAAGGCTAGGTAACATCCATCAGAGGAGAAATAATGACATTTTTTTTCACATAAAGAGGATGCAGTAAGATACTGGGCCAGATATTGAGAGTTGATTCTTAAAATTGGACTACACCATGAGGCAGATGGAGTTTAAGGATTTTCTGAACAAAAGATAGAGCCAGCATTTGATGACCAGCTTCAGAGCAGCTTTCTGTTGATCTCGCCTCCTCCAGAAAGTATCACTTAATTAAAATGGTGTTAAACAAGTATATGTATTTGTTTACTATGTGCATGTGGTAAATAAAAATTCAAAAAGTGTAAAATTTGTCCATTTTTTTCAAGAATCTTATATTCAAGTTGAGCTAATAACATGTTTCTTTTCCATGCCCTTGCACTGACTATTCCTACACCTAGAATGTATTCTCTTCTCATCTACACCTCTTAGAATCCCTAGTTTTCTTCAAGGCTTAACTCAAATGCCTCTTTCTTTGTGAAATCTTTACTAGTCCTCCCATTTGTGTGTGCCTTCCCTACCAAAACAAGTGTACTTTGTTGTATATATTTACATATACATATCTTGTCTCCCCTGACAGAATATAAGCTAATTGAAGGCAGAGACTGCTCAATTTTTTTTTTTTATCCCCACTTAGCAGAAGGCCTGGCATATACTAGAAATGCTTGCTGATTGACCTACACAAATTAAACAGTTAAAAACAATAAAAAAAATTATATGCTTAAGTGAAAAGTTGTTATTACAGACAAAGAATATAGGAATTGGGGAGAGGTAGGAGATCAACACGATGTAATCAAGGATGGTTTTATGGAGTTGGTAGTATTTATTGGGGAGTAATTGGAAGGAGGGGCCAGACTTATACAGTTAGGAGTAGGAAGTAGGTTATTTCAGACCAGAGAAAATAATATGAGCAGAACTGTGAAAGCAGCAAAGAGCAGCGTATGTTTGCAGGATAGTGAGGATAACCACTAGGAAGGGGTGATTGGTACATAGTGTTTGATAAATAAAGTCCTTACAAGACCACAGTAAATCAGGGAGCTCTCCCTGAGTTGCCATGGGGACCAGGCAGCTGGATATGCTTCAGGGAGGCAGGGGGCAGGAAATAAGAAGGTGTCATAGTACCAAAAAAAGACACTGACAATTTTCTCCTATCCTCTTACATACACACACAGACACACACACACACAAAATTCCCTTTCTCCTCCCCTCTCAGGCTGCCCTTCTTAAAATTAATTTTAAGTAGATTTCATCTATTTAAAAATGTTAGGAAGCAGGGATGAGGATGAATACACTGTGATTTTCTCTAGTTTCTCTATCTCTGCAAGGGTAATGCTGGAAGGAAAAAAGGTAGATTAGTAAACTGGAGAGAGATTGTGGGGGACCCTGCAAAGTCAGTTGAAGAAATTCTGCCTATATCCTGAGAGTATTGGAGAACTTGGAAACCATGGAAAACTTTTGATCATGAATCAATTCAACCCACACTGGGGGGAGTCAGTTTGATATTGAGGGAAAAGCACCTGGATTTAAAATCTATTCCTCAACCTTGTAAGGAATAGTGGCAGAATTATCATACGTAACTATTATGCATAAATCATACACTTATGGTAGAGAAAAAGAAACTCATCCCCTGGCGTTTCAATGACCTGTGCAGCCAATTAGCAACAGAGCTGGGTTCAGAGGACTCTGTTATAAACTCCCAAGTCCAGTGTTATAGAAATAGGAGGTACCATTATTGTTCATAGTCACAGAATTTTAGAGATGGGAGGGACTCCTCTGAACCTGGGACAAACCATTTTTGAATATGATTCCTCTCTACCACATACCTCTGCTTGAAGACCTGTGGGACACTGAGGCATACAAACATAAAGAAAGCATGATCCGTGCTCTGAGGCACCTTGCAGTTTATCGGGGAAGCTACAATCAGTACATAATAAGGTCAAGCAGAAGGTGATAAACACATACAAAGTACTATGAGATATGCGAGGAGAGACTGAGTCTCTAAGTACTTGACACATAGTTGGTGTTTAATAAATGCTTGTTAATTTATTTTAGTCTGTTAATGCTTGCTGGCAAACTGATTTCCTCATTTGTAAAATGAGAGTGTTGGATTAGATGATCTTGAAGGTTCTCAAAAAAAAAAAAAAGAACAAATTCTAGGTTTTGTGATTCTTTTTCCAGATCCCTAAAGGTTTTATGGACATAGCATTTAAATGTTAGAGAATGGGGTAGGGTTTCAGTAAATGGGAATGGGTGAAAGGACTTGCATTTCAGTGATGGGGGTGGGGGTGGTTGGAACAAAGATTGTTGTGTTTATCCTTCTTTCTGGAAGAGGACCATGACATCAAGATCAGCTTGCAGTTGTCTTTAGTTTGAGTGAGGGAGGGCTGTGCAAGGTCACCAACCTCACCTTCTCCTCCTGAGCCATCTGGGTCCAGTGGCCTGATATTCATTAGGATGACTGGAGATGGCCCAGGACGGAAAGTGAGACCCTGGCCCTGTGAGGCTAAGGTCTTATCACATTCTCACTTTGAATGAGATACACCCATTCAATGAATCTGCTTCTGTAAGTGGTTACTCAAGGGATGGCCCATTTAATCAACACCAACAACAAAATGAAACTGGGAGGAGAAGACCCTCAGGATTCCTGAGTAAAAGAGAAACAATTACTATTTAAAATACTAAATAGGAACAAAGAAAGAGATATGGGAATGGGTAAAACAAATCTGCATGATCATTTGCCGGTAGCAGAAAAAGAAATGGGAATATAAAGTTTGAAAGGTAGACTGGAGCTAGATTACGGTGGGCCTTAAATATCAGACCAAAGAGTTTGGAGTTCAGTGGTTTTTGAAGGTAGAGGAAGGGTTGAGATATGATCAGAGCTGAACTTTAGCAATATATTTTTAAAATATAATTTAAATTTACCATGTATACTTGAAAGACATTCTGGCATGGTAGATAGTGAGACTGCCTGGGAGTTAGAAAGTCCTAGATTCAAGCCCTCCCTCTACCACACTTTGACTTTGAGAATGAAGGAAAAGTTATTGATTTCTCAATTGCCCCAGGCAACTCTCTTAAAAACCACAGAGCAGGTGTCAATCTGCTTTGGTATAGGGAATAGATTAATCCCCTTTTCTTCTCCTCTTCTCCCCCCCAATATTTAACTGCACTTCAGTTTATAGCTATTAATTATCTCCTACGTAATTGAATACTGTGCAAAGTAATGGGGATATTTTTAAAAAGTGAAAGCATTTTGTAGACTTTAAGGCTATTAAGTTGTTATAATTATTTGTAGATATTATGTCATCTTTTTAATGTATATAGTTTCAAATATATTAATATCTTCTTCCCTCATTTGGAAAACTAAATGATGCAAATTTACAAACTAAATTAGTAAAAAGTAAGTGTTCTCCCTTTTGGTGAATCTTACCTGTGCATTGATTTCCTTTCGTACAAGTTTGTTTATAGGTCACTGAAAACAAATCAGGTTATTTAAATAGACTTCAATGAATTTAGGATGTTGAGGGTGACTTTTTTGTTTGCTTGATATTTTGAACAGAAAATACTAAAGAGAGAATTTTCTTTAGGTCAGCCTAAAGGATGTGTGAAGACACCCAAAGGAATACTCACTCACCATGTTGAAATAAAGATTGTCCACTAAGGTGCTGACCAGGTCTCAAGGTTTTATTTAAAGACTGGATGGCAGCAACTTCTGTTTTTTCTCCTCCTACTTCTGAATGACTGGGAAGAAGGCAGAAGTCAGATTAACCCCTGGGGCTAAACTTCTTCTCAGACTTCTCCTTCGAGACTGTGAAATAAAGGATATGTTGGTTAGTTTCTAAAATTGCAAATGTAAATGTTGAGTGTTGTAGGCCATTTTGAATTTTGATGATTTCACAAATTACAAACTCTCATGGAAGGAAATGAACATTCCCCTACCCCTTCATACATATATATGTATATGTATATATTAAGAATTATTGACTGATAGAAGAAGGAAACTCATCCACATCACAAGTAAAAATTAACTTATCTGGCTTTGAATGTTTTATTTTGTGAGAGAAAACCATATCAAAAAACTAAACTTTCCTGACTTGAAAATTAAGAACAGAGATACAAAAACCCTATGTTAAAAGCATAAATACATATATGCATATGCATATGTGCATATGTATATATAGAGAGAGATCAATAATGTTAGCAGATGTGCAAAGCTGAGAGTTTTTACTTATAGTATAAGATAGTAGACTCATTTCCCAATTGAAGGGTACTACCTCATTTTCCTTCCCCCCACTCTGCTTTAACTGAATTTAATACAGAATTGAGATATTATATCTTGTATATATACATATATGTGTTCATTCTAAATTTGAATTGGGAATAAGGAAGGGCATGGGGTGAGAGGGAGGGAGGGAGGGGAGGAGAGAGAGAGAGAGAGAGAGAGAGAGAGAGAGAGAGAGAGAGAGAGGTGGTGAAGATGGGAAGGGCTTAGAAAGTATGATCCTTTGATCATAGATAGCCTCTTGGTTACTTAGACTGCTGCTTCAGAGCATGGGTCACCTCTTCTGACTTGCTTTTGAAATGTTAGTCAATCACAGCTCTTCAGCTCCTTTATATAACTTAAATGATTCTGAATGTTTTAGCAACAGCAACACTCCAGAAGGGAAGCTCACTCCCACACTCATATTACGGGTGCAATGACCAGAGCAGTATTACCCTGCGGACTAAATGAAATAAATCTGAGAAGCAGAGGTTCCTTACTCTTGCTTAAACATTCATTTTTTTCCTAATTAGTTCTATTGGTATCTCTGATTTTTGAAAAATTGCTTCCATTCCCCAAAGAGAAAGTTTATGCTTCCCTTTCCATCCAAATCACTAAGTAGAACTGGGCTGGTAAAGTGCAGAGTCAAGTTCTTGGCATTCATTCTGTGCGACCACGAGCAAGGGTTGGAAAATTGGCTTCTAGGTCTCAGCTTCTTTATCTGTAAACAAAGGTACTGAACGAGATGACCTCTAGGGCTCCTTTCAGTTTTACGATCTATGATATGATTATTGTTTAGAATTTGTCAGTTTCCTAGCACATTATCAATCTTCTTTTTTAGTGAATTTTCAGCTGTTTCTCAGTCTAATAGTCTTTCTTTATTCTTTTTTTTTTTAATGAGGAAACAAGGAGGTTGAGAGACTTACTCATGAATCACTGACCAAGTTAAAACTGTGTAAGACTTGAGATAAGATCTACTCTAAGTGCCTGGATAGAATACAGCAATATGTTTTTGCTGATTTTATTCCTTATAGTTAACATTCAGCGTTTATATTATTTTAATCGGTCAACATTTATTAAGTACCTACTATGTGCTGGGCACAGGAAAACAATATAGTGGACCATCATTCTATTTGAGGTTATAGATCTGATTGGCATTTTAAAAGCTAATTTTCAGTAACTAAAAAACATTCATGCATTTAGGGCTGGAAGGGAACGTAGAGATCATGCAGTCCCACTTCCTCATTTTATAGATGAGTCCCAGAACTAGGAAGTGACATACTCATACACAAATATTTAAGTTGTTTCCAAGAAACTACATAGCACGAATTTATAAGCGGAAAAAATCCAGCTTTCTTTCCATATACCAAAGAGTTTCTCAACTCATTTCTTCTTCTAAATATCCTATGTTTTATCCTCCTGTCATATCAGAAGAAATTGTCGTACTGTTTCATATTTTCTACTCTTGCTAGTCTGTTGGGGACAGTCTTAGCATGTTCTTTCCTTATATGCAGGATGACCTACCAGAATTATTAACTGAAATAAAAACATTTATTTCCAGAAAACCAAATGACATACTATTTCCTTTGACTCTGAACACATATTTTGCTATCCTGCACATTCCAAGAAAATGGCTGTAAGAATCAGCCTTGAAGTGTCTGAGCTTGATTTGTAGAACACAGAATCTTAGAGATGAAATGGACCCTGGAGATGACCTAGTCTAATATCCTCATTTTAAAGAGAAAAAACTGAGGCCAGAGAGGGTAAGTGTCTTTCCCAGAGTTGCATAGTTAATTAATGGAACAGCTTAGATGTGTATCTGTCACATCAACATTTATATGTGGTTGATTTTGGATCTCAGACTTTTTTCAGTCTTTTTTCCCATTGACATCTAACAAAGTTTTAACTCAGAGAATGTGAATTATTTTTAATATATGCCTAATCAAAACCCAAGTAGGAAGGCAGATCTAATGCCCCAAACTATTCATATAATGCGTTCTAAGTAGAAATTTTTGTGTAGAGGGGGACAAATAAAGCTTCTGATGAATATTAGTATACTGGCAAGAAGACCCCTACTACATCTAGATTATCTAGTCCTTTGCATCATTTACTCACATAATCAAGAGTAGATCATATTAAATTCATTGGGTTCTCTTCCACCATCAGATGGTCCTTCTTCCACCCAAATTACTGATAGAGGTGGTAGCGTTTTTGAATTACCTATGTTCTCATGAATTCCATGAACCAAAAATTAAAACATTACCATTTTCTTTATAAAAATATTTTTTTACTCAATGGGGCTCTTGCTGACTTAAAATTCTAATATAAACATAATTTTTGATGTAATAAAAATAATTATTTATGCATTACCTTTGGTGGCATACATAGTTCAGAACCCTAGTCCAGAACTATTACTTCCTTTTTATACAACTCAAGTTTTATTTAATGTTACCATGACTGAAGTGTATTTTAGCATTATCTCTTCATGTAATAGAATAAGAATTGGATGGGGCCTTACATATCAATCAGAAATATAGAATTTAAAGAGAACTAAATGATTATTTAATCCTATCAACTCATTGAACATGAGAGAATAGACAGATGAAGTAATTTGGCCGAGGACATATATAATCAGGATATTTGGAGACGAGAACTTAAGTTACTTGACTCAGTCCAGTGTTGTCTTTTCCACTATGCCATCCTGCCTTGTTAATGCCAGTCCATCTACATACAGAGCAGGCAGTTAAGACTTTAAGAGATTTACAGTGTAATTGTAATGGTCACAATATAATTAAATCATCCACCATCTACCCCTCACATCTCTCCCCCTTGCCAAAACTTATTCTTTTCGTGTTTTCAGTTTGATATCATGTGAAAAAGGACTACAACCCTAAATGTGCTCGATTCTTTTCCTCCTGGTAATTTTTGATCTAGAAGACATGGCTTCAACTATACTAGGTGGAAGGCATCAAGTTTGGTTAAGATCTTATAAATTGACTAATAGTGGGGTACAAGTGGAGGGATCATAGGACTTAAGAGCTGAGAGGAACCTTGGTGATTATTTAATCCAACCACTCCTCCTCCTCATTCTTCAGTTAAGGAAACAAGTCTTATAAAGATGTAGTCATTTGCCATGGGTCACATAAGTTATAAGTAGGAGATCCAGTATCAGTCCAGGTCTACTGAATCCAAATGTGATGTGTGATGCTCTTTCCATTACATTATACTATAAATATACCCTGGGGCATGTAACCAGGATAAAAATAACAAGAATAACAAGAATAAAGTAGAGATTATAAAATCTCTCAGAGAATCATCTGGGGTTGCCTGATTGTCTAAACAAGTAAGTGAACTATGAGGCAGAAAGCCATAGTAGACACAACTTTATTATTTTAATGAGATAATTCTGTCTTCGCTTTACGTCTGTCTACTTGGCTTCTAATCTCTATCTTATTGCCTTAAACACATATTCAGTATAAGAGTTTAGAATATAAATAGAAGGGATAGAATATTTCAAGTACAATATGTTCTGGATAAACAGGAGAAAGTGAAAAGGATTGCAAATCAAAATAAGGAGTAGAACATTCTGAAAAGCAATTAGAACTATGCCCCCAAAGATACTACACTGCACATACCTTTTGACCCAGCAATATCACTGCTGGTTCGATACCTCAAAGATATTAGAGAAAGAGGAAAAGGACCCATATGTACAAAAATATTTATGGTAGCTCATTTTGGGGTGGCAAAGAATTGGAAAATGAAGGAGTGCTCATTAATTTGTAAATGGCTAAATAAGTTATTGCATATGTAAGTGATGAAATACTTTTGTGCTATAAGAAATGATGAAGGAGATGGTTTTAGAAAAACCTGGGAAGGTGTTTCTGAAATGATGCAAAGTGAAGTGAACAGAACCAGGAGAACAACTTATACAATAACAATGCCGTGAAAGAAAAACAATTCCGTGAGACTAAGGAATTCTGATTAACACAATGGAACCCAACCATAGTTCCAAAGGATTCATGATGAAACTTGCTGTAAATTTACAGATAGAAGGGTGATAAACTCTCAGATTGCAATGTGTGTGTATATATAAATAAAATATATAATATACATATTATTTATATGCACACACACACACACACACACACCCATGGCTAGTATGGGAATATGGGAATTTGGGAATTTGTTTTGCTTACCTATATGTGTGCGTCTACCTACATGTATAACATGTTTTGTTTTGTTTTTTCTTGTTTCCTTAATAGGTAGAGGTGGAATTTGGAGACAGAGAATTTGAAATTAAAAATAAAACAAAATTGGATTTTAAAAATACATTAAAAATTTACAAAAACACATCAAAAAATTCCTAGCACATAGCTTACTTGTGAATGCTGAACACGACCTCCCTTCTTTTTTCCTTGGAAATTTTCTGAAGACTCCTTCTGTGCATCTGCACCAATGAGGGGAAGGAATCTCAGACTTGTGGGGCTTGGAACCTGGAAAATAAAAATGAATAGTTCATAGGATATTAAACTTCCTGTCTAATTTTCATGGCTCTTCCCTGATCTACACAACCTTTTCCCCTTCTACTCCCAGTGTTATTCACTTCAGCGTCTCCCATGGTGTATTGAACTTGCCTCTTTCCTCTGGATTATGTCACTGTATTATCCCTTTTGCATTTTTGTATTGGGATGAAAATGGAACTCCTTTCTAGTCCCAGGGATCTGTCCATAATGTCATATCTTTTTGTTGGATCTTATTAAGTAGCTGATCATACCGGTCCCTAAATGTTGGACATCTCCTAGTGGTCATCTGCATCATTGCCCTACTTACACCACTTAGAATTATTTGTCCTCTGTTATGATTATTTATGGATGATCGCCTTATTACCCTACTAGACTTTATGTCGTATCTAAGTGTAATATTCCCCTCTCCCTACTTCTGCCCAGTGTCTAGCACAGCACTCTGCACATAGGCATTTAAGAAATGTGTGATGATTGATGAAGTTTTGGAAGAACACTGAGAGTAATTACCTACAATCAATGCTTTGATCACTAACCCACTCATCATGAGCTAAAAAAGACCTTCATGATGAAGAGGATGAGTTTATGGGAAGAAAATACCACCCACGGGTAAAAAAGCCTGGTTAGTTGTGGAGGAAATGCCACTAATTGAGAATTGTCATGCCACAAGGAAAACATATTGTAGTTATAGATCTAGGCTTCCTCCACAGTGTTAAGTAACTTTAGCTTCTTGTGTTAATGCTTCCTCCATTGTGTCTTTTTTACCTTGTATAGGGTTATGATGGGTTTCTTGAATAGATATGACTTTTTTCTGCCTCTTCTATGAACCATTTTAAATGGTTGTAAATCTACGAGTTAGTAGCTTCCTTCTGGAGATCCTTGAAAAAATGTTACTTAGATCCACTACGAACTCCTTATACAGCCTGGGGGTTACCTATCCCAGAGCTACCCAGTGATGTTGTTTTGATCAGAACCTTTACTTGTTTTTGATGGGGAGAAGGGCAACAGTTGTCCAGACAGCAAGATGAATGAATTACATGATTTCTGATGGACAGAGTGGCTGCAATCTGCAATATTCTCAGGCTTTAGGGGAGGAAGGGAGAGAGGGAAGGGAAGAGAGAAAGAGAGAGAGAGAGAGACAGAGAGACAGAGAGAGAGGGGGAGAGAGAGGGAGAGGGGGAGAGGGAGAGAGAGAGAGAGGGAGGGAGGAGGGGAGAGAGAGGGAGGGGGGAGAGAGAGAGAGAGAGAGAGAGAGAGAGAGAGAGAGAGAGAGCTACATTAAAAAAATTAGTTTAGGGAAGTTTTTTTTTTAGGATAAAAGACTTAAAAATGTCTGTAGGCAGAACGGAGGGATCAGAAAAAAGAGAGAGTAGCACAGTCTAGGATTCAATTGTTTTGAAATGTTTCATATGAATTACTTTTATCTTCTTAAAGAAATGGTAAGCTCATTGAGGACAGGAATGTTTTACATGTATTTTGTATTATCAATAGCACTCAGCTGAGTGGGCATGGAGTAGATTTTTCACTAAATATATATTGATTGATGATTTAAGGTGTTCCACTTTAAAATCATGGGAGAATTTGACTCTACTATGTTAAAAAAAAAAAAAAAAGCGTAACTTGAACTTACCCTGTATATAGATAGGGAACCAAATATAACCCCAGCTTCTCTGTTTCCTGTCACGGTACTTTCCAAAATGTTTCTTCTAATCTGTAAGAGAAAAGAGTAATTAAAAACATGTATGTGTTCCATGGAAAGTTCACATTTAGTTAATAGCTCTCAGTGGTGATGACTGTAATGATAGACTCCTAAATGGAATAGTGTTGAACAAGTATAAACAGGATTCAGAAGGAAATGAATTACACAAATAGCAAAAGTCCAGAGAGGGAAAATGGCACCTGATGAATGCTAATGAGGTTTAAATGAGCTAGATTTGACCTTAACTTTAAGAACTAAACTTCTCTGCTCTGATTGTCATACTGAAGAAGTCATAGAATCAAAATCTAGAGCAGAAAGGGACCTAGGGTCCATCTAGCCCCAGATCTTCATTTTACAAATGAGGCAACTGGGACCCAAAGAAGTTAAGTTATTTACCCAAGATCCCACAGAGAGTAAGTCTCAGAAGAGGGATCCGTGCCCTGGTCCTTTGAATCCAGAGCTAGTACTCTTTCAAACTTTGCCCAGTTAGGACCAGGGGGCTCAGCAAGTTTCTATTTTCTCTAAGACTAGCTAAATCATTTAATCTCAGTTATATATTTTTTCTCCTCCTTTTAATAAGACAGAATGTTAAGTGGCATGAATGGTGTTGAAAATTCATTGGCTGGGCTACACATAAAAATAGCTAATAAAATTCATGTCAACTCCTGGCCAAAAGCCTAAAGCTGCTTAAAATCCCAGGAGATGTTAAAAACTGAAATCGTATGAATAACATACACCTTTCTCTCTACCATTTTTTTTATATTTTATTTTATTTTTTATTATTTTTCTTTTAATGTTCTACAATCACTTCCTTAAAAATTAAGATTTTATCCCCCCCACACCTTCCCCCCACTACCCCCCTCCCTCCCCATGACAGCATACAATTCTGCATAGGTTCTACATATACTTTCCTATTGAGCACATTTTCACTATAGTCATGCTATGTAGTCACACCAAAATAAATAGAAGAAATCATATAACAAATCAAAACATAATACACTAAAACCCACACACACACAAACATGATCTGCTACATTCTGCGAATGACTTCCATATTTCTTTCTCTGACTGTGGAAGGCATTTTGCCTTAGAAAACCATCATTGGGATTTTTTTTTTCAGTAAGTTCTTGTGTTATTACAAAGTTCCAAGTCTACCAGAAAAAACTCTCACACACTGTGGTCATTACTGTGCACAAAGTTCTCCTGGTTCTGCTCCTTTCGCTCAGCATCAGATCTATAAGTTCTTCCAGGCCTCCCTGAAGTCTTCTTGTTCATCATTTCTTATGGCGCAATAGTACTCCATTACATTCATATACCATTATTTATTAAGCCATTCCCCAATTGATGGGCATCCCCTTGATTTCCAGTTCGTGGCTACCACAAAGAGTGCTGCTATAAATATTTTTGTACATGTGGGACCCTTTCCCATTTTTATAATCTCTTGGGGATACAGTCCTAGTAGTGATATTGCTGGGTCAAAGGGTATGTACATTTTTGTAGCCCTTTGGGCATAGTTCCAAACCGTTCTCCAGAATGGTTGGATGAGCTCACAGCTCCACCAACAATGAATTAGTGTTCCAACTCTCCCACATCCTCTCCAGCATTTATCATTTTCTTGTTCTGTCATGTTTTCCAATCTCATAGGTGTGATGTGGTACCTCAGAGTTATTTTGATTTGCATCTCTCTAATCAATAGTGATTTAGAGCACTTTTTCATATGATTATAGATATCTTTAATTTCTTCCCCTGAAAATTGCTTGTTCATATCCTTTGACCATTTATCAACTGGGGCTCTCTACCATTTTCACACAGAAAAAGGTTGGGTTTGTGACTGAGGAAAAAAAAAGTCTTCTGGGTCTTACTTTTCTTCTTAACATGTATACATCTAGGAAAGGAAAAAAAGAAGGGATAGAAAAGAGGAAAATTACCTTAGGAGAAGAAAGGGCTTTGAAAAACTTAAATTCTTGATTAACATCAAAGGGTTTGGGAGTTGGTCGTCTGAATAATAAGGAGAATGAACTCATTTTCCTCCATCTGCATAAAAAGATATAAAGAAAAACATTAAGTGTTAGCAGTGAATTGTACTAAAGTACATCTCCGCAACAAAGCCTCAATAATCCTGATATCTCCCTTCTGGCTTCTCAAGTTCCCTAACTCAGCCTCAGCTAAATCTTTGAGAAATTACTGCTGTCCCTACCCATATAACACTCAACTTCATAAAATCTTTGAATCTTAGAACTGGAAAGAACCTCTGGGTCGGTCATTTAGTACCTCTCCTTCCTGAAAACAAGAATCTCTTAAATGGTCCTGTTTTCCCTTTCCCCGATACAAGAAAAACCACAAGGTTTCTCTTTTTAAAGTCCAGAACATACCCACAGCACCACATTTAAGTCCTGATTCCTATGATTACCAGTGCCACTGCCCAAAGAAAACAGCATGGTTTCTATAGTCAATTATATATATTAGCATATGGTAGGAGATAATGCACAGCAGATTTGGGAAAACCACTGTTCTCATGGGCTATGGCTGACCCTTGGTTTGCTTTCATCTGGATCACAGCAAGTTTTTTAAGATGAAGTGTCTGGTAGTGTTTTCTTTCCATATAGCCTGCCATCCTACTTCAAAAATTCAATTGGGAACATGCAGTATGGCTTTTAAACATCTTTAGTGGCAATATAATTTTAAAAATGGCTACCAGGCAGAATAATGTTCCATGAAAAAAAATAATGTTTTTTTTTTCCTGTGGGCCAGTCACTCTGTAATAGTAATAACAACAAATGAAATATGGCATCCTGGTAGGTGAGGGAAAACCTCAAAGATCTCATATCATTATTCAGTTTTAGGAAAGAAATTGACAAGATATAGACACTTTAAAAAAAAACAGCAACAAGAAATAGACATTTAAAAAGAAGGCTGGTCTTGAAAAATATAATTATGACTAACACAGGAAACCTAGTTTATCAGTGACAGCATGATACAATGGGGAAAATAGCATTGAATTTGGCATCACAGGACCTGGGTTCAAATCCCAGCTCTGATATTTGTAAACTAGGTGAGACTTTGCACAAGTGATTTCATCTTTGTAAATCTCAGTTCCCTCATCTATAAAATTAGGGGGTTAGGTTAATTGGTTTTTAAGGTATTTACAATTCAAAATTGAGGATGATTCTATGAAATATCTAGGAAAAGTTTAGTGGAGATAATACACCCTGAAGGATGTATAGGATTTGACTAGGTGAAAGGAAAGAAGGAAGATATTTCTGAGAAAGGAGTGGCATCTATCAAAAAGCAAGCATATGAAGGAAGAAATAAGCATGGATTATTCAGGTGACAGTGGGGAGATTCATCTATATGGGATAGAAGTGTGGGTTGGAGAATACTGAGAGAAAAAGTTTAATAAGTAGATTGAAACTAGATTATGAAGGCCAGAGATATAAATAGTAAATTTTAGTAATTGGAATAAATGAAGATGGTGGAGTAGAAGGATGAATCTGTTCTAGCTCTACCCTCATAGCTAATAAAATAAAGTAAAAAATGACTCTAAACAAATTCTAGAGCAGCAGAAACCACAAAACAACAGAGTGAAAGAGATTTTCAACCCAAGAGAGCCTGGAAGACCTACAGGAAAGGTCTATCTTACTGGGCTCAGAAGCAGAACGCAGCCCAGCATGGGCCACATGGCATGGCACAGAGAGGACTGCAGCAGGCTTCAGGGTGCAGAATCATTGGCAGCAGCTGCGATTCCCAGATTTCTCAACTCACAAATGCCAAAGACAGCTTCAAAGGTCAGTGAAAATGTGTGAAAAGGGAACAGGGTTGGGGCCTAGACCTTGTTTCAGGACTGCAGCAGCCACTGCAGCAGCAGCATCCATTTTTTGGAGTCCTTAGTCTAAAGATCCTTGGGGAATTGAGCTGCTGTTCTGGATCTCTTCCCTGAATGGCAGTCCTGGGGTTAGGAGGAGCACTGATATGGTGGAACTGGTGGAGGCTGTGGAGAAGAAATCCTACTCACAGATCCCAGACAGAAAAGCTTGTGGTTCCTCCCAGACCAGAAAATAGGCCAGAAGAGGAGTAAACCACTCTCCCTTGATTGTGCTCAGTTCCTTGGAGGAACTGAGAACTTACAGGTCCTCAGAGTTTACTCTCCACTTCACAAAGGACTCAAAAATCAAGTAACTGACTGGGAAAATGACCAAAAAAAGGGGGGGGAAATAAGACTATAGAAGTTTACTTTCTTGGTGAACAGGTATTTCCTTCCATCCTTTTTGATGAGGAAAAACAAAGCATACCATGAGAAGAAGACCTAAAAATATGCAATGGTCCCAGAACATGGAAGAGTTCAAAAAGGATTTTGAAAATCAAGTAAGGGAGATAGAGGAAAAATTGGGAAGAGAAATGAGAGCAATGCAAGAAAATCATGAAAAGCAAGTCAACAGCTTGCTAAAGGAAACCCAAAAAATGCTGAAGAAAATAATACCTTTAAACATAGACTAATCCAAATGGCAGTAGAGGTCCAAAAAGCCAATGAGAAGATGAATACTTTAAAAAGCAGAATTAGCCAAATGGAAAATAGAGATTCAAAAGCTCACTGAAAAAAATAGTTCTTTAAAAATTAGAATGGGGCAGATGAAAGCTAATGACTTTATGAGAAACCAAGAAATTACAAAACAAAATGAAAAGAATGAAAAATTGAAGACAATGTGGAATATCTCATTGGAAAAACAACTGACCTGGAAAATAGATCCAGGAGAGATAATGCAAAAATTATCAGTCTCCCTGAAAGTCATGATCAAAAAAAGAGCCTAGACATCATCTCCCAAGAAATTGTCAGGAAAACTGCCCTGATATTCTAGAAGCAGAGGGTAAAATAGAAACGGAAAGAATTCACCTATCACCTCTTAAAAGAGACCCCAAAAGGAAAACTCCCAAGAATATTGTAGCCAAATTCCAGAGTTTCCAGATCAAGGAGAAAATACACAACCAGAAAGAAACAATTTGAATATTGTGGAAATACAATAAGGATAACACAAGATCTAGCAGCTTCTACATTAAGGGATTGCAGGGCTTGGAATATGATATTCCAGAAGTCAAAGGAGATAGGATTAAAACCAAGAATTACCTACCCAGCAAAACTGAGCATAATACTTCAGAGGAACAAATGGTCATTCAGTGAAATAGAGGACTTTTAAGCATTCTTGATGAAAAGACCAGGGCTGAATTTAACATTTGACTTTCAAACACAAGACTCAAGAGAAGCATGAAAGGTAAACAGGAAATAAAAATCATAAGGGCCTTACTAAAGTTGAATTGTTTGCATTCCTACACAGAAAGATAATATTTGTAACTCCTGAGATTTCTCTCAGTATTTGGGTAGTTTGAGGGATTATATGCATATAGACAGAGAGCACAGGGTGAGTTTAATAGGAAGGGATGATATCTAAAAAGGTAAAATTAAAGTGTGAGAGAGGAATAATATATTGGGAGGAGAAAGGGAGAAATGGAATGGGGCAAATTATCTCTCATAAAAGAGGCAAGTAAAAGCTTTTTCAATGGAAGGGAAAAGGGGGTAGGTGAGAGGGAAAAAGTGAAGCCTACTCTCATCACATTTTGCTTAAGGAAGCAATAACAATGCACATTCAATTTGGTATGAAAACCTTACACTACAGAAAAATAGGGGAGAAGGGGATAAGTGGGATGTGGGGGGATGATAGAAGGGAGGGCAAATGGGAGGAGGGAGTAATTAGAAGTAAATACTTGTGGGGAAGCACAAGGTCAAAAAAGAGAATAAAATAAATGGTGGGGCAGGATAGGGTGAAGAGAAATATAGTTAGTCTTTCACAACATGAGTATTTATGGAAGTTTTTTACATAACTACACATGTATAGCCTATATTGAATTGCTTGCCTTCTCAGTGGTGATGGGTGAGGAGGAAGGAAGGGAGAGAAGTTGGAACTCAAAAGTTTTAGGAACGAATGTTGAGAATTGTTTTTGCATGCAACTGGAAAATAAGAAATACAGGTAATGGGATATAGAAATCTATCTTGCCCTACAAGAAAATAGAGAAAATGGGGATAAGGGAGGGGAGATTTGGGGAAGGGGTAATCAGAATGCATGATGTCTTGGGGTGGGGGGAGGAGAGGGATGGGGAAAAAACTTGGAACTCAAAATCTTGTGGAAATTAATGTTGAAAACTAAAAATAAATAAAGAGAAAAAAAATAATTGGAATAAACAACACAAAGTATGGTAATACCAGAATTAAAAAAAGATAAGTTAATAGGAGAGGAAATCCTGGGATATCACCCCATAAGGGGAGAGATCTCAGGATATCAGCCCTGTGGGAGATGAGATACCAGGATATTGCTGGGGAGGTTACCACATGGGGTGGGAGGAATGTATAGTATAGCTGTACAGGGGAGGAGCTCATTTGGAGGTAGATATCTGTTGGTTTTCTTATATATCTAATTATTCTTGCCAACAAGTCCTAAATTCATTTCTTTCAACTGCCAAAACATTTATATGTGACCAACATGTAAATATAAGAAATACCAAAATGCAAAATCTTTAAAAATCATTCTTAAACTATCTTTTACATCTTTTCAACTTAAGTGCCCTGAGACACAACTCAAATCACCTCCCACTTTAGTTATAGGTCTGAGGGAGTCAAAAAAGTTTAGATATTATCCTAAAGACAACAGGGAGGCATAAGCAGTTTTTAAATAGGACCATGAAATATGTGGTGATAATGTATATAATAAAAGGAAGGGATGGGACCAGGGGCAATTCAAAAGCTATTGAAATGATATAGATATATGATGATGTGTTATGTTCTGGACTACAGTAGTTTTGAAAGAAAGGATATGTATGTGTGTGTGTGCATGTGTGTGTGTATGTTGTGCATGTGCGTGAGATATGATATATCCAAAAGAGAACATTTTAGAAATAAAACAAACCCTTAAAACTAGTTAAGTTGATTTTTACTTGTGCTTGTCCCTTGCTGGATTCCAACTCCACCATGGGTCAGAAAAAAAAGGTAATACACTCCCCTACTGTATTATTTGTAGTATTAATACACTCTCACATGTGGAACACACATGTTACATATCACACAAATAATTTCAGTTTGGCAATAACTTTCATTATTTTGTTAAAAATATAGTTTATAGCTTCTCACTCTTGTAACTATCCCTCTAAATAAATACTATTGTCTTACTTTTCACGGTCAAATATTAGAGGATATTCATATTTCTGTTTCTTTTCTGTGTATTTGCTTTCTTCTTTTACTTCCACAGGGTGTTCACTAACATCACAAGGTAAGATGAAATCAGTTACTTGATTTAGTTCAAATGTCCTGCGCTGTCCAAAGTAGCCACAGTAATGTCCATTACGGGCATGCCAAACCCTTGAGGTCAGAGGAAAATATATATAAGTATAAAATTATATATATATATATATATATATATATATATATATTTGATAGTAAGAAACCATTTCTGTACTTTTTAATTGATCCTTCAGTTTTTAAATATACTTTTATCTCAGATATCTAATTCTTATCCCATGCAATTCTATAAGACAATTCACATAACGCATATAATAATTCTGAACAAAACTTTAGGGCCATACAGCAGTATGCATTTATTTTTTTGAAGGAGAAACCTAAGGGAGAGACTGATTAAGTGATTTCTCACAAATGATGTGCATCACCAAGCAGGGGGTGATTAGGACCCAGGATTACTGATAGAACATACATGTGCTAAATCAGACCATAAAATGATGTTGCCTTTACGTATTGGCACTTGGAATAAAAGTTTAAAAACTGCATTCTCCTTCAACCTATATATCTCATTTGACACAATATCTTTGAAAAAAAATATTGTTTAGAGCCTGACATTATTACTCCCTCAAATCTCTCTCCTCTCTCTCTCTCTCCCTCTCTCTCTCTCTCTCTCTCTCTCCTCTCTCTCTCTCTCTCTCTCTCTCTCTCTCTCTCTCTCTCTCTCTCTCTCTCTCTTTCTCTCTTTCTCTGTCTGTCTGTCTCTCCTCACCCCCCACTGGTAACAATCAACAAACATTTGTTAAGCCCCAGCTATGTTCCAGGCATTCCTAGGCACTGAGGATACAGAGATAAAACGAATCCCTTCCCTCTACAAGTTTACATTCTATATTGTAATTATACTCATTTTCAATTATTGGACTCTGAAAAAAAGATGACAATAATGGATCATTTACCATGGAATATCTTTTGACATCAATTTATGCGTGGTTTTTCTTCTATACAAAATAACTAAGGGGAATTTTCAGTAAAAAAAAAAAATACTCCTACATAATGAAGCTAAAACAAATGACATATGGGGGTGGTGTTCTTTATTTTCTTATCTCACTTCGAAGTCCCAAAGAAAAGCAGGATGGACCCACCTATGGTCCAGCTTGGGAGATCTTAGAATGCGTATTTGACCAAAATCAGGTCCTCTAACTAACAACAGGAGAATGCAAATATTAATTCCAAAATTAAACTTTAAGGATTGATACTAGCCTGATCTGTCCTTAAGAATTATGAGTTCCAAAACCCAGATAGTCTGTCTTCACCTAGTATGTCCCTAATATAGTCAGAAGACCTCAGTTTGAAGCTTTGTTCTGTCAGTTACTAACCTTGTAACTTTGGATAGGTCATTTCACCTCTCTAAGACTCTTTCTGTAGTATCATATTATTATTGCAAAGCACAAATGAAATAATGCATGTAAAGTTATCATTTCTTTTAAAAGCTAGATATCCCAACAGGGTGAAAACCTGGATACCTTTAGGGACGACTATCAAAGCCTTCAGTTTGCTCTTAACAGGCTATTAATGGCTACTGTACTCATTAGACTTGAAGTTCTCCAAGGTTCTGAATGTATCTCTGTGATTTCCTTGAATCTTAATTTCTAGGACTTTAGCTATACTAAACTTTAACCCCACTAAACATTTGCTTTTTGACTGACTTCCTGGTTCTGACTCAAACTTATCTTTCAACCACATTTATTACATGTATAAAAGATCTACATATGTTTGTTTAATAAGATTTGAAAGTGAGGGCATTTAGAATTGACCCAGAGAAGGTATTACCTTTATTGTGAAAAGAAATGTGTCTGACTTAGCTATTCTCAGCAATGCAATGATTGAAGACAATCTCAAAGGACTAATGATGAAGCATATTATTCACCTCCAGAAAAAGAACTGATATTGTCTGAATACAGTATGAAGCATACTATTTTCACTTTCTTTCATTATTATTTTTTATTTGAGTCTTCTTGTACAAAATGACTAACATGGAAATGTTTTTTATAATTGAATATGTATATATTGCATATGTATATATTGCTTACTGTCTTAGTGAGGCGGGGTAGGGGAGGAAGAAAGGGATAGAATTTGGAACTCAAAACTTTAAAAATGTTAAAAATTGTTTTAATGTGTAATTTGGGAACATAAAAATTATATATATATTTATTTAAAGAAACATGTCTGGGAAGGGCACTTAACAATCAGAAGTAGTAGTTCTGAACCTGACAAGATAGGAAGAACTGATTTTAAAAGTAAGTAATAAAAATAATTAGCACCTTTTCTGATAGGTATCTGAAAATAGGATGGAGTACAGAGTAGAGAGGCCAGAGTTGTGAATAACATTTTTTTGTGTGTGATATAATGTTGCATTCTAAACATCCCTACTAGTCAACTAGCAATATTTCCTGTGGTAAAATGCAAAATCAGTCCTGGAATTTTTCTTCTAAATAGAATGCCATTCTGTGACTTATGCTTTCTTCTTGGCTGGCTGGGGATTTTTCAAGCTCATCAGAAAAGTATGACAAGGAAGTAATTATGTACAGAAACTGGCACACTAGCAAGGAGAGCATACTGGTATGAAGTATTCTGGTAAAATTAGTTGCAGTTTTTTTTTTTGCATCAATTCATAGAATTGTAGAAAATAACACTAGAGATTCCCTTCATATTACAGATGAGAAAACTGAAATGAAATGATACAAAGCTGATTTAGTAGTAGAGATGGAACAGTCTGCTCTCTCAATTCCTAGTCTACTGTTTTTGCATAATATGCCACAAAATGAACATTACCCACTGGTTGTTTTTTGCTTTCAAATTAAGTTCAAACTCTTTTAATTTACTTTCAAGCACCTCTCACTCTCTTGCTTCTCTTTTCTTCTAAGGTAGGGGTTTTCTTAACCTTTTTTGTGTTGTGAACTCCTTTGATAATCTGGTAAAACCTACAGAATCTCAGAATATTTTTGAATACATAGATTAAAGTATGGAGCATTACAAAGGAATGCAATTATATTCATATACAGTTATTAATTTTTTAAAAGTTTAGAGACCTCAGGCTTAGAACCTTTGACAGTCTAGGGCAATATTTCCTCATACTGAATTTTTGACATGCTCATTCATTTCAGTGATATTATAATATAAGCATATGTAATGTACACATGTATATGTACATACACACAGGACAAGCACGTATCCTTGTCTGTCTATATCTATGATACTACATAGATTCTTTTTAGATAGATAAATAAATAGATACTATGAGATATGTTATACAGCAAGATTGGGAGAGCAGAAGCTGCCCCATTAGCAGCCTAATGGCCTATTCCAATGGACTTCAGTTATTACCATGGTGGGATAGTTACCCTTGGTCCTTGAAGGCTATTCCAGAAGAGTACACACTCTGGCAGATCCTAATAGACTCAAAGATTCAACTATAGGTTCAACAATAGAGTATCTCTCACTTAAAGACTACTCTAGCTAAATGTGGAAAGGCTCATCATTTATTTGAAGGTTGGCCATCCACTGTCAAATTATTTTTACCAGTCACAGAAATTCATGAAGACCATCTATTAATGTGTCTATGGTATTACAATCTGAGTTAAAGGAATGCCATAAAAATGCTATGATAACATAGATCCTTGAAGTTGAGATAACTCTGTCATCTATGATAGAAAATTGCCCACCAAACATGTTATAACAATTCTTGTATACATCTTTGTTCATTCTTTCCTACCTTCCACATAGGAGTCTCTGTAGTATCTGAGATATGTGTGTATTTATATGTATGTCTGTGTATGCATATATTTATGCTATAAAGCATGGGGAGGCAATATTCAAATTTTTAAGTATTAAAAAAATCAAATAAACAGAAACAAAGTTGGTAATCACTGTTCTGGCCACAGTCAGCTCATGTGTACCTCTTCTTTCATCATTTGTTCTTTTCTACAAGTCACATTTTCATGGTATTCCTTAGGTTTAGACCCATTTCTCTGAGTTATTTGCTTTGTCTAGGTTCTTCAGATCTCTGCAACCCCACTTCTTTTGGGAAACTTTTTTTTACTCCTTGTCATGGTATAGGATCATTTAAGTCACTTGAGAGCTTAGCAAAGAATTCTAAACTTAAATCTATAGTCTAAAGACTCATGTATACCATTTTGTTTCCAGGGATGGAAGTTTTTATCATTTGAACCATAAGATTATGTGACCAGCTCTTCCTTTACTTCTATCTACTTAATAGCCAAGGAGCCCTACTTTATGTTTCCTTTTGGTGAGAAGTGTCAAGTATGCACTTACCTTATGGACCCATCAACAGAGGCAGTCAATACTACTTGTTTGTCTTCTACATAGATGACACTGACAACTTTCAAAGCATGCCCACGCCATGCAATCAGCTGCTTAAATTTCTAAATAACAGTAACAAAATTACTTTTGTAACAAAAATATAAGCAATTCACCAAACATTTATTCATCATTATATTGCATTTAAGGTATGCAAGATACTATTCTCACAACCACGCTGTGAGGCAAGTAGTATAATTATTAATATGCCCAATTTTACATTTAATGTACTAAGAGATTAAGTAAGTTTCCCATCATCATACAGGTACTAAGACTTTAATGCAGAATTTAATCCTAGGTCTCCCAACTTTAGGTGCAAGAGTGCTACTACTATGCCATAGTGTCTTCAAGCACTTACTGGATTCAAGGCATTATAATAGGGAGTCATGAGCAAATTTGGTTGTTTTCAACATATTGAGATTTTTGGCTAAAAAGAAGGGACAGATACCAACAAAGTTGCGTGTGTGTTCATCCTTCGTTGCTGAAGAAGATCATGCCATCAGAGAAATAATACGTGACTTGCACTTGACTTTGTTTTGAGGGAGGGAGGGCTGTGCAGGTCACCAGCCTCACTTCTTTTCCAGAGCCATCTGAATCCAGTGACTAGATATTTATCAGGATGACTGGAGATGACCCAGGATGAGGCAATTGGGGTTAAGTGACTTGCCCAAGGTCACATAGCTAGTGAGTGTCAAGTATCTGAGGTGAGATTTGAACTCTGGCCCATCTGGCTCCTGTACTGGTGCTTTATCCACTGTACCACCTAGGAGCCCCTACCAACAAAGTATGATTTAAGGGATGCTGGGCAAGGCCCTATCCAGAATATTTTTTTTCCATTCTTTGTCATGGAGGCCTTAATTCCAGAATTAGGAACTAGTTTTTTTCATCTCAGGCTTTTGTCTTCAAGAATTCATTCTTGAAATGCAAATATCTTTGATACATGTCAAGCCTTAAGCTTTTGTCACTTTAGATCTGAAGCAGCTTCTTGTTGTGAGCAAGACCCTGAAGGAGGAAACATATTAATCTTGGGGGACAGGAAGGAAAAGAACAATGGAACCCAGATTGGGAAGAGAGTTTTCCAAAGGAAAAAGCAAAGGAAAGAGTCAAATAAATGTAGACCTGGCTAAAGTTATCTTCTGTTGAATTTTAAGGATCTGAAAGCTGAGAGTAAATGACCAAAAATGTTGATCAAGTCTTTCTCCAATGACTTAATGAGGCCTGATCAATACCTGTCCAGAGAGACATTCAGCCCAAGCATAGGCCTCCAATCTAGCCTTTACCAAATGATCCTGAAACACCAGGACTGTCACCAGAAAACTGAGTCTAGAGACTGATTTGCTTAAGATGCTTGCCTAGAACATTTTCACTAACCTATTGTTAAAAATGACTACACCTTGACTGCTTGACAATTTTGCTCCATGATCAAATAAATGACTCTTCCTTTACTTGTCTGTTATTACCTTTTGTAGGTTCACAAGACCATAGAATCATAGATCTAGATCTAGAGAAGACCTTGAAGGTCTGCAGGTCAACACTCTCATTTTATAGATGAGGAATGTGAAGCCGGGGGAGATTAGGTGAGATTGAACCTGGATACTAGTTAGAATAACAGTTTGAAAGGCTTAGATTCCTTAATGATGGAGTGAACCTTAAAAATGTTTTAGTGAGACAATTCTAGGCAAATCCTGTCAGGCAGAGGATAATGGACCAGGACTGAAAATAGATATTCCAAGAAGAGTAGTCCCATATGATACTAAGAGAGACTGCTAGCATAAAGACAATAAGGCCATAGGGTGAGTGCAGATTGGGAGAGAAATTTTTATTGCCACACAGGGAAAGATCTTCCTCAGCCAAGATAAGGCTTCCTCATCTTCAGATAAGGCTTAGGTATGGAATAGGCATGGGGTAGCTACATTTTTCAAGTTTTGTTTATCAAACTGTCCCCGGATTCAGTTTTCTCCTTGATATTATTTTGTTTCTTAGTTCCCTGGTAAATCTTGTCTTCATGGAATTGGGGTTCATAATACCCCCAAAATCCAAATGTAAATGTGTCAGTGGTTGTCCCATTGGTAGCACCTTCCAGGGCTTGGTAACATCTGTAGTATTGCATTACTGGAATGAAATGAGACCCCATGTGAGTTTCAGCTGTAAGTATTCTTCCTTTCTTGGCGTTCCCTTATCACCTTCCTCACTTTCCAATCTTCAAGCCCGACAAAAAAGATGGCTTCACTGTCCATATCACAGCATTCCTGGGTAGAATCCGTATAGCCAAAACATGCTTTCAGAGAGCAGAGAGAATTTTAATAATACCTGTAAAGGCCAAACTGAGGACTTCTTGCCCAAATAAACAGATCTTCTTAGGCATTCATATTAACATTCTTATGAGGGTTTATATCACTTCATATCCGGAAATGTATTGTTCTCACCTTTTTCTAATCCAGGTTTCATGTATTCCTTTGGCCACAAAGATAAGGGTGAGATTCCCTCCTGAGTTTCTCAGTTTGGGGGACTTAGTAACCTTCATTCCCTCCTGAGTTCCTCAGTTTGGGGGACTGGGTACCTTTGCCCCCCTCTTTTTCTATTTGCCACATAGATATGCAGTCATCTTTTTTTCCTTTCATTAATCCTCTTTTGCAGTTACGCGCCCTATTTTTCATATTCAGACTAACTGGCCAATTCTTGGAGGCCCCCCCTTTTTTGGAAAGAGATTATTGATCCTACCTACCACAGACTGTATCTATACAATGGAATAGCTTTATGCCACTAGTGTTAAAGGATAGGTTTCACCATTCTACCTTGTCAGTTCAAATAGAGAGTTAAAAAAGATAGTTTGTTTTTTTCACTCAATTAAAATTTAATTTTTTAATTTAAAATTAATTTAAAAATTAAATTTAAAAAATAATTTTGCTCTTTGACCTTCCACAAATCACTTATCTTTTTTGTTATTGTTTCCTATATTAGCCCTATGTGTAAAGTGGAAATAATACCTGATTGCTGTGCAGGTCAAAGTATTTTGTGTGCGCGCGTGTGTGTATGCAAATAGCTTTTTAAAGCTATTGTCACATGCACTTCTGAGGTGGAATTATTGTTGACAATAAAATTAATAATAATAAATTCATTTCAATACAACATCTTTTTAAAAAGACCAACATTTCTCAGCACTTGGACAGGTCCAAAACCTACCATTTGCATTAATACTAACTTGTATAAATGCTATTTTCTGCAAAAGGGCTATTTTCTGATCATGTCTATGACAATTGTTTTATTTATTACAATTAAAAATTGAATACTTGCTATTGTACCTAGCAGGGAAGCTTAATTTTCAAATGCATTCTTTATACCTATGTTTACAGATCAGATGCACTGACTATTTGTTTAGCTAACAGATTGTGCCTGCTTAGCATGGAGTAGGTTTGGCCTGGATTAACTGGGACACATCCCCACTAGGATAAAATGTGCAGGACAGTGTGTCAAGTATTGGCCATGTACATGTGGAAAATTGGCAGGTGCTTAATTTCAGCGCACAGGTGTTGAAACTGGCTATTGTTTGGAGCTGAGCGAGATGGAAGAAATATTTGATAAGGCAAATTGGGTTACAAATATTGTTCCCCGAGATACCTATTTGGCTGAAATGGAAGCAGAGGGATGGAACCAGATGCCTATTTTAGTCCCTCTGTGTTCTATGGCTCTAAGTTTAAATACATAAAATAAGATAATAAATGTGTAATAATTTATACAAAATAATGGATATAAAAAACCTTACTGATATTGTCTTAATCTTAATGCTGTGAAAAAATATAAAATATAATATAAAAATATAAAAAATATATAAAAATACAAAATATCCCTCTGATACATATTGGCTGTGTGACCTTGGGCAAGTCACTTAATTTCTCAGTACCTTAGGAAACTCTTAAAAACAATTTGTTGCAGAAAAGTTGGATATTTGCAAAGATAGAGAGTTTTTATCCCTAAGAATTTTCCAAACCAATGAAATCAGAAGTTTGGACAACAAAAATGATGAACAATACTACTAATAATAAACAAAAAAAGGAACAACTACAATGATGCCTTAATATTTATTCTAGTTCTAAAATTTTGGTGCTCGTATAATTGGCAGCTTAATAAAGGAGAATCTGGTAATATAATATATGGTGTTAGACCCATTCATGCCTTTAAAACAGCTATAGATAGAAAATATCATTCTCTTCATTTTATTGCACTATAAATTAACATATAGAGAAGATAGAAAAGCTGGTGATTTCATGGACAAATCAGCCTCTTGACTTTTTTCCTACCTGTACCAGCAGACCACTGCTAAGTATTTTTTAAAAAATATATTTATTTTGTTAAATGTTTCCCAATTATATTTTTAAAAATTACTATCTATTCTAAAAAATTTTAGTCCTAAATTCTCTTTCTCCTCCCTACCCCTTCCTACCCTAGGGGAAGGCAAGCAATAATATCAATTATACATGTGAAATCATGTAAAATATATTTCTCCACATGAGCTATCTATGTTTTGATATACATATAGATTCATCTAAGACCATAGATTTAAATTTGGGATGAGCTTCATTGGTTATCTAGTTTGGTAGTTTCATCTTACAGATGAACTTGAACCTGGAGTGGCTGAATGATTTGACCAAAACAATACACTAATTTCTGTCTTTTCACCTAACTTTTAATTTTTAAGCTCATTAAAGATCCAGACTGTGTTTTTTTTTGATAGAATGTTTACTCCTTGAGGGAAAAGACTCTTTCATTTTTGTCTTTGTATGTCTATTATTTAGCACAGTTCCCAGCACATAGTAGGTACTTAATAAACGATTGATTGATTCAATATCAAAAGTGAGTTCTCACCTTTTCATCATATGGAGGGTCCAGAAAGGAACCAATATTCCAGAGGATAACATGGCCTTCTGTATAGAATATAAATGTTTAGAGATTTAGACTCTTTAGTTGAATACTCTGTGGTTTTCAGATAAATAGCATTCATACTACCAATTTCCAAGGGCTCAGCTATTTAAAATGCTGAATAAATTAAAGGAAGAGGAGCCAGAAATGAAAAACAGAACTTCCTAACTTGGATATGTCTTTTCTCTCTGAGCATAATTCACCAAGTGCCCACTTTCACAACATCATTTTTCATGCTTAATTTATCATGAATGTTACTTTAATAGTTGAGAATGAAAAGCTTTTGGACAAGAGATTACATATGAAATAATTAATAGAAATTAAGAAGACTATTCCTTAAAGGAAATACAAATTACTAAGGAGATACTTGCCTTCTTATTAATTCTGCTTTAGTCTAAGTAATGGCTATGAAAGACCAGCTATAAAAAAAGCAAGAACTAATTATCCCTCTCCCTCCCTCTATAATATCACTGTTCCCTTTATCAATGTAGGATTATACAGACTATTCCTTTTATGCTAAGGGAGTGATGGCAATTTGCACTCTTCACAACAATGTGGGTGGTTGGAAAGTAGCAATAGCTTTATTGTACAGATGGGAAAACAGAGAAGAGTTTGCCTGAGATTATAGAGTCAATAGAAGTAGTAGGAATAAAATTACAATCTTCTGACGCTCAATCCTATACTCTATGTCTAGCACTAGAGTAAGCAACCATTGTCCTGTTATGTTTGATGAGATTATTTTTGTGACCAATTTTCTAACACATAAGCTAGCATGATGCCCATGGGTAGGTGGGTGAGGGAAACCCCAGAACAGAATGATCTCTTACCCATGTTCCCAGCAAGCAGCACTCTGGCACAGACATCAGTGTATAGTGTAGTCAGAGAAATTGCAGAGTGTTTTGTGAAAGGTAACATATCCTTCAGTAATTTCCCCTGAATGAAGAATAATATACACAAGAGTTTTGCTACGATTCTCTTCTGACTTTAAATTTAAATTTAAGACTTTAAAGTCTTAAATTTGAAGTTAAATTTCTAATTATAAATAGGATACCTATACAAGATACTCTTTATCATAACAATTGTGTATATCTAGTTACCTAGCTAGCAGTGATGTGATGGAGTGGGGCTATGCTGTCTGAACTGAGCACAGTTGTATCTCCCTCTCTTTTGTCCCTGACTCTTGTGAGACCAGGGATACATGTTCTCTTATGGATGCCTCTTATCTCCAGATAATCCTTTGGGCTCTTCCAACTCTGGGATGGATTTTCCTTTTGAAACAGGCCAGTGAAAAAGGGAAGGAAAATGGAAAAGGATACACTTTGAATATTATAGCCTAGTTGGTTACAGTACTGTGTCCCATTGCCTAAACCTGTAGCTCTTAAGCTGAGGATCATGAACTTTTTAAAAAAATATTTTGATAACTATTTAAATATTATCAGATTCTGGAAGAAACTAGCTATACCAAGGTTGTCCACCAAAACAAGTTCCAAATGGATTCATGATTTAGACATAAAAGGTGGTATCATAAACAAATTAGAGGAGCATGGAAGAATTTACCTCTGAGGTCTATAGATTGGGGAAAATGCATGACCAAATAAGAGACAGAGAGATTCACAGAAGGTAAACTGGACAGTTATGATTACATAAAACTAAAACTTATTTTGCACAAACAAAATCAATGAAATTAATTAGAAGAGAAGCAGGAAATTGGGGGGAGGATAAAATCTTTATAGAAAGCATCTCTAATAAAGGTGTCATTTTTAAGATATATAGGGATCTACATGAAATTTATAACAATTAGAACCACTAGTTAATTAATGAATGGTTAAAGCCTAAGAATAGACATTTTCAAAGGAAGAAATCCAAGAGATCAGTAGTAAACATGAAAAAATGCTGTTACTAATAATTAGAAAAATTAAAATGACTCTGAAATAATACTTAACACTAATCAGATTGACAAAGTTGACAAAAAAAGGAAAATGACAAATGCTGGAGGGGCTATTGGAAAATAGGAATATTAATATGTTGCTGATGGAACTGTGAACTTGTTCCATTTTGAAATACAACTTAGAACTATGCTCCCAAAACTATTAAACTACATATACCCTTTGATTCAGAGATACTACTACAAAGTATGTGCCCCAAAGAGATCGAAAGGAAAGAGGAAAAAGACTTACATGGACAAAAATATATATTGCAGCACTTGTTATGATGGCAAAGATTTGGAAACTGTGATGGTACCTATAAATTGGAGAATGGCTGAACAAATTATAGTATAGGTATTAAGGTTGAAATGGGTACATGATTTAAACATAAAGGGTGATACCATATGCAGATTAGAAGGGCAGGGAATAGTTTACCTGTCAGATCTATGGAGAAGGGAAGAATTTGTGACCAAACAAGAGTCGGAAAACATTATGAAATGCAAAATAGATGATTTTGGTTACGTTAAATTTAAAAGGTTTTGCACAAACAAAGCCAACGCAACCAAGGTTAGAAGGAAAGCAGGAAACTGGGAAACAATTTTTACAGCCAGTATTTCTGATAAAGGCCTCATTTCTGAAATATATAGAGAACTGAGTCAAATTTGTAAGAATATACATCATTCCCCAATTGATTAATGGTCAAAGAATATGAACAGAAAGCTTTTAGATGAAGAAATCCAAACTATCTATAGTCCTATGAAAAAGTGCTCTAAATCAAGATTGACTAGAGAAATGCAAATTAAAACCATTCTGAGGTACCACCTCGCACTTATCAGATTGGTTAATGTGACAGAAAAGGCAAATGATAAATGTTGGAGAGGTTGGGAAAATTGGGACACTAATGCACTGTTGATGGAGTTGTGAGCAGATCCAACCATTCTGGAGATCAGTTTGGAACTGTGCCCAAAAGGCAAACAAATTGTGCATACCTTTTGATCCAGTAATACCACCAACATGTCTGTATCCTAAAGAGATCATATAAAAGGGAAATAGACTCACATATACAAAAATATTTATAGCAGCTCTTTTTGTGGTGGCTAAGAATTAGAAATGAAGAGGGTGCCCATCAACTGGGGAATGGCTAAACAAGTTGTGGCAATGAATGAAATGGAATATTATCATTTTGTCAGAAATGATGAGCAGGCAGATTTCATAAAAACCTGGGAAGATTTTCATGAACTGATGCTGAGTGAAGTGGGCAGAAGCAAGAGAACATTGTACACAGTAGCAGCAACATTGTGCAATGATCAACTATGATAAACTTCTTCTAAGTAAGATATTGATCCAAAATGATTCCAAAAGACTTGTAATGGAAAATGCTATCCATGTCCAGAGAAACTATGGGGTCTGAATGCAAATCAAAGCATACTATTTTCACTTTTTTATTTTTTGTTATCTTTCTCATTGTTTTACCCTTTTGTTCTGGTTCTTCTCCCGCAATATGGTTAATGTGAAAATATGTTTAACATGACTATATATGTATGACCTGTATCAAATTGCTTACTGTCTTGGGGAAGGGGGAAGGAAGAGAGGAAGGGAGAAAAATTTGGAACTCAAAATCTTACAGAAATGAAGATTGAAAACTATCTTTACATGTAATTGGGGAAAAATAAAATGTTATTCAGTGCAAAAAAAATGAAAAACAGGTTAAGAAAAAAAAGAAATAAACAGGATGATTTCAGAGAAACCTGAGAAGTCTTGTATGAACTGATGCTAAGCAAATTGAACAGAGCAATTTATATAAAGATACACAGTTTTACAAGATAGCAATTTTGATTAACATAATGGAATCAACTATAATTTTAAAGGACTCATGATGAAACATACACAGATAAAACACCTTAAGAGAGAGAGCTGATGTGGGGATTTTTTTTTTTTTTTGCTTAACTACATGTATTTGTAACAGTTCTTACTTTTCTTGTCTTCTCAGTGAGTTGGGAGAGAATGAAGAGAGAGGAAAAAATTTGGAACAGAGAATAAAATAAAATTAAATATGTAATTGATTTCTTTTGAAATTCTGCGAATTTTATTTTACAAATTTTAAAACATTATTCTGTGGAGCTGCCTATCGGTTTCACATGACTGCCAAAATTTGTCAGTGATGAAAAAAAGAAAGGTTAGGAACTACTGTCCTCAAAAGATCTGGGTGTAAGTTTTTATAAGTTTTCTCTCTTTGCACTAAAAATTTGTACAAATGAATCAATAATTAGCTCCTCCCCACCTCTCTTCCCCACCTCTCTCTCCTTTCCCCCACTCCTGTGTGTGTCTGTGCGTGTGTGTGTATATGGGTATGTGCATGTGTGTGTGCGTGTGTGTGTTTTTCCTGTTTTCTGCAATTGACCAATACCGCACATAGATTTACAATACAATGGTTACCCACCTTTGTAATTTCAGGTTTAGAAGCCAAATAAACAGAAAGATAAAGAAACTTTTTAGAAACTTTTAAAGAACAGAAATAAGTCTTTTATCCAGGAAAAAACACAGGGCT